>CAWUFW010008115.1:0-620000 GCA_963921515.1 Calotriton arnoldi | reverse complement strand
AGCAGCCTCTGGCAGGCTGGGCAGATGGCGCTACTCTAGCCAAGCCAAAGAAGAATGCAAGCCTCCGTCACCTCTGCTCTCAAGAACCGGAATGAACGGAAGTATATTCCTGGGAGACGCAGTTAGAGAAAGCAGGTGGGCCACACCTTGTTGATTTGTGGGTTAAAGAAAAGATAGTTAAAGGTAATAACTAAGTACTTGACATGTTGATCCGGACAAGTAGCGGCACTCAAAGGGTGGGCGCGAATCTTCCGGCCCCAGTGGAAGGCTTCACCACTGATGATAAGAACCACAAGGGGTCATTTAAAATTTGGCAGTATGGTTCATCTGCCACAAAATGGCAGAAGCACCATCCCTTCAATTCAGGGCTTAATTTGAGCTGGTAGCAGCCGCTGGGGGCCACCGGCACTTGTTTTTGGGGACAGACAGTTATTTGTGCACATCAGATAATTAGCAAGAGAGGGAAAACACACAAAATCAGAAAGAGAAATATGAAACAACTGTCACAAAGAGAGAACGCAAGAACTTGCAAGAGTGAGATAAAGGAACAGGGAACATCTGGTAGTGGATGAAACAGGCATGAGCAATGGTTGCTGCTAAGTAATGGGGGTGGCAGAAGGGGGTGGGGTGATGGAAAAAAATCACTTACCTGGTTACAGCCGCCGCCTCTCCTCCGTTCTCTTCTCTTCCTCCTGACTCCCGGAAGCAGGAAGCTCCCAGGCTCCCCTAAGCCAATCACGACGCTGTTGTCACAAGCATGACAGCAGCATCGTGATTGGTCTGAGGGGCCTGTTTGGCTGCTCAGGCAATGCCTGGGAGCCTTGGGACAGTTCTCCACCCAGCTGTGCAACACAGCCGGGTGGAGAAATGCTAAGTGCGCACGATGGCTTGGCCGGCCCAAGATGGCCGGCCAAACCGTCATGCGCACTTAGTAGTGCCCATACCACTCCTCTTCCTGTGAACCAGCCCAGCCCAGCCCTGCCCCGCTCAAACCTGGCTCCGTGCAGAATAATAAAATGATAATAACAATGTGTTATTATCCTTTTCTTTTTCCTGGTTGCACTGCTCTGAGAGCAGTGGGTCAACGCTCCTCCGCCATAGCGGAGGAGCCGCTGCTGGGCATGAGGTGGTTTAAGACTACCAGCTGATGTTTAATTGCACTGACCGCGGGCTTGTGAGTAGAGCTCCGCGCACCGGCTCTCCTTCTTTTACAAATTAAGTATTGCTTCAATCCCACATTTCACCAACCCCATTGAGATATGGGGAAACTACAGGATTTCCGTTGGCAGGGATAAGGCCTGGGGGATAGAGTGGGCAAGGATTGCTCAGCAGAGCCAGATTTCAGTATGACAAAGACAAGTGTGATCTTGGATGGCGTTACCTGAGTGAATGAGGCGAACTGCCCAGGCCAAGTCATTCTACCAGAGACTTCGGCTCGATGGGCAGAGCCCACTCTGCATTCTTAAATGGTCTCATAAATGTCACAGAAAAATACACCTGGTTGTCGCCTAGTGCTTGTGAAGGTATAATAATAAAGGTGCAGGCATAGGGGTTATTGAAGATGTTGACAAGGAAGAAGAGCTCCCGCAAGGCATTTCAAGAGCTAATGATGACCTCATCAATATAGCCTCTCTTGGCACAGTGCAAAATTAACATTTAAAATTGTTTTTCATAAATCATAAGAAAAAGCACATCAAGATGGCTGTGTTGTGTGTATGCGCATGCATATGCACGCTTGGTGGCTATATTGGAGTGCCTTTTCTTAAACTATGTGAAAAACTATTCTAAGATGGCCACTCCTGCTTGTGCTTATTACAGATAGGGCACACTGCCCTAGTTTGTGCCGCAGAGCACCTATAACTGGGTATGTCTGGTGCTGCCAGGTCGGTACACCCTATCACAAGGATTATAATGTTCCCAGTGCAGCTGCGACTGCGTCCCTGCCCTTAATGAAAGGAGGACCAGATGTTTGAAGTTGCCAGTCCGTCTTTAACTGTACAGGTGGCACTGACCAGGGTTTGAAAGGAAAACAGATAAACAGATATCCTCTTGCAGGAGGTCACAGTGAGTGACTGTACCCGTCTGCAGGGAAATATCAGGGGAGATCCAAAGGACATATTTTCACCCATTCCACTGGGCTACATTAGGTCCGGGCACTGACTGTGCTTAGGTAGTGCACAGACAGTGAAGCCCCTGGCAGCTCCATCACCTCTGCACAAGCATCTATAATACAGAGCGGGCACAGAGGCAAAGTGTTTTCTTAAAAATGAGAGAATGCCACTTGAGATTGTGCTGTGATATAACTATGCTGGCACAATCTATACTACAGACAGTGGCGTAGCTAGACGTACTGGCACCCAGGGCGGCCCCCAAGTTTGCCGCCCGGGTGCAGATAAGAGCGGGGGGTTGGCATCCGACAGATGACTTGTTCCTGGAGAGGCGGGCGTAGCGGCCGCAGATGGCCGACTGATGACTTGTTCCCGCTGGGTGGTGGTGGGGGGGAGGGTTAGGTGGGGTTTTGGCGGACGGCTGGTTCTCGGGGCTGGGGGATGGCCACCCCCAAAAACAGTGACGCCCAGGGTGGACCGCCGCCCACCCAGCTACGCCACTGATTACAGAAGGGGACGCAGAAGCGCCTGTGGCGCCTTCTGAAATACAAAATTGCTAGGGGGCACAAAAAGCTGCACACACAATTGTTATGCTGCTAGGACACTTTTAATTATACAGGCCCTTATGTATTCGATGAACCCCCTGAAACTTGAGGGGATTTTGCTTTCTGCTGGGCCGACAAGTTCAGAACCACTAGACCTTCATTTATCAGCTCCGCTGTTCCACCAGTGAAGAATGAAATCAACGTGAACAATGAAAAAAAGGCATTTTGAAATTTTATTCTTAATAGAGCAAATACAAGTGTGTAATTTTAATAAAGGAAGTAGAAGACAAAAAATACATGAAGGTGATTTAGAGAAGGCTGAATTGTTGAACGAATGCTTTTCATAAGCAATCACAGTGGAAAATTGGGCTCCTTAGCCAGAGGTGAATAAGAAATTACAGAAGGATTTGTCCTTTTGTGAAAATAAGTCTCTTCATGGGTGGAAGAATCTGGATAAAACTAATTAAGATGGATAAGACAAAGAGCTAAAAGAACTGAGGGATCTTGGAGATGCTTAGATAAAACCACTGACAACTGTTTTTAACTGCTCTCACTTATGAGTGTTATGGTGCCAGGAAACTAGGGAAGATATGTGTGCCAGGTTCATCAAAGCTGGTGTAGGAAAGAGTGGGCAACTGTTTACATCCTTAAAATGTACACTCTGGTCTTAACCAATGTTATATTTGATACCACCACTGTGATTCTTATTAAATGGTGTTGTTTCAAACTGCATATGCCAGGCTAATTCGGGTTTCTGGTGTATTAAGACATGCACTGAGCCCCATGTTTAAAGCATTGTGGCCGCCCACATCCGAGACAACTTTGTCTTATAATGAGTTAAAGGCATGTGTAAACCTGCTGAGAGAGGTGCCTTAAAGTGCTGCTGGGCTACAGCCTCTCCCAAGAATGACCCAGGGCCCTCAAATAAACATTTATTGACTTGGCCTCAGACTACCAGTGGGGAAGAGGCAGCAAAGTACTTAAATTTAATTGTAACACTTAAGTGGTTCACAAGGCAGTTAGCTGCACGTTCTTGGAATGAGCAAAGTAAAAACATGGAAATGTCAACACTCAAATATCCCATGAGTAAACTTTCTGAGCACTGTAAACCACCATACACATTTTCTTTTTGTCTTTCTCATACGTCTTGACTTTGGAAGTCATCTAAAACTTACGGAGTATTCCCAACGATATAAAAGTTATGTTAATGTGGTCATGTTATTGATGCTAATTGTACCCACCAAAATGTAACACAATTTCCAAAACAATAGTTGCCTCATGTTATTGCTTACAAACGAGCAGTACTGCCTGCTGTGAATGCAGATTATTTCTAACACAGACATTAATTCAGGGGTACCTGACAGCATTTGGAGACTTTGGGCCCGATTCATAAAGATAAACTTAAACTTTTGTGTAAATTTACCTTTTTTGGTATTCACAAACAAATTATTAGTAACTTTACGACTACGGAGATTCTGAGGTTGGGGGCGGAGAAGGCCACACATAAAAAGATAGGACTTTTTATGTGCGGAGTTCTCCTCCCCAGCTCCGCAGTTGTTACGTTACAATTAAATTGTTTGTTTGTGAATACCGAAAAAAGTAAAATTACACAAAAGTGTAAGTTTACCTTTGTTTACAGTTGACTCCAGGTGACCTTCGATACAGAAAGCTGCTTATACTGATCAATTATTGCCATTTTTCAGGTGGAATACCCTCTTGGGGTCATTTTAACTAAGGGAGTTAGGCATTAGGCTGGATCCACGCTACATTTTCCTGACCTATGAAAATGACTGACTATTTAAATGAGTTCCTCTCAGATTGATTATATGCAAATTTATCTCATGTTTAAATCCTGAAAATCTGGCACAGATTAGATCCTATTCGACTTACATTGGGCACCCCTGGTCTAAACAATATTATATGATATTGCTGTATATTGAGGAAATATCCTCAGCATTTATTATCTAGAGTTCACACACCTTTGGACCATCAGATATGCAAGTGGCAAAATGTAAAATGTAATGGCAGATAGGTCTTTTTAGAGAAAACCCCAATATGGCAGTGCTTGAACCATCTCATAAACACCTTCTGGATCCTCGTACCATCAACTCCAAACCAACATATTGAACGTAAATAAGGTGAGTAGGGCCAGATTTGACTCTACAAAACTAACACTGACAACTAGAACATGCGAAGTTTGCAGCCTGCACCTTATTAGCACACTCACTGACTAAATACTTCACACTGTTTTTGACTAATTCACACCTGACGCCCGAAAGAGTGACATGGAAGGATCCCAAGGCCACAATTACCCTCTTGTGTGCTCAGTTTGAGCTTCTTCACAAGTCCTCGAAAAAAGCCATTTTTGTCTGCAGAAGTAGGATTGTGCTAATCGTTATCACTGAGGATTTGAACTAGGATAGAACAGAGCAAACGTTAATTTGTTTCACTTTTTTAAAGCTTTGTGACTTTGTTAACTGTATTTCCTTGGCTGCATTGTACATTTCCTTAAAAAACCAAAGTCGCATTGACACAATATGTGATCTTGAGAACACCATGGTTTACAAGTTGACGCAGATCTGTAGCTTTAAGTGATGAGCACCTAAGAGAGTGTAGGCAGTGACTTCAGATGGAACCCAGTGTTCTGTTCAGAACACTGTGGCAGGCTGTGTGTGTCTGGGGTAGGACAGTTAAGACATAACCCCATTCACTCCTACTTTACGGGAAACTGTAAAGCCAGCTTTTCAGATGCCTAATATGGTCCTATTGCGCTGTCTACTGCCTAATAGTGGTTAGTTTCACCTCCCTACGACCCCTCCCCCCCTCACGCCCCACCCCACTGCCGGGCAACCACATCTATACATTCAAGGTTAGTCAACCAATCTCTTATACACAAGGAGACATCTACATCATAAAGCACGACCCACAATCAATGCCCCTGCTCGCTGGGAAGCAGCAAAATGCCCACAACATTCAAAACAGAGCACTGCACCCAGTGAGCTCTCAGCAACTCTCCCACAAAACTCTCTGAAGTGTCAGACATGTGGAGTGCAGAGCTATACAAGCCTCCATAAATAAATGCATTCATGTTTAAAGAAATTATTAAATATATAATGCACTTGTTTTGTATTTTTCTGCCTCATCCCTCTTAATCTACCCATATTATTTTGACTGACAGCATGTCAATATGGCATTGACAAAGCACACAGCCCTAATTGTATATCTGAGAAGACCTTGGTTTTGGAAAACAGTGATAAGGATGAATTACTCTTGCCAATTCAAAGCAATCCGACTGAAGCAGGCACTGAACTCCCTCAATGCAAGTGTGGTTGCTAAACAAGGCAATCTATCTATCTATCTATCTATCTATCTATCTATCTATCTATCTATCTATCTGTCTGTCTGTCTGTCTGTCTGTCTGTCTCTGTCCGTCCGTCCGTCGTCTGTCTATCTATCTATCTATCTATCTATCTATCTATCTATCTATCTATCTATCTATCTATCTATCTATCTATCTATCTATCTATCTTTCCTGTGATAGTCCCAGGCAAAGGAGCTTTGGGTTTGCAGATATCGGGCTCCTCCTCAAAGAAAGATATTTCCTGTATGCTGTCATCAAAGTGCCATGCCCGTTCCAAAAAGAGACCTATGGCTATGCTACGCCTTCAGAGAACTATTCTAGCTAATGTTTTTTTTCTGAAAGTAGATGTGACTTAATTTTCAGATGTTTTGTGTTGTAATTTATTGTTTGGTAGAAGGCCCGCCAGCCAATCAGCCAACCAGCAGAGGCACTGTCCCCCGCTTCCCTTGCCGAAGACCATATTTAGAGATCTCTGCCTACTTGGTGGAATCTCTCAGACTTCAGTTTATCCACCTGATCCACAGATGAATGCCGAGAGGCTGCCATATTTGTTTGGCCTTTTGGACATTCATTTAATATTTTTCTAAAAACAAACTCCCAAAGCAGGAGTTTGTTTCAGAACAAAATTAAAAAAACAATGACCTCTACTGGCAGGGAGGTTTCTCCCTCTGTAAAAGCTTTTGTTTGTTTTATCCACAGGGTATATCAGTGGCGGTGGCCCACCCAAAATAGGGTGGGGCTATCAGTAATGTGACCTAGTGACCCTGTGGCGGACAGGTCGCCAGTTCAATGGTTTTCATTGGTACAGATGGCTGAGGCTGTGCTACCGGAAAAGCAGCAATTACCCCAACTCTGCATGAGGCAGGGGAACTGCAGATTTGATTTCTGCCAATCTATATCAAACTCTAAATGGAGGAGATTCCTGGAGTACTTCCTGACAAAGGATTTGGATCTCATTCAGAGTCTAGCCACCCACCTGACAGACTGTTTGTTTGGCGTAGGCTCTTGACTCTACAGTTTGCCACCCAAAAGAGGACTTTCTACCACCTCTAAACCCGGTATTTGTAAAGCGCAAACTAATCAACCCTAAAGGTCTCAAGGCGTTGGGGGCAGTCGGGAAGATTAAGCGAGCTATTGCCCAGAGTCACATGGTGATAGGCTAACCTGCCATCGGCACGGGGGATCGAACCGTGAGCCCCGTGTTCCGGAGACAGCCGCCGTGGCCGCTGCGCCACATCTTCCTTCCTTCCTTCCTAGAGATCCCTGCCTCTTTTCCTGCCTTGGTCCGCCATGCTTTTCATAACAGTTCCGAGCAAGAAAACTCAGTGGTGGATACCCATAATACAGTAGGGCTTCAACCACTATCACCTGCAGCCGATGGGTCAAGGGTTTACAAAGGCAGTGTCAGCATCAGAAGCCCTGTGGCTCAGCTGCATCTAATGGAGCCATCTGAAGTGTGGGTTTGGCGGAGCAGGAGCTCTGCCAGTTTAAGAGCTTCAACATCAGTTAGTGAATTAATGGTGGAACTCCCGCTCCAGTTGACCATAAATGAGTCTTCATTATAAACGGCTCCATAAGAAGCATAACAAACTGATGAATGCAGCATTTGCACTTGTTGCGTAAGTAAAAGTGATATAGTGCTGAATTTATAATGTTATCACGATGGCTCTCAGATGAATAAAACCTGTGCTGCCAACAGGCACTGGTGTTTAACAAGACACCAGGTTCTGGGCTCTGCCCTTGGCCCATCTCTCAGCTCACAACACTTTTTAGTCCCTCTAGATTTATGATTTTTTTCCTAAAGCCTGTGCCAAGTCCGGTAGCACCTGGCCCGCAGGATCAAATCCTAAAGTGCCATGACGTGGATCAGGCGTGCCGCCCAGAGCTGTGCATGGCAACAACTCTGTGGCGGGAGTGGAATCCATTACAGTCTGCGTTCCTGACACAGATCCACTGCACACGGTCACATTCTCAAGGCTACAATGGAAACTTTGACAGGGTGCCAATGTTGCCTTCCATGTTCAGATTTCCTGTTAATCTTTATGGATCCCAGCGTTTTATAAATCCTCGCAAAGGTGTATTTGGAGGTGCCCTTGTCCCACTGAGTATGACGTGCTCTGGTGGCCAGGGTTAGGCTTCCAGACTGGTTGGCACTAAGTCAGGCCCGAGGAGACCCCAATCTTCCGGACTCTGTCAGAGTTTGTCAACATACATTTCAGAAGCAGAGCAAACATCAGCTGTATTAGGTCCTGGAGCCTATGTTGTTTTTCATTCAAGAATCTTGAGCATTATTCAACGTATCCTAGCTTATATCAAATCCAGGTGAGAAGTCAAACATGAAGGGGTATAGAGGAACAGAATCTTAGGAGAATGGCGCATTCCTTCTGCAGCTAGGACATTTGGGGTTATTTCGAAGCGACCACCTGGCATCTCCCATACTGTTTTCTTTGCTCTGTGGAATTGCCAGATTGCTGTGGGGGGGAAGTTCTGATCTCTTTGCTTCCACCTCCAACTACCCATTAATCGTTCACCCATTTCTTCATAGCTTGCATTTTATATGCCACTTTGAATCTAACTGGTGTTCTTACTCCTACATGTGTTTTTTTCTGCTTCTCTCTATGTAAGGGAACTGCTGACTGGCTAGACATTAGGAACCATCTTCTAAAAAATCTTAGACTCAAAACCACACCTTGCTATCCTTCCGGGAAATACCTGATGAGAATGTCCCTTAATTTTTAACCTGTTTATCTCACCTCCATTTCTTTCTGTCTTCAAGCTCTCTTGTATTTACTGTTACAACTTTCTTTGAAGTACTCCGTTGCTTTGTAGCTAGGTCCTCACTATAAAAATACCTTAAATAAAATAAATAATATTACCAAAGGTGGGTATTTGACCAGACGAGCAGGCAAGGCAATCTCATTTCAATAGATCTTTCTAAGGTCTGAAATATAATGAACCCACCCTTTTTTAAGCCAATAAACCATCCAGGGAATACAGAAGGTGGACAGATCAAACAGGAAAGAAACATACGTGAATGACAGAGGTGAATATCCAATGGGAGAAGATGCCCCAAGACATGTATCTCCACAGGAAGTGTGACAAGAAAACTACAGCAGTGAGGATGTACCAACTTACAACCCACACCGAGGGCAATTTGTCATGAATATTGGAACCTTTACCGCTACATCCTGTTAAATAATTTCTGCAACTCTTCACTGCAAAAAGTGGTGTGCTTGGTTTTTCTTGATAATTTATTCATCTGAAATGAGCCTTTTCCAAGCTGGGCAGAAATAAAAGGCCATGCACTCTTTCAATAAACACATTAACTTTGGCAATAAAACGTTCTCATGTGCCTGCCAAATGACATAAAATGTTTCTAATTTTATAAATATTCAGCTTCAAATTATTTGGCATCATGCACTAATATTTACCGGAATTGGGCCCAGTGCACCAAAAACAAATAAACCCCAATGAGTGCCAAAAAAAATCTTGGATGAAACTTGTCTTTAGCAAGCAACCAAGCATAGTCTGAATGAAACAAACATACAGGCGCTTATTTTGGTCAAAAAACCCTTCTTCTGTAATGGCCAGGGAACAAACATGGATGTCCAAAATGTTAGCTCGTTGGTAAAGAAGTGAAAACTCTCATTTCAACATGCTTTCAACTCTTAAGTTGGTGCAACATTATGCAACTGACTGCTTGTAGGGAGGAGCATGATGTTGACTGCTGCGCTCTGTGATTTTTATGGCCCTATCTTTACTTTACTTTACTTATGTTTTACTTTAGTGGGTCATTTTTTACACATCGTATGGATTGATAGTTTACACATGTGCCACCACAACAACGCGGAAAGCAAAAGCTCACCTCGACAAATCAAGGAGTACTAGCCAGTCTTCAGAACAGCAAAACTGACACAGATTCCCCCTCCACAACATAGGAAAGGTATGTCCTCGTTGCCAACAGCATAGGGAATACATGTCTGTCTTCACAAAACTGGACAAACACAAGCCCCTCTCGGCAAAAAAACATAAGTAAGTGTAAGACATGGGGAAAGGAAGCCATCCTCATCCACATGGCAATGTGTTAAATGCAACAGTGCAGCCAAATCAACATGACAATAATCACGACGCCGTCACAACATTTTGGGAAAGGAGCTTACGCCCAAATGCGTGGTTGATATCGAATCACACAATAGAACAAGACATATTTAAGTTAGTCTACAGAACAACATGAGGCATACAAGACTCTCCATGACAAAATGAAAACTACATTGTATAGTACTGGTTCAGCATCATCCCAACATAAACAGAGCAGGGCGGTGAATGATGGTGCAATTCATTGGAAAACCCAAGTAGACTTCATCAAATAAAGCAATATTCTAGAATGCCTTCTGGTGGTGATTTTTAGTTATACAGACCTGAGCAAAGAAACCTTTTTTTCTCTGCACTGAAAAACCATGTCATAGCAACACGGCAAACATGAGCCCACCTGCAAAGAGACATAGACAAACATAACCAAGTCATAACAGCATGGAGAAAAATGTATGATACGCCGGATAAAAAGGCAAATATTAGAACAATTAAATGGTTTCAACAATGTAGATCGAACTACCCAGAAGGCATGGACTGCTTGTATAAAGATGTCAGAGATCCCAAGCCAATTCGATACACACACTTAGATGCTGGGGGTACTCTCTGTCCGGTTTTAAGAAACACTTTTCAAAATACTATCAGTTTTGGTGATTTCACCCAGGTGAGATTGTTTCAAGATACATGTAGTGAGTTACATTTGTAGCCCTGATGAAGTTGGCGGCATAACACTGCCATGATGAAACGTGTGTTGGCTAAAGGCTTGCAGATCAATAATAAAAATAAAGATACAAGACTGAACCTACTGCTGTCGACTGACAATTTGTGTGTGCTCGAAGGCAGGGCTTTAATTTGGCTGGTTCCTGAGGGTGCTCAGCACCAAAAAGCAGGTGTTGCGATGGGTCCCTATCGGGCTCTCCATTTTTGCCCTCAGCCTCAGTGTGAAAATAAAATCTTAACTCTGCAGCAGTACCACCCTTCACTGCTTTTAATGTAATTTTAAAGAGACTCGTTATAGTTCTTTCACAGCCTCATCTTTTCAAAACGGAAGTATTTTCAATATTCTATACAACGAAGTCATAGTTGTTGCTTATTTATCTTACGGAACTAACGACCATTGACAAAGCCCGTAGTCCTGGCTTGTTGTTAGTGTAATGTTACTTGTATGATATATTTGGATGCAATGAGAGAAGCAGCACAATACCAGTCGGGCGGCACATTAGACTAAGCACAGATTTTTAGCGTATGCGCTTTTAAGCCACGCACTTAATTACATCGGCCAAGCCCCTTTGAGTGACCTACGTTTTTTCATTCCACTTAAAGCCCTGCTCAAAGGTGTTTTTCGTAACAGAGCCAATACTGGTTCTTATAGGCTGTTTGGTGGCCACCTTTCCTTTTAGAGCACCGTAGGTGGGATGAGATTTGTATAGTTTGACTCCTAACACTACACTTCACCGTAGGTGACGTGTGCCTGACAGCAATACCCAGCCGCCTACTGACGCATAATTTGTTTGTGGATAACAATGGATTTTTACAAATGAAAGATGAATTTTGATACATTTTCAAAAATGGGATTGTTGGCTGCACTACTTTTCCTGATCTAACAAATTCATCATTATTTAAAGCCCATGGCCCCTAAACCCAGAGATCAGATAGGAAGATGAAGATTGGCCCATTCACACTGAGATTTGAATGCTATCAACATACATGTCATAGTAGAAACAAAAGAGGAGATCATCTTCTAGAGAGGCTGCGGAGCGGAGGAGGCTAACGTTAGAGCCAATGGAACACTTGTAGAAGTGGAGAAGACACACAGACCTTCAAGTACCAAGACAACATATCAGGCTTGTGAAAGTATGAGCACTAATAGAAGGCAGCACCAGTGATGCCAAGTGTAATATACTTTTCAGAAATATGTCATGATCGACTGTATCAATAGACTTAAAAAGACCCATAACAAGCATGAGAATGGAGAACAGATTAACCTGGTGGCTGGAGGTTGTACAATCGAGGCATTTGTGGCAATAGTCATTGTGTAACTCATTTTGAAGAATGCAGAAGCTGCTTGTGGTGAGATACTTAAACAAGCATTTGCAATGCAATCGGTCTCGCCTTTGGGACCTTGTATGTATTTAGTTATGCAGCACATTAGCCTGGGTGCTGAAACATCTACTGTTCTTTAACATGGAGGGAAAGTAAGCACCAAACTGCGTGACACGCCAGGTATGGGAACACATGGAGAGAAGTATTGCCTTTCAGCGGGAAATGGTATAGTCAAAAGCTCTGTTTTTAATAGAAAATCAGGGCCTTGGCTGGTCATATCACTGAAAATACAAGATTTGAAAAAAATATTATTGTCTACGGGTGCTAGTGGAAGACAATGTCTATGGATTGGAATCCAGAGAATGCTAAAGTGATTCTGGTATTTTACTGACCTCTGCTGGCCGTTTTCTATCAAGAAAGTTAATTAGAGGCAGTTGAACAGAAAAAAAAGTCCCTAAGCGGAAGCAGACAAGTCCTAGGGCTGATCTCCAGAGCCCACAAAGTACATGCACATATAAGTATATAATAAGTAAATACTAAAGTATATACAAGAGGTCTCGAATGCTCAACCTAAAAAAGGACCTTGGGGTGTTTTAGGGCTGGATGAGATCCTATAAAAGGGATAGCAATTGCTGGGACGGAGGTGGCAGTGAGTGGATTTATTTAATATGGATGACTTTGGCAGTTCTGAAGCAGGGAGAGTAGAAAATAAAGAAGATAAAACTACCAAATAAGGATTTTAATGACTTCTGGGAGCAGAGGGAACAGATTGTGACCAACCCGCTGAAGAATTTAGTTGATGTCAGACTTTAAGTCGGGAGGAAGCCAGTGGCATGTCTGGGAAAAGGTAATTTGGTATCAAAACATGTACTATAAATTAATCTCTAAAATATCATGGTATATACAAATTGAGTAGCACAACAGACATGGGAAAACTGCATAAGACTGAAGATAGGCCCACCTTCAAATAGAAATTAGAAATACAAGTTTAGAAGCAATTGAAAAAGAGGTTTGCTTTTAAAGT
The DNA here is from genome assembly GCA_963921515.1 of Calotriton arnoldi. Lineage (NCBI taxonomy): Eukaryota > Metazoa > Chordata > Amphibia > Caudata > Salamandridae > Calotriton > Calotriton arnoldi. The sequence goes on along the minus strand of CAWUFW010008115.1, from coordinate 606,830 downwards.
AACATGGGTCACAATTAAGTAAATCTCAAGACAACCTCCACAAAAACATGGCAAATACGCTATTATCATCACACGAATGCGTGAAGCAAACTGCAACATCTTTCTCGACATGGGAAGCATACTTTTGCTTTTGTTAGCGAATTATCTCTTAATCTCTAAAAAAATCTATGTAACAGAAATCCAGGTCCTAAAAAGCAGCATCGAGATAAACCTTAGCATTGAAGGCAGACGCGTCAATGTACCTTAAACTAAATATCAAAGCACAAGACACAAATGGTAACAATATATATTTGTTTATTACAAAATACCACACATCATACACAATTTTGTGGGCTTCCCTATTGTAACAGGGTAAGACAGTCATGCACTACAGTTTGGTTCAACTTCTAAGCACATAGAGTGGAGAGGTTTGCTCTGCTGGTAACTTGGTATCAGGACTTGGAAACCCACCGTGATTCGTAGAACCGCAGGGCCTGAGCCTACATGCAACCTGAATCACCTATCACAGTCACCTCTCCCTACCAGAAACAAAGCAAACAAAGGGCCAACACATATCCTTTGAGTCTGCTGATTGCTCAGGAAATGGCTCCAATGAGATGGATGAGCAGATTGTACAAAGGTGTGACAATCTCAATAAACCGGATTAAAAGCTGACTTGTTCATGATTAACATTTGAACTAGAATAGAATACTGCCATTCCACTCCCAAAAACCGCTAAATACAGGATTCTGGCATCATAATCAAGTGAGTGCTTTTTATGCCTCTCGGTGCAGCTCTTATATGCTTGCATGCTGCTCAGTGTCCCGAAGAATGTTTCTTTTTTTTTCCCTTGGGCACCTGTATCCTTCTCTGTGTGCTCAACTCCGCTGGCAGCAAGTGTGAGCTGCTTTACAAAAGCACTCCTCTGCCTCTTAGTGTAGCTCCAGTAACACACAACTACCGTTCTGGTTTTAACAGGGCATGCAATGAAAAATATATAATGTTCATAAATTACACATCGCAGGAGGATGCCACAGGTCTATCAATCCCTAATGTTCAATGCTCCCGATCTATTTGCTGAGTTGCGGTCATGATGGGAATGTAGTCTTTGACCAATAGAGCAAGGTGAGTGAACGGAAGAGAACAGGGCCCACCAAGAAGCGGAAATATCACACCTTCACAGAGTTTATTACACATCTTGGGAAGATGGAAAGAAGCCCATCCCGAATCGTCTTTCTGCACCTCAATGGTCAATTTCTTGCAGAAAGTCTGAGGAATTGGGGTGATCCAAAAATACTTGCAAAATGTTACACATACAACCGGTGTTAGGGTGGCCTGTCAACTTCTCTCCTAAGCTTGGGCTCTTGGGGTTCATGGAAGATATGGTAACTCCTGTGGAGAGAGATCCCTAGTACTGTTGCGACTTCTTTTATCTAAAATGGACACTTGTGAGCATTGGGGATCTGAAAGATCACCGCCAGTGGAGGTGTGATTCAGAGGTATCAACTACTACTCACAGGTGGAAGAACCTATAAACTGTGCTACAATATGCCCTTTGAAACATGACAACATCTTGGAACTTTAGTTAGACCATTTTCATATTTCAGTAACCTGATTTTCATGGAACTCTTTATCTGGGTGCTTTAGCACTTACCTGGGGTTTGCGAGTGGGTATCAATTTAAAGTGCTCAATGTTTCTTGTACATTTAAGATTTGTGTGTAATGTTGTTCCCACCTGCCGAGAAATAAAATCAATAAAAGTGTTTATAAAACTAATAAATTGCACACTGAAAGTTAACTACAACAGTATAGGATTCTCTGGTAACTAATGTTTTAGTTATCACTTGGAGAAGGAGAACACATTGTATCCTTAATGGAAAATGCCACATAAACAGATAATTGCAAGGCAAAATCTGCGGCCATCTCTCCTAAATTATAGCATGTGAACATATAATAGAATTATTAGTTCTATGATGACAGTGGCTGATAAGGAATGGCTCCCGTGCCAACAAATAGTTATGCATATGAAGCAAAAGAAAACCTAAATTTTGGTATCTCTTTCCACTACAGAGACATGAAAAGAGACCCGTTTTCTTTTTCCCAGCTCAGTGTGGACAAGTGAAGTCTTGGCGAAGAAATGTATTTAAAGAATGCCAATGATCCGTGTGGACCACTGAACCTCATCCAGAAAGACTTATTTGGCTAATAATCCGTAATTGTAAGAGGGTATTAGTCATGTGCGTGTTCTTTTTACCATAGACACTAAGGGCCTTATTATGAGTTTTGGTGGGCCCCCCTGCATGCGCCCCCTTGCACAGGGGCAAGAGGGGGCCCTGCAGGGCTCCCTTTCTTTTCTCACTACTAGTCTTTCCATGACAGCGCTGGCAGTGAGGAAAGTCGTAATATGCTTGGCGGTGCCTCAGACCGCCACGGGACTGCCAGGGAATTGCGGTTCCCTGGCGGCTGCAGCAGTGCAATGGCGGTCTGACCACTGAAGTCCTAATAGGGCGGTCGGACCACCGGTGCGGCAGTGGCTGGACCTCCACCGCCACGCCCCCCCACGCGTCTGGCGGTCCTCAGGCCTCCAGACTCATATTTAGGGCCTAAATGTTGTTTTCCTGCCATCTCTGTTTTTTTAAAAGGCCTACCCCAGACTTCATGACTTTAACTCCAAAGCAAGTGATTATTATCTGATAAAATGGAAGTAAGAATATTTTGGTTGTTCTGCAGAGAGGCTGGCATAGGCAAATACCCTAGTGGCACATGGAACGAGTGCCGATATGAGCACCTTTTCCCACATGATGTAGGACATCGTGTATTGATTTCTGGGACCTTTCTGGCCATAAGGTCTCTCATCTGGAAGGACATACATCATTTGTGTGAGAAGTTTCGTGTGACCGAATAGTAGCCTCCAATCCATGGCAAAGGCTTGTGCCCTTGACAAGCACATGTCAAGGCCATCGCTCCAGAGAAAAACCTTGGAACTTTGTAGTGGAAGGAATAAGCTGCTCCCCAAGAATTGGCTAATGGAGTTGTGGAAAATAATTTTCTGATGCTGACACCAAAGGCCATACGATTATTAAGTCTGCTGTATCTACTATGGACTGCTATTGGTACCTCCTGTCTGCAAAGTGTTTGTGAAGCCTTGGGAGTAGACAGATGCTGTGCCAAAGAGGTCCTACCTGTCCAATGTGGCTTCTTTCCTCTTAATGCATAAGTGTTGGAGAAAGGCTAGCCATCAGAGGGTTGTGGGTAGACCACTACAGTTCCAGCAAGTTGGACAGTGCTCTGTGGAGACTTAAGAACACTTTTTTCATGCTATGCCGCACAACAGAAGTTCATCGCTGTGTCAATGGGAAATGCAACAGCAATGAATTTCTGAGTCAGAGCTTCAAACCTGGCTCGACACACATCGAATGGTGTAACCTTCCTGCTCTTACCACCGACTCAAGTACCTGCTTTGACATGGCTAGATGTGCAACACAACTTCACACATTTGTGATATCAACCCATCATCACTGCCAACAACTCCTGAAGGCTCAACATGGATCTCGGTTATATATGCACCCATATTTGATGCCGATCTGTCTCACATGTCACAACTCGTCTTCCCAAGAATGCCTTCCTCATCAAATCAGTTTGACACAGCTCAATGGCTTCAGTGACTTACTCACTCCATGAGTTATGTTATTATTTATTTTTTGCTTGATTAGTTAAAATCTTTGCAAATACATAACAAAAAGATTTGTATGTATGTCTTGTACATTAGTGTTTTGTGTGTTTCAATTTGTACGACCCCTTAACTCTTTTGGAATCTGGGCACATTTTACGATTTTGGGGTACTCCTTGACTGGGGTCAATTGACATAATTAGTCCTATAAATTTCAGAGGATGAACTAGGACAATGAGTGTCATTTTCAGCCACAGAGTCTATATGAACTGCAGTCTGTGAGCAGTAGCACAAGCAGCCATAAATGTACCTTATAGCGTCTGAGCCTCTGCGCAAGGTGGTGTCATCCAACCACAAAAACACTTGTAATCTGTTCAGTTTGCCGCCTCAATAGGCAAGGGACGCCACGGTAATAAAATAATGACAAGATTAAACCACAAAATAGGAATCAAAAGGAGAATTCTGGATGAAGTCATTTAATTGGATGACATTTTTAAATTTTACCATAGGGTAACTACAACTACAGCAGCCATCTTTCTACTCATGCCTACAAGCTGTCCCCATCTGTGACGTGTAAAGCCTTGTTTCCATGCTTGTCTCTTGAAGCAAGACATCTCTGATTAGTTTGCTCTGCGACAAGAGTTTACATGTCTGTATCTGTTTGAAGCTAACATGAATACTTTCCCATGACTTCAGAATTCTGCACCTGTGTAATGCCTTTGTTTCAGTCTCATCACATGATCTATACATTTATGCCTTGCCTCTGCTTGCACTTATGCTCGTTTAGTGTGCTGGGAGGTCCAATTTTTGCCTATTTCTGTGACTCGCAGATAGATTTTATTGGCAATAAACATTTTCAGACTTCGAATTGCTGTGTTGCAGATTTTCTTAAACAATTGGGCTTTGATTTGAGAAATGTACTGATATTTAATATATTTTAAACTGTTAGACAGTGACGATTAACAGTTAGTGCCTATGCCGCTCTTCCCGGGCACTGAGTGGCATTCTTGGCCACCCACCCCCCGATGCTGCGCCTCTTCTTAGACCACACAATCCTTATGTGACCTTGAGGCCTACCACCGTCCATCTCATCTCCAGGCCACCCACCCCCACTAAGGCTATTCCTGGTGTCTAGTTTCTAAAATAAAACAATCAAAGTGACGAATTTCTTCATTACAGCGGACCTGTGACCTTTGCCCTCCACACAAATAGCAACATTCTTTTTGACGATATTGTTGACCTTCAGGGTCAATGCCCTATTACAGGGTCGCACAGATGTCAGCTTTGCATACCTGTAGTGAGGAAATGATTTCATAAAACCCATGCTTTAATGATACTACTCGGGTTAGGAGCAGCAGTGATAACCCTAGTCATGACTACAGGTCACACCTGCAAACAGCCCCAAGCCTCCTCTTTTATTTGACAGTCGGTGCATTGTGGTGTGGGGAATGACAATATTGAGAAATCAAGTTAAAATTGGACACTGGAGAGAGGCATATTGGCCGCTAAGGGTCTTACTGACAACTTACAGCCCACAGTGACCTGCCTTAACCCTCCACCGCTGCCACCGGAAACTGAGTGAAACCTCCATGTCTAGTACATTCTACAAAATATTATTTATTTTCTCTTCTTATTAAGGGGTGTGTTCGATGAAAGGTACATGGCCATGACCCCAAAAAGACATCTAACAGATACAATTAGTACTTCAGGTGTATGTGGGTGGAGGCTTGGATACGGGGAGATGGGGTGGGGGGAGATGGCTCATGAATTGAAGGGTAGGACAGGCTACAGCCCCTTTTCTTGGGAAAATATATGGTGGGGCAAAGTTTAAGGACTGCTGCAATGTTCTCGGGGTCTGGAAATGCTCACTGCAATGGCAAGGAAACGCTCATACAAAAAAATGTGAGTCTCACTGAACCCCCAATGCCGGGGTACAGATAAATTATCTCCCGGGTGGACACCTCCCCGCCTAATGTGTGTCAACATCTCTTAAAGGGGAACAAAACACTAATAGCCATAGTAGTAGCGGGGTTGTTAGGTTGAACCGACATAATCACCCACTCGCCCCACAGATTTGTGGGAGGAAGGCACAACGCCCATGCCTAAAAAGGCACTTTTTAAGGCAGACGAAATACATCAATCACTAACATTTTGAGAGTGCCTTTTATGAGATACTAACGAAAGCTAATAGTTAGACGAGGTATCAATTTTTACATTTCTCATTTCAAAGAGCAAAACAGGACTTTGTAATAACCCAGTCTGGCTACAGGGAGTGGGGCGGGATTCAGAGACTTTTAAGGTAAGAGACTGTATGTCTGCCAGTGTATACATACTTAGCTTCAAATCTGGAAGGTATCGTTTGATCACAAAGCAATCTATGGATTTCTTCACTCATATTTTGGAAGGATTTTGCTTCTATGAACACCCAAGAGAGTAACTGAAGCACTGACCCCCCTCCCCACCCCCCCAAACAAAAAAACAAGCCATTAATGAACGTGTTAATTGTTTGTATAGAATCAATAACACAAAGACCTGCAGCTTAAGGTCAGTCTGATTCCTGGCTGGAGGTCAGACTTGAACCTCTCCCACCTTTTGGAGTGGCTTCACAGGTGGGAGGGCCAAGTTGGCGATTTAAGGTGGTGCTGACACTACCAGTGTCCTAGGAAATGAACAGACACTTGGGGTTGGAGTGTGTCTGATGGGACGTGGCACAGCCTTCTGGTTGTCCACACTGTCTGTTTTCAGTTGATTGGTCCAAACATGAAGTAGTGCCCAGGATTTGGGGAGCTCTACACCTCTTGTTGAAGTTGGCATTTCTTGTTTCCACTTTTTCACCTGCTTCAGCGTTGACCTTCGATCCTTTTGTGGTAGTAATTTCAAACATCTGTTCGGTTTTCCCTGGGATGCCTGTTGTGAAGTATGACAGTATTACCTGGCAATAATGGATAAGGCGCGACCTGGCCCTCTTTTGATGCTTACCTTCTTTTGTGAACATCTTAGTTCTGTAATCCATCATTTGTGTCTCAAGTCTAGAGAGCCAACAGTCTTTCCAGACAAGATGGTGATGGGTAAGCATGTAGTTCCTCAGTGAGGGGCCTTTTTGAAGAATGCTCTTGAAGAGGGAAACAGCCATCTTGTCATTTTGGCATTTCTTATTTATAATTTAAAGAAGTGTGTCATGCATCACCCCTGCATTCAGAACAGCATGTGATATTCTTCTGTGTTCTGTTCCTAGACAGGTGAGTTAGAGCTGGAATTCACTGCCTTGAAAGGGCCTAACAGTGTGAGCCTGGGAGTAATTTACCATTCCAATGGCTATAAACATTTGCTCAGTTTGGGGTATGGCCACTTAATATGTCAACATAGTTGAGTGGAGAAATTCCAACTCTTAGTATTTTGAAAATCTCTCCACTACTACGAAAGGGGTAGGGTGTGCGGGCAGCACAGTTATTTGTCAAAGTACACACAAAATAATGTGCTCCTTCACCAGTTAATCCATGAATGGGAACCATTCTCTCTCAAGTGGGCTTGAATTTTGATCACCTGATTAGTGTCCATCACAAGCAGTGTCCCTCCAATATTCAAAGTAGAACCTCGTCCTGTCATTTATTAGGTCACCTTTTATTAGTGGCAGGTCAGCTTGGTGAAGTTCATACTAGTCTCAGGGCTCTGGGTGCTTGAGCAGGTCTAGAAGGTTCTAAAACATGTTGAAAAGACCCTGAATGAAGCAGTAACAACTAGCGGCCTAGTCCATATTGCTCCGGAGCACTCACATATTGCCGGGTGCAGGGGCCGATTCTATATTCTCAACCTTCAGAGGGTCACCAGAGATACCATTAACACTGAAAGCATTTTCAAGATATTCCTGTTGGTGTACTCAGACAGCATTGGCCTTGTTATGACCCCATAAGTGTTCCTTTAACCTTTGCAAGGCTGCTCTAAGCTGTGAGTTGTGTTCTGGTATACACTTTGCAAAGACAAGGATGTCCGCTCATGTTAATGACATCCAGGTTACCCATGAGTAATCCGGGTACCGGTTCTGAAAGTTCAGATGTCCATATCTGTTAATGCACACGTCATAGCAAGGTGACAAACCTGACATTGATATTTTTGTTGCCTCGTCCTGGAAATGACATGGTCTGTGGAGATTGCAAACAATTGGTCTAAATTGAATTGCGGGCTTGTCATTCTCACCCCTGTATAGCTTGCAGTGCCCACAAAGTTCAACAGAGGTTTAAAGACTGTTCAAATCCTCACCTGTGGACTGCAGGAGCAGTGTCCTTAGATAGCAGTATCCACTTTCTATAAGGTTCTGCAGTAGTTACCGAGACACTCAAGTGGTGGGACAGCTGCGGTCTCAGAGAGGTAGGGGTTTTGTGAACTTCGAAGGCCGGTCAGCAAGCTTGAGGAATGGCAGCCGCACCACTATCAGCTTCGCCGTCACCCATCAGTGTGCACAGTGTGGGGACATTCTCATTGGTGGTCAACAGTTGCTATGTCTAACACCTGCAGATAGCTTAGCCAGATGTGGCTTCCGTGAGGATCATTCTAATGGGGTCTGGCTGGCACCTCAGCCTTAATCTCTGCCTCGTGACTACAATACATGGGCACTGATCTCCGAGGAAAGCTCAAAGCAAGGCTCAATCTTTTGTTTGATAGAACGAGGCCATCACATTCTTTGGTGAACACAGTGAGATCACACCGGTCAGGCACAAGGTGTGCAGGACTCTGTCTGGAGCGACCAGCCTACATTACATCCTCTGTGGCACTCGCAGCAGCATGGCGAGCTCTGATGCTGTATATAGCATAGAGGTTTTGCATGAGATAAAAACATAGCAAATAAGTCAGTCCAGTTGTTGCTGGTGGTACGAATTCTATTCAAGTAAGTGGTCACATAAAGTGCCCTTCCAGGAAATCAGACAGCCAACTTCACCGCCACTGACGGAGGTCTACATTTTTTATAGGAACAAATCTGACCTCTGTGTACATTCGTAGAAGGAACTTATCACAAGGACAACGAATAAGGTCATGGGATAATTTTGCCCAACAAATGTCTTCCTTCTATTGGTGGATGGTGCAAACCATTACCAAAGTTATACCACAACCCACATTTAGTGCTCGATCCTTAAAAGCACTAATCACATGGCTGAAAGGGGGTACTGGTTCTATTTTTTTCTGCAGCAACAACGAGGTGATGGATGGAATGCTTGAAATAATCTCAGCACTAGCAATCACTCTGGTCGCATTCTAGTCCATCGTTTTTCGCTCACCATGCCACTCTAGACAAAGGCCCACCATATGCAAATCAGTACTGACCTGCTCCTTATGGGAACAGTCTGTTCCGAACTGCCAGGCAAGTCCACCTCCAGAAAAGACCACAAGCAACCTCAAAACAACTTTAAACTTACTTAGCTTTTATCAGTAAGGTACCATTTGAGTCCAATGGCACATATTGGTAGCAATCAGACTTTTGAGTTTCAAAGACAGCCCCCCCCGTAAGTCCCTATTAAGTGGTACCCCGGGTACCTAGGGCAGGAGGGCTAAAGAGGGTTCCCACTGGCTGCAGCATGTATTGCACCACCATAAGGGACCCCTCAGCGCCAACATGCAAACTGCCATTGTAGGCTGCTGTCTTGGTGCAGATAAAAGTGAAAACATGACATGGCAAACATCCCTGAGTGCCATGCCTGCAGACTCTGCATACAGTATAGGTAAGCCACACCTACAGCAGGACTTACAGCCCTAAGGCAGGGTGCACTATACTACATGTGTGGACATATCTGCATGAGCAGATATGCCCCTGTGAAGTCTAAGTCAATTCTTAGATATCACAAGTGAACAGGGAAGCCATTTTAAGCACATGTGCTGGACACTGGTAAAAACGAGTTCCCCAGATACATGATGGCTTCACTAAAATCTATGGTGTTTGGTATCAAACACCTTGTATTAATAAACCCACACTGATACCAGTGGTGGATTTAATAATACATGCACCCAAAGAGCACCTTAAAGTGCCCCCTGAAAACCTCCCAGCCTCCAGTGTGTGCTGGCTGACTGGTGTCGACCAGTCTGCCACCACAGACAGGTTTCTGACCCCCTGCAGGTGAGAGCCTACGCTCTCTGGGGGCATAAACAATGCCTGCTCTGGCCGGAGCTGTTGTCACCTCCTCCAAGCAGGATGGCTAAGTAATCAGCATATCAAGGAAGGAGGCTTTATAGGTCTCTGCCACCTTTGATATGCCAACAATGGCTTTCCCAGACAGGGAAAATGCCAACACCCTGTAATGCCAACACTCTGCCCTGGGCCCATTTGGACATGCTGAGAGGAGTGGTGCACTACTAGGCCAGTCACACCCCTAAGGAGAGCTGCGTGAGGTGCACCCCTTTAGGAAACTTCCGCCATCTTGATGATGGCAGAATTACCAACTCTGGGACATAATTATGCCCAGTTACCACAGGAAGTGGTCAAATAGGAGTGTAGTAACCCCAAGGTTAAGTAGCCGATTGGCTACCACCCTTCACTCCCCTTAACGTTCCTACATCTGGTATTTAGGGGAGCCCCTGGCACCAGGAAAGGAAATTCTAAAGACCTAAGAAGAAGAAGGACACCAAAGAGCCGCGAAGATCAAGAACTGAGAAGCAGCAACTGACTTGGCGGCAACCCTTCTTGCCTGCCTGCTGTACCCGACAATTGTGCCAAAGAAGACTCGTCCTGCAGCTGCTCTGCCTCCAAAAGCCTGGGAAGACTGCCAGCACTTCAAGGAGCAACAAGTATCTCCCATGGAGTAGCGGAGCTACTTCCCTCCACGCTGCAGGCACAAAAGAAGAACAGTGAGGACGCTGGACTGCAAAAACCTGACACCAGAAAGCACTATTGCACTTGTGCCCCTCAGCCCGAGTCGAAGTAGGCCAATGGTGCCTACGAGGTCCTGAGACCCACCAGAGTTGAACTCCACCTTGGTTTGCCCAGACTGGACTTCCAGTCATTGCCTGCAGCCACTTTGTGCTGGCCCCCTCAACCGCGAGTGTCTCCTGCAGCACGGAAATGAAGCATAAAGATACCACTGCATTCGAGTCCTACAGCCCGAGGAGAAGTGGACCAACGGGGTCCCTACATGCCTGAGCATCTCAAGGACCGAGTTCCCCTGTGGGTTCACCCGGACTGGGCCCCCCAGTCCCAGCTTGCAGCCTCTTTTTCCAAGGGCCGCCTTCCATTGAAATCAACGGGCCACCCGACGCCGCAAGCACCTCTGCACCTGGATGCCCCACAGCCTACTGAGGTGATCTGTTGGTGCTGCCTTGGACCTTGCCCCATACTTACCTTAACTCCAGAAGATTGGTCCTGTAACTCGCTGCTAAGTACCCATATGCAGTATATGTGTTTTCCCAAATAGGATAACATTACCGCATTAGAGACAATACAAGTGTATTTACCTGTTTTCTTCAAAACTGCTATTTTTAAAAGTACTTACCCAATAACGAAGTTCTTGGTGTCAAAAATTATGTGAAGATAAGTGTTATTTTTCTTTATTGATGTGGATCTCCTTATTGAGTGTGTATCATTTATTGATTGTGTGTATGCAACAAATGTCTAACACTCCTCCTTGATAAGCCTATGGCTACTTGACCACACTAGCACAAAAAGAGAACCTTGGGATTGGTAAAACAAGCCCTGTCCAATCATAACAGATACCTTGATTCTCTACACAATATACACAATATACCTCTTTTTGTTATATTATATAAAGAGCCAGCTTCCTACAGTGCCCTACTTCACCTCAATGCAACATACCACATAGTGTAGTTCAGGGTCAAAAAATACACCCCAACTTAGATAAGCACTACAAAATACACTCTTGCTCAGCTCCGTACAACAAGCTGGAACAACAAGTCTGTTCAGAGCCCCAAACCGCAGTCCAACCCAGCACACTAGCAGCACCTCAAATCAATACATTCTTCCAAACGTCACCATTAAACTGAGCACCCAAAGCTGCATCGTAATCTAGTTCAGTGCCTTTATTTGCAAGCATCCCCAACTTAGTGCACTGAACTGCACTTAATCAGGTCAGTACCCCTAAACGGCACACAAATCGAAAATGTGGCAAGGTGCACCCTAAACGAGGTCAGTGGTCAAAGAGGCAACCATTGTAGCACAGTGACCCAAACTACACCCCACAATATTTCATTCCCACCCAAGATGCGCCTTAACCCACTTAGTTTATCCAGTCAAGCAAAGGACTAGGGGTGGGCGATATATTTCGCTCCGTCTGCGATATTGGCTGAATTTTAGTCACTCAGTGCTACACTTGTAACGCAGAGTTCCAACCAAATTTCATCAACTGGAGGGCAGTGGAGTTTTTTTTCGTGGGTGGCTCGAAAATGGTACATTGGCGAGCAAGATTTGGCGTCCCCTTGTGCGATTTTCAATCCCTAGGAGGGCACCCAGTGAGATTTCTCCAACGCGGGGTCACGACCATTTGCGGTCAGAAAGCTGCCACTCGAGTAGAAAATCTACTTAAGAGACAGCAAAATCAACTCAAGAAGCTGCGCCCTCTGGCCCGCCATGTGATGCCATTCTTGCCGATTTTTCACCACAGAACGAGCTCCCGGAGCTAAATCACTGCACAACGTGCCTATTTCTGCCTGTTCGCGGAATTCCGCGGAATCTCGAGGAGTTTTTTGTAACTCTGAGTAATTCTGTGGAGTAAAACTCCACAAGTTCCGCCCAGGCCTATAAAGGACCCCAAACCCAGCATATTACTCCAAACTGCTCCTCAAGGCTGGCAATAAATTATAAATCGCTTCCAGAACACAGCTGATTGCACCAAACTTCACTGCAACACAAGTTAGTACCCTAAACTGCACAAACACTCAGGTCAGAGCACCATGCCAGACCTCAAACCCGCTTATTCTCCAAGAGGGAGCCAACCTTAGTTTCTACCCCATTTCCACTTTAAGCCATCTCGAAATCCTTAGCTTCCACCCATCTCAATGCCCCAAACTGACCGACAACCCCGTTCAGTGCAGCATATTGCGACTCAGTACCCCACGCCGGAGCTAACAGCTTAATACCTTCACAGCACAAAGCATCATAGCACAATGTGGTGTACTATGGTAAGGCCACCCCTAGTTACCAAAACTGCACCAACAGTTCTGTGCTAAAATCAGCTTCAGCTTAATTGGTATATTGACTTCATGCTGACCGCACCAAGCACCCCAGACGGGACTCTGTCCGTGCACAAAACTACAAATTACACCCCACCACTGCCCATTCAATAAAGGTGCACCATAACCATGATCAGTGAACCTATATTTCACCCACCCAGCTCAACAAACCATACTGGCTGAAAACCAGCTCAGTACTCCCAGAACCCCAAACCGCTCCCAGCTCTGCCAAATAATACAAAAATGTACCCACAGATTAGCTCAGAGTCCTTACATATATAGCCCCACAGCATGAGCTCTGCTCCCCAAAATACACCCTAACACTTAATAATGGTTGCTGCGAGCATAACTGCAACGAATAATTTATATCACTGATAAACTATCCAAACTGTGCACCAAACTGCTCACCCACCAATCACAAACTGTACCTATCAAATATCTCAGTGTAGCCCAAAATTACCCCGCCCTCCCACAAAGATCAGGGAACAGCTTACTTTTGGCCCAACGAGGATCCGTGGTAATCTTAAAGAACCCCACAATGCTGTTTTCTATAGAACAGCAGCAGCAACACTCATCCGCGGGCTGTCACAATACAGTGGCGCCATCTCAGCACTTCTCAACCAGGCCACGTGCACTTGTAATACTATAAATACTTGACAACAATGCTCCGTTCTTTTAGTGAGACACTTACCACACTTTCCGCTGCTGTACTCTTCATGAAATATTTCTATTTCTAGAACATCACTCGACCTTCTCATCCGGCTGGTGTCCTCTTAACGAGGGGTTAGACTTACAGTGATATGGTACACTTTAGAGTACAATTACATAATATGCAGACTTACACTCTCGTAAGACAGTCAGGGCCAGTCATTCTCAGCAGCCTATCATTTGGGCAAAACGTACAGACAATTTTGTGGTGGAAGTGCTATCCTCTCAATGTGGCGCACAGCAGGAACCGTGGCAGAGAGTCACACGCCCGTCTAGTTTTCCTTTTTAAGGCATGGCTTGGGGTTGCGCCGGCCTGGCCCGTCTCAGACATCCAGCTCGCACGGTCTCTGAGCGCCTTACCTTTTCTAAGTGATATTTACATCCAAGGGGCGCGTCACAACCGGAGCAGCTTTAGGCCGCGTGAAGACCCTGAAGCCGGAAAAGTAAAACAGGTGTGAAAGGTCACAGCCCCCCCGTCTGCTCTCACAGGTTCCGGGGTTCCCGAGCCGTGCCCTCTTCCTGTGAGAGGGCAGGGGAGGAGGGAGAGCTCCACAGTCACTAAAGTCAACGCACAAGAGATGGGACGTTCCTCTGAAATACTGAAATAGAAGTGCAGCCGGTGAGCAGGCAGGGCTCGGCTCGCGCGAAGGCAGAGCCTCGGGGTTGGAATACCAGGCAGTGTCAGGTGTCCGACCCGGGCGCACACTCACCGCAGCTATTTTTACACGTGGCCTCATCGGCCGGACACTCGGGCCGGTTGTTTTTGGGGTTTTGAAGTGGACATTTCGAAACCAGTAGGCTTTGTGGATGTTCTCATTAGCTCACAGTGGGCGAGGCTCCATCCAGGCGCTTGCTGAAAGCGCCGAAAAATGCAGAGATGCCACTGAGTCGGTGTGGACAGTATTAGCAACAGAGGTCAAGAGTACAGAGCTGAGTGTCAGTAGCACCGGCTGTGAGATACACCTGGCAACAGGCCACCCAACAGAGCCAGGGCTACAGATCACACATCAGGCCACCCGACAGAGCCAGGGCTACAGATCACACATCGGGCCACTCAACAGAGTGTGGGAGACATATGGCTTCAGGACGCACAACTGTGCGAGTGTGAAAGACACATGGCATCAAGATACAAATGTACTAGTGTGGGAGACACGGAATCAGGACACACAGCAAGGAGAGTATGGGAGAAATGGCATCACGACAGACAAATAAGCGAGAGTGAGAGATACAGTGTATCAGGACACACGAAGGGCGAGTATCGGAGACACATGGCATCAAGACACACAAATGTACTAGTGTGGGAGATACATGGCATCAAGACACACAACCAAGTGTGTGTGAAAGACTCATGGCATCAAGACACACCAGTGAACTAGTGTGAGAAACACATGGCATTAGGACACACAACTGAGCAAGTGTTAAAAACACATGCCGTCAAGACACACAAATTCACTAGTGTGGGAGAGACACGGAATCAGAACAACAACAAGGCAAATGTGGGAGATATCGCATCAGGACACACAACTAAGCGAGAGTAAAAGCCACAAGGAATCAGGACACACAAACTACACAAATGTGGAAGACACTAGGCACCAGGATACTCAAAGGTGCGAGTGTGGGACATAGCATTAGAACAATTAACTGAGTAAGTGTGATAGACCAATGGCACAAAGGCACTAGTCTGGGATACACATGGCATCAGGACATACAATAAGGCAAGTGTGGGAGACATGGCATCACAACACCCAACTAAGCGAGAGTGAGAGTCGCAAGTAAGCAGGACACACAACTACACAAATGTGAAAAACACAAGGCACCAGGATACTCAAAGAACGAATGTTGAAGACACATGGTATGAGGACACATAACTGAACGAGTGTTAGAGAGACATTGCATCAGCTCACATATGCGAGAGTGTAGGAAACACACAGTGCCATACGCATGGTTGAGCAAGTGTGAGAGATACATGACATCAGGACACACAAATGAGTGAGTGCGGGAGACAAATGGCATTAAGATACACAACTGTCACAAAGCTTCAGGAAACAACTGCAGGGGTGTGATAGACACATGGCATTAAGGCATTCAATTGAGCGAGTAATGCAATGATTTCCTCTGAAGTGACTGCCAGGTTTTCCTTTCTTTTGTTGTGTTTAATGCACTTGCCAGAGCAGGTCTTCAACTGTGGGTCCCCTGGCTCCTTCAGGGTGCCCCAGCACAATAGTGACTTGGCGGCAGCTGACCGAAGGGAGGTGTGCCCCCCGGGATGTTGTGTGGGGTGGTACAGTCCAGTGGACTGTAGGCGACTTTGGGCATCTTCTGGTAGGCGGGGGCGGGGTTAGAAATAAAAGGAAGGGGATTGGTCTACCAGCCACCATTTTGTAGTGATTGTACAGGGTGGCTGGTAGCATAGAGTAGGTAGGGTGAAGGAAGGGTTTTATTTGGAGATGGAAGTTTGGCAGATCTGAGGGGATATGGCGGACAAGATTGCATTGGCGCTCTGCCTCTTGCGTGAGGAGGGGTGCGAGGATATGTTGGTAGTTGGTGTTCGGGATGAACAGGGGCAGTGTGGAGCTCGGCCCGTGAGGAGAGCGTCGGAGGGCAAGGTGGCTGCACGGCCCAAAGAATTTAACTAACAAAGGGGAAGCGAGCTCTAGTGGGGTGCAAGTGCAGCGTGAGGAGTGCGGAAATAGAGCAGCACTGTCGGGCAATTGCAATAAATGATAATCCAGGAGACTGCAGGTAAGTTGAAGGTTTATTACACTCAGGTGCTCGCCCACAACTGGCAGTGACCGACCGGCTCGGATCCCAGGTTGAATTGACACGTTCACTGGAATCCTCGCCCACCACTCAGCTTGCCAGCACAGGCCCATTACAAACAACAACAATATTCAAAAAATCACAAGATTGAAGAAGAGGTGCAGCTCGAGTGTGGAACATATCACACGAGCTGCACCAAAATTAAGAAAATGAAAAACAAAGCTATAAAAGAAATGAAATCCTGCAAGTAAGAACAAACATGTTACACATTACAATACATAATCTTTGAATTTAGTGGGTCTCCTTGCAACACGTGACCTAGTGCAACCTGCTCTGTGTTGAACATCTGGACCCTGAAGAACACTGTTTCTGCTTTCACCCTGAACCTGGACACCAGGTATAGCTTCCATGGTGTCCTGAGCACACTGTACCCCATGCGTCCAATCTGACACAGACCTAGAATCTTTCCTGCAGTTAATGATACCGGCTTGTTGTGGTGTGAGTTTCACCAAATTTTGTTTATTCCACCAACCTCTACTTTCTAAAAGGACTGAATCATTACCAACTTTCGAAATTCTTGCAGGAGAAGAAAAGGTAGACTCCCTTTTCTTGACCATTCCTGTTTTTTTTTATCAATACCTGATCTCTAACAGCAAAACCAAATTCAAAATTATTGTTCTTTTAAAAAATGTGTTTCATCCTTGACTATTTTTCTAAGATCCTTGCCTGAACCTTCTATTTCGAAGCAGCACTTTCCCCCGCATCCTCTGGAGCACAGTCCCTCAGCCACTTAGGAAACAAAGCTAAATGATCTTTGCGCTGTCTTACAACAAAAATGAAGTGACACCCTTGGAACAATGAGGTGTCGTGTTGTGCTCCCAGACGTTTTGTTTTAAAAATTGTTTCACATCCATACCTGCTGCAAGAGCTGTCTGCACCCTTTCCTTAATTACTTTATTTCCTCTTTCCACCAAGTCATTAGATGATGGCGAGAACAATGCAACTCTTAAGTGTTTGATGTCATGTTTTTCTAAAATATTTGCACATTTGACCAGAAACAAAATGTGAACCATTATCGGTTACAAGAGAGCTGGCTGACCCCTCAATGCTAAAAACGTGTTCTAGAAACTTGATTGCTGTCTCTGAAGACGGAGAATTGACAAATGAAAAGTGCAACCACTTAGAAAAGTACACATAAAAATAATTGTGCAGTAAACTTGTGTCAACACAGTTCAAGTGAATTGTTAAACAAAGGTCAAATGTCTTCGTAGGTAGAGAGTTTCCTTGTCTTTATTTCGTTTTTCAATGGAGCAAGAAGAAACCAGCCTACACGTGTTTCGTCGCAATTGGAAATGAATTCCGCAACTTCCTCAGGGCTGTATGATGAAAAAAGTGATCTTGGTAATCGCTCCGCCGGTGATAATTCCGACCCGGCTGGCCAATGTAAAGTCCTAAAATAATGGACTGTTTTGTGAAAGATGCACCATGATAATAGTGATCCAGTCGTTATGTATGCCGTGAGTCTTTCCAGGGTGAGGATACGGTCGTGTCTGCAAATGGATCTAGAGCGTGTGTGCTGTCACTCCTCACGGCAGTGTCATGTGTTCCGGATGTCCACATCATGGTGCATCTTTCACAAAACAGTCCATTATTTTAGGACTTTACATTGGCCAGCCGGGTCGGAATTATCACCGGCGGAGCGATTACCAAGATCACTTTTTTCATCATACAGCCCTGAGGAAGTCGCGGAATTAATTTCCAATTGCGACGAAACACGTGTTGGCTGGTTTTCTTCTTGCTCCATTGAAAAACGAAATAAAGACAAAGAATCTCTCTACCTACGAAGACATTTGACCTTTGTTTAACAATTCACTTGAACTGTGTTCACACAAGTTTACTGCAAAATAATTTTTATGTGTGCCCAGGACTTTGTTGTATCTATAACAGTGTAGGATTTCCCACACTAAATCATGGGGTTATAGGGCTTATCCCCTTACCTGGTTGCACCATACACTACAGAGTGTAATACTTACGTTTATAGAGCAGAGCGCCACATTTCCTGAGTTACTAAAAAACCCTTCCTCTAGAACACTTAGAAAAGTAGTCAACTAACAAAATGACATATGTCATGCCACCAGGAAGTGAGACAAATGGTTCCGAAAAATCCATGCCCAATTTATCCCAAGCCACTTGCAAAGGTGTCAGCTTGTCTTCCAGTGTCTGTCAGAGAGAAGGCACTCTGGGCACCTGTCAACCATTTGTCTGATCTGGTTATCTAAAGCAGGCCACCAGTAATGTTGCTTGATATGAATACAAGTTTTGGTGGTGCCCGAATGTCCTTAATGCACTTTGGCAATGATAGACTCATGTAACCTGAAAAAAGGGATCTATAAGTCTCCTCTTAATACCACACCGTTGACCAATGACAGTTCTCCTGCCACCTGGGCATAGGTCTTCAAATCACCCTACAGACATCTGATTTCTGGCAAACCCTAGGTTATGTACACAGTGACCTGTTTCAGGATTTCATCCTCTTGGAACACATTCATCCAATCCTCATTCGTAAAAGTGGGCTCACCTTCTAGACAGGCGTGAACTGCATCAATATAAGTAACACACACATCATCATCCATTTCAATTTCTTCATCCAGTTCCGGCAAAGGCGTACAAGAAAAGCAATCTGCCCAACATTTTTTCCCCTTGACACATGACTTATGTCAAACGTGTATTCATGTAACTTAAATACCAAACGAGTAAGTCTTGCAGATACATTATAATAAACCCCACCAGAGAAAATATAGACCAAGGGTTTGTGATCAGTATGTAATTCAAAGCGACGTCCCAGATGTACATTTTAAACTTTTGAAAACCCAAATGAAGGCCAGTGCCTCCCGTTCAACTGTGCTATACTGTTGCTCATATTTCTTTAATAACCTGGAAGCAAATGCAACAGTCTTTTCTCTACTTCCTACTCTCTGACTTAAGACCGCTTCTAACACTCGGAGACTGGCATCCACAGTGATCACAGACATGCATTCATCCCTGAAAGCAGACAGAGCTGGAGCTTTCACAATCAAATCTTTTACTTTATCAAAGGCAGTCTGCAGGTCCTCGGCCTAAATGAACTTCTGCCCCTTACGCAACAGATCTGAGAGGTTCTACTGCTATAACATACCCGGACACAAACAGAGTATGCTCTGTTTGTGTCCGGGTATGTTATAGCAGTAAAACCTCAGTAGACCTAAAAAGGAATGCAGTGCATCACTGTCAGTTGGTGCACTGGCATCTTTGATAGCCTTAACCAGCGAGAACTTGATTTTGATTCCTAAATCAGTGATGGTATGACCCAAGTAATCTAACTCTTTGGTGGCAAACTTGCACTTGTCCTTCCTGACAGTCATAACTCTTAAGGTGAGAACTGATGAAACCTTACCCAGAATACTATTATGTTGTTCCAAAGTTTCTCCAAAGATGAGAATATCATCCTGGTATGCTTGTACCCCTTTGAGAACTCTTTACCAAAAGAATACAATTTCTGCAAGGAAGATATGACTTGCGTAAATTAATCAAAGACAAGAACAAACATAGAATAGGACCTTAATTCAATTCAGTCAATCAATGTTGCATAGATTTTTGATTTAGAAGCCCACAAGACAGTTTATCAAAGCCGTACTCACTTCAGCCGAAATGAGTATAATTTATTTTGCATTCACAATATTCATAAATACCCAAAAGGTCATAGCAAAAAATGTTACACTAAGTATTTACACTATATACAATTTCTACGTGATTTTGTGAACCCCAGTGAAGTGACCATAACCTAACAGTGGTATAAATATAATGTGAAAGAAGGGGGAGGTAGTGGTTATTAGTAGTTACACAAAGAGGAGCTCTTAACAATTATAACATAGTTAATTGTATTTTGTTTTTCTTAGGCTCTCTCTTTCTACAAGCCGACGACGTTTCGACCCTCCTGTGATACGGGGTCTCTTCAGGACAGGAATTCTGCAGACATAGTTAGCACACAAGGGTGCCAAACGTAGATGTCTTCTTGCTTAAAATCTGGGTAATGTCAGTGGTGTCCAGAAGGAGTATTCCAGAATTCAAATAGCCAATGGGACTATAGGTGTAATTCGCGGCAACCAAGGATACCGAGATCCGATGGGTAGTAGCGAGTGAATTAATCTTGTGGTTCCTCCAATAGAATCCGATACAGATTCGGTGATGAGTAATGTAATTACTGCACTTTCAACCGTCACGGATTTTATTCCTTGTGACGGCGGGGCGCTTCCGTGATCTGGATCTGTCAAAAGGAATAAAAACCTGAGTCCGCCATGACCTGTGATAAAACATTGCCAACAATAGCATCACAGGTGGGACCTTTACCCGGTGTACTAATAGTATTACTCTCAATAGTTAATACTACATTGTTTACAGATTCTATACAACAATCAAATTCCACATTCATATTACTAATGCGAACAGGGGTCCTACTGCTCCTGCATTCACTTTGGAAGTGTTCTAGTTTTTTTCACCCAAGGCAACGCCCGCTTATAGCCATACACCCTGGAAAATTGCTCAAATGGTTCCATAATCCACATCTGTAGCAAACTGTAGAATTCCTCTTTACATTTCCTTTTTGTGTTTGGGGTTTTTCTTTTGGCCTGGACTGCGTGTAACGAGTCTATCTCATATCCAGAAATGGATTCAGCAAGGAAGCTGACCATGGCATCAGGATTCAACTCTTTAAATGAGATCAAGGAGCTCTCAATGCTCTTAACTAAATAAAAAACTTCACTAAGAGTGGGGTTGCGACAGCTTAGCAATGCTCCTGGATCTTCTGAGATGCACATTTAAAAACAAATTGGTCTCGGATGTAGATATCCAAATTTAAACCAAATTCACAAATGGGAGCGAGGATTCTAAGTGTGGCTACATATTCTTCCACCCCTTCATCAAGTTGTTGTTTACGTTTTACAAAGTTGAGCCTTTCAAGCATGACGTTGGTTTCTTCTGCAACTTGTTTTTTTAACCTTTCAATTGTCTCCACGTATATATTCCAATTATAACCGGCCGGAGCTCGAGGAGCAGCAATAGGTGGTAAATTAGCAAATATTTGCTACACAATGAGGCCCAAACTGCTAAATAGAGGTACCAATTTCCTTTGTGGGCTATAACCCCGAGTATCTATGGCGATAAGATGATTCTCGAAAAGGTGAAACCACTGAGCCCATTTGATGGTGGGTTTCCCGGGATGAACCAAAAAAGGAGGCGGCTGAGTAATCTGCTGCAGGGTGGCCATAACAACACAGGTGCCAAAATCAAATAGAGAAATGCCAAGAAATTCAAAGAAAAATAAATGAATAAATAAATAAATAAGCAAAAGTAAGTGTAGAATTTGCAGCTGTTGTGAAACAGTCAACCTAGAAATATCCTTCCAACCTCTTTTTTAATATATATATATATATATTACAGCAACACCCACGGTGGGAAAAAGTAAGGTGGAAACTACCAGTACCAGAATGCCTTTAAGCATACGCCCACTGAGGCTACAGTACACGCCCACTGGGGCAGAACTGCAAATATTTAAACGGTAGAAGTTCCACTGCGGGTTGCTGTTCTCTTCTAAATTGGCTTGTGAGCAAGAACTAAGAAGTTCGAAACGCGTTAAGCCTGAATTAAAAGAGGTGACATTGGAGAACCTGGTGTGTCTGGAGTCCTCTCTGTTCGAGGTTACTTTCCGGAGGTCGTTCCCAAGAAGGGTAACCTGTTTTTTTGGATGTGTTGCGGCCATGCCTGGTCGCGGGAATGAACCGCCGCCTCAAAGCGGATCCAAGGCGCCTCGACTGCGCGGCGCTGGATGGAGCGGAAAGCTCTATGAGAGAGACATTGTAATTGCAGCATATTCTGTGTCCTTGATTTTAACCTGCCAAATATGGATATTAATTTTATGATGGTGAGAGTTACAGCAACACCCACGGTGGGAAAAAGTAAGGTGGAAACTACCAGTACCAGAATGCCTTTAAGCATACGCCCACTGAGGCTACAGTACACGCCCACTGGGGCAGAACTGCAAATATTTAAACGGTAGAAGTTCCACTGCGGGTTGCTGTTCTCTTCTAAATTGGCTTGTGAGCAAGAACTAAGAAGTTCGAAACGCGCTAAGCCTGAATTAAAAGAGGTGAAATTGGAGAACCTGGTGTGTCTGGAGTCCTCTCTGTTCGAGGTTACTTTCCGGGGGGGCGTTCCCAAGAAGGGTAACCTGTTTTTTTGGATGTGTTGTGGCCATGCCTGGTCGCGGGAATGAACCGCCGCTTCAAAGCGGATCCAAGGCGCCTCGACTGCGCGGCGCTGGATGGAGCGGAAAGCTCTATGAGAGAGACATTGTAATTGCAGCATATTCTGTGTCCTTGATTTTAACCTGCCAAATATGGATATTAATTTATGATGGTGAGAGTTACAGCAACACCCACGGTGGGAAAAAGTAAGGTGGAAACTACCAGTACCAGAATGCCTTTAAGCATACGCCCACTGAGGCTACAGTACACGCCCACTGGGGCAGGACTGCAAATATTTAAACGGTAGAAGTTCCACTGCGGGTTGCTGTTCTCTTCTAAATTGGCTTGTGAGCAAGAACTAAGAAGTTCGAAACGCGTTAAGCCTGAATTAAAAGAGGTGAAATTGGAGAACCTGGTGTGTCTGGAGTCCTCTCTGTTCGAGGTTACTTTCCGGGAGGGCGTTCCCAAGAAGGGTAACCTGTTTTTTTGGATATATATATATATATATATATATATATATATATATATATATATATATATATATATCTCAAGACAGTACCTTAAATTGCTGAAACAGGATGTCAGATCCTTATCAGTGAGGCAAAGGGCTTAAGAAAACTGCTCCGGCTCAAATAGCATAAAGAAAACTGTAACATTAGCGCTTGTCTGTAGGCATTTACCTACAAAAAAACCCCAATCCAATATGTGACGTCACACGCAATGGCGCGCAGCAGAGCAGGATGATTCGGGCCCCAACAGGAGGCCGTTGCCAGGCAACACAAAATGAGGTCTATATTAATTATGATGTCTGGGCATCATCAATGATGGAAATGTGACGTTTCTAAAAAAGATTAATGACGTTATCAATGATAACACATGGGGGCCGTGGCAAGCTGTCGAGCATGGCGGACGCGTACTAGGAGAGCTCCGGAGCCCGAGCTCGAAAATCCTGTAAATGAACATCCTGAATCAATATTCTGACCCCACACGGGTCACAAGCAAGGAAATCCCGACCACCCGAGGCATCGACGTAGAGTACCTGGGCTAATCCTGATCCCGCGGGACAGACTGGCCGATACTTCGGGAGCGCCTGCTGCGGAGGGACGGAGCGAGAAAATGGCGTCGCTCGCTGAGGGCGGAGACCGGAGCCTACCTGGGTGAACGTGAGTCCCCACTGCGGGAGAGAGTGCTGCCCTGTGCGCGGCTGAGCTGGCGACTGGCGATCTGCCCCCTGAGATCTGCAGCGGAGAGATCCATCCCCCAGACCTGGGGCGGAGTGATCCGTATGTGGCCTTGATCCTGCCCACCCGGCGCTGAGAGTGGGCGCGCTGTAGACGCCTTGCACGACCTGGGCCTGCGCCGGGAATCCGGGCGCCAGCACTGTGGACTGCATACTGCTCAGGCCAGCGGTTCGTGGGCCGGCGTGCTCTTTTCTCCCCCCTCCGTGTATGAGACATCGGGGACCGCGGCCGCAGCGAGACACGGTAGGAGGCAGACGGAGGGCCTAAACATATGAGCCCTGTGTGGTCGGCCCGAGTCCCGAGCAGCAGGCTTTCGGCGGGGGTGTCTTCACCACAGATAAGGGACATCTGGGGGCGGCTGCATGACCTGAGCAACGCGTCTGAGGGGTGAGAGGCCTCGGACGCCGGCTCGCATCTCCGTGATCTGCCCTGGTGACATTCTGAGGCGTGGCCCGCGTGGGGCATACGCTGGGCCTGCTGCGGCTGCGGTGAGGGCGCGGAAGCCTCTGAAGCCCCTTGAGCCTCTCCCTTGCTGGCCAGTACAGTCTGCTGGGTGCATAGTGTTAAAGCAAGACACGTCCCTGACAAAAAAATGTGGATCATATGTTGTATTCTAGTTGTAACCAGAGACAGTACAATCACAGAAAACAATAATTATCGTGCTGCACCCCATATAACAGGGAGTCACAGTCACAGATAAATCCGAACACAGATATTAAGAACAGTAATGCCGACACAGTATTTGCAAATGTACAAAAATCAGTTTTTATTCATAAATATTGTTTATGAGCATACAATCTTCACATATTAAAAACATATTAAACACAATCATGAATTAATTAAAACAAGAAAACTACGTAAAAGTCGACGCTGCGTTTCGGTGAATTTCAGATTGATCACCTTCTTCAGGACAGAGTTTTCTATAAATTCAATGTATAACAATGCATTAGATTACTGTTCAAAAACCACATTTATTACAGACAATTTTACAATAAAATAGCTTAAAACATACAAACATCTGCAAGCATTAGCATAAATTACCAACTTCACATACAAAAAGACGAAAAAATGAAGCATAAGCTATTCATTGTACCAAAACACCATAGGTGCGAGTTATTCCTTGAGGCACAGCGCTACATACTCAATAGAAACAACATATGATCCATCATAATTAAATAGTAACCTACCTATTAAAACTTTTTTGAATTAATGGATCCCATATATTATTCAGAAGGGAAACATTCTTCCGATTTAAGTTAAGGAATGTCCTAAAATGAGATAAATAGATATGAAGAAACAAAGTTGCAGTATATTATTCAGAAGGATTACGGAACTGCCACAGGTTTCAATAATCATTGTGGCGTACCTTTTTATGTGGTACAATTCCTTTATCAAGTGCGTTCGTAGGAGCCACCGATAATCATAAAAGCTAGATACTAGCAACCTTAAGAAAAGAATAGAAAAGCATATAGATTTAGCAAATATTACATGGTAATTCATAGATGGGAATAAGAGAAAGGAATGCTAAAAAATTACCATTAAAAAACCAGTAACTTTTCGTCTGTCAAATAGGTGAGCCGAGATTGGACTCCTTTATATTTAAATTCCTGATATATTTGTCAGCGATACTGTGAAATAGATGAACAAATCATTATTCTTTAATTTAGAACCTAAGCGATTTAGAGTTTACCAGATTCTCATGGCAAGCAGGTTAGAAATTACCTGGTTCAGTTGTTTTCCTTGATATACAACTTTAAAAAGATTGTTGAGAATCTGCAAAGATCAAACAAGACCGCCCATTAGTATGTATAACTACTAATATGGCCAAATCTAGGTTGCATGTATAGTTTAACAACTCATTTTGAACTCTACCGTAGTCTATATGTATATATGTTTTATGACCCGTCATGTGTTGTATATTAACAACGTGAACCGCAACCGAACTTCTTAAATCATGAGTTACGCATAGAATCCATTTGGCAAGGCCCTCTGTTTTGGGGTCTGAGTTCAGGTTGTAAGTAAACAATTTTTATAGCCATATTATAATGAAACTAATGACCGGTTCATTAGGTCTTCGAAATAGGCTGCATTTAAGACACATCGAGTGTTAGTTTAAATCTCGAGTCGGATGCTACACACTATAATTTATTATGAATCCATTTAAACCACTAGGTAGACGCGTCATACGATAATTAAACTTAGCTCAAAATAACCGACCCTGCAGTTTAGACTCTATAAGAGAGTTTCTGTCGGGGTTAAAGTAAACCGCTCTCCTAATAACTCACTTGATAAAATAGGTCCGGCCTCCCTGCTGCCTACGAAAACGCCTTCCGGGTCGGGATACGTAACCTGCTTGTTCCGGAGCACGTCTTAAATACCATATGCGGTGTCATGTGATACCATGAGAGGTGTCACGTGTTCTTTACTTGTCCAATACTAGGGATTTTGGTGTTTTTTTCGGCGGCCATCTTTAAGTATTCCATATCGCTAACTATTTTACAGCAAGATTATAAGTATAAGGCAATATTGCGTCTCACTATTGAGAAGGTCTGAAATAATACAATTAATACAATTAATATATATTCTAAACACGGTGTACCCACTAGAATACTACGTGGAATTTTGAATTTACATCACATTAAACATCTTTCCTAAGAGGCAGTATTGTGTCTCTCTGCTTTAGGGAGACAGAATCGTTTCTTTATCGAAACCGTGGTGGAATCCTACTAGAGAACTACGAGCGATGTTAGGTTGACCTTATTAGATAGTGATGCACATCCTATCGACCCTCTTTAATTGTTGAGACACATCCTCGAATCTATTCCCCAGAATTTAATGAAGAAGGAGGCATAGTCGTACGTTTTACCGTTCAGTTTACAGTTCAGAATGAGACCATTGGTATAAAATGGATGCCCATATTCTCCATCTCTATGCCATCCTATTTGACCCGATATCGATGCAACTGACCTGGCACCATGGAAGAGGGGAGTACTTTTTAGATAAGTTTCTCCCAGTCCTCCTTACTGTTCAGGCCTTATCTAAATGTCTTAAATTTAGACATGTAAAATAGCTCACGTTTTTTGCGTTTTATTGTTGTATCGCCGCCACGTGCACTTGTCTGAATGATCTCTATACAGCACCACTTAAGTTGGTCATGGTATGTCCCTTATCTATCCAGTGTTCAACAAGGGGGGCATTTCTCTTACTGGTACGAATAGCAGATTTATGCTCATTCAACCTAACTCTGACCTCTCTGGAGGTCTCTCCTATGTAGCCTAAATTACAGGGACACTGGATCAGGTAAATAAGATTTTTGGACCGACAGTTTACCATACTTCTAAAGTTATGGGTAACGTTATTGTGCACAATACTGGGCCCTTTAAGAACATTAGTACAGTTGTTACAAGAACTATACGGAAATGTCCCATTAGGTAGCGGAGTATTTGTTATACTCAGTTGTTTATTCGAGGTAATATTCTTATAAGTATGTACTAGACAGTTTCTAATAGTTCTATTCCTACGGAACGAAAACATTGGTTTCTCGAGTTTCGTTTTACCCTTTGTATTGATAAGGTGCCAATTTCTATTGATAATATTTTTCACTTTATTGCTGATATTACTGTAATTGGTAACAAAAATCAGAGGCAATTTTCGCGAGTTTTGATTTTTTTCTGTGATTTCAAAGAGAGAATCTCTGTTGTAATATTTGGCACGTTTGTATGCCTGTTTAACGATCTTCCTTGGATATCCCCTGTTTAGGAGTTTTCTAGACAGTCTGTCAGCATGTATGTTATAATCATGAATGGTACTGCAATTACGTCTAATCCTAAGAAATTGTCCGAAAGGGATATTATCTTTTTGGCATACTGGATGGTTGCTTGTATAGTGAAGGATGGTATTTCTATCTGTGGGTTTGGTGTACAATTCCACTTGTAGGTGATCTTCAATACACAGGGTAAAACAAAACTCGAGAAACCAATGTTTTCGTTCCGTAGGAATAGAACTATTAGAAACTGTCTAGGACATACTTATAAGAATGTTACCTCGAATAAACAACTGAGTATAACAAATACTCCGCTACCTAATGGGACATTTCCGTGTAGTTCTTGTAACAACTGTAATAATGTTCTTAAAGGGCCCAGTATTGTGCACAATAACGTTACCCATAACTTTAGAAGTATGGCAAACTGTCGGTCCAAAAATCTTATTTACCTGATACAGTGTCCCTGTAATTTAGGCTACATAGGAGAGACCTCCAGAGAGGTCAGAGTTAGGTTGAATGAGCATAAATCTGCTATTCGTACCAGTAAGAGAAATGCCCCCCTTGTTGAACACTGGATAGATAAGGGACATACCATTGACCAACTTAAGTGGTGCTGTATAGAGATCATTCAGACAAGTGCACGTGGCGGCGATACAACAATAAAACGCAAAAAACGTGAGCTATTTTATATGTCTAAATTTAAGACATTTAGATAAGGCCTGAACAGTAAGGAGGACTGGGAGAAACCTATCTAAAAAGTACTCCCCTCTTCCATGGTGCCAGGTCAGTTGCATCGATATCGGGTCACATAGGATGGCATAGAGATGGAGAATATGGGCATCCATTTTATACCAATGGTCTCATTCTGAACTGTAAACTGAACGGTAAAACGTACGACTATGCCTCCTTCCTCATTAAATTCTGGGGAATAGATCCGAGGATGTGTCTCAACAATTAAAGAGGGTCGATAGGATGTGCATCACTATCTAATAAGGTCAACCTAACATCGCTCGTAGTTCTCTAGTAGGATTCCACCACGGTTTCGATAAAGAAACGATTCTGTCTCCCTAAAGCAGAGAGACACAATACTGCCTCTTAGGAAAGATGTTTAATGTGATGTAAATTCAAAATTCCACGTGGTATTCTAGTGGGTACACCGCGTTTAGAATATATATTAATTGTATTATTTCAGACCTTCTCAATAGTGAGACGCAATATTGCCTTATACTTATAATCTTGCTGTAAAATAGTTTGCCATATGGAATACTTAAAGATGGCCCACGAAAAAAACACCAAAATCCCTAGTATTGGACAAGTAAAGAATACGTGACACCTCTCATGGTATCACATGACACCGCATATGGTATTTAAGACGTGCTCCGCAACAAGCAGGTTACGTATCCTGACCCGGAAGGCGTTTTCGTAGGCAGCAGGGAGGCCGGACCTATTTTATCAAGTGAGTTATTAGGAGAGCGGTTTACTTTAACCCCGACAGAAACTCTCTTATAGAGTCTAAACTGCAGGGTCGGTTATTTTGAGCTAAGTTTAATTATCGTATGACGCGTCTACCTAGTGGTTTATATGGATGCATAATAAATTATAGTGTGTAGCATCCGACTCGAGATTTAAACTAACACTCGATGTGTCTTAAATGCAGCCTATTTCGAAGACCTAATGAACCGGTCATTAGTTTCATTATAATATGGCTATAAAAATTGTTTACTTACAACCTGAACTCAGACCCCAAAACAGAGGGCCTTGCCAAATGGATTCTGTGCGTAACTCATGATTTAAGAAGTTTGGTTGCGGTTCACGTTGTTAATATACAACACATGACGGGTCATAAAACATATATACATATAGACTACGGTAGAGTTCAAAATGAGTTGTTAAACTATACATGCAACCTAGATTTGGCCATATTAGTAGCTATACATACTAATGGGCGGTCTTGTTTGATCTTTGCAGATTCTCAACAATCTTTTTAAAGTTGTATATCAAGGAAAACAACTGAACCAGGTAATTTCTAACCTGCTTGCCATGAGAATCTGGTAAACTCTAAATCGCTTAGGTTCTAA
The DNA here is from genome assembly GCA_963921515.1 of Calotriton arnoldi. NCBI lineage: Eukaryota > Metazoa > Chordata > Amphibia > Caudata > Salamandridae > Calotriton > Calotriton arnoldi. The sequence goes on along the minus strand of CAWUFW010008115.1, from coordinate 577,188 downwards.
ATTAAAGAATAATGATTTGCTCATCTATTTTACAGTATCGCTGACAAATATATCAGGAATTTAATTATAAAGGAGTCCAATCTTGGCTCACCTATTTGACAGACGAAAAGTTACTGGTTTTTTAATGGTAATTGTTTAGCATTCCTTTCTCTTATTCCCATCTATGAATTACCATGTAATATTTGCTAAATCTATATGCCTTTCTATTCTTTTCTTAAGGGTGCTAGTATCTAGCTTTTATGATTATCGGTGGCTCCTACGAACGCACTTGATAAAGGAATTGTACCACATAAAAGGTATGCCACAATGATTATTGAAACCTGTGGCAGTTCCGTAATCCTTCTGAATAATATACTGCAACTTTGTTTCTTCATATCTTTTATCTCATTTTAGGACATTCCTTAACTTAAATCGGAAGAATGTTTCCCTTCTGAATAATATATGGGATCCATTAATTCAAAAAGTTTTAATAGGTAGGTTACTATTTAACTATGATGGATCATATGTTGTTTCTATTGAGTATGTAGCGCTGTGCCTCAAGGAATAACTCGCACCTATGGTGTTTTGGTACAATGAATAGCTTATGCTTCATTTTTTCGTCCTTTAGTATGTGAAGTTGGTAATTTATGCTAATGCTTGCAGATGTTTGTATGTTTTAAGCTATTTTATTGTAAAATTGTCTGTAATAAATGTGGTTTTTGAACAGTAATCTAATGCATTGTTATACATTGAATTTATAGAAAACTATGTCCTGAAGAAGGTGATCAATCTGAAATTCACCGAAACGCCGCGCCGACTTTTACGTAGTTTTCTTGTTTTAATTAATTCATGATTGTGTTTAATATGTTTTTAATATGTGAAGATTGTATGCTCATAAACAATATTTATGAATAAAAACTGATTTTTGTACATTTGCAAATACTGTGTTGGCATTACTGTTCTTAATATCTGTGTTCGGATTTATCTGTGACTGTGACTCCCTGTTATATGGGGTGCAGCACGATAATTATTGTTTTCTGTGATTGTACAGTATCTGGTTACAACTAGAATACAACATATGATCCACATTTTTTTGTCAGGGACGTGTCTTGCTTTATTCTTGTTACCCTGTCCCTATCTTTGAGTAATAGGGTTGCTCCTTTTTTTTGACTTTGCATAGTGTTAAAGACTACAGGCTACACGGTGTCCTGGGACACGCTCTGCTCCTCCTCTCCGGCGCCGCTCGGGCTTGCCCTGCACCTCGTGGGCTTCCTTCTTCACGCGGACGGCCCAGGCAACCGCTATATTTGGAGCTGCGCGTGGGTGAGGCTACACACACCACAGTGTTGCTTCTTGGACTTGCTGCTTGGCCTGAAACCACATCCTGAGCACAGCCCGTATCCATGAGGTGTGGGAGCTGGTGACCGGCCGGTGCTGCTGCCTGCGCGATGCTGCCCTCGGCGCCGCCGGGGCCCCTGGCCATCGGGCGCTCGGACTGCTTACAGGGGAGATAGAGCGTAAGACAACCCTGCCCGTGGAAGATGGGCCGATACAGGGGCAAAACCCAGGAGGCAATGGCTCCTAACTCCCAAGGTGCGGACGAAGGTGATTCATCCCAGAGCATGCAATCGCTCAACACAATCCCTCCCACAGACGAAGAGAGTGCGCCGGATAAGCTGGACTTAATACTGAAGGAAGTTAGGGAATCGCACAGTGCCATAGAACAGCAAATAGGCACCCTTACTACTGGTTTCACTTTACTGAAAGCGGATCATGCTAAGCTGGCTGATACGGTGAAGGATCATAGCTCCACGCTGCAGGACCTGGTGCCGCAACATAAAGAACATGCGAGTCAGCTCCAGTCCCTGCGGAAGCAGGTCACGGGCTGATGGATCGAGTGGAGGATGCGGAGGGCCGGGCACGGCGCAATAATATTCACGTTATTGGACTACCGGAATGGAGTGAAGGAAATGAGGCCGCGACGTACATGGAACATTGGCTCCGCACACATGTGGCCCGTGAGGGTCTCTCCGATTACTTCTGCGTCGAAAGGGCGCACCGGATCCCCACCGGGAAACCGAGGGTGGGAGCACCGCCAAGGCCCTTGATCGTGAAAATTCTCAACTACAGGGACCGCGACATGCTGTTACAAAAAGCACGTGAAAAACCACAGATCCAATTTGAGAACTGCCAAATCTCACTGTATCCTGACTATACGCTCTTGGTACAGCGAAGACGCTCTTCTTTTCAAGAGGTGAAGAGGAAACTACGCACCATGAATCTCAAATATGCGTTATTATTCCCAGCGCGTCTGAAGATCATCTACGAGCAGAAGACCTACTTTTTTGAAAGTCCAGAAGATGTCGAGGAATGGCTAGCGGTCATGGAACCTACGCAACGCTCGGGTCGATCCCCTTCCACCACACGAGGACCCGGGACTTCAAGACACCGCCGATCAAAGCGAGTGGCCAATTCCACCAGCGCGCTACCCTTCCCTGGGCCCACACAACAGCAAGTCCAGACTGGCAAAGAAACGGCCCTGACAGCTGCCCATACCTTCAGAGACAATTCCTCCCGCAGGCTGTCGGAATCGTCGGACCACAGTACAGTCCGCTCGGACTCGGACAGCAGCCTGCAGCTCTTTCCTACTGTGATGCCACAAACGGCTGACGGAATACTGGGATAGCGGCTCTCTCATGCTGTCTGCAATGACATGACATGCCGCCACGGGACGCATTGCTGGGGAGGCATCCCCCTAACGATCGCATATCCTTTGATGATTGGTCTCTCTATAAACTACAATGTGTTCTGTAATGCTCTCAATATTACGCTTGGGCTCTGGGACGGTCCAGGTTAATGTTTACCTACATGATGGCGGTGGCTACCAACCCCCACTTTGCGACTGCTACAGTTTATAATGTTCTATTTCAATGTTTTTTTTGTTTGGTCTTGCCTGGTTTCGATTGTAGGCATGACCTGGTGTTTGGTTTAGGTTGGGGGTTACATAGTTCTGGCACATTGATACTGTTACACCTCATACGGTTGCATGATCTCATTCACAGTAGGAGATTCACAGGATTGGATGGCACAACAGTTGGTGGATAAATATAAATTTGTTCCATGGAACGTCCGAGGGTTGGGCTCTGTACATAAAAGACATAGAGTGCACGCCTTTTTGTTACGCGGGGGGGCGCAGGTGGTTTTCCTCCAGGAATCGCACGTAATGGAGGCAGAAGCTGCGAAAATGAGGAAAAAATGGAGGGGGCAGGTAATATCCACGAATTACTCTGCATTTGCCCGTGGGGTGACGATTTGGATAAAAGAGGGAATACCATTTGTGATACTGGACAAGCGGGTAGATACACAGGGCAGGTACATATCCCTGCGTGGCACCCTAGACAGTTTGCCGGTTGTTTTAGGGAACATTTACGCTCCAAACTATGACCAACACAAATATTTCCTGAGTCTGAACTCCATTTTGGCGGGGTGGGAAGCGTATCCATGGCTCATAGGAGGCGACTGCAATGCGGTCATGGATATGTCTCTAGATCGTTCTCATCCACCCCTAAGGGGCACAATGGCTTGTAAACAGACGGAAGCCCTCTGCGACTGGGTGGAGGGTTGGTCCCTATGTGACGCATGGCGATTCAAGCATCCGCTTCACAAGGAATATTCCTTTTTCTCCCCGGTGCACCAGTTACACACCAGGATAGATAGGATTATGTGCTCCACCTCCATAGCGGATCAAGTTATAGATGCTACACACTTAGCAAAGACCTTCTCGGATCATAACCCCCTAGAAGCAGTTTTTAGTTGGGGTAGAGTGCCTTCCCCGGTTCCTACATGGCGGCTATGGCCTCAAACACTGGAGGACTCGGTCTTCCGTAGCACGTTATCCACAACACTTCAAAACTACTTCACGGAGAATCATAACACGGCTTCCACAGTACTGGTCGAATGGGATGCCGTTAAGGCGGTTATCCGAGGGGCAGCAATCAGCGCCACAGTGGGAGCCAGACAGGAGATACATAAAAAACTACAGGACACAGAGACTAATATGTCACGACTAGAGCAAGAGGCAGTGCGCGACCCAGCGAAACAGACACAACTGCAAGAAACCCGTATTCAACACGCAGAGTTACTTGAAATGCTGAGGTTAATAGATTACAGATCTTATACACAAATACATCATTCAGATGCAGATAAGTCAGGTACCTTGTTGGCGAAGCTGATCAGAAATGACCCTCCCATCACTGCCTTTAGCTGTATTAAACTGCCAGCGGGAGAGACCGCGACTACGCAATGTGATATTAGTGAGGCCTTTAGTAAACATTATGAAGAACTGTACAGTGCACCCCCTCACTTGGAGGAGTCCTATATCGAAGATTTCCTCACGGACCTGCCTTACCCACAACCCCCGACTGGCATGACAAAGGACCTAGAGGGACCTATCACTAGGCCTGGGTGGTAAATTCCGTTCCGCTCGCGGAATTGGGGTAATTTCGTGTTCCGCGGAGAACGTGGAATTGCCAAAAATTCCGCGATCCGCGGCTTCGCAGAGTTTTTTCTTGTTCGCGCTTTCAAAATGCGTGTCCGCGAGATATTTCTCCCCGAGCACGCAAACAGCGTTCGCGAACAGGAAAAAAGGATCGCGAACGGGCGGAACAAGCAATTCCGCGTGTTCGCGGAAGTTTTGCGTGCTCGCAGAGATTTTTTACCATTTCGCGGAGCTTTGCGTAGCGCGACTACACATATTCCGCCCACCCCTACCTATCACTAGGGCAGAGATTAAGGCAGCCATAGCCGGGCTCTCGCGTAATAAGACACCGGGCCCGAATGGTCTGCCGGTAGAATTCTTTGAGGCATACTCTGAAATACTGATACCGCACCTGGAGGAACTTTATGGGACGTCGCTCGAGTTGGGGCACTTACCTCGTACTACCGCTCAGGCATTGGTGGTGTCATTGACTAAACCGGGCAGGGATCCGACTGATATGGCAGGCTATCGCCCCTTGTCGCTACTCTGCACGGAATATAAGATCTTAAGTAAGGTGCTGGCGATAGAATTGAGCCATATCTCACTAAACTGATCCATATTGATCAATGTGGGTTTTTGCCTGCAAGGAGCACCTCATTAAATCTGCGCAGACTGCATCAGATTATGTCTGCTGATCTCGCACACTTTCCAAACGCTGGCTGCATGTCCCTGGACATACGGCAGGCATTCGATACATTGTCTTGGGACTATATGTTCAGTGCCATTGCGCGCTTTGGCTTACCCCCAGCATATATACAATGGGTCAAATTGTTATACGCGGCACCTACCGCATGAGTCCGAACAGGGAAGCTTATATCCGGAGAATATGGGATCCACAGGGGCACGCGCCAAGGCTGTCCCCTGTCCCCGATCCTGTTCGTTTTGGCGTTGGAGCCATTAGCACTCCGCATACAGCGAGATGCGGTGTGCTACGGAATTCCCATCGGTAGTTCCGTGCATCTTGTGTCGGCCTATGCTGATGACCGTATCCTCTATCTCGCAGACATGTTGGAGGGTCAAGGGCCGCTTCCCTGTATATTTGCGGAATTTGCGACAGTGTCAGGCTTATCCATTAATGACTCTAAATCCCATGCCTTCTTCTTCCAAGAACGGATGTACCCGGATTACATTGGCTTCGGTGAGCTTCGGCTACCGGTGGCCTCGCACACTTTCAAATACTTAGGGATTAATGTTTATCGCTCAAACGCAGACATGATAGAGGGCAACCTGGGTAAGGCAATTCGTGGAATACGGTCGCAGGTAGATTTCTGGACTACGTTGCCTTTATCGGCTATGGGACGCGAGGCTTTATCTAAGATGGTGGTACTCCCCCGCCTTTTGTATTATTTTACGAACTTACCGTTACTCCTTCCCGCAACAATCTTCAATACATTAGATACTATCCTCATAGATTTAATCTGGGGTAAAGGCCTATGCCGGATAAGCCTTAAGAAACTCCAAATCAGCACGCGGGGCGGCGGATTAGGGGAACCAGATTTTAGGGCTTACTACTAGGCATGCCAAGTACAATGGCTGTCATACTGGACGGCGGGCCGCAACTTACAAGAGATCGATTACAGTACCAGGCACATCGAGCAGGGCACACTTCACACCTTACTACTACCGCATAGCAAACCACCCCCGGGATCACCATACCTCCTACACACGGCACTCCAATGCTGGGGAAGAACGCTGCGATACACTTCCAGGGGTGGCAGATACGCCGACAACATTCCTCTGGTAGGGATACCATTGGCGTCTGGTAGGCTGACGCAACGGGCACTTGAAACCTGGACAGATGCGGGGATGGAGTCCGTCGGGACGCTCTTTAGTGATGGGACACTTCTGGATCATGACACCTTTACACGCATTACGGGAGCGCCTACCACATTGTACGTGACACATGCTGCCCTAATATACTATATTAAAAGACACAGGGCTCCACAGAGGGAGGAACCCCAATCAAACGCACTTATAAAAGCACTTTATTACATGGGGCGTGGAAGCCACTTAATCAAATGGCTCTACCTTAGCATCCGCACACATGCCCGGGCTCAGCTAGATCCCACAACGGCTCAATGGGTAGCAGAGGTGGGACGAGACTTAACAGACAAAGAATGGAGTAACATACTGGAATACCCACGGAAAATACCACGCAATGCCAAGTTCAAGTTTATCCAATGCATGATAGTACACAGAGCCTACCTGACCCCGCGTAGACTGCACAGAATGTACCCGGAAACGACACATCAATGCCCCCGATGTCAACTACCGGAAGCAGACCTCCTGCATATGTTGTGGGCATGTACGGGCCTTGTGGAGTTCTGGAGGGGGGTCAAACACAAGATAGAGGTAGTCACACGCCTGTCCATGGGAGACACAGCACTAGAGTACATATTGGGAGTTCATAGACGGACGAAAACACACAAGGTACAACTACGCTTCTTAGATTGGCGCAAAGAGGTCGATCACAATGCGCTGGAAATCAGCCAGAGCCCCCACCACATCTATGTGGCATAACAAATTGCTTAGATGGGCTGGAGCTGAAAGCGCGGCACTGCGCAGAGAGGAGGCCGCGGCCTTCGGAAAAACCCAATCTCCCTGGAATGGGATGCAATGGTGGAGGCCTATAAAAATACCAGCCCGGACGATGTTCCCATAGTTCCAAGTACCCAATAACACCTGTGATGATAAGATATGAAGTACAGTAACTCACGGTGGTTACAGATGGAGCAGTACGATCACAAAATGTACACAGAGTAATTGCGCTGTATAGAGATGTTTGATTAAGTTAATGTAATGTATGGCTAGAACCAGTTACGGGAGGAGGGTGAGTATTAGCAGGGTGGAGGGTGGACTAGAGGGTGTTGATTTAGCACAATTATTCTTATAAGAGTCCTGTGCAATATACTGAAGGAGAATCTAGATTCGCATCAGTTAATGACTGCAGCATTCTTCTGAAACATACGAGTTTTGATGCTATAACCATACATGTAACAGGACTTGAATGTCATAGAATTCTGTTATTGTATAGACTCAACGTATGATATGATTAAAGTATGTAATCAGAAATGACAGTAAAGAAAAAAAAAAACAATAAAGTTTGTTTAAAAAAACAATCAATGATAACACATGTGTAGATAATAGACACTCCTGTCCTGTATGTGCTGAAGGTTTATTACACTCAGGTGCTTGCCCACGACTGGCAGTGACCGGCCGGCTCGGATCACAGGTTGAACTGACACATTCACTGGAATCCTTGCCCACCGCTCAGCTTGCTAGCACGGGCTCATTACGAACAACAACAATATTTAAAGAATCACACGTTGAAGAAGAGGTGCACTTCGAGCGTGGAACATATAGCACAAGCTGCACCAACGTAAAACAAGCACTGCAATACACTACAGTAAGGCAGCTATGGGTGTTCACGGGGCGGAGAGGGGCAGGGGAGAGCAAGGGCGGTTTCCTTGTTGGCCGCGAGGCCCAAGGTAGGGCTAGTTTTGACAGATGAGCAGGGGTGAGGCTTTGAAAGGGGGAATGGGTGAAGAGGACAAGGTATGAGCAGGATAGCAAGGCCTGGAAGGCCCCTGGCAGAGACAGGTTGTGTGGCACACAGAATCAAGATGCAGCCCAATAATGCTGCAGAAATGAGAAAGGGAGAGTTTCAGGAGGCAGGGAACGAGGAGGGCAGGGTGGACGTATGGGGGTCATAAGGGGCCGGCAGAGACACCAGAAGAGTGCAAGGGAGCGTAGGGCCCTTGCAAGAGAAAGCCTCAGCTCTGAGGGAAGCACTTTTAGAGAGGAGTGCAGATAAGGAGGAGGAGGGAGCACCTGGGATCAATATGGGAGGGGGGCGAGACCTGGACAGTTCAGGGGAGCTGCACTAAGCCCCTAAGAGCCGGCAAAGGAAACGGGGGACTCATGGGCGGAAAGGGGGGGTCACACAAAGCATTATAAAGGTAGCAGGGAGAGGGTATTAAGTGGGACATACTCAGGCCCCCACAGGAGAGACAAAGGGAACCAAAAAGGGGAAGGGAGCAAGACCAGAGAGTGGGAGTGAAACATGAGTGAGGAGAAATGGATATGGGTGCAAGGGCAGGGTCAGTACAGATACAGGAGTGGGAGGAGAGCCAGCATGCCGGCCTTCACTGCGGGTGCTTGGATTCCGGATCAAGACTCCGTTCCGGACTCAGGAGAGTCAAGTGTAGCTCCAATACCCCAAGGAGATGTAAGCGCAACCTTTTCTTAACAGTTTCAGATGACTACTATTCCTGTCTAGACACTGACATCCACGCTGTGTCCTTACTTAATGGTTCTCGCCCTCTCATAATTACAAGCAGGCTTTAGTCAGTACTGGTATTTGGGGTAATTCTACACGCCCACAGCATTTTAAACATATCAGCTTCCCAGTTCTGTTTATTACTTACAGCTATTTGTATTAAGCCCTTAATCACTCTATTGAAGCGCTCCTCGAGACCGTTTCCTGCCGGATAATACACCGACGTGGACTTATGTGTAATCCCATTCCTCTCCAAAAAGTTTCTAAAAACATCCAACATAAATTGTGGACCATTATCAGAGATTAAATGTTTTGGCAAGCCCTCCTTTAAAAAAATCCTTTTTGAAAATTTTATAATACGATCCGAATCTGCTTTCCTGACAATTTCTATTTCCAGCCATTTGGAGAAATGATCCATGGCCACAGTGATGTATTTCTTTTCTGCCATATAATTCTCAATTTGACCCATAATATCTATCGCAATTTTCTCCCATGGCATATTAGGACACGAAATGGGCAACAAAGGTGGACAGAAAGTTTTAAGTGCCTTATCAGAACTATTGCATTTCATACATTCTCTAACTAATCTTTCTATATATCAATGTCCAAACCAATATACATTTTTGGTTTCTTGTTTGGTTTTTGTAATGGCTAAATGCCCTTCGTGGCCAATTTAAAGAATTATCTTAATTAACCCGCACGGTGGTACAAATCTACCACACCTGAGTAAAACTCCACCATCTTCACTCAATTCATTCTGAATTTCCAAGAATACTCGTATATCTTTATTCAATGCCTTTTTTTCTGGCCAACCTTCATTTACATGCTTTAAAACTAATTGTACACTATTATCCATGTTCATTTACTCTATCCACTCCTCCCTATTAATGCCCCTCATTCCTTAATCAAACACACCTGCAACACATCCATCAAATAAAAAACTTTCACAACTGTCCTCTGCCAGTACAGGCATGCGACTCAGTAAATCGGCAATCCTGTTGTTGACACCTGGAATGTACTTTACTTCATAAGTAAAATCCAGTAATTTGATAGACATGTGTGCCAAACGAGGTGAAGCTCTTTGTAATCTAATGGTGGTAAGAACTTTTGTCAGGGGCTTGAGATATGTTTTAAGTGTAACATTGTAACCTTATACAAATTGTCGAAAGGAGTCAAACCCCAAACCCATGCTAACGTCTCTCTTTCTATGACAGCATATATTTCTTCTGCCAGTGAAAGAGCGCGTAAGGTAAAAGCTGCAATCCATTAATTACCCTGCTCATTTATTTGGGAAAGCACCGCCCCAAGCCTTTCTTGCTTGCATCCATAGTGACACATATTTTGTATTGAGGGCCAAAACTCTTCAAACACGCTACCTTACAAATGTCTTTTTTAAGATCAGCAAATTTCCTTTGACGCTCCATAGACCATTCAAATTTGATCCTATTTCTTAACAAATTTCTAATACTATATGTTTGCTCTGCAAAATTTCATTTAAATTTAGAGTAAAACTCGACTAACCCCAAGAACGCCTTACATCTTTCTTACTTGAGGGCAGTGGAGCGTTACAAATTGCATCAACCAACGCTTCCTTAGGCTTAATCCCCTTTCCACTGATGTTGTGTCCCAAATATGTTATTTCCTCCTTGGCAAACTTTCATTTCCCAAACTCCACAGTGAAACCTTTCTGTTCCAAAATTATCAGGTCCTGTCTTAGCTTATCATCGTGTTCCTCTTTAGTCCTACCCATTATCAGGATGTCGTCCTGGAAAAACATAACTTTTCCAATCCCCTCAAAAAGGTTACCCATGAGTCTCTGAAACATGGTAGCTGCTGAAGCAAGTCCGAATGGTACTCTTAAAAACTGGAAACACCCAATTGGTTTGATGAATGTGGTTAACTTCCTGCATTCTGGATGCAGTTGTACCTGGTGGTAGGCAGACTTTAAGTCCAGTGTTGAAAACCAGTGCGCACCCTTAGTATTAGCCAGTATCTCGTTAATCCTGGGTAAAGGATATTGATCAATAAGGATGTTTTTATTTAAGTCTCTGAGGTCCACACATAACCTGACCTTCCCGTTGGATTTCTGACAACCATCAAGGGTGAAACCCATTTTGCCGATTCTACCTGTTCAATTACCCCATTCTTTATTAGTTCTTTCAACTCTTGTGTGACCTCATCTTGAATGGTAAAAGGTATGTGTCTCACTTTATGAATACATGGTCTAGCTGTTGATCTTAATTCGATTTTATGGCTGAAATTGTTTAGCTTACTCACCTTTCCAGAGAAAACACCAGGAAATTCTCCTAAAATTACTTTGCCAATGTTTTTTTTCATTTGAATTGTAAGAACTGGTTCAGTATGTTCTTAGGATCAAGTATAATCCCCAACTCTCCCTGGTCATACCACCCCAGAACTGATGGACCTTTTTCTGAAACATACACTTTGCATGTTGCTTTTCTTCCCTTAAATTGACTTCTGACCACTTGAAACCTATCAAATCAATATTCTCTCCCATGTAAGTTTTCGCTCTTCCGTCCGGCTTCTCTAACATATGAACTGGCACCTTCCAAACAATTCCTCCCACTCACCTCTATTAATAATAGTGAACGGAGATCCTGCATCCGCTACTACCTTATCGACACTCTGTCAACTATTAACTCACACATCAGTTCTTTCTAACAGTGTGGTCCACATTTAAAACATCATACTCTTTACAGAATACACTTTTGACATCCAAATCTTCCCCTTGTCCATTAGGTTCTGAATCCTCTTCTTCCTGAATGAACTTCACATTACTGTTTTTTTTCTTTTACACATTTTAGCATAGTGGCAAAAAATGACACACTTGGCACACTTTTGATTTTGTGCCGGACACCTTTTAAAATACTGTAAATGTTCTGCACTGCCACACCTTTAACACTTCCTTACATCTTCTTTACCCTTCCTCTTCGTGTCAAATTTACTAGTGGGTGTGGATTGGCCAACATTCCTAGAAGTGTACACACTACTTTCACTCTTCTTTGCCCCGTCACAATATTAACACATTTACTTCCCCCTTGAGCCTCCTCTACAACAGCTATGGCACATCTGCCTGTGAGTTCTGCTTTTTTTACCAGCACTACAACATCCTTTAAGGGAGCCTCCCCATTCACCCATAATTTGTCCTGTATTTTGGCATTGCTGGCATGCATAATAATCTGGTCACGTATCAATTTTTCCTGCAAAGCCCCAAACCTATAAGTTATGGCCAAATGCTTAAATGCTGTGACATTCTCATTTTTGCCTTGCTTGTATCGGAAAAACTTGAACCTGTCCACAACCACGCACACCACCGGGTAGAAATGAGCATCGAGGTCCTCTAGGGCATGTGTGAAAACATCACCATCACCCCCTGTCTGTCATTTTTCTCAATTTGATTGTATGTTTTGACCCCACCCAGTCTTAAACAATGTAATAACTCTTTTTTCTTCTTTTCAGGTGTAAATTCTTCTTCTTCATATGTATCCATGTACTTGCAAAAGTACTCCTTCCTGTCTTGCCATGGCATGGAGGGTTCAACTTTTGCTGGCAGGAGTGCTTACGGCATGAATAAATTCAAAGAATTTAACATGACTCCAGAACATATAGAATTAGCCTTTTAAAAGCAAAACTTGTGGCAAGCTCAAATATAGTACTGTTTGTTTCTGCACACCACTCTGCCCACCGGAATAGAAACAGGCAACTGCTACCTGTGCAATGTACTGAACAGCAGAAGATAAAGGTAGCCTGGCCGTGCTGACTAAAAACTACCTCAACTGCCCAACATGCCCAAATACCTTGAGGCAAATTAATTGCTTGACGTGGTTGTTGGCACAGGTTCACTGATAGAATATCGATTCCCAAAATATCCCCATACACAAATATTGATGTAAAAATATCGATGTCAAAAATATTGACATCCTATATTTAAAATTTTAAGTACAAAAATATCGAAACAAAAATATCGATGTAAAAAATATAGATGTACAAAATATCGATTTTTTTATTTAAATAAAAATGAATGTTAAATATATTAAATAATAAATTTAACTTAAAAAATTATTTAGATTTAATATACATTTTATCAAATATAATAAAATTAATTTAATTTAAAAATATTCAAACGTACATATATAAAATGTAATATATATATATATCTATTTCCTTTAAAACAATTAATAAACTATTAATTTTAATGTATTTTATAATTTTATAAATATATAAAAATTTACAAATAAATTATATATATATATATATATACACATACACTTATAACATAAAATCTAATTAAAAAATCATTATATTATAAATTAAAACATTAAAATATTTAATAGTCTTTCAAATTAAATTTTGCACTCCATTGAGTGCAACAGTAGGGAAAGTGTTGGATAGCGGAGGGGTAAAAATTACTATTTCCACTCCAGTGGGTGCAACAGTAGGGAAAGTGTTGGATAGCGTAGGGGTAAAACCTACCATTCCCACTCCAGTGAGTGCAACAGTAGGGAAAGTATTGGATAGCGGAGGGGTAAAACTTAATATAACGAGCAGCAATTTCTTTTAGGAATTGGTTTTTAATTTTTTAGGCATTTTAAACTGAATTAATGCACTGATTGAAATCTGAAATGTTTAGAATTTGAATTTGAAAGGCGGCGGGAGGGGGAATTGAACCCTGAATTTGGCTGAAGACTAAAACCGCCATTTTAGACAGTTAGCGGTCTAGTCAACAACCCTGGGGGATTTAAGGAGGGACGCTGCCCGACCACGGTTGGCCCTGAGACAGTACAATCAGTTATACGCACGTCACCCTAACGAAGAGTTGTGTTCCTGAAGTACTGTGGCACAGCTTTATTTTTAAAAAATAACGAGCAGCGATTTCTTTAAGGAATTGGTTTTTAATTTTTAGGCATTTTAAACTGAATTAATGCACTGATTGAAATCTGAAATGTTTAGAACTTGAATTTGAAAGGCGGCGGGAGGGGGAATCGAACCCTGAGTTTGGCTGAAGACTAGAACCGCCATTTTAGACAGTTAGCGGTCTAGTCAACAACCCTGGGGGATTTAAGGAGGAACGCTGCGCATCCCCGCGCAGCGGGCGCCCCGCTGGCGCGCCGAAGGCGCACCTAAGGCAAGCCCGTCTGCGCCCGTCAGCGTCCCGGAGGCGGCCGGAGCCGGAAATGCTGCCGGTTCCCTAGCTTCCTCTCATGTTCCTGTATATTATAGTTGGGCGGAACTGTTGGCTATCGGAAAGCTGGTAAGTGGCTGCCGTCCACATGCTCTGATTCCCGCGGGAAAGCCACTTTCCTGTAAATTGTGCAAATGGGAGTCTGACCTGTCCTGTAGAGAGCCTATAGGGGAAAGTATGGTAAGTAAGCACAGTGACCCCCTCCAAGATACGCGCTCCAGGGCAGGCGGTCACTTTATGGCCTGTTTATTGCACACCAGGTCCATAAAAAAACACGAGTTAGAATTGTACGATCTTTTAACTGATATTAACCCTGACATAATGTTTGTCACTGAGACCTGGTTTAATGAGGCTTCTAATCCCACTATTGCTAGCGCTATCCCACCAGGCTATTTGATCATAAAAAAGGATCAGCCGGTGGGTAGAGGGGGAGGAATTGCGATAATTTTTAAAAAACATTTTGTGTGCTCCATTCTCCCCATTGAGGAGGTAGATGGAGCTGAGAGCCTTGGCTTCCTCTTTACCGCATCCGTGCATCAGACTCTGGCAGGTATACTCATTTATAGACCTCCCGGTCCTGCCGGTAGATTTACAGAGTCACTTAGCCAAGTTGTTTCTCCAGTGGCCACTAAATATAAGCATTGTGTAGTATTGGGAGATTTTAATATCCATATGGATAACTTGACAGATCCCGAGTCCATGAAATTGCGGGACTCTTTGGAAATTTTTTATCCGGTCCCTTATGTTCACCTTCCTACTCATGAGAAGGGTCATATCTTAGATCAGATATTTTCTAATATTAGAATTGAAACGGACACTCCGTTTCCTGTGGTGTGGTCTGACCATTTTCTTTTATGCTTTAGAATTTCCAAGATAGTACCCCACTCCCAACTGCACGGCACACCGCGCCCTTATAGTTTTAGACCTTTCTGCCAGATGATGTCCAAGGCCATGAAGGCAGCCCTGAATCACCATCCGATTCCTTTCTGTGGTGATCTTGAGATTGATGCTCTTAGCCTGGAGAACTGGTTAGAACGTTGTGTTCTTGATTTGGCCCCTCTTACCACCCGAGTGGCCAAACCGACTCGCGCCTCTGCTCCGTGGTTTACTGAGACTATTAGGAAGAGCAGAAGCGCTTGCAAACAGCTGGAGAGAGTGTGGAGGATCAAGTTCAATCCCGAGGACAAAGGTAGATACAAACAGGCCCTGAAAGCCCATTATAACAGAATTCGTGAGGAAAAAAAAAAAAAATTCCTCTAAAATTGAGGTAGCAAGCAATAAGAGTAATCTTTAAAATTGTCAAAGATTTCTCTTCCCCGAGCGCAGTGGGAATTTCGTTTACCCCCTCTTCTGCTTGGGTAAACCACATTGCAGACTACTTCCATAATAAAATCTGTACCATTCAAAAGTCTTTTACGACTCTATCTCCTGTCAAGGAAGATAGTGCGGGGACTCTTAGTCTGGCCAGTCCTGGTACTAGCTCCTCCTTCACTCAATTACCTTCTATTTCTTTAGAGAAATCTCTTGAAATTATGAACTCCTTGAAGTCGGGTTCCCCTTCGGACCCCTGCCCAGAAAAAATACTGTCCGCCATTGCAGAGACCCTAAATCCAGCCGTCAACTTGGTTTTGAATTCGTCACTACAAGAGGGGCTAGTCCCTAGTCGCTGGAAAATGGCCAAAATTATTCCCCTACTGAAGAAATCCTCTGCAGATCCGACAGTAGCCTCTAATTATAGGCCTATTTCATTATTGCCCTTCTTTTCTAAAGCTCTAGAAAAGTATGTTAATCTTCAACTGACGGAATACGTGGAGGCCAATCATATACTCCATGATAGTCAATCTGGTTTCAGATCCCATCTGAGCACTGAAACTGCCTTATTGGAAGTTTCTGAAACCATAAAAGAGCAACTAGATAGAGAGGGTAGTGCTGTTCTGATATTATTAGATCTGTCCGCTGCTTTCAATACCGTGCCCCATGACCGGCTCCTACAAAGCCTGTCAGATTCCGGCATCGGGGGCACGGTACTTAAGTGATTCACCTCTTTTTTGAACGACCGTCGCCAGGAAATTTGGCCTCCCCCCTTCGCGGCTCCCATCCCGCCTATGAAGGTGGGGGTCCCTCAGGGTCTATCCTAAGCCCGTCACTGTTTAACATTTATATGGCTCCTCTTGCACTTCTAGCTGAGTCCCACGGTGCTAGGATAGTGTCATATGCTGATGACACTCAACTGTTGTGTACGTGTGACAAAGGCTCTGGTTTTAGAGGCGAGGAGATTAACACCTGTCTTACGGAGGTTTTCTCGTGGTTGCGGCTTAATCAACTAAAGTGCAACCCAGAAAATTCAGAGATTATCTTTTTCGGTTGCCCGCCTAGTGAATCATGGCACCAATGGTGGCCTCTGGATATGTCCCCTCCTATTGCTCCTGTCGGCATTGTGAAGAACTTAGGGGTCAAGCTAGACACTACCCTAACAATGAA
This sequence comes from Calotriton arnoldi, assembly GCA_963921515.1. NCBI lineage: Eukaryota > Metazoa > Chordata > Amphibia > Caudata > Salamandridae > Calotriton > Calotriton arnoldi. The sequence goes on along the minus strand of CAWUFW010008115.1, from coordinate 560,709 downwards.
AGCCCAAATCCAGACCGTGGTGGGCTCATGCTTTGGCATGTTGAAAATGTTAAAAAAATTCTTCCTTTGCTATCGGTCGAATACCTGAAGACAGTAGTCCAAGCCTTGATTACATTCAGGTTGGACTATGTTAATATCTTGTACCTGGGCCTTCCTGAGTATTTATTGAATCGTCTGCAGGTGGCTCAAAATGCAGCGGCTAGAGCCATTCTTATGGTAGGTCCCAGAGCACACATGACAATCCACCTGAGGGCCTTACATTGGCTTCCGGTATGTAAGAGGATCCAGTTTAAAGCGCTGGTTCTAGCCTTTCGGGCCTTTCATGGCACAGGGGCCGTGTATCTTAGGAGAAGGGTCCAACACTATGTGCCACAATGGGCCCTGAGGTCCTCAGGCCAGTCACTAATGCACATTCCCAAGTTTGCCCGCTCTCGTATAGGCGGTCGCTCGTTTCAAGTGCTGGCCACCTGCTCGTGGAACGGACTGCCTCCCTATCTTAGGCAGGTCCAGGACCTGATGACTTTTAGAAGACAGCTTAAAACCTGGCTTTTCCAGCAGTAATGCTTTGTTCGGCCGTGGCTTGTTTCGTGAGCTCTGTTTCCTGTATTTCGGTGGTCCATTGTCTGCGCCGGGACACTCTGTGGAGTAGCCGTGCGCTTTACAAGTACCCATTTTCATTTCATATTCCCACTCCAGTAAGTACAATAGTAAAGAAAATGTTGGATAGCGGAGGGGTAAAAATTACTATTCCCACTCCAGTGAGTGCAACATTAGGGAAAGTGTTGGATAGCGGAGGGGTAAAACTTAATATTCCCACTCCAATGGGTGCAACAGTAGGGAAAATGCTGGATAGCGGAGGGGTAAAAATGACTATTCCCACTTCAGTGAGTGCAACAGTAGGGAAAGTGTTGGATAGCGGAGGGGTAAAACCTAATATTCCCACTGCAGTGAGTGCAACAGTAGGGAAAATGTTGGATAGCAGAGGGGTAAAAATTACTATTCCCACTCCAGTGGGTGCAACAGTAGGGAAAGTGTTGGATAGCGGAGAGGTGAAAATTACTATTCCCACTCCAGTGGGTGCAACAGTAGGGAAAGTGTTGGATAGCGGAGGGGTAAAAATTACTATTCCCACTCCAGTGGGTGCAACAGTAGGGAAAGTGTTGGATAGCGGAGGGGTAAAAATTACTATTCCCACTCTAGTGAGTGCAACAGTAGGGAAAGTTTTGGATAGCGGAGGGGTAGAAATTACTAATCCCACTCCAGTTTGTGCAACAGAAGGGAAAGTGTTGGATAGCGGAGGGGTAAAAATTAATATTTCCACTGGACTCAGTTCAAAATTAAAAACAAACAAAATATAAATTACATAAATATTAATACATTTATTATACTTCCCACCCTATTCCCCTATAAACCCACAACCCGCTCCTAAAAAAATGACACAATTAACATGATTGCCAATTAATTAATTAATAATAATTAACAGCCAATTAATTAATAATTAATAATAAATTAATTCCCACAGTTAACACTATAAAATCTAAATTAAATAAATATTAATACATAAAAAATGATAATTAATTTATTATAATTAAATTACTTCCCACCCTATTCCCTATAAACCCACAACCCGCTCCTAAAAAAATGACACACTTAACTTAATTGTCAATTAATTCATTAAAAATAATTAACAACGAATTCATAAATAATAATAAATTAATTACCACAATTAACACTATAAAATCTAAATTAAATAAATACTAATACATAAAAAATAATCACTAATTTATTATAATTAAATTACTTCCCACCCTATTCCCCTATAAACCCACTACCCGCTACAGAACTTAAAAACGCAAAATGTAATTAAGATAAAATTAATAACTACTAAACATTTATCACATATATTAAAAAACAAAACAAATTCTTAAACAAAAAATAGATCACATACTTTTAAAATACATACTAAAATACATAACACTAATTAAAACATCGATATTATAACCAACTATATTTTTGCAAACGATAATAACAACTTTGATATTTCCAAAAACGAGATTTCTTACCTGCAAGTCGATATTCTTGACCACGATATTCTTCCTGTCGATATTTCTGTATCACGATATTTAAAACTCGATATTTGTGTATGTCAACATTTTAAACTCGATATTCTGTCTGAACACCATTGGCACTGCAGTAGCTTGACAAAGTGCACCAATGCTTTTCTGCTGAAAATGCTGAGCCGATGATGCTGTTTTCATACTTAATCAACTACGCAGAGCGGCTTAGCATAATAGAAACATACCCCCAAGATGGCGGCACACAATCGTACGCAGCGTGATGCACGTGCACTACTTCTGCTCTGCGCTACCCAACGTCACTGACACGCACCGTATCTTCCTAGCATGTGATGTTGAGCAGTGAAACCGTTACAGCTGCAACTGCCATCAAAACCCAGTAAAATGTCACAGTTTAACTGCCGATGGTATTACGGCACCTGTGACAGCCCACAGTTATCTTCCTGCAACTTGACTCGAGTGCAGTAAGGCGTTGGATCCCTTTGCTGAGGCTGACATATTTCTCCTTCTCTTTCCAATATGCTTCTCCTTTACACGTGTTGTCCGTCTCGAGCTCGTCGCCAATATCACAAAGAAACAGGGACGCTTCCATAAAGATAGATACTTTATTCAGTCCCAGCCTTTACAACATAGTGATCACCTCCAACATTGCGGCGCACACCTTCGAGCTCCTGCGCAACTACTACTCCTGTGCATTCTACATTCCACCTGCATTTCCCCCCATTCTACACTATGCTTACACATTCTTCAACTATCTTACCACAGGCATGGTGTCGGGCGGCCAGCCCGATCGCGGTGATGGACGGGACTGGCCTGAGCTGGGGAAGGTCTGGTGAGGCCTCTGGCACAGCTTGGGCAGGAAGGTGTGGTGCGGCCTCCTCAGGAGTGGTGGGAGGTTGGTTCGGTGAGGCCGCCTCCAGTGGGCTAGTACATGATGCTTGGTAGGATGAGGAGTTTATACTGGATACAGTATGTGGTGGCATAGGTCACAGCGTATCCCAGAGGAACTGGTTAGGATTTAATGTTGGACTATGATGTGGATGAACTGGAAGAAGGGGAATTGGTGGGGAATGGTCCAGAAGGTGCGAGAGCAGAGAGAGAGTGGTGGACATCGGGGCAGAGTGCTGGGGGGGTAGGGCTAACCAGCCATCTGCTAGTGTGTTACAGTTCTTACCGCAGTGGTGCTAGTGGAGTCAGGCATAGCAAAGGACAGGGGCGGTGCGTCCATTGGGGCGTTGGGGCGTAGCCCCCCCGCCCGCAGCTCCCTCGGCGTCTTTGAACCTAAGTAAACAATCAGTTTACTTAAGTTCAAAGAGCCGAGGGAGAACTGACAATCATGTCAGTCAGCATGACGTCGGACCGCCCACCCCTTCAGAGTCTGAAGGGGTGGGCGGTCCTGCGTCATGTTGACTGACATGATTGTTAGAGGGACCAGGGGCAGCAGGCAGCACTGCAGCACAAGTGCGCATGAGTGGGCAAGGGCACCGAATTTTCGTGCCGTGCCCAGTCATGCGCACTTGTGTGTGCACTGGCTTGCGCATGCCCATTAGGAGAGCGAGGGTTGAGCAAAGGCTCAAACCTCGGTCTCCTAATGGGCAGGCGGGCGAGGGGTAACCGTGCCCTAAGCCAATCCTGGCGCTGCCAGCAGCGCCAGGATTGGCTGAGAGGGGCTGTAGGCAGGGCCAAACGGAGTCGGACCCGAGGCGGCGCGGACGGCGGACCTCCTCAGAGTCAGGTCTGATTAAACAGCTATAACATTTGACCTTCGTCTGGAGGATAATAACGAGCCCTGGCAGCTTTTCATTCTGACGCGCACATTGTACATTCCAAACAAAAGTTTGGGGGCTTCCGGGTGCGGTTTCCATCGCTGGTGCAGTCACATTCCTTCAATGAAAAGCTATTCCATCTGCAGTCCTCTTTGCTTAGGCGGTCGGGAGAATACAGTGTGTGTGTAGAACCCCATGTGCACTTTGCCTGGTCTGTGCTCGTTAGTGGGCAATTTTTTATCGATCCCAGTAAGACACTGCTGTTTATGTTTTTGAAACGCTTCACAGTGTGGTCTTCAGTGAATAATTTGCGGCTGTTTAAGTTGGAGACGGGATTGTGGGCATTTCCTGATTGTGCACTTGTTAGTTTCTCAAATCATTGTGTAACTGGCGAAAAAATGATTGAATGCGGTGTAAAATACGTTGTTCATAAATTCTTACTACTTGGTAACTGTGGGTTCTGCTGGAATCTTCCCGTTTGTCATCAAGCAGGCTAGTAGCTACTAGGTACAAATTCACATGATTTTATGCTCTCCAGAGGGTTGTTTTAGTGCTGCCCTTTTCCAAGAATTCTTACAAGATGTGTCCTCTAAAACAGCTAAAGATTCCTCTTTGAACTTCGTCATTTTCTGGAAACGGATGTTGGTTGTATATCCTGAGCATTTGGCTTTTGTGATGGTGACAAGCTCTTTTCCGTTTAAGGTTTCTCTTAGAGAACAGAGATAAACCCCTGATACTAGTCTAACGTAAACCCTTTAGATCGCATATCCTTTGGGTCCACTGTCTGTGATGTAACCTAATCTCGAGCTTTTATAGTCCAATTTCCATAGTAGGTTCTCCAGTTATAATACTTGGTAATTGTTATTAACACAGCTTCAGGCTTGGTCTCAAGAGAAACGCATTCTGATGACTATTCAGTGTAAGATCAAACGTACGTTCTCATTTTCCATGTGGCAACCTGCTCCACCTTCCATCATTCTTGTACAGCTGGTATGATTTCTTGTGCAAGTCACGTGAGACACGAGTTCAGTCAGTTCCCAGAAAAGTGCTATACATGATGTGATGTTTTGTGGGGAGATCGTCTAGTAGCTTTCCCAGCTAAGTTTGTATCGGGTCATGACTAGGCCGCGTCACTCTCCAATCATATGTGAAGTGTGCAGGGCATTGCCAGCCTAAGTGTGTCTTGCGGTCATATATATGCTTTTTATTCACGTGGGCAAACGGAGTTAATAATAATAAAACAATCGTACAAAATGGCCACTGACTGACATCATGAGACTGTCTTTAAAGTTTGGGAAACAAGTCTTTCTTCTTCACTGACGACATGATTAGGAAGTGAGTGGCGAATGCGTGAAAAAGTCGATGTTTGGATGAATGATTGGGTGCTCTGATGAATGAATGCTTGTATGGATGGATCAATGGGCACACAAGTGCTCTGAATGACTTAGTGCATTAATAGTTGGCCCGAGAAGTGTAAGGATGAATGGCTGATAAAGGGGCCAGTGAGTGAATGGTTAAATGAAGGAGTGAGTGAATCGACGGATAATTAAGTGGAGAATGGAAGGCTCCGTTAGCAATCATTCCTTTAATGGTTTACAATGCTCGGGTCACCGTCGGTGGTAGTGCCGTGCCAGCACTTATTGAATGATTCCATGCCCCATGATAGTCTGTTTCAAATCATGCACTGTCTTTTAACAAAGCAGTGCATTCTGGGACCTATTCCCGTTGAACTGGACCAACACGCAGGAATAAAACCAGAGATCCCAGAAAAGCCCAGGCATGGAGAAGTTATTCCTGGTCACACAGAGTCACATACTTATTCTTCACGGAGGCCAAGCAGTTCTTGCTTAGTGTGGGCAAAGCAGTATAAAGAACGGTCATGGCGTGTGCGACCTGCTGTAGCACAGATAAGCCGCTCACTCACGTTAGCGAGGCTCTTTGTTGGCGTGAAACACTTCGGTAGAAGAGCAAGTGGCGCTGTGAGCCGGGAGCAGGTTAAAATACAGGGCCGTCATTGGTAGTCTTTCGCACTCTGTAAGATTGATGTCAGAGTCTGCCAATGTCTAAGGATTGTGAGAGAGGAAACCTTACCTCTGGCGCTTTTAAAACTTACCTCTGTGTCAGCTGTGCCTGCTCGCGCCCAGGCAGGGTCATGTGGGCAACGCTATATTATTCTCTGGAAAGGTGTGTGAAAGGGAGAGCAGGTCAGGCAGCGGCCGTGTCATGCAGCTTTCATGTCAGTCAGATAACAGCATAATATCACAAAACTGCTGGCTACTTCGATTTACAAAGCATCACTAAACACTAACACACATTAGCCATGTCTGTGACTGGGGGTGAGTTTCTGAAAAGTTTCAGCAGGCCGTCCATTTCCTTGTGTTTGCATTGTTGTGTTCACCCCAACATTACCGAGGTCACACCTGTAAATTCCAAAGGGAAACATAGCCTTTTGAGAGAAAAGAATCTGTCTCATGTCACTTACGCTGTCTTGCATGTAACAGGTATTATTAACCTACGAAATGCCTGCTACACATGACAATATCTATGAAAACACCTGGAAATGCTCTGTTGTTTGGAAGAGATCTATTTAGCAACAGGGGTGAGCAGTTGACAAAATGAATTTGTATTTGGTGCTGTCACAACACTTGTGATCTATAACGTGTCTTTATTGGGGTGGATCCGTACTCGGGTTGGATGGTTTAGTGTAGGATTGAGCATGTGTTGTCTCTTACCAGGTTTTGATGATGAACAGGATGGTCCATGTTTGAGTCAAAAATACAGGTACAGATGTTTAGGCAGATGCTGTGAAGAAGGATGTGGAGGAAGGGATTGCAAAATGGCAGAAAAGGAGTGTGAGGATGCTGGGTAGGAGACTGAAATTAGAGGGTGTGGAGTACAAGTACAGTGTTACACCAATCAGCGGCAGCTCTGCCACGGTTGAGCTCACAGCACTCTGACTCACAGACTGCTGCGCCACTGCTTGCAAACCGGATCCAAGCATACTTTGCTGTCACTGTAATTAATTAGTCTTGCATGATGAAGCACTGACTATGCAGTGCTAAACCTTACAGATGCTGTTATATAGCAACAGGCCTCAGTCTCCTTGTGTAGATGTCAGCATTTTTGTTTTCACAGTGCACTTTGGGAATAAAAGGTTCAAACTATGAAAAATAAATAAAAAACGAAATAAAGCAAGTCAGAGTGTTCGCAAAGTGGCTAGATTGATATTATACATGAATCACACCCAAACATATTAGCGCTACTTTGCAGAGTTTGCCAGTGAAGCAGTACTTTTGTTTTTTTGTCTTTTTTTGAACAGCATTGTTTTCCCGGATGGGGAAGTGCACCAATCCTGGGGCACTGCATTGACTGATTGATGGGTGGATTGGTAACCATGTTCTTCCTGCTTACATTTCACATGCTTTACTTTGCTTTTTCCAGGATGTTGGAACTTTTTATTTAGGCAGCATATGGCTCTTTCTTGTCCAGTGCGTAATTTGAATGGAGTTGCAAGTATATTATGGTTCTAAGAGCACTCACTACCACTGGCCTCTGGCAATTTTCAGAAACAATAAAAATGTAATGACAACGCTGATGGTTAATGTTTTCCCTACAGAGGTACTCAGAAATGCATTGTATCTCAATGTCTGTTATGAAGCTCTGTGGTTATACTGAATAAGCAGCTATCTATGTTATATGACTTCTATTTATTAATGTAATAACTGCACTTTCACAATTGCTTTATTAACCTTCCTGCGTTCTCAAATTTGCTTGAAAATGCACCATTTGTCCACTCTTTTTTCAAAAAATTCTCAGGGGGAGAACCCCCCCGAACCCCCCTTAGGTTGTTCAGGCTCGCTCGCTACGATGCAGTATGACAATCATTTTACGCCCTACCACTTTCAAATGTCACCAGCCGCCCCTGGCAAAGGAGGAGGTGAGACTGGCAAGGCAGCAAGCTTTGGTGGGGGTGCCGACCTTACACGCAGGTAAGTGGCCCATCAAGATATAAAAATCTGTAATGATCTCGACTGGAGTAGACTTGAAAGACATAGGAGGGTGTCATATGGCTCATACTATATCAGTGAAACTGTGCGTTTGGACAACATAAACATCAAAACTGTGTGAGACTGACTCCACACACACCATCAGGATATGTCCCGGCTAGCTCACAGTGCATCTTCTGGACCTGTATACCTTACAAGGTACCGGAGGGCATGTGCAACCTCAGAACATGACAACGTTGACTCCCAAAGGAAATCGTGGAAACAGATCAGTCCCTTTCGTTAGTGACTCATGCATGCCCAACGGGAGACACAAGAAATACTCGAATTGACATTTTATTGAAGCATTATTATTATTGTGTAAAATGCATGTTCTGCAATGATTAGTAGAAGGAAGCAGAACAGAGTAATCAGCTTAACTAGAATCGTAAAGAAGATTAACAATTTAACCATCATGTTGTTACATTGATTATAAGGATACATGTATAATCATATCTATGCTCCTACCTAGTGGTTCCTAATCTTGTGGGCTTAGGGATAGCAAATCTGTCAGAATACCCTAGGGTGATCTGACTCCCCAGCTTCTTGTGGGTATGTTTTATCTGGGAGCCCGGTTTTATTCAGAGCAGGCCATCATCCTTCTCAGGAAGGCAAACAGGATTCCGCTGGGCTGGAATTTCGTCTTGGGGCGATCTTGAAAATGACAGCGAAATGCCCCTCTGTCTAAATAAAGGATTGGTGTCATTTTATAATAAACTTCACCCGTGTTACCATACCAGAGTCCCAGTCAGGTCATCATTATTGATTCTAACCTTGCAAACATCAACATTTTGTGCAGTGAACTTAAGCCTGGTACAAAATGTTCAAGGTCCTGATAATATGCCTACGAAGAAGTGTAAATGTAAGAAAACCCATTTCAGAGAATATTATCCTATATATGCGCAAATGCAAATGTGTGTCAAGAGTCAACGTTTAAGAAAGATGTCAATTTTAAACGTGAACATGTAAAATGATGGTGGTCCGAGCCCGAGCCCTATGTAACTATATAACACGGGGGTGGATGGTGAGAAAAGATTGAGGAAAGGGATTTATGTGGCAGATAAAGGTGTGGGGCCAGAAGAGCAGGCTACACCAGGGGCAGAGGAAGGTAGGGACAAACAGGAGACAGCGGGGTCTCATACGAGTGCCACTTCAGAGAAGCTGGGGGGTGGTGAAGTGAGGGTAAAGGAGGTAAGAAGGGCAAGACACACAAGGAGAAGATAAGAAAGAGAGCAAGAAACTGCCCTATATGGGATTCACAAAGCCTCTGGATGCACATTTAATGACATCCACAAAAGAAAAAAATAAGGAATGGAGTGTAAATTGAGGGTTTTATGTTGATACATAGAGAAATCAGGACAAAAGAAGGGTCAAAGGAGGAGGCATATGAGTTGGCCAATCGACTGAAGGTACCTGTCACAATTGAGAATTGGACTGTGCCATTTTTAATATACGCTAGAGTGTTCTGTGAGAAATTTCCGGAACAGTGTGTAGCATTGTTCAAATACATGGACATGATTAGAATGGCCCACATCACCTCTGGCGGATAGGCATGGGTGAGATACGATGAAGAGTTCAGGGCTCGCTTGGCAGTGGACGCGGAAGGGAAATATGGGGAACCGGACAATGATTTGTGGCTTCATACGATGGGGTCGGTGAGGCCGGCGTCCGCAGTCTTCGCGGCCATCGGCTTACCAATAGTGTATAAGCCATTTCAGGGATGTCCTACCTAGGGAGCGGTGGGGGCAATTGGGAGAGGTTACACAGGGGCATGCTGGGCGTACATTAGTGGTCTTGCACGAGCGAATACTGCAATTTCAGACATGAGTGTTCCAAGTGTGCAGCTCAGCACCCATTCATACTCTGCAGGGGTTTGCATGGGGATTGCAAGCCAGACAAGGGGGCACATGGCAACAGGCCTCTGGAAGAGAAGGTCGTGGGGCACAAGGATTTCAGGAAAGGCTCTTACACATTTTAACTTGCAGAGACTGACACACTGACTGCAATGGTATAAGAGACAAGATAATGCAGACATGTTGAGGGAGTCTTTTGAGAGGAGATTTCGACTGGTTTACGAGGGACCTCGCAAGAGAAGGTGGGCAGAGAACGGGTATTCTGTGAAGAATCATCCGGAAGTGGTGAGGGACAAACTTCAGAAGGAGGTCAGAGAAGGTAGAATGGCAGGTCCATATGACACGTTGCCACTCAAGCCCTTGATTGTCTCTCACAAAAGGGTGGTTCCAAAGAAGGAACAGGGGAAGTTTCCACTAATCCAATAATTATCATGGCCGGAGGGCCAGTTGGTGAATGATTACATAGCGGAGGAGCTGTCCTTGGTGACATAATCATCGGTCGAGGTAGTCATCAACTTGGTGAATGCTGCAGGTAAAGGTGCGCACTTGGTGAAGATCGACATTAAGTTGGCATTCTGCCTCTTACGAGTTCACCCTCTAGATTTTGAACTGTTGGGCATACAGTTTGAAGGGCACTGGTAACTAGATAAAGCATTGCCCATGGACTGCTCTATCTCACATGTATTGTTTGAGCGATTCAGTACTTTTCTGCATTGGTTGTTCATTTTTGTGACCAGACACAGAACAGTGACACATTATTAGGGTGACTTCTTTTTTGCGGGCTACCCAGGCTCGACGAACTGTCAGCAGATGCTGGCTAGTTTTCAAGAGCTAATGGGGGATGTGGTGGTGCCCCGTGCTGACGAGAAGACAGTGAGGCCTGTCACTGTGACATCATTTCCGAGCATCCAAATTGACACAGTAAAGATGGAAGAGAAGTTGATTGAAGGCAAGAGACGGGCAATAGTAGTCCTGCTGGATAACATTTATTTTTTAATGTGTTAATTTTCATTTTGAAGGACATTGCACATACATGTTCATTACAGCACACAGTTGCAACTTTTGCCATCATGCCTCCCAGGGAGGGATGTCTTATAAGCATCAATTGTACACACACATGAAAGATTTTCAATCCAGCGACCCGGAGAACTAAGCTCCTTCCTCTACTCTCAGCCATTAACAGTTTTCAGGGAGTTGCAAGGGAGGGCAACCAAATGTGTGGTGAAGTCAGCATTATACAAAGAAGTAACACAATCAAGAACTCAAAAAGTAAATAAACAATGGGTTCCAGGTGGGGGCATCACCCAGAGATCTAAGCAGGAGGGGAATATGCAGTCGAGGGGGAGGGGGAAGAGACCCCGCACATCTTGCCCACAGGCATAGCAAACCATGTAGAGTTCCAGTCAGCATATCATCAGAGAGTCACTATGGGCACAGTCCAAAGGGGCCACTTGCTCCAGATACCCTCACGCCATCACCTTCCCAGACCCACGTCTGTGTCTTCATGCATACTCAGGATCACCTGCATTGCTCTCATTCTTGATCCCTGACCCCTTTGAGGAAGGGGAAGCATGGATCCCAGGGTTATCATAGGCATAAAGCACTTCCATTCATAACGGGGCTATAGGTCATCTCCGAACCCCCGCGCCTCTTCCCTGCGGAGTGGCAGGTTCTCCCCTCAATCCAGTCCCCGACTGCCATTTCCCATCTCGCTAGCACAGGACCAACTGACGACTTCCAAGTCATAACAGTTTGCCGCTTGGTCAACACCAGGGCAAGATCCAAAAAACGGTTCCCCACTATCTTGGAGACAGGGCACGGACTAAACCCAACGAGCACACCTCTAATGTGTATGGCACACCCCGGCCCAGTGTCTCACCCATTCGTTGCACAACAGCAGTCCAGAACACTTGTACATGCGCACAGGACGATGTCATATGGCCAAAATCTGCCTCCACCAGGGTGCAGGGGGGGACAGTGCTTACGATCTCTCCTATATATTGTAGTCAACCTATTCGGGATAAGGTAGGTCATATGAAGGTAATTGATTTGGATAGCTTTGAACCAGATGTCCCTAGACACTCTCTGTGGTATTTTTGCCCATTCCCTATCTGATGCCTCCTTGTCCAGTACTCCCTCCCATTTCTGCTGAAGATGTTACAGGTTCTTCTGTGCCATCCTGTTAAGTGCGCCATTCAGCCACCTAGCCACCTAACCAAATATCTCCCGTTGGCCCCGGGCCAGCAGTAGCTGCAAAACAGTGTGGGTCTGGGGGTTCCTCTCCTCAGAGAGCCACGGCGGCCGGGTCAGTGCCTCATAGGTGAAGAATTGTCCACGAGGTAGACTGTGATTCTCTACAAGGACATCCAGAGGCATCAACGTGGAGGCCTCGTAACAGTCACCAACCACGTCGCCAATTGTGCTGCCGTGAAGAAGGCAGGGGGTTCCCCACGCAGGAGTCCTACCAGGGGCAGCGAGGGGGTGTACAATGGGCAGCCCCGCATCCACCATAGGCAGCACCTCCAACATCGAAGCGCATGCTCAGGAGCACATTACCTTCTCCCTTCTAAGACAATCTCTGTAGCATACATGCTAGAAGTGCTCCCTGGTTGGGCACGGTCCCCAGGGGACTTAGCACGGTAAGGTTTGTGCCATCCAGCCAGAGCGTAATACACTGCAGCTGAGCTGCCAGATAGTGCAGCTCAAAGTCGGGAACCCCTAGTCCCGCTTCCATGATAGGTTGCCAAAGCGTGTCCAAAAATAGCCTGTGCCACCCACCATCCCAAATTAGCTCCCTCAACAGCAAATGTAAACGTTTGAACCATAAAATAGGAAGCCAAGCCAGAAGGTTAGTAAAGTAATAAAGCAACCGGTGGAGCATAATCACGTGCCTCAAGCTATGCGCATCATGATACGGAGACGGAGCGAATGCCAAAAGGCTACACACCCCTTTAAAGAGTGGAAGACTACTCCCACGTTACCTTCATGCATGCTCTCTAAGGTATGGTAAATTTGGATACATTAAATTTTTTACAAAATGGGATTTACTTACCAGTACCTGAAGACAGTTTAGAGTTGGCTAATAGAGGACTTACTGCTTGCAAATTAAGTGAGGATTCTGTGTTATGTGCACACCCTGTCTTGTCTCTCTTTAACATGTTCCCAATGGACTGCATTACAGGGAGATTTCTATAATGACATTTTTCAAGAACTGTTTAAATACTTCCCTGACATTGAGAGAGATTTTGTCACTCATTTAATGCAGTTGACATTAGTACCTGGGCATGTACACTGTACTGCAGCATTTTTCACAGGGCCAGTGCCTGAATGGTACGACTACATGACAGACAAACATTTGTACTGGACAACGGAGTTGCTCGAGGACATATTGTATGTAGGCAAAGAAGGGTGTGCAGTGAGCATTGAGCTAGTACCACAGGAAGAGAGGATATTTCACTGCACGTCCATAGCTGTAGCACCAGGTTGCTACCCTAAAGATTAGGGCTCCATGGTCAAACGCCTTCAGGACTTACCAAGAACTAAGGATTTTACATTTCCTTTGGGAATTGTGTCTGTTTTGGGAGATGGAGAAGGAATTTGTTTGACATTGTGTATGCTCAAAAATTACATGACTGAAGTTTTTGACAAGCTTGAAGGGAATATTGCTTTACAGCTGACTAAAAACAAAGTTCCTCAGCAAGTGAACCGAGAGGTTTGGGAAAAACACAAAATTGCGGCAAGATTGTTGAAAATATGCCCTCCCCATAAAGTGACGCGTAAGGAAAAGGCAGAATTACCTTATGTGATTCAGTCCAGACTGTCACCTGAGGCAGCGGAGGGAATAAAACCTGTGATTGAGTCTCTCTTACAAAAGGGTTTAATTAAAAAGACCACTAGCCCCTGTTATAGTCCAATCATTCCATTGCCCAAGGGCAATACAGGACAATATAGGTTCATACAGGAATTACGCCAGATAAACAACATTGTTGTTCCCTTAGCACGTGTTGTGCCTGACGCCAATACTATATTATCTTCTATACCTCTAGAGCCGGAGTACTTTTAAGTCACAGATCTTTCCTCTGCGTATTTCAGCATTAAAGTCCATCCAGAGAGTGATGAGTGAATACCTCTTTGCCTTCATGCTAAAAGATATCCAGAACACTTTCACACGACTCGCCCAAGGCTTCACTGAGAGTCCCACGGTCTGTGCGTAGGCAGTAAAGAGAGATCTGGATAGGCTACACCTGGAAGGAGTTAGCGTCATCTTGCAGTATGCTGATGACCTCCTTGTAGCATCTCCATCACTTGAGACCTGTGAAAAGGACACTGTAGCACTGCTAATCCACCTCCAGGGGGGAGGACACAAAGCCTTGTTGTCAAAATCTCAGTGCTGCCAAAAAGAGGTGACTTACCTCGTTTATGTGGAATCCAAAGGTACACACCGCATATCACCTGACAGAATAAAAATGATCCAGAGCATGCAGCCCCGTCCACAAAGAAAGGAATGATGTCCTTCCTGGGGATGATGAACTACTGCCGCGAGATACCTGAGCACAGATCCTATGATGCCTGTATGTACTAATGAACTTGCAGCGAGTTTCAAGAAACTGAAAGAGACATTGTGTACTGCATCAGCATTGGGGCTACCTGATTAGAAACTGCCCTTCCATCTCCATGTATCAGAGCAAAATGATATAGCAAATGGTGTGCTGACACAGCAGCATGGCTCTGGAAAAAGACCAATGGCGTATTACTCTGTGACTTTGCCTTCAGCAGTGATGGGCATCCAGCTTGTTTGAGAGCTGTGGCTGCAGTGACTGTAATGGTAGCGAGGACAGCTTCCATTGTGTTGGACTACCCTTGTATTATTTATGTGTCACATTCGGTACAGTTGTCATCTGCAGCAACACAACATTTTTCTGCTGCCAGGCGCACTGGTCACCTTGTTGTCTAACACTAATATCATCATTAAACGATGCCCACCTGTTAATTTGGCTACAGTATTTCCTGCAATAGGTGATTCTGATGAGACCCCTGACCATGACTGTGTTGAGGTTGTAGAAACCTGCCACACCCAGACCAGATTTACAGCAGACACCATTAGAAAAGGCAGATTATGAGTGGTACGCTGATGGCTCCTCCAGCAGACTAACAGACAGTAATTACAGAGCGGGGTATGCTATAACAACAGTAGACACCATTGTTGAAAGTGCAGCTCTGCCACCTGGCACGTCAGCCCAGCAACCTTAGCTGTATGTTGTAACAAGAACATGCTTCCTAGCTAAGGGTAAAACTGTCAACATTTACACTGACTCACGTTATGCCTTTGTAGTTGTACATGGTTTTGGCCAGCTCTGACAGTATTGTGGTTTCATAACAGCAGCAGGGCACCCCATTCAAAATGGTCCTTTAGTAGAGAATTCATTGAAAGCAATACTACTACCCCACAGGATATCAGTAATAACATATGAAGCCCATACAGGAGCTAATTCTAAGATCGCCAGAGGTAACGCCATGCCTGACACAGCAGCAAGAGAGAGAATTTACAGCCAGTACAGATGGTGCCTCCAATGACCAAAAGAATTCCAAAAATGTAGCTCTTTCAGAGACAATTGTTGCTAGCTGGTGTGAAGGAAGCACAGTTGTTTGCAACATCAGATGAGGAGAGAGTGTGGGTTGATGCTGGATGTGAGCAGAATGATGAGGGATTGTGGGTCCACTGGGATGGGAGGCTTGTGGCGCCACACAGTAGTATGTTTCTTCCTCTTACAAGGTTGCGCACAGACCCACTCACATGGCACAAGGGGGATGAATGTGCTAATTAGTGGTTTGCACCAGGGACAACAGCATTCAGTGCGCAATTCTGCTCCAAATGTCTTACCTTTGTCCAACATGCTAAAGGTTGGCCCCCTGCTACACATGATTACTTTCCAGTACCTCTGGGTCCCTTTAGCAACGTCCAAATAGATTTTGCCTATATACCCCTAGTGAATGGATTAAAATATTTGCTGGTGTGTGTGGATCAATTTTCAAAATGGGTGGAGGCATTTCCAGCTAGGAAGAATGATGCAGCAACTGTTGTGCGATGCTTGATGAAAGATATCAAACCCCGGTTTGGGGTTTCCCAGGGCATAAATAGCCACAGGGGAGGTGAGTTTGTTGCTGCAGTTGTGCAAACGGTGTGTGACTGTTTGGTAATAGAGTGGAAATTGCCTGCCCCTTAACACCCTCAAAGTTCAGGAAGGTGGAAAGGATGAACTCCACAATAAAAAGTAGATTATCAAAGACAACTGATGCAACTGGCCTGAAATGGCCTGATACTCTGCCTTTAGCGCTGCAACCCATTAGGGTGACGCTGTGTAGAACAACTCGTTTGTCCCCCCATGAGGTACTGATGGGGAGGCCTATGCTGGTGGGGTTGAGGTTGCATCTCACTGCATCCCAAGCATCATTGCTGTGGACGGATGAAAATATTTCTGACTACACTGTACAGTCGTCAACGGTCTTTAGGCATCACCATCTCCAGGTGAAGGAAGCTTTGCCCCATACGTTCTCAGAGCCCACACAACCTTTTAAAGCTGGAGACATGGTCATGGTGATAAAAATAAAATATGTTTTTCTTAGTTCTAGGTGGACTGGACCCCACATCATGCTCCTGGTGACACAGACGGTGGTGAAGGTGCAGGAACGTCCTGAGTGGGATCATGGAACAAGATGGAGAGCTGCACCAACAGGGCCTGAGACAGAGGTACCTGTAACGGATAAGCCCCTGCCATCCCTGGAGCAGCGTGACATACCAGAAAAAGGGGAGACAGACCAGACCATTCTTAAGAGCCATGCTGAGGGCTCTTCATCAAGTGTCACAGGGATGGTGACACCATCTGATGCTGTTGAGTGAAGCGCACAACGAAGTCTCGAAGAAAGGTGATGGTCTGCACCTGCCGAAAAATAGACTGAAGAGTACACCGCAGGGCAGGTGAAATGAAATGAAATCCAGCATTTGTAAAGCGCACAGCTACCTCCGAAGAGGTGTCCTGGCGCTGGGGGCCGTTGGGAAGATTAAGAAAGCTATTGCCCAGAGTCACATGATGTTGGGCTTACCTGCCGCCGGCACCGGGGATCGAACCGTGAGCCCCCATGGTCCGGAGTCAGGCGCCCTGGCCGCTGCACCACACCTCTTCCATGGAACCACCCCTGAACAAGACGACTGCAGACCAGGAGGATGAGCAGAGGACAGCACACTGTGTGCCGTTGCATTTTTGACACTTCGAGAAAGTGTCTTAGAACTGAGTAACAGAAAGACACTCCATATTTAAATTTTTCACTGTCGCAAAAATACATCGCATAGTGCAAACAATATTTTTTTGTCCCTCACTTATGTGTGTCTTACTTGTATTGCAACCACCTGCTCACCATCCCCTCATTGCAGTACATGAGAAAGTAGCCAAAGTTTTAGGTCTTGAAAATTGCTGGATTTGTAGAGAGTTATCCAGACAGCCCAGCGACCCAATTGGCTTATATGAGACACCTGTGCCTATACAGAATTAAACGCAGATTGTTCCATGTTTCTATCATATCAATAAATAAATATATATAAGTGATATGAAAGTCGATATGGAAATAAATTAAATAATATTGACACTATTACCTTACTTGTACGGCAGCGGGAATACAGAGAACATTTTCCGCAGTCCTTCCTTGATTACCATCACCATAAACTCATCAATGAGGAGGCAGTATTGTTTATTTAAACTGAAAGCTGTGCGCCAATTTAACTTTTATGCACTGAGGAAAGCTACAGGCCGAAACGGGTCTGCATTTAATAAAAGTTGATTTTAAATCTATCCCGTGACTGTCTTGCATGTGCTGGAGCTGCACATGCTGGAGCTGTAATATACATATATATATATATATATATATATATATATATATATATATATATCAGTGGCGGCTCGCCGAGGAGTGCTGCGGGCGGGGTAGGGGCAGGGGGGGTAGTAAACTCCGGCATACGGCGGTACGGAGTTAAGTAAATAAATAAATAAATAAAACAATTTACATTGCGCGCGCTGCAATGCCAACTCGGCGATGCAGCGCGCGCGCGCAATGTAAATTGTTTTATTTATTTATTTATTTACTTAACTCCGTACCGCCGTATGCCAGAGTTTACTACCCCCCACCCTGCCCATCCCCCGCCTCACCGCCCTGCAGTACTCCCTCGGCGAGCCGCCACTGATATATATATATCCTTTCCAAATGCTGCAATCAATCCCAAAAACAGCATGCCGCGGACTCAGCTTATTGCAAAGATGTTAGTTTATTTCAATGGTGGCACAACACTCTACGTGTTTCGGAGCCCACGCTCCTTGCTCACGAGTAACCAATGTGTGATTCTGCACATTTTTAAACAAACCATGTGATATTTCCATAAACACTGTAAACAGACTTCCGCATTCGGATTTGAGTTGTGTCTTCTTCACTCAAATATAGCAGTTTAAATTAGCCAACATCAATGAATCTCACATATATTTTACGATCATATAGGCAAGTGGGATAAAATTAATAATTCATTATCCTGTTGATTTTTTCACGAGATAGTGCTGGTTTTGTGACTGTCAGTATCGATAAAGTTTTGAACCACCTTTATTGGTTCACTACATGGACAGCAGACATTGCCTTTATTACAAGTATTTTAGCATGTTGGCATCCGCCGCATTCTATAGACCTTTTAATGCGCTTCCAAGGAAGAGCTGTATTCATAAATACGCCAACAAGACATCAACAACAAATAATCTTTGACATTGATGTTTCACCATTAATTGCCGCAATGGGCACAGATCCCGAACCGAACGATGTTGTGATTATAACCTATCATGCCCTAGTGGGCCCATAAATATATCATTGTTGGTCTACTCAAGACGTGTCTATAGAATTTATTTTCTTTCACAAATTCATAGTGTACTGCCACAGTGGGCTTATCCTAAATTCTTACTGTCCATTTTTTACCTTCATTATATGTCATGTATTCCATCACACACTACAATTTTGTGATTCACATTTTGCATCCATATTTTAAACATAGATATTTTCAGCTCTCTTGCCTTCCACTTGCCGTCGTATTAGTTGTTGATCTGTAAGATACAAATGGTCTGGTTCAGGGTGGCGGTCGCATCCTAATTAGCTGTGCGGGACCGCCGCACGTCTGGCAGCCGTTCCCAGCACCGCGAGGATGGTGGGCGGACTAAAGTCCACCCGCCATCCTAATGGACCCCTTAGAGTCTAAGCTGATAATACAGTATCATACCATGACACCTTTAGGCCACAACGGGGACGAAGAACTGTCGGTTCATTTAGGGTGATTTCATCACCTAATTTCAGAACACAGAAACATCAAAGTATCTGCTTAATAATTTGCTCACTATTTGTTTTTAAAATATAAGATGATGATATCAGAAATTGGTTTTTAACCTCACTGTTCAGCTTAAGTTTTTTAGTATGTTTTGTTGATCCACTTTATTATGAATATTGATCAATTCAACTGTTAACCAGACCATTTGTATCTTACAGATCAACAACTAATATGACGGCAAGTGGAAGGCAAGAGAGCTGAAAATATCTATGTTTAAAATATGGATGCAAAATGTGAATCACGAAATTGTAGTGTGTGATGGAATACATGACAAATAATGAAGGTAAAAAATGGACAGTAAGAATTTAGGATAAGCCCACTGTGGCAGTACACTATGAATTCGTGAAAGAAAAATAAATTCTATAGACACATCTTGAGTAGACCAACAATGATATATTTATGGGTCCACTAGGGCATGATAGGTTATAATCACAACATCGTTCGGTTCGGGACATGTGCCCATTGCGGCAATTAATGGTGAAACATCGATGTCAAAGATTCTTTGTTGTTGATGTCTTGTTGGCGTATTTACGAATACAGCTCTTCCTTGGAAGCGCATTAAAAGGTCTATTGAATGCGGCGGATGCCAACACGCTAAAATACTTGTAATAAAGGCAATGTCTGCTGTCCATGTAGTGAACCAATAAAGGTGGTTCAAAACTTTATCGATACTGACAGTCACAAAACCAGCACTATCTCGTGAAAAATCAACAGGATAATGAATTATTAATTTTATCCCACTTGCCTATATGATCGTAAAATATATATGAGATTCATTGATGTGGGCTAATTTAAACTGCTATATTTGAGTGAAGAAGACACAACTCAAATCCGAATGCAGAAGTCTGTTTACAGTGTTTATGGAAATATCACATGGTTTGTTTAAAAATGTGCAGAATCACAACATTGGTTACTCGTGAGCAAGGAGCGTGTGCTCCGAAACGCGTAGAGTGTTGTGCCACCATTGAAATAAACTAACGTCTTTGCAATAAGCTGAGTCTGCGGCTTGCTGTTTTTGGGATTGATTGCAGCATTTGGAAAGGATTTATTGGGACTCGCCACCCCACCGCGCGAACGCCGTCATCGAGAGGCTCGGGTAAGAGCGAACAGTTTTGTTGGTCTATATATATATATATAATATACATATATTTCCATTGGTGTGCAATATAAGCATCCTAAAGGGGGGAGAAAGCATATATGTCAATGTGTATGTGGCCACATAAATATGGTAATCAGTTCCAAATCTCCCCCACACTATCTCAAACCTAATGAGCTATCTATTTCTATCCATGAACCAGTTGCCGTGACTTACAGCTCAGTGCTCCCCCTCCTTCACAGAGTGGCTTCTCCCTCCTTCACAAATCTTTTCCAGCCCTGACCCGAGGTGGTCCACTGCCCTCTCTGACACCTCCAATAGCTGTCAATGCAAACCACTCTGAGGCCTCCTGCCTCTCACATTAAGTTTAGCTCTTGTCTCTCATGTTACGTTTAGCTCAACCTTTTTTATGTTCTCTTGTTTGCCTACACTGCATTATGTATAGTTTTACACTGGTTCTTGTAGTTGTGTGCCTATGCGGCAATTCTGTTTTCTATATGGCATCCCATGTTTCTACTGTGTTCCCTTTTGGGGTTTTGCTGGTGACTGCGCTTTCTAACATATATAAAGGCCCCACAAGAATGACTCATGGCAGAAGAAGCTTTTTTCTAAGGCGTAACACTGGGATGTATGTCTGCCTCCTGCCTTGGCCTGCCAATAAGCTGTGGTACCTGCAAATACATTTCATCTGCTATGGATCCACTGGTGTCTGTGTTTTCTTTGCGTAACTCCGTGGAGGGTTGGAAAAGTTGTTCCCTAACACATACCTCATAAGAATCCGACAGTCTGGCATGTTTGGACTCGAGCTGAAGGGATGGTATAATAGAGATGAACTCATGCCAGCAAGGAGGCCCCCAATTGCATACGATGTATGACTGCATTCAAATAGGCCCAACTGCTGGTGTCGAAAGCTTTTTCCAGGTCCACCGCCATTAGACCCGCTCCAGTTCTATCATCCTGTTGAGGAGCGAACAACACCGAATATAGGCGTCATAGATTAAGGGAGGTTTTACGTTGTGGGATAAACCCACACGGGTCAGGATGAACCAATGTTGGCATGTGGGGAAGAGGCACATGGCTAATATTTTACTTAGGATCTTAAAATCCATGTTTGGCATGGACAGGGGGCGGAATGATGTGGTGGGCACCTCATATGTGGTTGTCTTTGGAAGGGGGACAACCATTGTGTCCCTGATGGTTGCTGGCAGTTCCTTCTTAGGCAGTGCTGGAATGTACACATCCCCCAGTCGCGGTTCCAGGGATCCCACAGTCGCAGAGTAGGATTCAGCAGGCAGACCATCCAGTCCTGGTGTCTTTCCCCTCGCCATGTCTTTAATGACCCCCTTGATTTCCTGTGGTGTGATGGGACCCCCCCAGGTCTTCCACAGCAGTCGGAGGCAGGGTCCGCTGCTCCAGCAGGGCAAAAGACCTCCACACTATCCCTCAGGGTGTCGAGTTTCCTCCCATACACACTCAAATAATATTCCAGAAAAGTTTAATAGATTTTTGCCTGGGAATGCACTCTCTGCCCATCAGGCGGCGTCACACAAGCCATCAGGGCCCCCGCGTCTCAGGGTGTACCAACCAGGCTGGTAGCCTCCCTGCCCTAACCTCCCCTTCATTGGGCCCTGGCTGTGTAGCCCTTATAGTCAATGCAACAGAGCTTCTCCAAAAGAACGTTGTAGGATTCCCTGGCCTCCGTTAGGTGCAGTTTTGCATTAGGGTCAATGTCCACCCTGCTACCCAGGTCATGAATGCTCCCTTCTAGCGTCACTAGTTCCCTGTCTAATTTCCGCTGTACACCCACTATTGCCTCCCAAAAATGTTAGTTTATGACCTCTTTGAAGGCCTCCCATTCCATGAGGCAGTCACTAGCTCAATCAATCAATCAATCACGGCATTTATAGAGCGCGCTACTCACCCGGGAGGGTCTCAAGGCGCTGGGGAGGGGGTAAGTTACTGCTCGAACAGCCAGGTCTTGAGCTGCTTCCTGAAGGAGAGATGGTCCTGGGTTCGCCGAAGGTGAGTGGGGAGGGAGTTCCAGGTCTTGGCTGCCAGGTAGGAGAAGGATCTTCCTCCGGCGGTGGTTCTGCGGATGCGTGGTACGGTGGCGAGGGCGTGGCTGGTTGATCGTAGCTGGCGTGTGGGCGTGTAGAAGGTCACGCGGTCGTTGAGGTACTTTGGGCCCAGGTCGTGGAGGGCCTTGTGTGCGTGGGTGAGGAGTCTGAACGTGATTCTCTTGCTGACGGGGAGCCAGTGCAGGTCTTTCAGGTGTCCGGTGATGTGGCTGTGTCGGGGGATGTCCAGGATGAGTCGTGCGGAGGCGTTCTGGATGCGCTGGAGTCTTTTTGAAGTTTGGCTGTGGTTCCGGCGTAGAGGGTGTTCCCATAGTCCAGTCGGCTGGTGACGAGTGCCTGGGTGACGGTCTTCCTGGTTTCAGTGGGGATCCATCTGAAGATCTTGCGGAGCATGCGCAGGGTGTTGAAGCATGAAGATGAGACGGCGTTGACTTGTCTGGTCATCGACAGGGAGGAGTCCAGGATGAAGCCCAGGTTGCGTGCGTGGTCCGTTGGCTTGGGCGCGGTGCCCAGGGCCGGGGGCCACCAGGAGTCTGAATTATGTGCAAAATAGTCTGAGATGGCCTCCCAAAGGCACTCTCGATAAGTGTTGTCTTCCAAGACACTGGGGCAAAGACGCCACATGGGGATCGCTGACCTATGTGTGCCCAACCGAATACCAAAAAGAAGTGGACTGTGGTCTGAAAGCTTGGCAAGGTATTCAGTAAGATAAATATACAGGCAAGGGGGGGGCCAAGCAGAGAACCCTGTCTAGGTGGACATGGAGGGCATAAAGGCTGGAATAGAAGAAGTAATCCCGTCCCCAAGATGCTGAGTTTTATCCAAACATCCTCAAATCCCCAGCTGGCGATCCAGTCCTAAAACCCCTTTGCGATCCTTTCTGCCGGTTCCTCTGGAGGGGGTGGAGTTGAGCGGTCCAGAGTGATATCAGCAACACAAAGTCCCCTCCTAGGATCATGCCTCTGTCATGGAAAAGACCCACCTGGGCCAGCAGGCGGCTCAGGAACAATAATTGGTCTTTGTAAGGAGCATATACAGAACCAAGAATCAGGGACCTACCATCTAACCTCCTGTCGACTATGACATATCTACCTTCCCTGCCTTTGCAGACCTGCACGGCCTCAAAGGGAACACCAGTCCATGCCCAGATCACAGCTTCTCATGAATGCCCTGTGGCGTACACCTGACCCCGCCAGTGCTTCTGAAGACGCTGTACCTCCACCGTAGTAAGATGTGCATCCTGTGAAAGGGCTATTTGCGCAGTCTTGTGTCTAAGGAACGTGTGGATTCAGTGTCGTCGGACCGCTGTTCACATGCCCCTAATATTCCAGGTCAACAGCTTCAGCTCTGCGGATGTCGTGGTCATAGCCATGTAATGTAATGCAGGACAGGGGCCCCCTGCACCCCTTCTCCCCTCACCTGTCACCTGCACAGGGAAGATTTCCACACCAGCTCTGGAACCCATAAAGTAAACATATAAACCACAAAACTCCCTGACCCTAGAGCGGTCTAGCAATGGGCAGCCACCCAAACTTAGGCATGATGAAAAGTAAAGTGTGTAACACATGACCATTACCCACTGATCAGTGGATATGGGTGCCTGTGCATGCGGGTTCACAAGCCATTCAAACAGCAGGCATCTCCAACTGCTACAATCCAGCACCCCCATATCTAGGCAGCTGTATCACTCCTACTGTCACCGTAAGGTGAGGGGAATCAGGAAAGTTCCTCACGCATGCCCTCGAGTGTCATGTCCTTGTGCAGCCTTGGTTGTGCCAGCAAGGCAGGGCCCCTGACTAATGTACCCAGCCATGGCCAATAATACAACTATAATATCAACAATATTTAGATGCCAGTGTCATGCAATACACTGCCCAAGTTGCTCCTCCCCACAGTCATTTAGGAGCATCACAAAATCACAGGTTACAAGGCCCTCGGTATCACTACAGGCCCCCCGCCTCCCCCTGTTATCCATCTTACCAGCCCAGAATGATAGAATTAGATAAAGTAATCCGCCATCTTCAGAGTTACCAGCAGCATACTCTGTTGGTCTAGCATAGTATCTTCTTAGGTAGAGATTATAGAATTTCTTCAGAGTGAGTTTCTCCATTTGAGTCCATGTGGAGTTCACGGGCGAAGCCCGCGGCCGCGGTCCGTGCAGGTAACAGCGGTGGGGTGGTGAGGCCGCGTTGGGGGGGGGGGGATTTCGAGGGACAATGCCGAGGGAAAATTAAATAAATAATTTTACCTCAGCATTATCCCTAGAAATCCCCCCCAACACCGCCCCACCCCTGTTACCTGCACGGACCGTGGCTGGAAGCCCGTCACCACCAGCAGTGCTGATTACCTGTCCTGTTCAACCTGTGCTCTTGTGGGACCCTGAACTGGGCTCGCTTTAGACCGATTTTGTCGTCATCTCCTTGGTTGACTTTTGGGGAGAAGTTGCCTTTCTCATGGGCTGCTGCTCCCTCCTTCCACCCGATACCTGTCCAGCATGTCCCGCAGTCGAGCAGGAAACAGTAGTGAGCAATGGAGACCAGCTCTCGTTTAACCTCCAAGAATGTCGCTCTTTTTGCCAGCACTGCCGCTGTGAAGTCTGGAAACAGACTAGTCACCGCTGCGTAGTCCACTCAGAAAGTGCCTTTCTCACGAGCTTTCAGAAAGAGGATATTGCGGTCCCGATAAATAATGTAGTAGCCTTGCCACCACCCTGTGCGGAGGACGTCCCAGGGAAGGGGGCTGTGGATGCACCTTGTGTGCATGGTCAAGAGCAAAGAAGGGAGTAAGCTTTGCGGGGGGCCAGCTAGTCTCTCATCTATCTTTCCAGAAAGGTAAACATGTCTGTCCCTACCACTCCTACAATCTGCACATTGTTGTGGTGGCTACTGCTCTCTGCATCCTCCGCTCTCCAGTATTTTCACTCATTCACTGAGGTCCTTCACATGTAGTCTCAAGGATTGTTATGCCGGCTCCAGCTCCCCAACCAGCGCCTATGTCTTCTTGTCCCGGTCAGTTAGTCTTCGGTGGTCTGCCTGTAGTAGGCCCATTTCCTCTGAGATACTGCCGGTCTGCAGCTGCAGGGAGGCTTTGGGGTCTGTGATGGCTGCCAATATCTTGTCAAGAGTCCGCTGGAGAGTAGGGAACACCTGTTCCATGCTGCCTCCGGATTGCGAATCTTCCTTTGCCGGGGATCCCTGTAAGGTCAGGCCCCACCGGCATTTCTCGACCTGGATTTGCCCATCACTACTTACCTTGGGAAGTGTCTTCCGGGAGCGCGTAGGTGCACTTTATGAACAGGATCCACCAAGCCTGGGTCCACGTTCAAAGCCAGCCAAAGCCAGTCTCAGTGTATCCCCTTTAATGTTCCAGTCACCATCCGCCCAGGACTGATGTATGGGGAATAACAGCCACCTGGTTAGGGAAAGGCAGGGCCCTCGTCACACTCGGGCGATTCCGCCGTCAATACCAATGGAAATCAGTGGGAAGCCCGAGGTCCAGCAACACTCGTCCTCTGGTCCCCCTGGTCATCATTCCGCACTGTGAGGCACAACCCAGACCCCAGATTTCCAGGAGCCCCCGGTCATGGTCTGTGAGCTACATGGGGCCCCCCTGTTCCTCAGAGGGCAATTACTGCCACCTACTGGTACATGGTTGAGTCTAGTGGTCCTCCGGTGGCATCAGCAGGGCACCCTGTCTGTGCTGAGGGCCCTACACTGCCACTTCCAGCAGTAAGCATCAGTAAATCGACCCCCACAAGAGGAGTACATGCTGGGGGGAGATCCCACCAGGCTTCGGGATCTCAGCGGTCAATGCACATGACACATGGCATCTCCCCCGCAGCAGCAGCAGTCCCCATGTGCAGGCCTCTTCCCCAAAGTCACCCAGTCCTGGCGGCAGCAGTGGCCTCGGAGGTCCACACACCTGGGCCCCGACCTCCACTAGCTGTAGACTCTCTCAACAGATGGGGGAGGAGCAAAGAGGCCCCCACCGACCATTTAGGGGGAGCCCAAACTCAATCAGCACACCAGCACCACACGGGCTGCTCAGTATCCGCTCCTGGCAGCCCGCAAATACAGGCCCCACCGACCTGGCACCACCAAGCTGCCTCCTCTGTATTGGGTCTTCGCGCTTTCAATGCATGGCGCCACAGAAATCTGCTCCACAGCCCCTTGTGCCTCTATCTTCCAAGCCACTCACCCTGCATTCTTCAAGGCCAGCATTCACCTTGCCCAGTCCGCAACACCCAGCTGCTCAGCACTGACCTCGAGTCCTAGAGGGCCGGGCGAGGGGCAGGTAGGTTTCCGCCTTCCACCCAGGAGGTGGCCAGGTCCAGACCACACCTTGTCTCCATGTGGGCTGCCCAGATCTGGTTGCGGCATCCCACTGAATTAGGTCCCACCTACCGGGCACTGCCAGGCGCTCCCTGCTGCCTCGGCCCTCCCCACCGTTGCTCCGGCTTTGACAGTGCCTCACGTGAGCAGCCAGGCCATGATCCTCACCACCTTGTCGGTGACACCCAGCCACTCTGCAGGGGTTTCTCTATGTGCGCCCTCGGAATGGCTGCCCTGGGGCTGTTTATGGGTCTTCATCAGCCACCAGAGCCAGAAGCTTACACAGGATAATGGCGGGGTGCGAAGGAGCTCTCCTCTAACGCGCCTTGTCGACCATCTTGCATGGCCACGCTCCCCAATTCTGCTGGATAACATGTTGGAGAAGAAGAAGGTACAGGTGAGGTAGGTGCAGGTACTTCAAGGACATCAGAATTTTGTGTGCCAGTTGGTACTGGTGGGGAGAACCTTTTGCAGGAGATTGGGCTTGGCATTGGCAGGGGGCCCTTTAACACCGCACCACAGGGTGAGATTGTCAACGGGGTGGCAGAGGATCTATTGGCTAGCAGGGGAGCAGACAGAGAAAAGAGACTGATGCCACAGGAACAATGACAGATAGGGGTCAAAGGATTCAGCACCTGTTTATAAGCTCATATGCACAGTCCACAAGTAGGACCTATATGCAGACTTGGATGGAGCGTCTGGTATCTGGGGCTCAGCTCAGCGGCATAGGAGAGGGGAGTGGCAGAGATGCGAGGATGGGTTACAGTTTATCATGGATATGGTAGACAAAGGTAGATCCAGGGTTACAATCGCTAGTAAGTTGGCAGGAATTCCTTTAATGGGGAAGTTATTTTGGGGATATGATCCTACAGCGGGTGAGTTGGTTAAGAGGATACTGTAAGGGTGGGCCAGGGAAAACTGCAATGGAGGGAGGATGTGGTGAAGGCTTGTGTTGTCGGTCTTACAGAAGGTGATGGGGAAGCTGCCCTTGGTGTGCCGTCGTGACAACCAGGAGGTGTATTTGTTTATGTTGTTGATGTGTTGGATGTTCTTCTGCACTTTTCGGGTTGCAGAATTGTTGGGTGAAAGAGACGACAGAGGCATAGGATGTGACTAAATAGACATATAAAGAAACAAGGTTATGATACAGATGGAGAAGTCAAAAACTGTCCAGCAGTCTAAGGGTAGGACAGTCACACTGAGGCAATTCCCTGTACAACAGGTTTGTCTAATTTATCTAGGGTCTAAATTTCAACGGGAGTCACAAGGGGTTCAATGCAGGGTCTTCCGGCATCTGGATGGATCAGTTGTGACTTTGTTTCAACTTTTAGTGGTGCTTAGGAAAGCAGTGACCCATCTTGGGTTGACACCAACAGAATACGGCACACATTCTTTCCAGATAGGGGCAGCCATGGAGGCAGGCAGGAGGGGTTGGCCAGCGGACGGGATATAGAAATTGGGTAGATGGTCTTCTGGGTGTTACAAATGGTATGTGAGGGAGGATGGGGATGAGAGAGAAAATGATGCTATGATTATTTAAATCTACGCTGTTTTTTGTAGGCGAGAGGAATGGGTTGTGGGACATTCATTCGTAAAATCGGCAGACCAAAAAGTTTTTAAAAGAAGACATGGAACTCAGTTGGGTTTGTCTGTGGAGACAGCTAAAGTGCAGTAGTATGGAAAGGGGAGCATGTTGTGGCAGTAGGTATTGCAGTTGCTAAACTGATTGCTGGATGGGAATGATTGTCCGGATGTGCTGGTGGTGCACCTGGGGGAGAACGATCTAGGGCGGAATAACGGACTGGCTGAGTTGAAAGTAATGAAGCAGGATTTGCGGGAGTTAATGTGAATTGGTCACGGACCTTTGTGTTGTGGATGGAACTGATACCAAGGAGAGAATGGCGTGGGTAGAGAAGCCAGCAGCCATGGATAAAGCCAAGAGGAAGATAAACAGAGAGACGCAGAAGTTTTGCAAGGGGAAGGAATTGGCAAGGTTGTTCACCCAGAATAAAGATACGAGGAAGTAATTTTTTCCCGACAGGATAGGGTGCATTTGTCCCCTATGAGCATTGATCTATACTTGATGCAGATGAGGAATGCATTAGCACAGGCAATGGGGGTAAGATTATGGAGGTCAGATTGAGGACAAGGTAAATACGTAGCAATACTGAAATCAGTTGAATGAGGGCGAGTGGGGGCAGTTTGGAGGAGGAGGCAGAAAAACTCAGATGGTGGGAAGGGGAGTTTCTGGATGGCGGTTTACCCAGAGGTTGGCTTTGTTCAACCAGTTTATTGCTGTTGATGTGGGGGAAGCAGTGTGAAGGGGAGGGGGTTAGTAAGTTCAAAGTTGCTGAAGACAGGAAGTCAAAAGTTCACAGTTATATGTAGTTAAGTCAGAAAACAGAATGTAGACATTGGGCAGGTTGAACTGTTGGCTTAAGCGTTGGTGGAAATAGAGGGGTGGGGGTAGGAGAAACGATCGATGAAACTTAATGTATTAGCGAGGACAGTAGTTTTGTAAGGCACTTTAATGTTTGTGATGTGCACCTGTTTCAATAAAGTGACCTTTTCAACACCAAAATGTGTCAGTACTCTGTGCGGTACCTTCTCACTCAACTAAAGTGACTGCACTGTGGCTCCTGGGCAGTCAATGCTGCCACGTTGGCTCTCACCTGCCCCTGCCCACACTTGGGCATGGTACAGGAGAGGCAAGCGCGACTCACTGTCAGACATGGGAGGCCATGGGTTTGAGAATTCCCTGTTAGGAAAAACAAAAACACAAAAAATGTTAGTGGGGGCCTCCTATAACTACCTGTTAACCTTTGGGGGTAGTCCTCCTAGTGAACAATGAAGCAGGAAAGGGCAGGAGGGTTTTGCTACACCTCAATCCGAGCCTCCTCACCCTAAAGTCTGCTCCAGTGCACATGACTTCAAGTGAGTTCATACAATCTACATTCTTTTTCTTGCAGGCTCCCCCTCTCCTCCCTCTCCTCAGTCTTGTGCACAATACATACCAGGGATCCAAAATGGCTTCCTGTCCTCTACAGTAATGCACAACAGACACACTTGTCCCTCACCCTAATCCACATACGCAATAGGCACAGTCGACATCCACTCTTTAAACATGTCCCCTGCAACCTACCTAGAGACCCCTACCCTAGTTGTCCTATGGCAGGCGACTTGATATTAGAATTAAGGCACTATAGGTTGCCGTTCATAATCCAATATTAACGGAGATTGATCCCTTCGGAGGCTCATCATAGAGCAGAGGTCAAAAATATCAGAGGTCAGATGAGAAAAATTGGGAACTGCATGGAACCAGTACACATACCTGAGCATTTGCAGAAGCTACATGGCATGAGGATACACAACTGAGAAAGTGTGGGAGACAAATGGCATCAAGGTAAACAAATGAGCTAGTGTGGGAAACATATGGCATCAGGACACACAAGTGAGCAAGTGTGAAAATGGATTGCATCAGGTACACAACTGAGAAAAGTGTGGGGTACACGTGGTGTTAAGGCAACCCACGGGTGGATACATTGATGGGTACATTTAGCTCCTTGATGGACACATTGGAAAACAAATTAGTTTGGTCATCTCGCAGAACTATGAACCCCAAATCTAGATGTTTAGACTGAGCCCTTGCCAGGCTGTTGACGAAATCCAGACTCCAAGATATTGAAGACCTGCAGGCCAACGTCCAGCCATCCTAGTGAATGAGATCAAGTGAGACACCTCCACAGGCCACCTTTGGGAGCAATGGTAGGATACAGGCAGAAACAGACAATCTTAGGGACTGCGTGCCGAAAGCAAAGGGCACCTAGCCAGTCTAGAGAGAAAGGGAAAAAGTCACAAGAGGTAGTGAGTTTGAGAGACATCACGTTGGCCACCCAGTGAGCAACCACAAGAGATGCAATGAAACAAGCTACCCGAGAGTGCATGTGCTCAAGGCACACCACCTCAAGCAACCATAGGAAATGAGTGCAAGACACACATCTCATCACGCCACCCAAGACTGAGCCGGCAGTCTAAATATCTACTCTGAGTTTCTTATACATACCTCACTTGGTCATGTTGCTGGCACGAAATATACTTAGGAGACACACAACATCAGGCCACAAGAGAGAATGAGTATGAAAGAAACATGGCATTATGCTATTCTTTGGAACGAGTGTGGGAGAGATATAGTATTACCTTGTCACACGGAGTGTGGAACCACTAGGTGGTCACTTTAATGAGGACGATAGAGTAATGTAGGGCTTCACATCATGACAGGAAGTCCATGTAGAAGATTCATGACAAATAATTTGTGTGGGGACATATTGCCTCAACAACGTTGGGAGTATGCGAGGAAAACATGGCATGAGTCTAACCTAGAGAACAAGAGGGCAGGCACATGGTATTGTGCACCCTAGTGAGTGACTGTGAGAAGCACCTAGCATGAATCAGTAGAGGGGAGGTGTTTAGGAGACACTTGTCATCATCACACTCTACAATAGCAAATGTGTGTGGAAGACACATTGCATCTTTGTACATTAGGAAGTGAGGTGGCAGTCCTACATCTTCTCTCCGGTGCGTGTAGGAGTGTGGTAGGCATCTGACTG
This sequence comes from Calotriton arnoldi, assembly GCA_963921515.1. Lineage (NCBI taxonomy): Eukaryota > Metazoa > Chordata > Amphibia > Caudata > Salamandridae > Calotriton > Calotriton arnoldi. The sequence goes on along the minus strand of CAWUFW010008115.1, from coordinate 529,454 downwards.
CACCATGGAGCGAGCGTAGGAATGACTTCTCATTACAGGTCTTTGTATGAAGCAAGTGTGGGTCTCAAAGGATCATGCCACCTTATGTGATGGACACATGGTTTGAGATATCAGGTCTCAGGGTTTATGCTCTCCAGCCACCTCAAACAACAAATGTGACAATAGATGGCATCAGCCAGATCGAGTGGGAATACATGACCCCATGACTTACTAAGGAGCACATGTGGGACACATGTAATCACTAGGTAACACAGAAAGTGAGTGTGGTGGACAAAAGATGTGTCCATTCTAGTCATTGTATGTGGGAATCGCAAGGTATTAGGCCAGATTCAATGGCACATGTGGGGTATGCAGCAGTAGTCCACCATAATAACTGAGTGTGAGAGGCATATGGCATCAAGCCACACTTTCAATTCAGTTTAGGAGAAAGAAGGCATCACTCCACATTAGAGAGTAAGTGTGGGTAACACATAGCATCAGACAGCCACAGGGGCTGAATACAAGAGACAGATAGCATCGATACACCTTCACAAGTGACTGAGGGAGGCACATGTCACCAATACATGGTATCAAGTTAGTGTGGGAGGATATGTCTTCAACCCACCATGAGGAATGTTTGAAAGAGGCACAATGCATCAGAGGGATTGTAACAAATTGCCCATACTGAGTGAAGAAACACTAGGCATCAGCTCACCCCAGTATTTAAGGAGTGAGTATGGGAGAGACATAGCATCAGCACACCTGATGAGGTGAACAAGGTAAAACTGTCTACCCTATATCTAAGAAACTCCATCTTCTAAATAAAATATGCAGAAACGATTGTCCCACATTTGTTTCAGGTATTGGTACTGACATTACTGGTAGTATGAGAATGTGGGGAGAGAGAGGCGTTGGGGAGTGCTCCCGCACCAAAATGAAAGGAGCAGTGGCAAATTTAATAAAAAGTACTGTGGTAGTGACTTCATGGTAATGGGTTGAGGCATTGGCCTTCTTTATTTTCACTTAGATCTTGGAGGCACGTGGCATCAGGGCTCTATTTTAGAAAACATGGTTAAATCTGCAAACAACTTCTCCATTCCCTCAAGAACATTATGCATCTTGTGTCTACAGACCACCTAAAATTAACTGTTCATGCTCTTGTTGTCTCCTGGGTAGACTTTTGGGATGCAATCTAAGCAAGGGTCTACAATTAGTTCTTGCATCACTGAATTCACTTAGTGCCCAAACTAACTACCACATCAGAAAAAGTTGACCAGATCACCTTCATTCTCTGTTAGCTTCACTGGCTGCCTTTCAATGCTAGGGCCAGGTTCAAACTGTGCTGCCTTGTTTACAAAGCTATTCCTCAAAAGAACATTCCTTACCTATCCAAATTACTCCTCTTCTCTGGTGGACTAAGGGGTCTGCAGAGCTGTAACTCTCTACAAGAGTGAGTGCTCTAGATTCAGAGCATCTTTTACAAAAAGCAGCCCTTCACTGGTTCTGTGACAACTTCCTGGAGGTAGCCTCCTCTAAATATCAGAGCTCAGCCCAACCTCTTTGAATTCTGGAGGCACATTAAGACTCATGTCTTCTACTTCTTCCTCAACAAGCTTCATACAGTTGTCTTCTGGTTTTGAAAACATTGTAGATCTTTTGTTATACAACTCAGAAACAGTTCTGTGATAACATTTCACACCTGCTGTTTAATCATTCTGAAATTCAATCTGTTTATCCCAGGTAATGTTACATTATATATCGAATGCCTTGATACATTTCGGTGCGGGACTGACATACAAGAATGTTAAATTAAAAAAAATGAAATGATCAATGTGGGACAGCTATGGTGTCAACCTAGTGAGTAAGTGTGTGAGAGCTAGGACATCAGTGGTCATGAAAGGAGACACAGGGTCTGGCTACCTTATGGAGCTGGGGCAAAGGACACACAGCATTCGGCAACCTTAGACTTTGCTTGTATGGGAAATCAATGGGACCAGATGACATCAAATATGGACTCAACTTACCTTTGGTATCAGTCCACAATAGTGAGTATGGGGGGCTTAGGGCATTGGATCACACAAGCGAGGCTAGGGGAAACAAGTCTCTAGTTCATCTTATAAAGTGAGATTGTGAGACATTTAGCAATCCACCCTATGGAATGAGTGTGAGAGATGTGGCTTCAACCCATAGCAGTGAAAGAATGTGCAGACACATGACATCTGGCTACCCTGGGGTATGAGGGTGTGAGACAAGGCGTTAGCCTACTCTAGGAAGTAAGCAGCAGAGAAGCACCACATCAAGCTATGTTGGAAAGTGAGTGTGACAAAAACACCAATTTAAGCCTTACAAAGGGGCACGTGTGGGAAACAAAGAGCACTGGGCACCCTCATGGAATGAGGGTGCTTGACAGATGGCATCAGCATACCCTATGGAAAGGAAATGAGAAAAAACAGCAAATCAGATTGTCCTACAGGGGAAACGAGAAAGAAAAATAACATTAAGACACCTTCATGAGTGACAGTGAGAAAATACCATACCAGACCATGCTAAAGAGCACATGCATGAGACCTGATGCACCAGCACACCCTGATGCTCAATGGAAGGAAACATGAAGCGGCAAAGGGAATAATGACATAAAGAAAGCACTGTGGTGCTAAGGTAAACTCTCTGTCACAGTTTTGGGCTTACTAGTGTCTTAAGTAGTTGAAGAGCGAGAGCAGTGCTATTTTACCTCCTCTGTGGTAAATGGTTGCCTATCATTGGAACTTTAAAGTAATGTGCTGCTTTTGGCTGGAAATGTAGCAGCATTTGTAGACATATCTAAAGTAAACAATAGACGTTAACACAATAACATACACAAAGCAACATCACAACACATTTAAAACAATAGGGCAAATCAGAGCAGTCAAAACGGAACGCAAAGAAACTACTGCAGTCTATATAGCACAGAATCACTTTGTAAAAATGCTGCACAAAACAGACCCAGATCCCTGTGACTGGGTGTGAATGTTTGCATTATTCAGCATTCCATCCATCACTTGTTTCTTTTGCTTTTGTGGCCCTAAGTGGGAAGGGAATGCCCAGACGTGGGTCCTGTGCTCACTGTGCCACTGGATTCGAGCTAGCCTGGCTGATGAGGGGTGATGCCCCGAAACCGGTCCTAGGTTGCTTGTTTCTGGTCCAGGGAGGACGCGGTTTGGTAGTTCGGCCTGGACTATTCCAATGAGGAACAGGGTCAAGACTGATTTGCATATGGCTGGGTCCAAACTAGGGTGGCATAGTGAGCAAAAGAATGATGGATTAAACCCAGATCCTTGTGACTGGGGTGAATGTTTGCATTGTTCAGCATTCCGTCTATCGATTGTTCCTTTTGCTTTTGTCGCCTTAAGTGGGAAGGGTATGCCCCGACGTGGGTCCTGTTCTCACTGCGCCACTGGATTCAAGCTAGCCTGGCTGATATGGGGCGATACCCGGAAACCGGTCCTAGGATGCTTGTTTATGGTCCAGAGAGGACCTGGCTTGGCAGTTTGGGCTGGACTGTTCCCATGAGGAACAGGGTCAAGACTGATTTGCATATGGCTGGATCAAAACTGGGGTGGCATGGTGAGCAAAAAGAATGATGGATTAAACCCAGGTCCTTGTGACAGCGGGTGAATGTTTGCATTATTCAGCATTCCGTCCATCAATTGTTGTCTTTGCTTTTGTCGCCCAGACGTGGGTCCCATGCTCACTGCGCCACTGGATTCATCCTAGCCTGGCTGATGAGGGGTGATGGGCCGAAACTGGTCCTAGGATGCTTGTTTCTGGTCCAGGGAGGACCTGGCTTTGCAGTTCGGGCTGGACTGTTCCCATGAGGAACAGGGTCAAGACTGATTTGCATATGACTCGGTCCAAACTGTGGTGGCGTGGTGAGCAAAAGGACGGCGGATTAAACCCAGATCCTTGTGACTGGGGGTGAATGTTTGTATTATTCAGCATTCTGTCTATCAATTGTTCCTTTTGCTTTTGTTGCCCTAAGTGGGAAGGGTATGCCCAGATGTGGGTCCTGTGCTCACTGCACCACTGAATTCAAGCTTTTCTGGCTGATGAGGGGTGATGCCGCGAAACTGGTCCTAGGATGCTTGTTTCTGGTCCAGGGAGGACCTGGCTTGACTGTTTGGGCTGGACTGTTCCCATGAGGAACAGGGTCAAGACTGATTTGCATATGGCTGGGTCCAAGCTGGGGTGGTGTGGTGAGCAAAAGAATGATGGATTAAACCCAGATCCTTGTGACTGGGGGTGAATCTTTGCATTGTTCAGCATTCCGTCTATCAATTGTTCCTTTTGCTTTGTCACAAAACACAACAGCATGAAAAATAACAAAACACATCAATACAACAAAAGAATGCCACACAACAAATAGACGCAAACGTTCTGGTCATACTTTACCAGACTTTATCACCTTCAAAATCCTGTTTTCAGAATACTAGGGTAAATGGTGTTTGGAGCAAGCATTTCCTTAACTTACCTCCAAAGACATGAAAGTAAAAAATGTTTTCTGATCCGGCGTAAACTTGCAAAATAATGTTGTAAACAGCCAATTACTTTTCACCCTCACAAAAGATGCCCTATAGTCATTTTCTCTTTTTAAGTTCATCTGATAAGGCAAGCTTAACGAAACAGCCACTGATGGCCCTCGTGGGGGCTTGCTTGCAGCATGTGCTGCACTTGTTCAAGGCAGGGCGTATCACAGTTGTGTTGCAAGTGCACCACCTAAATAACACCAGTCTCTAGGCCTCTAAGATGGGAGAGGGGTGCCAGCACACGTTTTCCTTTCTCAGTGTCTCTGTGGACACTTCCAGCTGCTGCTGCTGCTTACATTGTTTTGATGAATACGTCTTTTTTATCATGGTGGTTCTCCAAGGGTAAATGTGAGCCCATTAGCATTGAGATGTCCCCAGTTCATCTCTGCCCTCTCACCCAATGAGCTGTTTAACCAGTCATTGCCTACAAGACAAAAACAGATGATCATGAACTAAATTTTATTTTGCATTTAACAAGGCTGTAAAGTGGCACTATGACATATGATACCCTCAGCTAGTCCTGACTTTTCAACCAACATTTTTAGCATGCAAAGTGCTGTTGGCTAAAATGGTTAGACTTGGCCAAAGGTGTCATAAGTGACATGGAGCCACCTGTCAGCTATGTAAGCTATGTTTTAAAATTTTACTATGACTTGAATACGAGTTGGTCAGTATATTCCAAACTGTGCATAAGCCTGTTTGCGCACAGGTCGGAATTAGGAGTTGGTAGGTATTTAACGCATCATATATTTATCAGATGCGTTAAATACCTCAACCTTTGTTAAATCTCAACAGGTCAAGCCTGCTGAAATTTAACGGGGGAAAAGAATACAATGTTTAATGTATCATGCAGATTTTGATGCATTAAACACCAAAAATCACGTTATTCCCCACCATCTCTTAATAGATGTTATTTATTGCACCTGATAAATAACGCACCCCGTGGTATCATTATTTATCAGGTGCTATAAATAGCACCTAAACTCATAATCAGGGACAAAGATGTTAAATGCAATTTGAAAACTACATGTTTAACACGTAAAACCAAAAGTAAACTGTGAGAAGTTGGCCTGGTATATGCTGTCCACTAATTAATGTAGGCACCCTGTACCAGTCCAAACAACCCTTATGGTGATTTAAGAGATCAAAGATAACCTTAGAAAGCTATCCAAGTGGTAGCTGTGGAGAGCAGCCTTCAGGCTTAGTCTTGAAGGAATGTTAAGCAGCTTGTTTTACCAGAATGCAACCTTATAGTATTGGTTACATGAAAGGAGAACCACACAGCAGTTATAAAAATATGTATTTATTGATATAACACTCTTTAAGTATGACCCAGTATCTTCCACATGAAGATACTCACAAAGCACACAATACTGTAGCACAGAAACAATAGTAAATAGCACTAATACACAGTAGGCTCCAGGGGGAGACCAAACCATATACTAAAATAGTGGTATAAGAACCACGACTCGAGTCAAGACAGTGTCTAGAGGGTGTAGAATCGCTGGGACCCCCAGGAACCACCCAAGGTGAGTAAGTAGGGACCCCACAGAGGACGGGTGCAGTTTGGGAACACAACTGCGTGCTCCGTACAATTCTATGGGAGAGTTGCGGTTGAAGTTTTAAAGTTTAAGGACCCTTCCAAGTGGACTTCGAAGAAACCCTGTGGAACTTAGGAGCTTGGAGAGCCACCGCACCCGTGGATACCATAGTACCAGAGTTACCTATCCCAGGGAAGCTGGGTGCATAGGGCTGAAGTGGCGTTGGAAACTGCTGTCGAACTCAATGGAGGACTTCGAAGAAGAGCCGCTGCTGGATGGAAAAAAAGTGTCCGTTGGAATCTAAAAGTGAATTCTTGTTGAAGGGTACCTGAAAGCAGAGGGGGCAGAGTCTGGGTCACTCAGGAGTGACCAGGGGCTCGGTAGACGAATGCCCACCGATGTCGGGTGCTTCAGGTGTGTTGAGGGGGTACTTGACTCTGCAGCCACCGGGACCAGAAGACGTCGAGGACAACCAGGAGCTGGATATGAGCTGTCCCATAAAGGATGTTGAGTACTGAGGGGTTGGTGTCCGGCTGGAGCACAAACAAGCCTTGGCAACGGCAACCCATGCGGAAGGTCAAAGAAGGTTACGTTTCGGACCAGCAAGGTCCAGGAGACTCACCAAACACAGGAGAGTCAGGGCAGGCATGGAGCAACCAGGGGAGCTCATAAAAAGCAGTGTTGAACCTCAAGGGGACTCACAGACCGGAGGCACAGGAGTCACAAGGGGACATCAAGCAGTTTCACAAGGCAACAGCTCACGGAGCACTCCATGTGAGGAGGCCAGAGTTCTTTGGAGGAAATGGTGCCAGAGGTTGGAGCTACTCAGAGCCCAATGCACTTGCTCAGGAATTGCCAACAAGAATATGCACTTGCAAATGGACATGCTGCACAGGAGTATAGGTATTGCAGCCCCCACGAGGGATTCTGATCTCAAACTTGGTGAGAGGGCAGCTTGGACCTCAAGAGACTTAGAAACCCATGTCCTGTGTTGCTGGAGCCTTCAGAGTCCATAGGAGCTCAGGAGCAGCAGACCGGTCAATCATGATGTGGGGCCTGCGGTTGAAGGGGAGTGTCTACTTCACTCCAAGGGAGATATCTTCAGTTGTCCTTGATGCTCCACAGGTCCTGCACAGAGCCTGTATGGTGCACGGGCACAGACAATGCTTCAGACTGAGAGGGAGACGAAGTCGGGCCCAAACGAAGTCCAGCAAAGTCCAGAGTGTCCAGACGGTCGAAGTTCAGTGGTTTCTGGTTCAGAATCTTGTCCACATCGAATATAAGGTCCTACAGCCAGATAAGCCCTTTTGTACCCACGGGAGAGGGTTGGACAGATTCAGGGGACCCTCCCAGGGAGGGTCAGGACAGTGGGTAGGTTACTCCCATGTCCTTTGTCCAGTTTCGCGCCAGAGCAGGAGCCAACGGCTCCCAGGACTGGTTTGAACTGGACTATGCACAGGGACACCAAATGTGCCCCTCATGCAGACTTTCAGTCACTGGCAAGCGCACCCACCCAGGCCCAATACACTAAATCCTGTCTGGGAGGTGGTCACACCTCCCTGTGACAGGATGCCTATTGTTCTGCCTTCCCCTGCTCAAGCGTGGCTCAGCAGCAGGAGGGCAGAAATGTGTCTCTGGTCGGCAGCAACCATTTCTTGCTGTCCGGGACTAGAAATACAGTTGTTCACAAGGAACTCATTAAAACGAAAAAATTTAAAATATGCAAGTCGTATTAATTTCTTGCGCCTAAGTTAGTATGCAGTTAGAGTAAATAAATGTACCATTCTAGCGATATCATTTCATTGATGGCGTCTTGAATCTATTTCAGGATATAGATTCATGACGCCATCAATGAAATGATATCGCTAGAATGGTACATTTATTTACTCTAACTGCATACTAACTTAGGAGCAAGAAATTAATACTACTTGCATATTTTTCATTTTCTCGTTGGAATGAGTTCCTTGTGAACAACTGTATTTTTGCAGATCAGCTATACCCAGTTCACAGGGACATATGGGTCGCTCTTGTTTTTGTTATAATAGTCCGCGACTAGAAGGCTGGTACCGGGAACACCAGGGACCTCACAAAGCTCGTTTCTGAGGGGTGGAATCATACCCCCTCACCGGTTACCGGTGTGGGGGTATGATTCCACAATGTTTGACACCAAACACGATAGGGTTACTTTTAGCCGTTTTAGAGTTGGTCATTACGCGGTCGCATAATGCCACTCTATATGTCGTAAATGGCTGCAGCACTAACAACCCGGGAGAATGGACTTCGTAGGCTGCAGGGGTGTCCTGCTCATGCAGTGGCACCCTCTCACTTAGAACCAAGCACCCAGCCTTCAGGATTGTCAAGGCCTACTATAGGGGTGACTTATAGGTTTTAAGTGTAGTGACCCTTAGATATAGTAAACCTATATCTAAAGTAAGTGGTGCATGCACCATCTTACACAGGCTGCATTGGCAGGCCTGTAGTTCCATTTTGCATGGCCTCTCATGGGTGGCATAATACATGCTTCAGCCCATGGGAGGCCTCTGGTGTACCTATGCCCTGTGTACATGGGTACCATATACTAGGGACTGACAAGGGTATCCCAGTATCCAATCTGGAGTGTACCTAAGTACATGACATCACAGTTTTAAGGAGAAAGCAGATAGACTGGGGTCCTGATTAGCAGGATCCGAGTCAGACTAGTCAAAACAGTATTACATGAAGCAAAAAGTGGGGGTAACCATAAGAAGCAGATCCTACTTTCCTACATAAACTCTGTTCACTTTTTTTTCTTTTAAAACACTTTATTGGATTTTTGCATTATGAACTTCACAAGATAAAAGGGGTATCAATAGGAAATTCTGCTCACATATTTTGTAAGGATTCACTCTTTTTAAACAAATATTGGCATTGTGGATCGTTTTGTCTTTTGTGTAGGGAATGGGTTAAACCAAGCTTCAAAATACAATAAATGTACAATATGGACAGAAGAAGCTTAAACTTCCCTAACACAAAGAATAAATAAAGGAGAGGTCGCAGTAGCAGAAGGAATAATACGTAATTCTCTCATGCATACAGGACAGGTACAACATTGGTAGCTTACACACTAAAGAGGGAGAGAGAGGAGCTAAAGGACTGTCGTATGTTCTCTGTTAAAAGACATAAACATACAAGAAGTACAAATGTCCTGGAATAAACAGTAAAATGCCTTCTGGAACTATTATTCTTTCATGTATTCAAATTGGATGATGATTCCTCATCTACCTAGTGTGGTATTCTTCACAGTATGTTCCACATCTAGTACTGGGAAGCTTCGGGTAGTATTACTATTCAATAGTTGTAGAGTCTTCTAGTGATGGGTTCTCTAGTTTGGGTGAGATTATCTCCCTTATGTCAACAGTTATGTTCTACTGTTGTTAAATTGTCAGACCTATATTAAAATTGTGTGTGGGTGAGCCAAAAATGTTATGTAATGGTGTGTCCACAAGGTTGAAAATAGGAAGGTCAAGCCACGGGCTCTGTTTCCTTTTTACATCAAAATGTTTCAGTGCTCGAATATTGTGCCTTTGGAGTCAGGTGCCTTCCTCAGGATTTCAGGTATCTTATATCAAATGTTTTGAAATGGCCCCTGGTTTGTAGGGCATGTTATGCAAGTGCATTTAATATAGCCTTTGTTTTTGTCATACAATTGGGCAATAGAAGTGGAAACACATTTTATCCATAGAACAGATACATCTTGGGCACAAACAGTGCAAGATTCCTTCCATTGGAAGACAAGTACAGTTAGAGCAGTTGCAGTGCAAGCTTTTCCCATCACAGGACAGGTGCTGATCAGGCTGCAGCAGTGCAAACTTTGCATCCTCAATGAACAGGTACAGCATGGCTGTAGGAAAACAAACCTCCCTCTCTCAAAGAAGGCAGCAAGTGAAATTTTCCATTCCCTGCATAAAAGACTATGCAGGACAGACTGTAGAAGCTTTCACCTCTCACAGAACATGTACTGTTAAGGCAAGAGTGACATGTTGGTTACAGAAATAATTTTGGAACAGGTGCTTAACTCAATGATATGACTGTATAAGTGGATGGGTGATTAATTATGCGTGTTCTGACACCATTCTCACTTAGGTAATAATCTATCTAGGCATCTTGAAAGTCCTGCTGCTGTCACTTGGATATCTTCTGTTTCTGTTGATTCTTGTATTTTCCAATATCTTAAAAATAGCTGGTACTTGGTAGGTCCATGTTTTTGGAGCAGCTCAGCCACAGCCTAAGTGTAGGAAATCCGCCTTTTGTGCGTGATCTCCCTGGATTTTTTTTACTTTTGCTGGCTTTAGAACTCTGTGCACTTTACCCCTGCTAACCAGTAGTAAAGTGCCTGTACTCCCCCTTTTAACATGGTCGAATTGCCATACTCCTAATTTGTATATTTAACTTGCCTATAATTCCCTTATATAGGATCTAAAATGTATCCAGGGCCTGGAAGTTAAATATCACTAGTTGACTGCAGCACTTATTGCGCCATCCACTACAGTGGCAGTGCAAACATGGCTTCTGGCCTACCATTGTAGCTTGACTGCAGCAGTGTAAAACCTGCAATTCGACCTGTCAAAATAAACCATTTCAACATGTAAAAACCTCCATTTTAAATATTAATAGGTCACCCCTAGGAAGGCCTTGTCGCTCACAAGGCAGGGTGCATGGTATTTAAAAGTAGGGCAAGTAGATATTTGATGTTCACATGTCCTTACAGTGACTAACACTCAAAAGCTGTTTTCACTGTGGTAGGCCTAGCTGTACTATGTGGAAAACCAGAGTACAAATTAAAATATTAATACTGTATTTCGGGAAAGGGACCAGCTAAAAGAATAATTAAACAACTATGTTTAATAGTTATTAAAAATCCAATTGAATTGTGAAGTCATATTTTCAATAAGTATTAAGGAAAAGTAACTTTTAGAAAGTTACCTTTTCCCTACTTAAAGGCCCTGGAGGCTAATTTGCATTGGCATCGGGCCCACGCCCGGCATTACTTTCTCGCTTTAGTGCTTCTCACTTGAATGCTGCTTTCCCCTCCCACACACTCTCTGTTGCTGCCTCCTCCCACTACCCACTCCCCTTTGCTGCCCCCTCCCACCCTCCGACTTTCCTTTGCTATTTCCTCCCCAAACTTGTTTTTTTTAAGTAACTTATTTTTTTATTTTGTAAAGGACCAGGCAGTAAATTGCTGCTTGCCCGTCCGTTTTAAAAACCCCTTTGCTCTACTTCTATTTCTTTTCTGTTTTATTGCTTCATTTTATAGGTGCACACGCGTAATAGTCCATGATCCACATGTATCAATATTAGGAATAGCAATTACCTAATTTCAATTTTCTGCGAATAGCAATTAGGTAATCGCTGTTCCTAATGTATGAGACTCAATGAGTTTCATTTAGCGATTCCTAGGATGTCGCAAATCGACCTACCTCATTAATATTAATTAGGTAGGTCGCAATTTGCGCCCCATCAGGAATCACTAAAATCACGTGGATGGTGGACTGGTGGGGTCAGCAGACCACCATGTTCGTGATTGCTTTTAAATAAAGCAATCATTTTTTTTAAAATGCAGCCTGTTTTTCATAAAGGGAGAGGATGTAGCCTTACGGCTAGAGCAGTCGACCTCGGAGTTGGGGAACCGGGTTCGAGTCTCAGCAACGACGCTCAACATCCTGTGATTCTGGGCAAATCACTTAATCTCCCTGTGCCTAACAAAAATGAATGTGTCCATCTGTAACGAATCTGGTGCTCATGTAAAGCCACCTGATATCCTCAGGTCTAGTTCGCGCTATATAAAACTCTAAATATAAAACAACAAAAAATGAAGGAAAATGGGTTGCGATTAAAAGAAAAAATGAAAACTTTTCTTTTCATTTTTGCAGTGGTCCCCACTGCCTGCTCTTAAAAAACGTTTTCTCCTCCATTCACAAAGGGGAAGCGGTCCCTTGGGGACCCCTTCCAATTTGCGCATGGGTTACCATCAGATTGAATCTGATGGTAAACTGCAAATATTTTACAACTGGTATTTTGGTCACAAAACATTCATACATACCGCTGAGATTCAGTATTAGGAAGGGACGCCCTAAACACGCTCTTTCCAAATACTGACTCGCAAACCCATTTTGTGATTCGGTAACAGGTTACCGAATCGCAAAATAGAGGTTGGTACATTGGAAAAGGTTTTTTTGCGTTTGCAAATGCAAAATAGCTTTATACATTTAGCCCCATGTGTGTCTACATCATGATGAAGCTGTGCGCTCATATCATCGCATCTTTTTTTTCCAAGCTGCACAACAACCTATTGGTTTTGCGGGTGCTTGTTTTTGCCTTGTTCTCAGTATTAAACATTGTCCATTTTTAATTTGATATTTTAAAATATGGATTCGGACTAACGCATCTCAATAGACAATTCAAGTTGAATCGGAATTTGAATCCCAGAGGATTCTTTATATAGCCTTTACCTTTTTTAGAGCTGTGGGCGTTAGAGAGCATGGTGATGCAGACAGTGTTTCTAGAGTAAGGCCGTAAGAGTGAGTAACAAGAGAGGAGTCAAAACTGGGAAATAAGGAAATTTCTCTGTACCACGGTAGCCACTCTGTCACTAACGCCTGAGACCATGAGGGCAGAGAGACGGCGAGCGCCATTTCTGACCCCATCAGCCATTAACCAACAGCCTTGGGCACCTCCCCCTGATCTGATTGGCTGCTAAGACAAGCAAGTGTCAATGGCAGTCTTTCGCTCCTAACCACCTACTTCAGCGTGCAGTGTTGGCGCATGAACTGCACTTCATACATAATACTTCAAAGAACAGGATCCAGGAAACGCTTCCTATAGAAATGCATCAGAGCTTAGAAAGCAGCGGCTGGAGCCCGAAATAGAGCGGGACAGAAATATGATGTAAGCGTGTAAGTGAGACCAAGCTAAAAACAGACACAGTGTCACCACTGAACAGATGATGCAAAGCGGAGCCATTACATCACCCCGGAGGGCAGCCCTGCGGTCGCATCAGAACATATAGAGCGGAATATGAGAAACCTTTATAACAGCACCTTTTAAAGGAGCACTTTCTATAGGCTATTAGTTCCCACTATACAAGCACTGTCCTTGCATTCGCTCTGTAAATAAGCACACCTGACCCTCCTTACTCAAAGCAGAAAGTTCTTCTACAGAAATGTTCCCTTTACAAACAGTTCTCTGCCACTGGAGTGCTCACCTTACAGTATCTCTGATGGCAGATTGTGTTGTTAAGTTATCGAATGTTAACTAACAGTAAGAACAATAAAAATAAAGAAACACTTTACTTAGGGGTGGACGAAATAGGCATATTTTTCGCAAACATTAAGCATTTTGTGTGAAAGGCAGTTGTCTGGTCTCCCATAACAATTGACTGAGAGGTGACCTTTTCTACAAAACTTCGAGGAGGAAATGCCTCCTGGCCTGAGCTCACATCAAGCATTCAGCTCCTATGAGACATTTTCCACTTGGAACAATCTTCCCACAGGATAAAAAAAATATGCAAAAATCATAACCACTTAAAAGAAAAAAAGTATATGAATTACTCGGGAATTGTGTGAAATCACCATTGTATAATAACATTTTCCACAAGGCCTACTTACAGTACCCTCCTTTATAAAAGCACATTCCTTACAGGATATCCCTCTAAAGAAATGGTCTTGCTATGATATCTCCCTCTGTAGAGAATTGAAACTACATAATCTCAGTGTGTAGGAATGTTCTGTTTAAAGTCCCTCCCTCTGCAGGAAACTTTTCTTACACTATGGGGCAGGTGCATGAAAAAGTCACTTTGCGACTTCCTGATTGTAAATTTTTGAGATTTGCAATTGGGAAATCACAAACAGCTACATACAAAAGCTTCTCAGACACTGTTTGCGATTTCCAATGAGTCGCAATTGACCTGTATTATCAATATTCATGAGGCAGGTCTCAATTTGCGACTCGTGAATGGCTACAATCACAGGGATGGTGACCTGCTGAGGTTAGCAGACCACCATGTCTCTGATTGCTTTTTAAATAAAGCAATATATATTTTTTGTAATGCACCTCGTTTTCCTCAAAGGAAAGCAGGCTGCATTACAAAACTGAAAATTAAAAGTTTTCTTTTAATTTTTTAAGAGTAAGCAGGGGTTTGTGGGACCACTGCCTGCTCTTAAAAAGTGTTTTCACCCACATTCACAAAGAGGAAGGGGTTCCTTGGGGATCCCTTCCCATTTGCAAATGGGTTACTGCCTCCTCTTCGGAGTCAGTAAATTATGAATATTGTTTGACCACATTCCGGTCGTAAAACAGTCATACATACCAGTGCTAATAGGGATTAGGAAGGGACACCCTAAACACGCTCCTTCCTAATACCGAATCGCAAAAGCAAAATGTGATTCGGTAACAAGTTACTGCAGTTTGCAATCGGTAAAATGCTTCGTACATCTGGCCCTACCTCCTTATACAGAACGCCTACAGTAGAGCTTCTTTCTACAAGGGCAAAGGCCTTACATTCATTCATTTCACACAGGAATCATTGAATTTGCTGATTTCTAGTCACACCGTTGACTTGGATAATCACTCAAATTTGGTAGGGAAATAATAAAATATTGCATGCAATATTGTGTGAAGTCTTAAACCAGTTATTTGACTCAAGAGAGCTGTTAGAAATGGGGGTCTCTAGTTGGCAAGGGCTTGCACCTTTCTCCAAGTAGGGACCCTTCTTCCTAGTCAGGATAAGGGAGTTACACTCCTAAAATAATCCCTGCTCACCCCCTTGGTAGCTTGGCACGAGCAGTCAGGCTTATTTTAGAGGCAGTGTGTAAAGCATTTGCACATAACCAACAGTAATACAGTGTAAGCACTACAAAAGGATACCACACCAGTTTAGAAAAATATCCAATATTTTTATATACTTAAAACAAGACCAATACGGTAAAAATCCACAGTACAGTACTTTAAAAATCTTCAGTTATCACAGTGATCCAGCGCGATATTAGCAAACAGCATTCATACACAAAATACTCACTTGAGCCCATACATTCATACTACGCTAATACTTACGCTGGGGTGTCAGTTGTACTCTTTATCAAAATCCCTGCTACCAATTTCCTTCTGATTGAAGAGTAATGACTTACCAATGAATCCTTTGCTAATTGGGAAGTTTAAAATGAGTGACATTCATGATAATACATAATCCTGAAAATAACCACTGAGTCAGGAAGTTTTAAAATGTTTATCTAAAAATTTAGCAGAGTAAAATACAAAGCCGCATGGTACTTAATCGCAATACCCAAGATGAAGCATAGAATAACTATTGCTAATCAATGACGGTCCCTAGGAAAAGGAGAGGATAGAGACAGCAGCGCAACTAAAGGTTGCATTTATATTTACCTAAGTGCGAGAATCAAACCCCTTGGCCAAGGAGTTGGAAAGAATAGGACCCAGGAAGGATGAAGAGCAAAGACCTCCTCCAGGATCAGGACAGGACCGGTGACCTCTCTACAACGACGCCTGCGTCGTTCCCCTCTCTGATACTCGGCTTCTCCTCGATTCTCCCTTCTAATGGACTCCGCCGCCCCCTCCTCAGGACCTCTTCTGGACAGGGATTCAGTCTGCAATCGATTAGCTTGGCGGTCTGGAGCTCTTCAGTCAGCATGGACGCCTGATCTTCTGTGACGTCTGCGGTCTCAGCTAAACTAATTAACTAATTCTATATCTATTATACCCTTCTACGCCCATGTACCTCCCCTTAATGTTGCTAAAATATGGGACCACTATTTCTGATTGGACAGGGACAGGGGGTTGATCCTCACACCATACGATTTAATTCACTTTACTAAGGCCTATTGTTTTTAAACTACCGCCCATTCAATTTAATACATTTGCTTTATTTCCCACCCGTCTCACGACAAATTTTGCATTTTATTTATATAATATGTTGCATTTCCGCAAGAACATAGTGAAATGTAGTGGTGTCGGCCAACAGGTCACGGCCTTGGATGATGTCCAAGTTGACTTCATCTCCTTCTTCCTGCCAAAATTCTCATGGCGCATGTGCGGAATCTTTGTCACACGAGCTTTCAGTTCACCAAACCCAGGCCCAAATGTACAAGCTGATAAAAGTCAAAGAAGTAAAATATTAAAATCACAAATAAAATGTTTCACTGTATACCCACTCTTTCTACTCTATTCCCATTTAATTATAAATGCTATCCCGCATTAGTAGCGTTAGAGAAACGACAGCTTAATAATGACATGAGAGCAAGCTGAAGCATGTGAAAACATCAAGCAGCCATTTTAATGCACGCTGCGCAGAAGCAGAAGTTTCCCACCAAGCAAAGAAAGACGTCACACCATGTGATATGGATGAGACATGCGCAGTAAGTTTCCGCGCTTTAGCGGCCATTTTGGATTACAGACAAGCGTTATTCATTAGTAAAACACATAGGCAAGCATCCTCACTTTTCGTGTAGTGTATGCAAAGGTTAGTATACACAATACAAGTTTTTAATAAGTTAATACTGTGAGGAGATTGCATCCAAGCAAGTCTCATTTGTGAGACCTTGCTCCATCAATCCCCTCTCTGATGGCGTTTCTGAGCCATCAAATTACTACCCACAATCAGATGCCAACTTCTAGCAAATTATTTCATTCTCATTTTTACTCTTTCTATTTTTCACATCCCCTTTCATCTTCTTGTATAATTCACTTCTCCATTCTTCAAGTTCTATTTCATCTAATTTTCTCTTCTTTCCTTTTCCTGTCACATTATATGTTCCATTCTTTCTACAGCATTTGCACTATATTATTATTGTCAGTGCTATTATTGCTATTCCTGCTAAGGGTACTAATATTTGACCTATAAGTCCTTTTCCTACATTAGCAAACCAGATACCAATTGACGCAATACTACTTGTCAATCTTTCCCATACACTATCAACTTCCAGTGGTTTAAGTTCCTTCTCAAGCTTTGTTATATTCTGTATATACGTTCCAATTTCCGCACTCTTATCAGGAATATAAGTGCCACAATGTTTCGTCTTCAATAATTTACAGACTCCTCCCTCTTTTGCCAATATAATATCAAGAGCAAGTCGATTTTGCATCACTGTAGATCTAATCGCAACCATCTCCGCATTAATCATTAGAAAACCTCCAGCAGTATCCGTTGATAAACGATCAACCACTGTAGACAATTTACATATTTTCCTTGAGTTCAGAATTATTCCCACTGAAGGTATCAATGCACCAAATATATCACCTACTATCTCAGAAAAACTAGCTCTTTTACTACGTATTAATTCACTATCGTTTTCATTGCTCCCAGTGTTTCTTTTTACGAGGTATATCTTTGGAAATACTATTCCAAAATAACAACTTCCATACCACCGTGCAGGAAGCCTAAAATAAGCCTTATTCCCGCATACATAATAGATTCCAGGAAAAACTGAATCTGTTCTTCCTTTGATTCCCCAGCCTCCAAGAATTAAGAAATTGTGTTCACATTCACTGGTATCGATGAAAACATTGTTATAATCAGTCTTTAACCTATGAAGACAAATTTTTCCTGTCTTTACAAAATCCAGAGCCATAGCAGCTTGAGCCTTGCCAGGTGTGTAACTTTCTTCCTTTCCAGCCCAAGGTGGCAAATGAGCCTTATGCTCAGAAGCTTTCTTTTGAAAATCTTGCCTTCTATCTTCTACTAAATTCAAAAATATCTTTTCTTCTTCATGTAAACAACATGTTAGATTGTGTCTATGTGCATGTGTTATATCTATTGATTTCATTGTTAAGAAAAATTCTCCCATAAACTGTGCGTCTTGACTACTAAGCACTGGGTTCATACTCTTTCGAATCGGAACCTCAGAAAATATCACATCTATGTTTGAATAATAATACTGAAGTTTCCCTGTTCTATAAAATAAACTTGCTAATACACTACATGATATGCCATATGTCAGTGGTAAGTGATGGTATGTTAATCCTTCTGCTACTGATTCAGGTAACTTCATACAGACATAACAATCACTAACTTCCATGGTATCTACATATTGAAATAATAACTTTGTGAAAACATTTAAACTAGTGTCGTTAACAGTTATTTCATGATGAATTTCTGGTTCATTTTCTGCCATTAGTTCTACTCTGTTACCCTTTAGATTAGCTGTCCTTTCCTTAGTTTCGTTATTAGTCTTCTTATCAGTTATCATAAGGTAAGGGATTGCTACGATCAGAACTAACCAAACTATAAGCACCATTACTAGACTACATATGCATACTGCACAGCATCTTATACAACATTTCTGTTTTGGTCTCCCAGCAACTCTATCATCAGGCATTTTCGACAAGGAAGATTGCTCTTCTTATCTGTTTTCGTTTTTCTTTATATGATTCTTTTGTTTAGTCAAGGTGGTCTTGTTTCTCTTTCGTATGTAAGTTCTGCACTTGTTCCTTCGTCACCACTTTCACTTGACTCTGAGCTTTCGTAATCTTCAAGAATTATATAAGTCCAATCAGGACCCTTGAATTTGTTATTCACAAGTTTCAGTCTTTTGCTTCTTCTTTTCTCAGTTCTGCTTTCTTGTTCTGTTCGGCTTGTTACTTCATTTACTTGATCTGGATCTTCACTTCTGGTTTTTATGTGGTATTTTACTCTTTTAATGACACTAGGCCAATGATCTCCTTTTCTTGTTTTCTTTGTTTGCACTGTCTCTTTGCTTTCGTCTTCAGAGATTCTTTTATCTTCAGATTTCAACACAGTTTCTTTTTCTGCAATTACTGTTTCTCTTATTTGTTCTTTTTCAGGTCTGATTGGTTTCTCTTCAGTAGCTCCACTGTGAGTTTCTGATAATTGATCTTGTTCTTGATTTATTTCTTCATGTTCATTTTTCTCGAGATCTTCTTCTTCTGTACTTTTCTCTGAATTTAACTGGTTCTGATCAGGGCTTATTGCACTGTGTACTTCTGCAGCCTGACCGGATTCTTCTAAACCTGTCTGTCCCTGCTCAAAATTTCTTAGTTCTTCGTTAATTTGAGCCCAATTTTCTTTCCATATCTTCCCTTGCTCAGGTTCTCTTATTGTCTCTTCTTCTTTTCCCTGAACTGCTTCTTCTTCACCTATCTGATCTTCTTCGATTTCCTCCAATCTTGTTTGACTTCTTGTTCTGTGGTAAACTTCAGGAATTTCTACCACTGGTATCCAATCCTGACTTGTGCTCGGTTGTTCTTCATCAGCTTCTCTTGAATCTCAAGCCTGAGATTCTTCAGCTGGGCAACCTTCAGCTTCTTCAGTGATTGATGTTGTCTGAGGATTTTCTTCTTCAGGATCTGGTACTCTTTTGGTGTGGCTTACGTGAATCCAATTAGGAAATCCCGCACACTTCACTGCTGTATTTGTAGTCAGTATGACTTGACAAGGACTGCCCCATCTGGGTGATAGACACGTTTCTCGGGTGTGATTCTTCACTACCACCCAGTCACCAGGATTCAGATCATGTTCCTGTTCAGGCTGCCTGGAAACTGCGTCTTCTCCAACCTGGTGAGAGACAGAACGCACTAGGTCAGCCAGTCCTTTGCAATAGTCCAGTACCATATCATCAGATATATTCAGTAGTTTGTTCGTGGGAACATGTGTTTGTCTCATTGCTCTTCCCATCATTATTTCGTGTGGGCTCAATCCTGTATTTCTGTCAGGTATGCTTCTGAGTCCCATTAAAACAAGTGGCAACGCATCTGGCCACTCTAATGATGTTGATGCACACATTTTTCCCAATCTTGACTTTATAGTGCCATTCAATTGTTCAACCACTCCAGAAGCCTCTAGACGATATGCACAGTGCAGTTTCTGTTTAATTTGGAATGCTACACAGATTATTTGGATCACTTCACTGTTAAAATGTTTTCCTCTATCTGATTCCAAAGTTACTGGGAAACCAAACCTAGGAATGAGCTCTCGTAGCAACAGCTTTGCGACTGTTATGCTGTCACATCTCCTTGTAGGGTAAGCCTCCACCCACCTTGAAAACAGACACACTATGACTAGTACATATTTCAGCCCTCTGCATGGTGGTAACTGTATGAAATCGAACTGGAGTCTTATAAAAGGACCTTCTGCCTTTCCAATTGTTCCAAACCCAATTATTGTCTTCCTCCCTGGATTGTGCGTCTGGCAAGTTAAACATCTCTGGCAAAGACTCTCTGCAACAGCCCTGAACTTAGGATTATACCAGTTTTGTCTGAAGAGCCTAATCATTGCATCTCTCCCTATATGTGTGTCTCCATGATACATTCTGGCCATTTGTGAGAGTAAACAGTCTGGCATGACTGGTCTGCCATCCGCACTGATCCACACTTCGTCATCTCCTCTTTGAGAACAACCCACTTTGATCCACAAATTCTTTTCATTTTCATCAACTTCATCTTGCAATCTCTTTACATCATTCCAAGTCTCAGGTGGCATATACAGCATAAGTTGGCAGCTGATTCCCATTCTTTCCACCCTCTTATTGACTGACAATCTATATTTGGCACAATATTGAGCCACAAGATCAGCATATCGGTTGCCGACTACCAACCAGTCATCTCCTGACTGGTGTGCGGCACACTTCACCACAGCCAATTCTTTTGGTGTTTGTATTGCTTCCAGCAATTCCTTTACAAACTGTCCATTTTTAATGGGGGATCCTGAAGAAGTCATGAAATCCCTCTGCATCCATAGTTGGCCAAAATCATGCACAACCCCGTAACCATATTGGCTAACTGTAAATATAGTTACTTTTTGATTCCTCCCAATTTTGCAAGCCTTTATCAATGCAATCAATTCAGCTACTTGTGCAGATTTGACTCCTGGTAAATAGGATGCCTCAACTATTCCAGTTAATTCACACACTGCATAGGCAGCAGTTAGTTTACCGTCTTCATGTCTTTGGCATGAACCATCGACAAATAGCTCCCTATCTGGCTTTTTAAGAGGCTGCTCCTCAATATCTGGGCGTGGTTTTGTACATAATTCCGTAATTTGTAAACAATCATGTTCATCTTCTTCATCATCTTTAATTTTCTCATGATATGGGTCTGGTAGTAAGGTAGCTGGATTTATTATAGTGCACCTTACCATGGTCACATTCTCAGCACCCATTATTATTCTCTCATATTTAGTCAGCTGACTAGGAGCAAGATGTTGAGTTCTGGTTCTTGTCAACAGAATCACAACAGCATGTGGAACAAACACTTTTACAGGATGTCCCATCACTATTGACTCACTTTGTTCAATGCTCAAACAAGTCGCTGCCACTGCTTTTAGGCATCCTGGTAACGCGGCTGCCACTGGGTCCAATGTAGCAGAAAAATATGCTATAGGATGTCTGTCTAAACCGTGTCTCTGCGTTAGGACAGAAAGTGCACAATTTTCTCTCTCATGACAGAATAATGCAAATTCTCTTTTATAATCAGGCATGCCTAAGGCAGGTGCTGAACAAAGGGCATTCCTCAAATTTACAAAAGCTCCTACACTTTCATCATCCCACTCAACAGGATCCTTTGCTTTCTTTTTCGTCACGTTAATTAAGGATTTAGCTAGTAAAGAAAATTCTGGTATCCATTGCCGACAGTAACCTACTATTCCTAGGAACATTCTTACTTGTCTTTGGGTTACAGGCATTTGCATTTTCTTTATTAATTTTACTCTTTCAGAGGTTACTCTTCTTTTTCCCCTCTCAATTTGGTGTCCCAGATATTTAACAGCTGTTGTGCAAAACTGCAACTTTTCAGGTGAGACTTTATGCCCTTCTTCTGCCAGAAGATTTAATAGTGCTATGGAATCAACGACACAGTCTTCTCTGGTGTTCGATGCCACCAATAAGTCGTCGATATATTGCACTAGGACTGAGCTTCCTGGCATCACTAGTTTCTCAAGGCACTTTTTCAATATCTGATTAAAAATGGAAGGACTTTCCGTGTACCCCTGAGGAACACGATTCCACACATAAACTTTGTTCTCAAATTTAAATGAAAAAAGATACTGGCTGTCTGGGTGCAATGGTATTGAAAAGAACGCTTGACACAAATCAATCACCGTGAACCATCCTGCACTCCAAGGGATCTGGTATAGAATCACTGCAGGATTTGGTACTATAGGACAACATGGTTCCACAATCTTATTGATTTTTCGCAAATCCTGAACAATCCTATATTTTCCACTAGGTTTCTTTAAACCCATTATTGGTGAATTACATGGGCTACTCATTACTTCTTTTAGTATGTTTTGTTCAACCATTCGATTAATTTCTTCAATGACTCCTGCTTTTACTTCTGCACTCATTTTGTATTGTCTGGTATTTGGGAAAATCGCACCTTCTTTTACAGTAATTTTAACTGGGTCTATTTTAGCCATAAGTCCTACTTCTTTTCCTGTGAAGTCCCATACTAAGGGGTTTACTGTACCTTTTAATTCTTCTGGCAACTCATCTTTTGTTAATACCGAAAACATCTCATCTACTTCTGTACCCTGTTTTGCAATCATAATTTTATATACATGGTCTTCATCTGGTGTCTGAACTGCCACACCATCCGGTGTGCAAAAAATGGTGCAGTTCATTTTGCACAGCAAATCCCTGCCTAATAAGTTTACTGGGCTTGAATCGCATACTACAAATTGATGCATTTCTCTGAAGTTTCCTATTTTAACTTCCATTGGTTCGGTAAGAGGTGTTCTAATCCTTTGATTAGCTACCCCCACTACTTGGATATCTTCACCAGAGAGAGGAAGGTCTGGAATGTCTGCTGTTCTTACAGTAGACCGGGTAGCACCAGTGTCCAACAGAAAAGTAATATCATTACCTTTCACATTTCCTTCCACGTATGGACCTGACTGATCTACCGATAAGGATGCGCCAAGTACGCACTCCTTCTCCCCCTCTCCTAGGCACCGTCATGAACTGTATTGACAGAAATCGTCCTGTAAAAGAAACTGTGATGTTATATAATCATTCTTACCACTTCCTCCTTGATATCCGATGTCTGTACCGTGCTTTGCTCTGCTTACATTACCCTGAATAGGTGCAGGTGGCAACTGACTCTGAGGATTTACACCTTGCTGTGAGTCATTCTGCGTCTGTGGATTTAAATTTTGATTTGGGCCATCATTATTCCGGATCTTTTTACATTCATCCTTCCAATGCCCCAGTTTTCCGCATCCATGACAAGGAAATTTCTTTTTAGCTTCTTGTCTACTCATTCGTCCTCTCGCTTTTCCACTATTCCCAGTATCACCACTCGTTCCAGAATCCTTTCCCTGGTTTTCACTCGGATTTTCCAAATTGATTCCCTGTTTCTCGGCCATTTTCACCTGTGCCCACATTACCTTCTCCTGTAATTTCTTATGCCTATCCTCAATATCATCTCCACAATACTTTGCATATTTCAAAATCTCGTCGACAGGTTTTCCTTGCCAACACAGCATGTGTTGTTTAATCATCTGACAAATCTCTGGCTTCAAACCATAAACAAATCGATACACAAACTGACTCATGTTCTTATCTCCTATGTCCTCAAATCCACTATACTGCTTAAATACCTGCAATAAACGCTCATAATAGGAGTGTACCGATTCATTAGCTTCTTGGGTAGTTCGGTCTATTTTCACCCAATCTGTTTCTTTCGGTGATATTTTCCCTTTTAGGTGAGTTATCACTTGCTGATACTTTTTCATCACATCATTTGACGGGGCACCTGACTTTGGGTCTCTAGGATACTCGTCACTTGGCCAATCAACTGTAATTTTACAATCTGTCCACAAATCGGCAGGTACCACTATGTCAAACAATCCATCCAAATCCTTCAACAATACCTTTGACACCTTCACAAACCTTTCAACCTGCTTGTACCATTCAATTGGTTTTTCTCTCAATTTTGGAAAATCATTCGTAAATGATAAAATATCCTGTCTGCTCCATGGGACATGTACATATCCTCCTCCTGCAATTTCTCGCATTGGGTACATTTGGTCTGCTTTCCCTGTCTCTTTCATCACATATTCCGATGCTGATCTACTTGATCGTGCTTCTTCCTTTTTCTTGGCCCACCTAGTTCTCCATTTATCTAGGTCTCCCCATTTTTGTAAAACTATCATTAATTCCCTTACTTGTAAATTTCTTCCAGAGGCATTCATGTTTTCTAAATCTTTTCTGAAAAATCTGCTCTATAGGGTTTCTGCAACACCTTTGATCTCCCTATTTCTATTCCCATCTGTAGTGCTAGATTGGATAATTTTTCATGGAATATTCTTACATTTCTTGTGATACTTCTGCACATAAATAATAATTCTTCATCATCATAGGTATTCAAACGATCTAGTCCTACATTTCCTGCTATTATTTCTTCTAATTCGACTTTCAATTTATGAATGTCTATTATTTTTGGAGGTGTGCACTGTTTATCTGATTCTTGTGCCCACCTTTCTAAGTCTTCAGGGGTGACTATTGTGGCACTTTTCGCTCCTGATGAAGTTACTAGACTTATATCTTTTGAACACCCAGGTGTAGTCCTCTTGGGAGTAATATTGACAGAATCTCGAATGGGTAAATCCATCAATGATATTGTGGATTAGCTGTCACTAAAGTGATCTTCAACCATTACTCCTGCTTCTGGTTTTGTAGCGTTTACAGGAGTAGGTGCAAGTATCGGTGGAGGACAGTTTCCCTGAGTACCATATAATGGAACTACTGGACCAATTGTTACAGGTATGGTCAATGAATCAGGATGTACTTTTATCTGTGTTATTTTCTGTATTAATTCTGCTCTGGTCTTCTCTAGGGCTTCCTTTTCCTTGTCGTGAAGTATTCTACTAGGGGTAAATTCATGCATTACCTGTGGTACTAATGGGGTTTTTAATGGTGGTGCACTTGGGGTGCATCCACTTGTCCCTTCCTGATATGGTGGGGGGTTTCTTAACATTTCTTCCATAAATTCGTCTTCGGAATCGTCATTTCTCATTAGATGTTTTGTCTTTTCTGTGCATTTACTTCCTAATTTCTCCTCTGCTGTTAACAATGGATATAGTCCCTCTGTAATCATTGCCCTCCTCCACTGTTTCATTTGACCGTCCCTAGACTCATTATGGTTCCTAGGAAAAAATCCCCGATAACCCCTATTACTCCTGGATCGGTCTCGTTCAAATGCTTCGGTTTCCCATTCCTCTAAGGCTTCGTATTGAGTTAATCTAGGTCTGGGTTCTAGGTCATTCATCCTCAATCTCAAATTTTGAAGAATTCTTCCATTGAAAGTACCATTCTCGGGAAATGCTAGTATTCCATCATTTTTGGTATATTCTATCCAATTCTCCATCCATACACAAGTATGATAACCTCTCTCCATCATCATGAATGAAGCGGGCGTTTTAGCTGGTGGAATGATAATTCCTTCCCTAGTTTTGATTGGTTTATCCTTTTTAAAATAATTCTTAATCTTATGCAGAAATGACATTTTTCTCTTTTCTCCGTACATTTTGGGTAAATCTCGATGTATAAAATTATATTCCGCAAAGCCTAAATATCTCCTATCCGGACGGGTTCCTGTTAAAGTTGGATCGCGTTTTAACATGCAATCTCTTATCCACTAAGATTCTAGCTTTTATGATATCAACCAATCAAATGCCTGCTAACTTTTATCTCGGAACCAATCCTAGCGCGGCCTTTTGGTGACGTTTGTCTGTCGACCCCTCCTTTACAATCTGTGCTTCTCTATCCCTCGCTGTTTCAACCAATCCCAGTGCGGCACCTGTGACGTCAGTACTGCTCCTGACTACTGACCCCTCCTTTACAAGAGTCGTTCCACACCCGCTGTTTCAACCAATCCCAGCGCGGCGTTTGTGACGTCAGCTCCCTCTCCGGCAGCTGACCCTCCCTTTACAAAATCGTACGCAAAACTTTATTTTCTCTACGACTTTAATTAAAGTTCAGTAACAACATGAAACATTCGCTATCGTGCCAGTTTCTCTAAATTCGAAAAGATAATTTTCTCTCACACTTAGTAAACCCTTTCCGTTTACTAAAACATACACTACGAGTAAAACCCTTCCGTTTACTCTTCAAACAAGCTTCAGAAATACCTGCTACTCATTTAATGTTACCCTTTCTAGGTGATATAACATCAAATTTTCACCAGCGTACTCCTTTGCTATTACTCACACGCATAGAGTCCCTAACAAGTACTGATAGTCCTGCTTAACCTTCAGTACTATTTCTGCCTGACAGATAACCTCACTGCAGTATGGCTTCCAATTACCATCCGCTATTCATTTTACCCCGGGGTATTCTGGACAACATAAAACAAAACTTTGAATACACGGATGTTAGTTCATAAAAATAAAATTCTCATTACCCATTTAACAAAGAGTAACCATCCTCTGATTACCAGAAAACTGATCCAGCGCGATATTAGCAAACAGCATTCATACACAAAATACTCACTTGAGCCCATACATTCATACTACGCTAATACTTACGCTGGGGTGTCAGTTGTACTCTTTATCAAAATCCCTGCTACCAATTACCTTCTGATTGAAGAGTAATGCCTTACCAATGAATCCTTTGCTAATTGGGAAGTTTAAAATGAGTGACATTCATTATAATACATAATCCTGAAAATAACCACTGAGTCAGGAAGTTTTAAAATGTTTATCTAAAAATTTAGCAGAGTAAAATACAAAGCCGCATGGTACTTAATCGCAATACCCAAGATGAAGCATAGAATAACTATTGCTAATCAATGACGGTCCCTAGGAAAAGGAGAGGATAGAGACAGCAGCGCAACTAAAGGTTGCATTTATATTTACCTAAGTGCGAGAATCAAACCCCTTGGCCAAGGAGTTGGAAAGAATAGGACCCAGGAAGGATGAAGAGCAAAGACCTCCTCCAGGATCAGGACAGGACCGGTGACCTCTCTACAACGACGCCTGCGTCGTTCCCCTCTCTGATACTCAGCTTCTCCTCGAGTCTCCCTTCTAATGGACTCCGCTGCCCCCTCCTCAGGACCTCTTCTGGACAGGGATTCAGTCTGCAATCGATTAGCTTGGCGGTCTGGAGCTCTTCTGTCAGCATGGACGCCTGATCTTCTGTGTACGTCTGCGGTCTCAGCTAAACAAATTAACTAATTCTATATCTATTATACCCTTCTACGCCCATGTACCTCCCCTTAATGTTGCTAAAATATGGGACCACTATTTCTGATTGGACAGGGACCTCACACCATACGATTTAATTCACTTTACTAAGGCCTATAGTTTTTAAACTACCGCCCATTCAATTTAATACATTTGCTTTATTTCCCACCCGTCTCACGACAAATTTTGCATTTTATTTATATAATATATTGCATTTCCGCAAGAACATCGCGAAGTGTAGTGGTGTCGGCCAACAGGTCACGGCCTTGGATGATGTCCAAGTTGACTTCATCTCCTTCTTCCTGCCAAAATTCTCATGGCGCATGTGCGGAATCTTTGTCACACGAGCTTTCAGTTCACCAAACCCAGGCCCAAATGTACGAGCTGATAAAAGTCAAAGAAGTAAAATATTAAAATCACAAATAAAATGTTTCACTGTATACCCACTCTTTCTACTCTATTCCCATTTAATTATAAATGCTATCCCGCATTAGTAGCGTTAGAGAAACAACAGCTTAATAATGACATGAGAGCAAGCTGAAGCATGTGAAAACATCAAGCAGCCATTTTAATGCACGCTGCGCAGAAGCAGAAGTTTCCCACCAAGCAAAGAAAGACGTCACACCATGTGATATGGGTGAGACATGCGCAGTAAGTTTCCCGCGCTTTAGCGGCCATTTTGGATTACAGACAAGCGTTATTCATTAGTAAAACACATAGGCAAGCATCCTCACTTTTCGTGTAGTGTATGCAAAGGTTAGTATACACAATACAAGTTTTTAATAAGTTAATACTGTGAGGAGATTGCATCCAAGCAAGTCTCATTTGTGAGACCATGCTCCATCAACAGTATCCTTAAAAACTGTTCCTTGATGTCGATAGCTCCGTCCGGGGCTATCATGGCGTCGTGAACAAACAAATCCAAACAGTTCTGGCTGACCGCGGCGTCGCGGGTCAGCTACGGTGTCGGGAAGACCCGCAAACAGTACCTTTCAGAAATGCAGGGCGTCGATGACCTCGCAGTGAGCTTCCGAAAACACGGCATCCGCAGGCGTCGGTTCCGGAGGTCGGGGCAGGCGCCGTCGGGGCCCTTGAAGTCACATGCGTTCCAGATCGAACTCCTCTCTGTTGAAGTCAGGAGCGCTGGCGTCGGCAGGCGTTGTGTGCTGCGGTGCGAAGTGCAGCGGTGTGGTGTGCAGGGCCCTCAGGTCGCAGTGCGAGCAGCGGCTCGGTGGCGGCGGCGGATGGCGTCGTCGGTGAGACCAGGGTCGCGGTGCGAGATGAAGGCAGTGCTCGTCACGGTGCTGGCAGGTCACGGTGCAGCAGCGGCGTCGTCGTTGCTGAAGCGCTGTCGTCGGCTGACGAACTGGAGTCGATGGCACCGACGTCGGTAGGCCAAGGCTGCGGTGCGGGAGGAGGGCGGTGCGTCGTGTAACTGTACGAGCGGTGCCCTCGAGTCACGGTGCAAGCAGCGGCGTCGAGTCCGGCGTGGAGCGGTGTCGTCGGGGATACCAAGGCGTCGTCGTGAAGCGAGGCGGTGCGGAGTGCAGTGCCCACAGGTCGCGGTGCGAGCAGCGGCTCGGTGGCGGCATCAGCAGGCGTCGTCAGTGAGACCAGAGTCACGGTGCGGCGTTGCGGCGGTGCCCTCTGCGGTACCTTCAGGACACGGAGTCGGGACCGGCGTCGTAGACGGCGTCGGGCTTGAAGTCTTTGCTGTTCCTGAGACTTCTTGAACAGGGGGCAAGCTCTACCTCAAGCCCTTGGAGAAACTCACAAAGTAGATTGCAGAAAGTTCAGTCCAGTCCTTTCACTGCCCAATAGAGAAGCAGCTGATGGAGCAGGGTAAATATAAAATTTTTAACCTCCTAATATTTTCGTATAATAATAATAAACATGTTCGTTCAAGTAATTAACCAACAAATGTATGTTTGGGGAAAGGATAACACGCAGTTTTATGTGCAAAGTAATGAACTAATAGTTGTTTACGTTTCTAATATAACATAATATCTTGCGTACTAAAATGATAATAAAATGCATGTTTTCGTGCTTTAAATAAAACGTGTGGTTGCAAAATAAAGCGATGGTAAGTAAGGGACAGCTTTATATGTTGCTTCTGCTAGGTAATACCTAATTGGGGTACGTAGAAAGACGGGAGGGAAACGAAAGGGTTTATATTTCATTGTTTAATAACATTTTGTTTTCTTTAGAAATAGTGCGCTTAGGCCTGCTGAGCAGTAATATAAAATGGCCGCGAGTTATTAGAGTGCGCAGGAGAGGATGCGACCACGTGATAGAGGAGAGAGGCTGTTGCAAAGAGATGATCATGTGCTGATGCCGAGAGGCTAGGATGAAAGTATGGTCAAGGCTGCTGTGACCCTTCTGAGCAGATGTGTGCCAAGATGATCAGCAAGAAGCGTGAGAAGCCTGGTTGAATCAATAGAAAGAACATTATTATACAATTTGTTGCAGAAAAAGAAACAATTTGGACTGATCGAAACGGATGAGCAAGTGCATGAACTGTGGGAAACGATGCTTGCATGGACATTCCTCACGGAACTAGTTAAGACCAGGAAGTTTGATTAGAATGTATAGGGACCTGAGTTTTGGACCAATGAGAATGAATCGCGCCATGTAAGAAGAAACATTTTATGCTGTAAGCTAGAATTAGGGTATAAGAAGACCTACTCTTAGTGGGAGGGGGTTGGAATGCTGCGGGATGCTGCGGGAGATGCTGAAGAAGTTAGATGCTGTAGATGGGAGAGTTTGCGGTTGCTGATGCTGACGAGCTGATGCTGCTGCTGTTATTTTCCTTTTCCAGTTGAGTATGAAATGCCGCTTTAGGAGAACTAGCATTTGACAAGATTTATATTAGAATTATTAGGATTTCCCCGAGAGATAGATAGGTTGATCTATAGAGTCTTTAGTATGATAACCTCATTTTCGGTCTAATAAAAGTGTCATGCAATTTACAATTATTATTATAATGATGATAAACGCAATGATCTGAATAATAAATTAATCTCGAATTTCCTGCATTCAAAACTTTATATAAACTTTACTATTCTTTAAACAAATGACTCAGTGATTTTCTTTAGCATAATGATTAATATTGAATTGGTAAAAGAGTTCATTGTGATTGAGCTGGTCTTAATCACCATCAACTGATTCCTACTAGTTGGTCCATCGACCAATGAGCGGAATACCTTAAAAGCAAATGAGAATTATTGTGTCTTTATAAAAGAGGTATCC
Organism: Calotriton arnoldi; assembly: GCA_963921515.1. NCBI lineage: Eukaryota > Metazoa > Chordata > Amphibia > Caudata > Salamandridae > Calotriton > Calotriton arnoldi. Next base: position 498,936 of record CAWUFW010008115.1, on the reverse strand, counting down.
CGTCTCTTTCCAGCAAATCGTTTTCTCCTAGGTTTCATGTCAGAGGAAAATCCAGGGAAAATAGGTGAGTAAGAGAATGTATATGCGGTGTTATGGGCCCCACCGTCATATGGATATAGTGTGTGTGTGTTAGAGAAATAATTGCACCTGGATGACCCAAAAACATAGTAGGAGAAAATATTTTTATTGTAAGCGCTGGATCAGATTTCTTGGTAGCAGAGTTATGGTTACTATAGATTAGTTTGGTGATTATTGATTTTTGATTATAGATTATTGATAAGTTTTATGTCTAACACTTTTTGTTGAGTCGCGTTATGTTATATGTAAGTTTTCACGCTTCCGGGAAGTAGGAAGTGGAACACGTGTGGCAAGAGAAGTCGCATGGAATTTTACACTGTCTGAGTTCAATTTGGTAATAGCACAGGTTGTGTTATTTAGGGACATTTTGCGTATAAAAGGTGTGTGAGTGAAATAGTGATCGAATTCTTGTGAAACTCTGGCCTTAATTCTCAGGAGCAGTATAGTCTCCACATGTGTTTTATCCCCAGAGAAACGGGTTTATCGTTTGCTTGAAAGAAGGGTAAGGTAGAGGGAAGTGCTTCTTTATCGACGTAACTGAAAGTTCTGTGGTAGGGTAGAGGTAAGCGCTGCCTACTGGAAAATACAGAATTCTTGTGTAAATGGTCAAAGCTATCTTTTCGGTTTAGTGAATCAGACAATGGAAATGTGGATAAAATGTTGTAACTAACAAGAATTGTTGAAAAAGAAATTGCCGATAAATTTTGTAAAGGAGGGGTCAAGAGCAGAAGTGACGTAGACAACAGCCGCGCTGGGATTGGACAGTGCGCTAGTCACATGAGGTATCTCTTTCTATGTACCTTTGGTTATCTGGATAGTTTTTGACGATAGACTCTTTAACATGTCATACTGAAGTAAAACCTCCCCCCCCCTCCCTCATAATAGGTGTACACTAGCCTCTTGCATGAATATGATCATTGCTACATATTAATCTGACAGGTGGCGTGCATTCTATGTATTATACTTACATCATCTTACCCTATTTAGTCACTTGAACCTTTTAGGTTTTTTGAATTGTAGGGTGTAATAAACATTTTGAATCCTTTTATGTATATGTGTTTGGATATGTATATATGATCATTAGGAGTACTGCTGATACACTGGATTGAATTTTGGGTTTTTGATTTGAGTTACGTAACTAATAATATAGAGCATTTAGTATAATATTGATCGGAAAAGTTCTCCTTAGCTTAACTTAATTTACTTAAATGTCCCTTTTGATTTATTTGTATTTAAATTGTGCTTCTGCCTGTATAATACATAGATATCCAGATGTATTGACCTGGTTTTAATGATTAGCTGGTCTGTCTTTTCGGTTGTGTTTGAAAATAAGCTTTATATCGTTTTGTGATCTATGATGTAATTTATTTGTTGGAAATAATTTAATAATCTAGTGTCTTTATTTCTACTCTTTTTTCTACTTTTAATCCTTTTATCTTTCCCCTTCTTCATTCGATCTTGATGGGATGTAGTGGTTTAATTATAACCCTCGTGGAAAGGTTTTTGTCTACCTCCAAGATGGTGGTGTCCTATTACTTTTACTATTATTCACGGTCTAGCGTTTTACGCGGGTTCTATTATAAATCAACTTCCGGGTTCTCGTACAATCATCTCCGGTTGACAGAGTTCCCGAGAGTACACTGGTCGTTTGGCTTACTCGCCACGGGTGAGTGTTTGTTGCCGGAATTGGTGGTTGGATTGAATTCGGTTTCTTACTGTGGAAGTGTTACACTGTTGGCGGTTGTATTTCGATTTACTAAGTGGCTCTATCCCTTCTGTTTGAATATATTTTCAGTCTGGGTCTAGTCGGCTTACTCCGCCGCCAGTTTCTATAGAGTGGGTATTCCGAATGAGAGTGCCGCACAAAGTTACAAGATTAATGGGATAAGAGGCTCGGATCAGATATTATCTGGATCGAAGGTAAGAGCTGGCTTACCTTGATGGTCTTATGTGGATTATACGATTGTGTGGTCAAATGTGACTGTTTTACTGTTATGGATGCTTGGATGATTAGGTGTATTTCGTTATGAGAAACCTATGTCAACGTATTCATGATAGGGCGTGGCTGTCCCTCTTTTTCAGATTTAAGTATTGGAATTAATTTTATACGAGATGAAATACTGATTGATGCCCAACCGGGTTGGAATTATCACCGGTGGAGAGGTGAGCTATCTAATTTGATTGGAACAATATTTTAGGCGTAATAGACTTTTGGTGTTAGATAAGAAAATCTCTTTTTGACTTGAATATTTTTATGCCTTAATATATAGATTGGGAGCTGTAATCAATTGTGCAGGAAGGTACGTGGTTGTATAAGTGCTAGCATGCTTAGCTGCCTTTTTGTTTGAGAGCACTTTTGATTGCCGTTGACACCGGGGTTTTATAGACATTGGGTTCTTTTAGGTTGAGAATCTACGTATTTAGCAAATATGTATTAATCATTTACCATTTTGGGGAAACTCTAGCATTATGTTCTTTCCTGGACACTTGGGTGATATATGTTTTACATATGTGGTTTTTTAAGGTTTTAATTAATTTCACATATTGACTGTTAAATTGGTATAATTCTGGGTCAAGCATTTAGTTTTTAACGTTTGCGATACGGTTTTGAAAAGTATACTTATGTTCCGTTCTACATCTGCAATTTGTTTGCAGAATTTCCTCTGTCCCTTTTTTTGCCTTATTCTGTCTATTAGTATAGCAGATGATGACATTGTAAATTCTGATTAACATGTGACCAAACAGGAATATATGTTTTTTTAATTGTTTTTAATGAATATTGTGATGGTTTGCTTTGGGGTGTTTATTTCTGGTTTTCTTTCTGTCTTTTCTGATACTCTAGGAGTTTTTTGCACACCTGTTAATGTAATTAGAACACGGGTGTATGATAAATATGATCTGTTCTTCATTTGTAGTCATCTTGTGTGAAAGGTGACTTGTTTTACTTTTTGTATTGCTCCCCAGCCCTGAAGAAGTCATGGGGAGATTACCCATTGACAAAACGCGCGTTGGCTGGTTTGCGCAAGAGAAATCATATTAAAATTGAACCATAAAGGATTAAGGATTTGTCTCGACTTTGCATATTCCAGGAACGGTGTCATATATATTTTACTTTTGCGTGTGCATAGGATCTGTTATTTTGTTTTGTCTTGGATCTTCGGGTCCTGTTTTGGGGGTTTATAGGGATATTTCCCCCACCTTTTGCACCGCACTTATTTTGTTTAAAATTCAATACTGTTCACGCTATTTGGTTTAGCGCCGATACAACATGCCTGTGTGAATTAATGTCCCCTCCTCCTTTTTGTCATCGCTAGTCACATGAGAACAAGAGCGAAGTGACGTAGACAAAAGCCGCGCTGGGATTGGACAGTGCGCCGTAGACAGAAATCATTGGGATTGGAGCGTTGGTGTGAGTCGCGCTAGCATTGGTTGAAATAAAAGCATAGGGAACAGAGTTGATTTGCCGATTGTTTTAAGGAGAAAAAGGTTGTGAAAAATGTCGTACTATGAGTATGGAAAGGAGAAAACGTCTTGGATGTCGAAAGTTAAGAACTTCTTTAAGAAGGACAAAAAGGTAGTGACTAGAGAGGGACAAATTATTCCTCCGCCGAAGTCACCAGCTTCACATATGATGCTGAAATATGGATATCATACATGCATTTGGTTAGAAAATTGGACAAAATACACCAAGAACGATGGAGCATTGGCTTTTCCTGAGAATGGTTCATTTAATGTAGCTGTATTACGGAACTTGCGAGAAAAGATGGTAATGTTAGAACCTAGACCAACACAGTTTGAAGCTTTAGCGGAATGGGAAGATGAGATGTATGAACGAGAGAGATCTAGAGGATTGAAGAATCATGAGTTTATACCAGGAAGGTTGTGGGGAATAAATCATGAGGACAGAGTAAAGCGTTGGAGATACGCTAACATGGCAGGAGGTTTGTTTCCAGCTTTTGCGGTTGAGGAAGAAACAAAGAGAAAGTGTACTGAGAAAAAGAAACATGTAGTGGTAGAAAAGTATGTGTATGGTGGTAGTAAAACGGATGACGAATTGCTGGAAGATATTTTAAACAGAAATCCACCTCCAAATCAACAGACTTCTGTAGTAGTGACACCTAATGCACCGCAAATGGAAACTGAGAGGAATAAAAACCCGAACGAAGAAATGAAATAAATAGGGCACAAGAAACATTTAAAATTTCACAAAATGATGAGACAGAAAGTGACAATGCAACTGAACTAGCAAAAACGACAAAAGAATTGACAGAGAAAAAAAGAGAATTGACAAAGAATATGGAAGCTGTAACTGTACCAGTAACGATAGGTCCAGTAATGCCAATTTTTGAAAATCAGAAAATAAATGAACATTCTTTGGTGATTCCCATGAATTCACATATGCAAAGAAAAAGAGAAGGGATGGAACTGTATAAGGAAGGTGCACACAATTCGGCGAGTACGTGTAGACCAAGTCCACCTACAAATTTGACGATAAATGAGAGTGAGGTTAGAAGAATACCTATGGTGACAGAGTCCGCATCAGGAACACCAGAAAGAACGAGTGATTGGATTGAATTAAATAGTACACCTGTAGGTCCGACTCCAGAAGAGTTAAATGAATGGATGAAAGCGCTAAGAGCGAAAGAACCTGAAGAAAAACCATTAGATGTAATTAGGTTAAAAATAGACATGGAAGAGTTGATTTTGGGAACAATTGGAACGGAAAAACTAAAGAATTATCAGGATGATGAGATTATGTTTTTGTGTAAGAGTCTTACATGGAGAGCTAGAAATTTACATGACAAATTGGAAGAGATTGCAGGTGAATTAGGAGTGGAATTTGTGAAAGTGAGGACATTGCAGAAACCGTACAGAGTAGATTTTTGTGAGAAAGACATAGAAAATTTGAACACATCAGGAAGACTGACCCAGATAAAAGAGCTGATTGTTTTATTGAGAAAATGGGGTGATGTGGATAGATGGAGAAACAGATGGACAAAGAGGAATGAGAAAACGACAGATAAGGCAGCTTTAGCTTTTGCAATGACAGATAAGGAACCAGTTACCAGAGAGTACCCAATGAGAGAAACACCAGGTGGTAGTTATGTGCATGTTCCGTGGACCAGACAGGATATACTGTCATTTACAAATGACTTCCCAAAATTGAGAGAGAAACCAGTAGAATGGTACAGACAAGTGGAGAGATTTGTTAAAGTGTCAAAAGTGCTGTGGATAGATCTAGATGGATTGTTTGACATAGTAGTGCCTGCTGATTTATGGACGGAATGTAAGGTTACAATTGATTGGCCAACTGTGGAATATCCAAGGGATGCCAAAACAGGAGCGCCAGGTCCAGAAGTGATGCGGAAATATGATCAGGTAGTTACCTTTTTGAAGAATAAAATTCCACCAAAAGAAACAGATTGGGTGAAAATAGACAGAACAACACAGGAAAGCAAAGAATCAGTGCATGCGTACTATGAGAGATTGTTGTTGGTTTTCAAACAGTATAGTGGTTATGAGACGCTAAGTGAGAAGGACATGAGTCATTTTGTATATAGGTTCGTGTATGGATTAACACCGGAGATAAGTGAAAGGATTAAGCAGCATTTGATAGGGTGGCAGAATAGCACAGTGGACGAAGTTTTGAGATATGCTAAGTATTGCAGTGATGAAATTGAGAGTAAACAGCGTAAATTGAAAGAAAAAGCCATGTGGGCACAGGTGAAAGTTGCAGAGAAGCAAGAAGCTCAATTGAATAATACTAGCAGTGAAACAGGACAGTTTAAATCCCGACCTAATATAGGTAAAGGAAAAGGACAAATGAGCATAGATGAGGCGAAGAAAAAATGGCCATGCCACAATTGCGGAAAGCTAGGGCATTGGAGAAACGAGTGTAAATTTCCTCCTAAACCTAATATAGGAAATCAAACATTAAATTCACAGGTGCAGAGTGAGGTAGTTACTCAACAAGGTCAGGTGCCACAACCACCACTTCCCAAGAGTGCTAATCAACAGAAGTACAGTGCAGAAACAGGATTCTACGGAGGAGAACAGGTAAAACAGTTGTCACGTGCAGCTGAAATCTCACAATATTGGTTACGACAGAGTGAGGATGAGTCGTATGAAAGCTCATGACGGTGTCTGAAAGAGAGGGGAGAGTGCGTGCTTGGCGCAACTCTAGAGGTAGAACAGTCAGGTCCATTTGTGGATGGAGAAGTGAATGGTGCAAATATAACATTCCTTGTTGACACTGGAGCTACCCGTTCTACTGTTAGGTCAGTGGAAATTCCAAATCTTCCTCTCTCAGGTGAACATATACAAGTGGTTGGAGTTTCCAATCAGCAAATTGAAACGCCTCTTACTAGATTAGTAAAGGTGAAAATTGGTCCATTTAATGAAATGCACCGATTTGTGGTGTGTGATTGTAGTCCCGTTAACCTTTTAGGACGCGATTTATTGTATAAGATGAACTGCACAATTTATTGTACTCCAGACGGAATTGCATTTCAGACTCCAGATGAGGATGTACTGTATAAAATGACAATGGTAAATTTGGAACCAGAAGTAAATCATTTGTTTCCTGTATTTGATGCAGAGAAAATCCCAATTGAGTTGAAAGGGACAGTAAAAGAAGAAGTATGGGACTTGACAGGAGAAGATGTAGGATTAATGAAAGGAGTAGATCCCGTAAAAATTACCGTAAAAGAAGGAACGAGTTACCCAAATACACCTCAGTATAAATTGACTCCAGAAATAATTGAAGGAATAACGCCAGTAATAAATAAAATGATTGAACAAGGAATTCTAAAAGAAATCATGAGCAGTCCATGTAATTCGCCAATAATGGGACTGAAAAAGCCAAATGGAACATATAGAATCGTACAGGATTTGAGAAAGGTAAACAAAATTGTTGTACCTTGTTGCCCAATAGTACCGAATCCTGTCGTGATTCTATACCAGATTCCACGCGAAGCAGAGTGGTACACTGTGATTGATTTATGTCATGCATTTTTCTCTATTCCATTACATCCAGATAGCCAGCCAATATTTGCGTTTAGGTTTGGAGAGCGTATTTTGGCATGGTGCCGAATTCCTCAAGGGTATACAGAGAGTCCCTCAATCTTTAATCAGATCTTAAAGAAATCATTGGAAGACTTAAGAATGCCAGAAAAGTCAGTAATGGTTCAGTATATTGATGACCTACTGGTGGCATCAAAAATGAAAGAAGCCTGTGTCAATGACACGATTGCTTTGCTGAATCATTTAGCAAAAAGAGGACATAAAGTGTCCCCTTCAAAATTGCAGTTTTGTAAACAAGAAGTCCAGTATTTAGGGCATAAAATTGAGAAAGGAGTACGAAAGGTAACGACAGAGAGAATAAAAATGATTCAAGGAATGAGAGCTCCTATGACACAAAGAGAGGTAAGAATGTTTTTGGGAATGGTTGGATATTGTCGACAATGGATAAGCGGTTTTTCACTAATTGCTAAACCATTGCAGAAACTGACAAAGAAGGATGTTAAAGATCCTTTTGAAATGAATGATGAAGAAATGAAAGCATTCAAAGAGCTGAAAAAGAAATTGTGTGAGGCTCCAGCATTAGGAATGCCTGACTATGAGAAAGATTTTGAGCTGTTTTGCAGTGAAAGAGATGGATGTGCATTTTCAGTTTTGGTACAGAGACATGGAACTATGAAAAGACCAATTGCATATTTTTCTGCTGTGTTAGACCCTGTAGCCAGAGCGTTGCCTGGATGTTTGAAAGCAGTTGCTGCTACTTGTGTGAGTCTGGAACAGAGTGAAGGCATAGTGATGGGGTATCCATTGAGAGTGTATGTTCCCCATTCTGTGGAAATTCTTTTGACAAGAACCAAAACACAACACATGACACATAGTCGGCTGACTAGGTATGAAAAGGTAATTTTGAGTGCAGATAATGTGACCATTGACAGATGTATGAATGTGAATCCTTCAACATCATTGCCAGATGAAGAGAATGTGATTGAAATGGATGAAGTAGATCACGATTGTCTGAATGTGCTTGAATACTGTACTAAACCAAGAGCTGATATACGAGATGAGCCCTTAAAAGAATCAGATTATATTCTGTTTGTGGATGGCTCATGTTTGAGAACGAGTGATGGAGTTCTAAGTGCAGCATATGCAGTTTGCACAGTAGCAACTGTTTTGGAAGCATCTTGTCTGAAAGGTGTACGGTCAGCCCAAGTTGCAGAATTAGTATCTCTGATTCAAGCATGTAAGTTGGGAAGAAATGTACGGGTGACGATTATGACTGACAGCCAGTATGGCTTTGGGGTAGTGCATGACTTTGGTCAGATTTGGTCACAAAGGGGTTTCTTGACGTCTGCAGGGACACCCATAAGGAATGGAGATTTTGTGAAAAAGTTGCTTGAGGCGATACAGCTGCCAAAAGAGATTGCTGTAGTAAAGTGCAATGCACATAAAAATGGGGAAGACTACATTACTGTTGGCAACAAATATGCTGACGAAATGGCACAGAACTGTGCAAAGAATGTGGTCTCTTTAAACAAATGCCGCGAGAGAGAGCATATTTCTTGTCCATTGCTTTTTACTAACTCAATTGAAACATGGGATGAGGTAAGACAGTTACAAGAAGCTGCAGAAGACGAAGAAAAAGATACTTGGCTAAAAGCAGGATGTAGGAAACATGAAGAAACTGATGTATGGGTTTACAGGGATGAGAGACCAGTTATGCCTGATAGCATGATTTCTGACTTGGCACGGATGTACCATGGGCAAGCCCATATTGGGAGAGATTCAATGATCAGACTTTTTAGACAAACATGGTACTATCCAAAATTCAGAGCCATAGCTGAGAGTCTTTGTCAAAGATGTCTAATTTGCCAACAGTTAAATCCAGGAAGGAAGACAGTAGTGAGTCTAGGGAGAATAGGACGAGAAGGGGGTCCTTTTACCAGAATGCAGATGGATTTCATAGAAATGCCACCTTTCAGCAGATTGAGGTATGTCTTAGTGATCGTCTGTTTGTTTTCCCGTTGGGTGGAAGCATATCCAACAAGAAGGAATGACAGTATCACAGTAGCAAAACTTTTGCTGAGAGAATTCATTCCGAGGTATGGTTTTCCAGTCACGATTGAAACAGATAGAGGAACACATTTTCAAAATGAATTAGTTAAACTGATTTGTGAAGCCCTTAGTATTAAACAGAAGTTGCATTGTGCATACAGACCAGAAGCTTCTGGAATAGTAGAGCAAGTGAATGTCACAATAAAAAACAGGTTAGGAAAAATGTGTCAAGCTACAGGACTGAAATGGCCAGATGCTTTGCCATTGGTTCTGATGACAATCAGAAGTATTCCGGAAAGGAAGACTGGACTCAGTCCACATGAGATAATCATGGGACGAGCAATGAGACAAGCTCAAGTACCTGTCAACAAGCTACTGACTATAACTGATGATCTAGTACTGGATTATTGCAAAGGATTGGCTGATGTGGTGCGTTCTGTGTTTCATCAGGTTGGACCGGATGCGACCACTCTTGAAAGAAAACCAGCACACGACTTGAATCCAGGAGATTGGGTTCGAATAAAAGTCCACCGGAGAAGAAATTGTTTGGTTCCTCGCTGGGACGAACCACGACAAGTGATCCTAGTGACAACGACCGCAGTTAAGTGTGCAGGAGTGAAACACTGGGTTCATGCCAGCCATACCATCAGAGTTCCAGAACCTAAAGATCGACCTGTGAGTCGGCATCTGGAAATAATAGACAACAGTTCAGCATCAGAAAGAGAAGAGGAGACAAACAGGGTGCCAGAACTTGAAGATCGACCTGTAAGTCGACATCTGGGAGACCCAACTACAAGTGAAACGATAGAAGAAGAAGAAGAGATAGAGGAAATAGCTGAAGTTCCAGAATTTGAAGATCGACCTGTAAGTCGACATCTGGAAATATCTGATACCAGTTCAGAATCTGATACAGAACAGTCAGAAGGAGAAGAAATTATAAAGACAAAGTGGAATTTTGAAAGCATAAGAGAAGAAACTGAGCCAGAAAACAGTGACAGTGAACAACCAAGTACAAGTGGTGGTAGAATTCCTTCGAAGATAATTTTAATAGATAAAGAAGGGAGAGTTTCAGACCAAAAGTTAGAAAATCGGAAAAGCCCCGAGGAGCAGTAGGGACAGATAGTCAAACACAAGAACAGGGAAATTTAGAAGCAGATAGAGAAACTGACACAAAACCGGAAGAACCTCGAGGAGGGACAGAAGTAGGTGAACGAAGGAAGATAAGAAAAGAACCACAAGTAGCTGAAAGCGAAATAATTAGTTTCAAAATAAGAGGAAATAACGAAAAGATTGAAACAGAATCAGAAGAAAGTGGAGAAGAAAGAAATGAAAAACTAGAGACAAGAAAAAGAAATTGGAAAACAGAAAGAGAGGAAAATGGGAGTGAAGCAAAAAGGACGAGAAAAGGAGACAATTGGCCCAACGAAGTAAGAAGATTAAGATACAGAATAGTAAAATTGGATGGAAAAAGTGCTGAACAAGTGAATGAAATAACAAGTCAAAAGGAGCAAGGAAAACAAGGTGGTAAACACTTGCAGAAAACAAAAAGGATAAAGAAAGTGAATCAGAAGTACAGATCACCTGAATGGTTGTATCGTGCTCTGACTAGTTACAAAGAAGGATTGAACACTCACGAGAACCCAGAACAAAGAAACCTGATGGGAGAAAGTGAAGTGCAACAAACCTGAAGAAACAAACCTGAAGTGGTTGCTGTAGATAGTTTACCGGATTTGACAAAAACACTGAACTGACAAAATTACCGGATGTGACAAGGAAAGAATTCTGAGAAAGAATTGAAGAAAGAACCAAGCAAAGACAACATTCTGAAAGTACAGAGTGGCAAGCAAGTCATTTCTGAGGTGTAGTGACACAATTTTCTAGAAAACAAGTACAAAATGGAGAATATTAGAGATAGAAAATGTAAATGTGAGTTTTTAAAAAGATGGTGCAAAATGTGCTGTTTTTGTACAGGATTATTAATAACAGTATGGGTAGTTTTAGCAATAACTATTCCAATTAGTTTAGCTGTAGTGGAAAAGTCTAATAACACTGAGAAGGAAAAAGGAGCTAACACTCAAGAGCCAGTTATTTTAAGGAGTAGTGCAGAATTACATAAGGATAAATCAATAACAGATTTTTCAAAGAATGTGTTTACTAAATTATTGTATGAGTACGTAGAAACAATGGATGTAAGGGATTGTTATGTTTGTATGCAGTTGCCTGCATCTGTAGCAGAGGGTGTGACTTATCATCACCTCCCTTTGACGTATGGAATAACATGTAGTGTATTAGCAAGCTTATTTTATAAAACAGGCAGATTAGAATATTATTACACTGATGTAGATAGGATTTTTGCAAAGGTTTCTGTAGTTCCCGAGCTCAATAAAATAAAAGAGGGAAAGATTTTTGGTGAATATTTCTTAGAAGATAAGATTTTAACATTAGATAATATATTTAGGTACAACCTTACCTGTGAGTTAAAGAAAGAAGAAAAAGTATTTCTAGAAATGGTTGAGGAAAGAAGAGTGAAATTTGAAAGAAAAGTAATTGAAGAGACAAAAACACCTCTTTGGGCGTTTGAGGAAGACCATCATGACAAGAAAAAGATAAATGCAGCTATGACTCTGGATTGGCCCCAACAGGGAAGGTTGTGCATTAGAAGAAATAAGATGAGATATGACAATTATTTTGTGGGTTCCAGTAATTGCTATGACAATTACCTAATTATAGGTGGATGGGGATTCAAAGGGGGAAAAGATCCAATATTTACAGGGATTTATTATGTTTGTGGGAATAGGGCTTATTATAGGTTGCCGGACCATTGGTATGGATCATGTTATTTAGGCCTGGTCTTTCCAAAGATTTTTCATGTGGATAGAAAAGAAAAAGGAACACACAAAATTATAAATACCTTTACACGTAGAAAAAGGGAAAGTTTTTCAGAAATAGTAGGTGATATTTTTGGTGCATTGATACCAGCAGTGAGAATATCTTTGAATGCATTCAGAATTCGGAAATTATCCACAGTAGTAGATCGTTTATCTACAGATACTGCTGGAGGGTTCTTAATGGTAAATACCGAGATGGTTGCCATGAGAGCTATGGTGATGCAAAATCGTCTTGCCCTTGACATTCTTTTGGCAAAAGAGGGCGGAGTCTGTGGAATGCTGAAAGTCCAACATTGTTGCACTTACATTCCTGATAAAAGCGAAAATATACAGAAGTATATAACAAATATTACAAATTTGCGCAAAGAACTAGTACCACTGGAGGTTGAAAGTGTTTGGGGAAAACTTGGTAAAGGGTTTTCTTCTGTAACGAATTGGTTAACAAGAATGAGTGGATTAATAATAGGGAAAGTTATAATAATAGCAACCATGATAATAATAATAATATTAGTATTGAAACTTGCAGTAACATGTATAAAGAGACGAAGAAAGCAGAAAAAGTTAGAAAAAGAAAATATGATAAACAAAGAGAGAGAGAGAGAGAGAAATAGGTGAAATAGAATTAGAAGAAATAAAAGAGAACCTGTACAAGAAAACAAAGAGACAAGTTGAAAGTGATACAGAAGTATAAAACTAACAAAAGCAAATGGATAAAAGATATATGCTGTCTGAGAAAATTGTATAACTTGGGTTTGTGTGGTGATGTTAAAAATCACCAAAGGGGGGAGTTGATGGAGCAGGGTAAATATAAAAATTTTAACCTCCTAATATTTTCGTATAATAATAATAAACATATTCGTTCAAGTAATTAACCAACAAATGTATGTTTGGGGATTGGATAACACACAGTTTTATGTGCAAAGTAATGAACTAATAGTTGTTTACGTTTCTAATATAACATAATATCTTGCGTACTAAAATGATAATAAAATGCATGTTTTCGTGCTTTAAATAAAACGTGTGGTTGCAAAATAAAGCGATGGTAAGTAAGGGACAGCTTTATATGTTGCTTCTGCTAGGTAATACCTAATTGGGGTACGTAGAAAGACGGGAGGGAAACGAAAGGGTTTATATTTCATTGTTTAATAACATTTTGTTTTCTTTAGAAATAGTGCGCTTAGGCCTGCTGAGCAGTAATATAAAATGGCCGCGAGTTATTAGAGTGCGCAGGAGCGGATGCGACCACGTGATAGAGGAGAGAGGCTGTTGCAAAGAGATGATCACGTGCTGATGCCGAGAGGCTAGGATGAAAGTATGGTCAAGGCTGCTGTGACCCTTCTGAGCAGATGTGTGCCAAGATGATCAGCAAGAAGCGTGAGAAGCCTGGTTGAATCAATAGAAAGAACATTATTATACAATTTGTTGCAGAAAAAGAAACAATTTGGACTGATCGAAACGGATGAGCAAGTGCATGAACTGTGGGAAACGATGCTTGCATGGACATTCCTCACGGAACTAGTTAAGACCAGGAAGTTTGATTAGAATGTATAGGGACCTGAGTTTTGGACCAATAAGAATGAATCGCGCCATGTAAGAAGAAACATTTTATGCTGTAAGCTAGAATTAGGGTATAAGAAGACCTACTCTTAGTGGGAGGGGGTTGGAATGCTGCGGGATGCTGCGGGAGATGCTGAAGAAGTTAGATGCTGGAGATGGGAGAGTTTGCGGTTGCTGATGCTGACGAGCTGATGCTGCTGCTGTTATTTTCCTTTTCCAGTTGAGTATGAAATGCCGCTTTAGGAGAACTAGCATTTGACAAGATTTATATTAGAATTATTAGGATTTCCCGAGAGATAGATAGGTTGATCTATAGAGTCTTTAGTATGATAACCTCATTTTCGGTCTAATAAAAGTGTCATGCAATTTACAATTATTATTATAATGATGATAAACGCAATGATCTGAATAATAAATTAATCTCGAATTTCCTGCATTCAAAACTTTATATAAACTTTACTATTCTTTAAACAAATGACTCAGTGATTTTCTTTAGCATAATGATTAATATTGAATTGGTAAAAGAGTTCATTGTGATTGAGCTGGTCTTAATCACCATCAACTGATTCCTACTAGTTGGTCCATCGACCAACGAGCGGAATACCTTAAAAGCAAATGAGAATTACTGTGTCTTTATAAAAGAGGTATCCCGTCTCCTTCCAGCAAATCGTTTTCTCCTAGGTTTCATGTCAGAGGAAAATCCAGGGAAAATAGGTGAGTAAGTGAATGTATATGCGGTGTTATGGGCCCCACCGTCATATGGATATAGTGTGTGTGTGTTAGAGAAATAATTGCACCTGGATGACCCAAAAACATAGTAGGAGAAAATATTTTTATTGTAAGCGCTGGATCACAGCCACTGCAGGCCAACACAGCAAAGCACACAGCAAAGTGGTAGTTCCTCCTCACAGCTTCTCCAGCTCTTCTTCTTGGCAGTCTTCTTGGTCCAAAAGAGTTCTAAAGTTCTGGGGATTGGGTCCCCCTTTTTATCCTCAATTTCTCTTTGTTCTCTGAAGGCAGAGAGGCCTTTGCCTAGTCCAAACCAGTTCTGGTCAGTCCTGGAGCGCTTTGTTGACAAAACTCCTTCTTTCCTTTTGCAGTGTAGGCCAGGGACATCAGACGCACCACAGGAGGTGGAGCCAGCATTGTGGAGGGAAGGCACAGCCCTATTCAGGTCCCAGGTGCAACTCCTCCCACCCATCTACATGTAGATCTTGCTATGCAGCCCTCTGCTGACTCACCCTGTCTCCTGGAATCCCCCAGCCCCTGTCACTCACACTCCAGACAAGGAATACACAACCTAGCAGAGGCAGGCTTGGATGGTTAGACAAGAAAATACCTACTTTCTAAAAGTGGTATTTTCAAACACAGAATGTTAAAACCAACTTCACTAAAAGATGCATTTTATCATTCTGAGTTCAGGCATACTAAACTCGAATTTCTACCATGTTCCCTGGGTCAGTTAGGATCATAGGATGTAATAATCAAACTGCCCATTCTGGCCTACGGGGAACAGGTAGCCTTGCAATAGTGAAAAACGAAGTAGGCTGTATTTCACTATCAGGACATGCTGCACACACCAGGGCATGTCCTACCTTTCACACACAATGCACCCTGCCCACAGGGGTAACATGGGCCTACCACTGGGGTGACTAACATGTAGAAAAGGAAAGGTTTAGGGACTGGCAAGTGTGTGCACTTGCCAGGTCGACATAGCAGCCCCAGGCTGCACACAGGCTCTGCAATGGCAGGCCAGAGTTCCACTTTACGGGCTGTTTGCGTGGGTGGCACAATCCAGTGCTGCAGCCCACCAACAGCATTTGATTTATAGGCCCTGGCACTCGCAGTGCACTTTACTAGGGACTAACACATAAATCAAATAGGCCAATCATGGAAACACCAATCCATAACACATTTTCTACAGGAGCACTTGAACTTTCCCCCTGGACAGCAGTGAGGAAAGTGCGCAGAATCATTACACCAGCAAAAACAGAGTCAAAAACAGGAGGTCAGAAAGCAAAAAGTCTGGGGAAACACGCCAAAAGATGCCAAGTCTAACAAGAGCTTTCAGATCCTATTGCTTTAACAGTTTGTAGATAAGTTTGAAGGTGGATTGATTTTGTTAGTTAGGTTAGAGTTAGGTGAACTCAGGAGTTTCAGACAGTTGTAGGTCAGAATATGAAGGGAAAAAATATTATAGGAAAATACCATGGCCTAAACATTGACTATAAAATTAGTGTAAAATTAAGTTTACTTAGGTAAGCATAGATTTACTTTTGTTTACCCCAGGTCCACGTACCTTGAAGATATGTATATTATAAAGGTCCATTTATATGAAACTAAGGGTAATAAAACCTATTCATACTTATATATACTTACCTTCATGATATTTTTGTACTGCTATTTAGGCTGCAAAATGTTTGTGTGGCAATATTTTCTTTTGACATTCTGAAAGAAAATCATTCCAGGGATGTGAGTGTTGATGGGTCTTGGAGAAAGAGGGCAATGTTCCAAGCCACAACATAAATTACTTTAACCAATAGGTTGACTCCTTCTGTTGAAAGTGCCACTCTGAAATATTTGTTAGTCATTTACGATATAGCTTTGGTGATAACACTTGAATTTATGTTTTAAAAAACTCAGAAATTAACTTGTTCTACAAGTATGTTTTTACCAAAAAGAGATGGATGGATTGTGAGGATGTGCTGCCACATGGTTATTACATGGAGCATAAGGAAGGATGGCATGGAGAAATATGTGGTAGACTGAAGCTTTGGGCATCTCGAAAAACATCATTGAGGATACTACTGATGACATCACTGATAACATCATCCAAGCTACTGCTCTTCACATTACTCCATAAACTGCTAGATCTTTTTAGAAAACAAAGTCAGTAATAAAGTGTCCACTAACATACACCGCATAGTTTGACTAATTGTACAAGTGTGCATGTTTGAAATAGGAATAGTGAAGTACTACAGATGAGTCTGATTCACTATGTTAAAAGTTATGGTGCACAGTTTAACTACCAGTAAAGTTTTAAATGAAAACTGTAGTTCATTAAAAAAAGGTAGTGACTGAGCACACATAGTGTGAATTGCAGACGTTTGTTTCAAATAAGTTGCAGCTTAAATCAAAGTCCTGTTGGCAAAATTGTGAGAAAAACTCAAGTTTATCCTTACAATACATTGTTCACATGTAGATTTCTGTGCACATGCTGATGTTAAAGAGTTGTCATGTAGGGCTATCAACACATTCTATATAAACTAGAGATTTATAAGATGCAGATATAATATGCCCTGAAATTCAATGAAAATTCAGAGGTATTTTGTTGAAGAATGTATAATGTATGGGTGACTCATAAACGGTTCAAATGCAGTGTGATTGTAAACATTGTTCTAATGGTCTACATCATTCTGCTCATTTCAAGAATATATGTGAGGTATTTATACAAACTACAGAGAGTTGTGCATAGGACCGGGGTGTGCATGCCTTATCAGTGTCTAATGCATAGATGTAAAGCTGTTGACTTAAAGTTCTATGTCAGATGAGGTATTTAATAGGTACATCTTGATACCTATCTTAATAAGGCAAATAATCACCACTCTGTTGAACAGTATTCAAGATTTAATAAATTGCTGATCACATAAATGTTTGCAGAAACAATACTGGGGCTGTTCGCCAAGGTAACTTGTGAATACTTTACACGTGTAAGTTTACTCTTACGTAAATTGCAATCACATTAATGTCTAGAGAGACATTATGTTTCTCACAATCCTGAATACAAGTCAAAAGCGAGCATATCTACTAAATGTGGATGATTTCACAGATATAAATCATGCTCTGCATATTGTGAAAGGTTACAACAATTACCACTACAAAGGTTATAGGTGTGGCCTGCTGAATACCTTCCAGTGTGAAAGGCTTTAGCAAACTGTCACGTTTATTGGGTGATGTCATCAGGGATGTCATCAATGGTGTCATTTGAGGTGCCATGAGTGATGTCATCAATGTTGCCATTTGCCATTATATGAGTGATGTAATATGTGTGGTCATAAGCAGTGCATGCAGGAGCACACTGAACTATAACTGGCAAATTTCAGTTTTTTTGTTTTTTAATCTTAGCTTTTATCTAATTTCATTATCTAACTATAATGTCACTTTAACCTTTGGTCTTTTCAGTGCATTTCTAGTTTTTTTTAATGTAAGGTGAGATCTTATTGCCACACCTAAATATACCATCACCTTAATGTTTGGTTTTACAGTGAATTTCTGGGATATTTTTGATCATATTTAGCCAACAGCCCCACTGCACACAGCATTTGACTATGCACAGCGAAAGCGGGGGTGGAGTCAGGCCCACCCCCGTCAGTGACCAACCTCCCATAACGCATGGCCATAGGCTGGGCACAGCAGCGGGGTGGCTGTACAGCCTGCATCCAACTCCCCACCCCCCCATGGGCACCAAGCACCTCACTCCGCATTGCCAAAGGCTGTGCGCAGTGGGGGATCCGCAGCAAGCCCTGCAGACATTCCCACCACGGGCGTACAATCCTCAGCTGCGCAAGAGCTTCAGCAGTGCGCAGATGTGCTTTCGACCTGTGCCTAATCCACTGTGAGCAGCCAACCCCCACTGCGCATGGCTATGTGCTGCACGGTGCTGGTTGGCCACAGGGTCTGCTGCCCTAGTCCCTCCCGCAGCCCTCAGTTGTCAGCTTGCTGCACCTGCCCCTCGAGCCTGCCCTCCGTGGTTCATGTACTGTTCAAGCTCCTCCTGCCTGCCCTCCGTTGTCAGTTTGCTGCCCATCCCACCTGACCTCCATTGTCTGTGTGCTAGCACATCCCCTCCTGTCCACCCTGCTTGCTGCCCTTGCTCCCCTCACGAGTGTCTACTGTTCTCCATGTGCTGGCACCTGCCCCACACCTGCCCCCAGTGGTCAGCTTGCTGTTCCTGCTGGCTTGTTGTCCATGTCAGCTTGCTACCCCTGCCCTCTCCTGCCAGTCTGACATTCTGTGTGTGTGCCCTTGCCCTCACCTGCCTGCCCTCTGTGGTCAGCTTGCTGCCCCTGCCCATTCAGCTTACATGAGCCTGTCCTTCTCCCGCCTGCCCTCCATTCTCCATGTGTGTGTGGCTCTTCCCCCTCCCACCTTCCCTTTGAGGTCAGCTTGCTGCCCTTGTCCGTGCCCATCTGCCCTCTGTGGTCAGATTGCTGCCCTTTCCCCTACACCCTCCTGCTTGACCTCAGTTTTATCTGTGCATGCCTCTGCCCCTCCCACCTGTCCTTTGGGGTCAGCTTGCTGGACCTATCCATGCCAACCCGCCCTCGCTAGGCAGTTTGCTGCCCCTCCACCCCCCTGACCTGCCCTGTGTTTGACCTGTGTGTGCCCCTGCTCTCCATGATCAGCTTGCTGCCCCTGGCCCTGCCCCCTCTCAATTGCCCTTGTTCTCCTTGTCTGTTCCCTTGCCTCCTCTCATCTGCCCTCTCTGGTCAGTTTGCTGCCCCTGCCTATGTTGGCCTGTCCTCTGTAGTCAACTCTCTCCTATTGCCCACGACCCACTTCTGCCTGCCCTCAATTCTCCATTACATGCCCCTGATCCCTCCTGCCTGCCCTCTGTGGTTAGCTTGCTGTCCCTTCCCGTTAAGGACTGCCCTCGGTGGTCAGCCGGCTGTCCTTGCCCCATGTCCATTCCTGCCTGCCCTCCATTCTCTGTGTGCATACCAATTTCCCCTCCTGCCTGCCCTCTATGATCAGCTTGCTGCCCCTGCCCTCCTCCACCTGGCCCCTGTTCATCCTGTGTGTTCCCCTACCACTCCCGCCTGCCCTCCATGGTCAGCTTACTTCCCCTGCATCTGCCATCCTCCCTCGTGCTTTCCATTCTCCCTGTATGTGCTCCTACCCCCTTCCGCCTGCCTTCTGTGGTCAGTTTACTGCCCCTGCCGGGCATCGCTCCATGTTCAGCTTGCTGCCTTTTCCTCTTGCCCCTCCCATCTGCCCTCCCTTGTCCATTTGTGGTCCCCAGCCACTTTCCATTTGCTGTCCGTGGTCAGCTTGCTGCCACTGCCCCTGCTGGTCTGTCTTCCTTGGTCAGCCCAGCTTGCTGCCCCTGCTCTTGACCCCCCTCCCACCTGCCCTTTGTTCTGCATGTGCATGCCACTGCCCCCTCTTGCCTGCCCTCCGGGGTCAGCTTGCTGCCTGAGCCGGCCTGCACTCTATGGCCAGCTTGCTGCCCCTACCTCCCTCTTTCCTGTCCTCAGCTTGTCGTGTGTATGCCCTGCTCCCTCACACCTGTCCTTCATGGTCAGCTTGCTGCCCCTGACCATGCCGCCCTGCCCCCATTGGTCTTTGTGCTGGCATCTACCCTCTGTGGCCCGTATGCTGCCTCTTCCTCCTGTCCTTTGTGTCCATTGTGCTTCTTCTGCCCATTCTGCCTGCCCTTCGTAGTCAGATTGCTCCCTCTGCAGAACCAGGTACAATATTTCTATGCTTAAAAAAAAAAAGGTGGTGCCCCCCAAAATATTATTTTTTAAATATTTTTAAGGGAGGGGGTCGTTTTAGGCCCTCCTGCCCCACATATATCTAGGGATCAAGGTGTGACCACCCTGAATCCTTATGGGCTTTTTACAAAAAATGTTCAGGATTTGGGGACCAACTCCACAAGTCCTGTAACAGCAGCTGCAACTTTTTTTCTAGCTGGTGCCCGCCAATCAGATTACTCTCTATTGTGGGACAGGTTGTGGCCCAGTGGTACTAAAAAATCCCAAGGGAGAAAAATGTCCCTAAGCCAATCAGAATGCCACATTGTTTTAAATTACTGTTCCACAGGACTCCTTCTGGACCAACTGACCAGATATATCTTTTTAACCCCCTTTAGGACCACCATGAGCACTTCTTTAAATGCAAATTTCTCAAAAGCATGCTTCCATAGTAAAGTTCTAACTTTTTGACAAATTTCGTGTCATTCTGTTCAGTTGTTTATTTTATATTGGTGAGCAAAGTTTCTAAAGGGAATTAACATGGGAAATCGATGTTTTGAGACTCCTTTTATTGTTGGGCCCTGCTTGATGGATCAGCCTGAAATTTTCCAGGAATGAGTTGGAGTAGATGAACTTTTTATTTAAAGATTCATGAAGATTTGTCAAGCTGCACCTGACCTAATTATAACTACATAGTGGTTACCACCACTGTGCTTTATATATATATATATATATATATATATATATATATATATATATATATATATATATATATATATATATATATATATATATATATATATATATATCAAATTACGCTCCCTTGTGCCCTAGACGCACAAAGACAGGTACGGACAACTTCTTGAGCTGGTGCCAGATTTTCTTTTATTAAAATATTAAAGTTGCGTGCAAAGCTCCTACATATACATATATATATATATATATATGTATATGTAGGAAGCTGGCTCTGTACATACTATACCAAAGTAAGGTATAGTGTGCACAGAGTCCAGAGGATCTCCAAAGGCTTAAAGAGGTTAAAGTAGATAATACCTTACTCTCTATTTGTGGTAGTGTGGGCGAGCAGTAAGGCTTTATCAGACAGTAGTGTTAAGCTTTTATTGTACACACTCAGGCAAGAAATGATTTCACACACTCAAAGACTGAACTCTGACCAATTGTTTTGTATAAACATATGTCTTAGTTGTATTTTATTTTTAGAACCAAGCCAGACTTGGTGCAGGTAAACAAAAATAGTACTTTTCTGATAATACAGCTGAATGCAGTTGAATGTAGTTACAGGTAGGTCAAATGTTCAGAAACAGTTGAAATTACTTTTCATTTACTTTGCAATTACTTTGTGGTTACTTTTTAGATTACTTTTCAGATTACGTTTTCTACTCAGTGTGATATGCCTAGCTATCACACTGGGACATTTCCTAAATAACAGGTAAGTAAGTCAGTTTTTGTAAACACATAGTTTCTTAAGTTCTCGTACAATTTCCAACTCCACACAGAACTATTTTCACAGAAAAGCAGTCAATGCAAACCTATGGGAGGAAAGGAAGTTATCTGTTTAAAGGTGAGTACTTGGTTGTGGGAGTTGCGTTCGTGGGGTTAGAAGCAGGGTTTCCCAGGGTCAAGGATGCACTCAAAGAACACTCTCAGTGGCACTAGGGTGGCCGGGTGCAGAGTGCCCCTATGTTCTACAATGGGGGTTAGGGGGCCTCTGGTTGGTGGCTACTCACGGGCACGCCACTTGGATGTGGGAGAAAAGCTCCTGGGGTTTAGCTCAGGGGCAAAGGGGGATCCAAGTTAGCACACCCACAGTGGCACAGGGGTGGCCGAGTGCAGGGTGCTGGATCGATGTCGGGAGCCCTGTTGGTTTCAATGGGGAAGCTCTAATCAGAACCAACACTACAGGCTCCGGCACGAAGATCTTCTGGAGGTGACCACCAGATGGAGAGGTAAGTTGGGATGTCGTGGGATGTTGTGGGATGCC
The DNA here is from genome assembly GCA_963921515.1 of Calotriton arnoldi. Classification (NCBI taxonomy): domain Eukaryota; kingdom Metazoa; phylum Chordata; class Amphibia; order Caudata; family Salamandridae; genus Calotriton; species Calotriton arnoldi. The sequence goes on along the minus strand of CAWUFW010008115.1, from coordinate 476,863 downwards.
GGGACACCGTCGGTTGGGCCACCCAAGGCCGTGGGGCGTTGGGTGCAGGGGTGCCTTTTGGCGTTGGGTTTTCCTTAACGGCTATGGGCGCGGTCAGGGGATCCTCAAGATAGGGGCTGCAGGCGTCGTCGGGAGACTTCCTTAGGTAGGTCAGAGATCACCAGATCCCAGGTCAGGATCACCAGAGGGACCTCCTTGTAGTGTTGGGCCACTCAGACTCGGGCCGTGGGCGTCGGGTGCAGACTCGCGGATTTGGCTGGAGCCAGAGTCTGTTGGTGAGCAAATCCTGTGCTCACGGGAGACAAAGTCTTGTTGGGTAAGGCAAGGCAGGTCCTCCGGGTTCTGGGGGGCTGCTGGCTGCAGGACACACCGGGATTCCGCTGGAGCAGGTCGAGGTCGTGACAGGCCGGTAGGACTGGGGCCAAGTCAGTTGGTGTCCTCCTCTTCTTCCTTCAGAATGACTCTTCGGTCCTTCTTCTTTCTTCTTGTCTGAGGAGGCAAGGTTTGGGGTTGCCCCTAAATACTAAATTTAGGGGTGTTTTAGGTAGATACAGGTTGGGACCTCACTCTGGTTGGTTGGGTCCACCCATCTTCAAGATGGCAGGGACTGAGAGTTGTGCTTCACCTCGCCTCCCCCACCTGAGGGGTGGGGTTGGCAAAGGTAGGCACACCTCTCCTCCTATCTTGGTTTTCCCGCCAATTCTCCCACCCAAAGTGGGGGTCAGAACTGTTGGGGGTCAGTTGCTGGCAGCAGCAAATGGCTGGGTCAGCTCGCAAAGGCGGCAAGCCTTTGAAGCTTCCCCTTCGTGGACCCTGCCCATCCTGGGAGAGGAGGCTTGGCACCTCTGCCCAGGATGTGCTTTGTTTCAGGACCCCCGAGAGCGGGAGGCTCTCGACCCAGGGGTCCCGAAACATGTCTGGGGGTGGCAGATGGTGAGCAGCCAGTCAGCCAGGACACTAGAGTCAGGCTGTTTTCAGGGGGCATCTCTAAGATGTCCCTGAGTGCATTTTGCATTATATCCCACACTGGCATCAGTGTGGGTTTAATGTGCTGAGAGGTTTGATATCAAACTTTCCCGTTTTCAGTAAAGCCATCATGGTGCTGTGGAGTTTGTAATGACAAACTCCCAGACAATATACTCTTTATGGCTTTACTGCACTTACAATGCCTACGAATGGACACTGTATGTGTACAGGGCTCATGCACCTGTACCCTCACCAGTGGCATAGTGCACCCAGCTAGAGTGGTGGCTGACCTATGCCATAGGCAGTGGATTGTAGGCATGACACACAGGGATGTATGCCATTTTGACTCTTCACTTTGTTCTGCACCAAAACACGCAGCCTGCAATGGCAGTGTATGTGTGTCAGGGTACATGGCCGCTAAGGGTGGCACAATATGTGCTGCAGCTCTTAGAGGCCTTCCCTGGTCACAGGGACCTGGGTACCCATGGTACCTTTTACAATGGACTTACATTTGGCCAGAGAGTTGCCGGTTGAGTGTGCAACAGTACAGTTTTAAGGAAAGAACCTGGTTGGCAAAAATCCAGGGCACACTTAGTCAAAAGAGCATCAACATCAGGCAAAACGTGGGGGGCAACCATGCAAAAGGGGGCACTTTACTACATTATAGTCACTAAAAAACAAATATTAAAGTGACATTATAGTTAGGTGTTGAAATAAGATAAAAATTAATGTTTAAAAAGCAAAAAAAGACAGAAATTCTCCATTTATAGTTTACTGAGCTAACTATAACTCTGCACCATAGACTGCTCATGACCTCACGTATTACATCCCTCATGACATTTTAAATGGCATCATTGATGACATCACTGATACCACCATAGTTACATACAGCAAAGAGTTTCTGTTTGCACACCTGTGGGTGCATAGCATGGGAAAAGCGTAAGCCCAGGGGCATGTGTGGGTGTGTATGTTAAAAGTTACATAGTGCACCATTTACAAATCACTAAACTTTGGGGTGTAAGTAGTACTCTATGTTAAGCAAGGTAAAGTCTGAGTGCACCTGATGTGGGTTTGCAGTAGTATGTTTGAAAGGAGGTTGCAGATTAAAGCCAAAGCCTATTGCAAAAAATCTGTAAGGAAGGCTAAAAGCATCTGGTAACAACAGATTATGCATATGTGGATATCTGAGACTGTGTCCCTGATAAGTAGCTGTAATACAGTGCTATAGACAAATTATTTATAATGAGGAGGTTTATAAGGCATGGATGTTTATTTCCAGAACTTTGCTGAAGATTTTGAGGCATTGCAGATTATCCTGTAAATGACAGAGGAAATGGTATTCGGGAAAAAAGGTTAGGGATAAAGAAAAAGTAACAGGGGTTATGTTGTGGGTTAATGTATGTTTATCTATAATTCCCTAATGTAGTGTACAAAAACAGACTTTTTTAGCACCGCATTTTTATATTTTACATAGACATACATGTTAGTCACAACTTTTTTAACTCTATGCATTAGTAATCTACTTTTTAAAAACCTATGTTACTGTATTTTCTTTTTACATACAGCACAAACATTAATGAAACTACAATTGTAGCTGCTATGACAGTGATGGAGCAAGGACTCACAATGAGACTTGCTTGGAAGCAATCCTCTCACAGTATTAATTAATTTGTATTAAAACCTTGTAATGTCTTTATTAATAATGTGCAAACACAACATTTTATCTAGAAGATGCTTGCCTATGTGTTTTCCACTAAAAAGTAATCCTTGTCTAATCCAAAATGGCCGCTAAAGCGCGGGAATTCTACTGCGCAAGTGTCAACCATGTCACGTGGTATGACGTCTTTCTTTGCTTGGAGGGAATCTTTTGCTTCTGCGCAGTGTATGCTAAAATGGCCGCTTAATGTTCTCACATGCTAAGGCTTTCGCATTGCTGCAATTAATAATGTGGTATTCTAACGCTACTAATGCGGGATAGACATTTATAATTAAATGGGAGTAGAGTAGAAGTAGGGGTTATACAGTGAAAACATTTATTTTTGATTTTAATACGTTTCTTCTTTGACTTTCTATTAGTTCGTATTTGGGCCTGGGTTGGCTAAACAGCAGTTCGAGAGCCATGTGACCTGCGCATGCGCTCTGAAAACTAGCAAAGCAAAGCGATGAAGTCAACTTGGAGGATGTCCAAGGACATGACCCGCTGATCACCTTCAGAGCTCAACTAAAATGTCTTATAAAATGATACATTTTGTATATATTTTGTAATAATCATGGTGTGAAACGGGTGGGAAATAAAGCAAATGTATTAATTGAGAGGGGCGGGATTTTAAAACAATGGGCTTTAGAAAATTGAACTAAAATGACATGGTGTGAGGATCAACCCCCTGTCCCTGTCCAATCAGAATTAGTGGGCCCATAATTTTGAAACATTAATGGGAGGTACATGGGCGTAGAAGGGTATAATAGATATAGAATTAGCTAATTAGTTAGCTCAGAGCTCAGCGCACAGAGTGAGCTGATGGACACAGATGCTGTAGCAGAGAACCGATGCTATTGCAGAAAAGAGCAGACTGAACCGCTGTCCGAAGAGGTCGTGAGGTGGGGGCGGCGGACCGTACTAGAGGGAGACGCGGAAGAAACCACGAGGAGGAACGAAGTGTCAGAGAGGGGAACGACGCAGGCGTCGTTGGTAGAGAGGTCATCTATCCTGTCCTGAACCTGGTCCGGAGGTCTTGGTCTTCATCCTTTCTTGGGGACCCTCTTTCCAACTCCTTGGCCAAGGGGTTTGGTTTTCACACCTTTAGGTAACTATAAATGCGTAATCTTTAGTTTGTACTGCTGTCTCTATCTTCTCCTTTCTGAGGGACCGTCATTTGTGATCAATAGGTGACAATAGTGTGCTTCCTCCTTGATTTGCGATTAAGTATTATGTGAATTGTAATTTACTCTGCTAAATAATTTTAGATAAACATTTTAAAACTTCCTGAGTCAGTGGTTATTTCAGGAGTCTAATGAAAATTATGTTTTGTATGATCTCATTTCAACCCCAGTTATCAAAGGTCCATTGGTAAGTCATTACTCTTCAATCAGAAAAGGTAATTGGTAGCAGGGATTTTGATAAAGAGTACAACTGACTCCCACCAGCGGTGATTATTAGTTAGTGTGAATGAATGGGCCCAGGTGAGTATTTAGTGTATGAATGCTTGTTGCTAATAACCCGCTGGATCAGTTTTCTGGCTATCAGAGGATGGTTATACTTTGTTAATTGGGTAATGAGAATTTTATTTTTATGAACTAACATCCATTTTTAAAAGTTTTGTTTTATGTTGTCTAGAAATCCCTGGGGGAATTTGAATAGCGGATGGTAAGTGGAAGCCATACTGCAGTGAGGTTATCTGTCAGGCAGAAATGGTACTGAAAAGTTAAGCAGGGCTATCAGTACTTGTTAGGGACTCTGTGTGTGTGTGAGTGACAGCAAAGGAATACGCTGGTGAAAATTTGATGTTATATCACCTAGAAAAGGTAACATTGAAGGAGTAGCAGGTATTTCCAAAGTTTACGTGAAGAGTAAACGGAAGGGTTTTACTCGTAGTGTATATCTAGTAAACGGAAGGGTTTTACTAAGTGTGAGAAAAAACTATCCTTTTCAATTTAGGGAAAAGGACAAGATAGCGAATGTTCTATGTAGTTACTGAATTTTAATAAGAAGTGTTGAGAAAATAAAGTTTTGCATACGAATTTTGTAAAGGGAGGGTCAGCTGCCGGAGTAGAAGCTGACGTCACAAGTGCTGCGCTGGGATTGGCTGAAACAGCGGGGGTAGAACGAGTCTTGTAAAGGAGGGGTCAGTAGTTAGGAGTAATACTGACGTCACAGGTGCCGCGCTGGGATTGGTCGACACAGCGAGGGACAGAGAAGCGCAGATTGTAAAGGAGGGGTCGTCAGAGAGAGTGAATAGACGTCACAGAAAAGCCACGCTAGGATTGGTTCAGAGACAAATGTTAGTTGGAATTTGATTGGTTGTCAGAATAGAAATCGAAATATTAGTGGAAAGTGGATATTGTATGTGGAAACACGACCCGACTTTGATAGGAACCCGTCCCGACAGGAGATTCTTAGGTTTTGCAGAATATAATTCAATAAATAGATATTTACCCAAAATGTACGGGGAAAAGAGAAAATTGTCATTCCTACAAAAGATTAAGAATTATTTTAAGAAAGATAAGCCAATCAAAACTAGGGAAGGGATTCTCATTCCACCAGCAAAAACGCCCGCCTCATTCATGATGATGGATAGGGGTTATCATACTTGTATATGGTTAGAAAATTGGATAGAATATACAAAAGATGACGGAGTATTAGCTTTCCCAGAGAATGATACTTTCAATGGGAGAATTCTTCAAAATTTAAGAACGAGAATGAATGAATTAGAACCCAGACCAAGATTAACGCAGTACGAAGCCCTAGAAGAATGGGAGAATGAATGAATATTGGACTTGTAGAGCACGAACTTAGCCCAAGGGCGTCAAGGCGCTGTATGCGGAACATGAGGGTGCAGACAGAGAGACAGAAGCATTTGAACGTGATAGACCCAGGAGCAAAAGGGGTTATAGGGGATTTTTCCCTAGATATCAGAATGGGACAAGAGAAAGTCAGATGAAACAGTGGAGACGAGCGAAGATTTCTGAAGGTTTCTATCCAGTATTTATGGCTGATGAGCAGCTAGGGAGCAAATGCAAATAAAAGACTAAACACATGACAGGGTTTGGAGAATCCGAAGAAGAATTCATGGAAGAAATATTAAAGAACCCTCCACCATACCAGGAAGAGTTGGGTGGATGTACTCCAAGTGCACCAATTTTGAGAACACCGTTGGTACCTCAAGTACTGCATAATTCACCAGTTAATAGGGTACTTCAGGATAAGGAAAAAGAGGCTTTAGACAGAAACAGAACAGAATTAATACAGAAAATAACCCAGTTGAATGTACATCCTGAATCTCTGACTATACTGTTGTATACTTCCTAGGGTGTCCATAATCGGGCTTTCTAGAATCATGTCCTTATATAGGCACAATTCGCCTTGCCCTTATATAGGCATAAAATCCCAGCCCTTATTTAGGCATAAACCGTGCACTCCAAATACAGGCATGGTCTCCGACATCCGTCCACCCTAACGTCACAACGAGTTCATGAAAAAACAGACCCTTAGGCAGCGGGACTTTTCCTAGCCCAGGACTATTGATTTCTTCAAGGACTCATATATTATGCATGAACCATTATTCCTTAGGGGTTCATTCATGACGTCTTCCGCTGTCCGACTCACGTCAATGCTAACATTTTCAGGTATAAATATACCTTCCCAAACCCCTGTAAATCAGAGGAGACCTCGACTTCAGAGGAGCCCGTTTCCCGGCCGGACGCACTGAGAAGACGCTGTAATTTCTGCACGCAGAGAGTCCAGCTTCCAGTGATCTAACTTCCCTTGCGGGGTGTTGGAGTTCGAGTCTGGAAAGAGATTCCTACCTCTCTCATTCTTCAGGTATGGAGCAGACTAGAACCTAGAGGGACTCTTGGCATACTAGGCATACTAGGCTTAACATACTCTTAGTATACTATAGTAAGGAATACTTCACCTACTTCTACTTCTCCCTACACCTAGGTTATGTTAGGTACACTGGGGTAGAACTAGGTTAGAAATGCATCGTATGAGTACTCGCAGTATTATTTATTTCTACTGCTCACTCTGTACATTATTTATCTCGCATACTGTCTTGTGATCGTAACAGCACATTTAACTTACACCAGAAACAAGACTGTTCAATAAATCTTTTATTGAAACGCCCGTCTGTTCTCTCTGTGTAACTTTGAGGAAAACTAAGCATGCACGACTGAGCTGAGTGAAATAGTTATCTATTGTTTCTACGACTCTGGGACACGTTCTGATTCTAATGGGAAACAAAGTGGTCATGTTTTGCGGCTGCCAGAAACTACTCCCTTCTTGTTGTCAAGGAGTTTCTAGTGGCCTCTGAGCTAGCTGGCACAAGTAATTAAGTTTAATATACTCGATAGGGACATATCGACCTCAGTCCTATGTCAAACCTATAGGATATATTATTCCAATGCGCAGAGCCTATTAGGGAAATAGGAGCTACACTACATGGCGCCCAACGGTTTGGTAAGGCAGTAATTCAACATTAGATACTGAGTAACTCAGCCGTGCTTCTTCTTTTTCTCTCAGAGACCCCTACCCATATACTCCAAAAGACGTCTGGAGTGGGCAGGGTTAAGTATCCACCAAGGCTACATAGGGCAGTACCCTATATATTAGCTGTTTGGTTTGCTCAACGTTGAAGGATACAGTGTTCCACAAATATTGTGCACCTTATCTTTGTTTCCTTGAAATTTGTTCTACATTTTTCATAAAACAAAATGAATGAAGACGCCGGAAACGGTGTAGCTGCGGCTGATCCAGCCCAAGCAGCATTTTTTAATAATACAGGTTTAAATGAAACCGAGGAGGGTGTCATTGACATCGCTCCAAACTTAAGGAGAGCCATTACTCTAAAACTTATAAAACATGGCCTACCACCGAGAGGAGGTAGAGCAGTTTTCGTGATAGAGGCACATGAATCCTTTCAGACAGAGGTATTCTATTCATGGGTAATATTTACTGAATCCAATCCAGTAACTCACATGTTTCACTTCTACAAAGAAGATGAACCACCAGAGGAATACATTCCTTTCTAGGATATAGAAATTCCATTAACATACCAAGAGCACCAGCTCTGGTTTAAAGCGCCCTAAAACATCACAGAAACATTACCAGGCTCGGTCCACTAGGTAGACCAGGAGCAACATGGCCGATTCTAGCCGGTTACACACCTCATCCTGATCTTGACATAATGTCAGATGAGGAACTACTTATTCAACTCGCAGAGTTAATAAAAATATACAGACAATTGGTCCAATATGTCATGCGGACTTTCACAGTCCAACCACCATTAACACTTCCAAATCAAAACCCTCACCAGGGGAACACTCTAAAAATGACACCACAGACTCTATAAGCAGTCATGGGTAAAATGCCCACTAAGCGTGAGCAAATTCCATTTTGGATAGCTCAAAAAATTACTCTAATCGAAGCAGTATTTCCAAATACTAGCCCGCATGAGAAACACAGAATCCTAACCATCAGTTTACCGATGGGGATCACACCACAACTGGAAGACTGCACCACTTGGGGCTCAGTCTTTGCTGCCATCTACACTAAAACACGGCATTCCGTCAATTGCGGTAATACCTGATGTCCTAAAACAAATTCAAAACGAATACGGGGCAGAGCCTGCTCTAAATTTAGGTATGAAATTACTGAAGAATTTCGACCAGGTCTCAACAATAATATTATCTAATATTAAAGGGGAGGCAGCAGCAGTGGCGATCCGACAAAAATTAAGGAATTTGATGTTACAGAACATCAAACAGAGCTACCCAGAATAATAAAACAATCTTATGCAGAATTAGGCAGAGATAGTTTGGGTGGGAGACCAGTTAAACCGAAACTATCTGAAAGTCCTGAGAAGGACTCAATTAAACAAACTCCTACATCTTCTAAAAAGAAGTGGGAGACTAATAAACAAAATTCAAACGAGAAACGTTCTCAATCCCAAGGTAGGTCTCCTCAAAAGGAGCCCTCTGAAAGGAGGTATAACCTCAGGAATAGGGATAATTTGAGAAAACCTGATAGGTATCAAGATACTGATACACGTTCCTCTCGTCCCTTTCAGGTCTCATCACAGACTTCGGAAAGAAGAGGACGAACAGAACATAGAGAAGAACGCGTGAAATCGAAAGACGACAAACACGCTCCAAAACCTAAAGCAAAACCTCAATTCTCCAAAAAGAAAGTAGCAGGTCTGAAGATCAGACATGCCGAGAATATTGAGAACACAACTCCAGAACAGAGAATGGGCTCAGACAATACTGGACAGTGCAGCAGAAGTCACAATAGCTCACCAGAACCTGAAGGAACTTCTGGAGATAGTGGACTTGAATGAGTATATTACAGTAGAGACTGTAGACACCAGGGTTAGTACTCCACAAAAGTTATATGACATAACACTCCGGATGGAGGGAGACAAACCTAGACAGGTTAAAGCACTCTTTTGGGAAAGACTATCAAAGGGCTATGACATACTTCTAGCAGAAAAGGACTGGCCACCACAATTTGTCAGGGAGTGCCCACACGGCAAGGACATTATTATGCCTGCCTTCTCCAACCATATACCAATGCATCTAAGATATACATATGCCAGGAAATGGGCAGTGGCCCAGGCCCCAGCATTATATAAAAATCATGTAGGATGGGATGAGGACTCTCCTCACCATAAAATAAATCTGAAACATGAACCAACTGCTCAAAGGCAGTATCCTATTAAGCAAGAAGCTAAAAAACAAGTCAGGGAGATCTTAGATCAACTTGAATATCAAGGGGTGATTGAAACATGCACCTCATCCATGAACAATCCTTTGTTTCCTGTCTCCAAACCAGACAATACATACCGTCTAGTTTTCGACTACAGACATTTAAACACTTGTTCTAAAACTTTTGCAGTACAAAATGCACATAGCACAGCATTAATGAATAACATTGTGCGTAAAAAATACAAAACAACATTAGATATCTCAAATGGTTTCTTTTGTCAAAATATAGCACCTGAAAGCAGGTACTTAACAGCATTCTCCATAATGGGGACACAGCGTCACTTTTGTCGACTCCCACAAGGGTTCAAGAACAGCCCAGGTTTATTCTCAGCGAGGGTAACGGAGTTACTACAAATTTATGACAACGAGGCATTGTCCTATGTCGATGATATCTATCTGACAGACGACAACCTGGAAAAACACTTGAACAGGGTGAGCACCATTATACTGGGTTTCGCCTCTGAGGGCTAAAAGTTCAACTTTAAAAAGTCCCGAATTGCCCATCTCAATGTCCTATTTTTGGGATATGAGCTTTCAAGTGAAGGCAAGAGCTTGGCAGCTAACTTTCTAGAGAAATGTGCGCTGCTCCTTCCTCCAAAGACGCTACTTACAATCCATCCTGGGTTTCCTAAATTTTGGAAGAACATACATTTTAAACTACGCAGAAAGGGTTAAACCTCTCTATGCATTAATCAAACCTGATTTTTCAATCAATAACTGGACACAGGAACACACAGAAATTTTGCGTTCACTCCAGGCTAACATGTTAGCAACAAATCACTTACAAACACGTGTAAGTCAAAGAAATTTGGTGATTCGAATAATTTCGGGTCAATGTGGATTCACCTACTTAACCTTCAATGAGGGTGAGAAAATACCGATCGCATACAAATCACATTTGTACACACAAGCGGAAATGCGCTTCAGTTCTACTGAAAAAATTCTAACAGCAGTTCAAACAGCTGTAGCAAAAGAAAGAGCCTTAGCCCAAGGGAAACGCATTATTGTCGTAACTCCAGTACCAGCTTTAGAAGCGGTCACAAAAGCAAGCATTCCAAATGCTTAAGCATTACATCCGAGATGGATAAAAGATTTGTGTCCATCGACCTGATCAAACCACAGTATGTGGCCAATACTGAACAGTAGGCCTCGTGGACTCCGACCTAGTAGCAGACGCACTCCTCTCGCTACTATCCAAGAGGTTCAGACTGAAAGACTGATCACTATCGAGAATTCAGCTGTAACAGATGGAGGACTAAGCAACCAAGCTATGGAACTCATCCCTCTTGACAACCAAGTAACAGTTCGTCCAAATACACCTGTCTACACCAACGTGACACGTGATGAACTGTCTCCTGTGATTTCAACAAATCCTGATGCAATTCCAACAATTGACAGAACTGCTTCTGGCTATTTCATTGACTTTGATACGTTCTCAGAAGATCCAAGTGAACCTGAAACGACGCCAGCATCATTCCAACTCAAGCAGCAAGTACAAGACTTTATTCACTTTCTGAAAAAGACTTATCTGGTTTCTCCATGGATTGAACTCTGGATTACATCTGGACTTTTGTTTTCCTGCTCTGGCTAGCTTTGGTAACAACTGTAAGCATGCTTATAAGTGGCAGATACATCCATGTGAACAGTGAAGGAAAAGACGTGAACGTACTTTTGAAATCACATAAATCTTCCCATCGTGAAGCAAGAGACTTGTCATCAGTGAACATCACAGCTGTTCCTATACAGGATGGTATAGTGTGGGACAAAACAGATTATGAAATTTTCGGACCGACGGAACAATTGAACATTCCACATTTGTTTAAAATTTCACTAAGTGTCTTAATAACGTCCAGTACCTATTCAGATGATTGGGACTTAGAGACTGTAAATGATATAATGTTTGATCTAGAAAAATCTGCTGCATTTTCTAAAAATGAATATTTAAAGGGTTCATCAGACTATGAACAACTGTATTGTTATAACTACTATGGTCATCATTATTTGCATAAAACTGCATATCCAAGAAATGTGTTTATGTTTAACCAATGGGAACATTGTCCTACACCACCAAAAGGTAGTTCGAAAACATTTGCTAGTAAGTTTCCATATTTTTCAGGTTATAATACATCTGACCCAGAAACGTTTTACTACAAAAGTGTAAACAAAACAGGACTGAAAATTATGTTAACAAATACTAAACAGATTTACTCTGCAGCATTTATTGCCCAACTGTCTACACAGGGTTTCGACTTATGGAAAGACACAATAGAGACAAAACTGTCTGGGGTAGTAAAGATTGGCAAGTACAGGGTATAGAAGCTTTATTTAGAGCCCGCATCATCCCTGAACAAATACTGTTTTTGAATGAAACCGTCCAACAAACATCTTGTCTTGGATTAGCCAAGATCAAAGAGATGAAAACACCTTCTGTGCCAGCACCTGCCAGTGATAATGATACAAAGGCAGTGGTGACAGTTGACAATATACTACAACTCAACAGATCTAATCCTGATTGGAAGAAATGGTTGATCTGGCCCACAGACACAAACAACTGTCAGGAAAGATTCCTGAATAAAACTCAGGGCTTTACTATTCATAGGCCAGACCCAAGATATGTCCAAAGACAACATCCGGGGGTAGTAACAACATACAGTGTAGGAAAATTATGCCTCGATTGGCTGCATAGATATACACTACAGGATGTGAAACAACACTTATCCTTACTTACAAAGGACGCAGATCTTAGGGAATTCTTGCTTGGACCAAGAAAACCGCGTCAAAAATGTTTCATATATGCCGGCATTTATGCTGCTTATAACGAAGCATGGAAAGTGTCACAGATGGAGGCCGCAGAACGAATACGAGAACTTGATCATATTAATTTAGAGAAAACACTCTCTGTGGTCGACAATGGGTTAACAACTTTGTCCTCCAGAATATATTCATTGGATGGCATTGTATCCTCTGCTATCGACATTCTAGAACAAGATTTGGCTATGTTACAACAAGGTCAATCGCAATTACGTTCTATAGTGTTATTAAGCTGGACGCTGCAATCTTTGCGAGCGGGCTATGTGCCTTGGCGTTTCATCAACACGTTGTGTCTGTTTGCAGAGTACAATCTAACTGATAAACAGATCGAATTGGCACAAAGAGGAGCAAGGTATACAGTGCTGAGCATTGAAAAACTGGAAAAATTACCATTTACAGTGGCAGAAAAACCAGCTACAGAATGGGTTATTCATGGCAAAATAACATTACCTGTGACTACTTTTCAGTTTCAGTATTGCCTCAGACAAATGCAAGCAGGCAAATATGAAAGGTTGGGTAAGGAATACATTAAGACGTCTTGGGATTTACCGTATACACATAGATGTTGGAGTGGGGATCGTGAAGTGTTTTTGAGCGGTACTAACTGTAAACATGCACTGACCGGTTCACTTATATGTCAGGACATTTCTTTACACGGGGCTTGTAATGGTTCTGTGGCAAATTTGTCTTGCCATCAGCAGGGTACACCAGCTGCTGTGATTAATCCAACGTTTGGACAACTTTCTAACGGGAGTTACCTCATGTTGAATGATCAGAGTTGCTGCGAAATGTTGCCAGGCATCCCATATCTAGTAACGGTCAACTCCAGGGTCACTTGCTGTATGCAAGTATTGTTTCCCCCAATAGGCACAGTCAGGGAGTCGCCTCTATGGCCTTCGCTGAACGTCTCTTTTATAAGATTTGATACTTTGAGCAGAATGAAAGCCATGCTTTTACAGCAAACAGTGCCTTTGACCTCGGCCAAAGAAACCTATGATCTACAAGTAGCAAGGACTTCGGCTGAGATACAGACTTTAATACGTACAAACTGCCCTATACATTTCGTAGAAATGATAACACGTATCTTCAACATGTCTGATACAACAGGAATTGTACATGTATTTAAGAGCATCTGTACCGGTCTGTTAGCACCTTTCCAGGCAATACTCGGAATCATCCCGAACTTTGCACATTCGGTGTTTGGTGGCATACCATTAATTCTAGCACTTGTTGCCGGAATACTATTTCTCTTTCTGCTATTGCGCTATGGCCAGCCTATTCACAGACATCACTCCGAGCGAAATGGAGAAAGCTCTCCTTGAAAGAAAGTGCCGTGAGCGAATAGTACAGCTATTGGGCATGACTCGTCTACGGGACCTGAATACCACATGGTTCCTGTCATTCAGACCAATCTGGCAAGATTGCATCTTACCTGTTCTACGATGCCTGCTATGCAGTGAAGAATGCGTGTTGGACGCTTGTCTAGCATATCCATCAGCTGCGCCAAAGGATGTCGATACTTTGCTGGTCCCGATAACGGCCCATGCTCTGTGTTGTCCCCAGAGGCTCCCAATCCTGATGTCAGCATTCATTGAGATCTCACAGACGCTTCCGGCTGCTGCTGAGGTACGAGAAAGAACTCCAGGCACACAGGTAACAACGGACGCGAACATTGCTGCGGCTACCTATGCTGAGAGCGATGCTTCACATCTCTGTGCAGTTAATCTTTTACACGAGGTGTTCCAACTCACACCAACGACAGTGGATGATGTTTTGTCTATAGAAATAGATGATCTCATGTTTACACCAGACCCGTAAACTGACTCTGATTCAGCATACTGTGTTCCAGAGATGCAGTAACAATTTGGCCTTCATTTTTTCAAAAACTTGGAACTCTACCAAATTTGAACTTTTGTCCCATTTTTTCGAACGAAAATGGCACTTCAATCTGCTTAAAGTAGAACTAGCCTTATAATACGGACTTTGCGGTACTTCCACGGACACTTAGTCATCTTGTGTGTCTAAATCAGTTCATTTAATTTTCATGACAGGAAATGACTTTGATTTTTTAACAACTTATCGATCATTTTCGTCATATGTAAATATTGCTTTTTATGTTTTTTTTTTCCAATTGCATTTATTTTCGAACTTTATGCTGGAAATGAAAAAGCATTGCTTAATAATGTACAGTACCTTTTGCATTTTTAAATATGTTTTTTAATGCTTTTAGGAAATATTTTATTATGCAGTACTCCATTTTAATGTTTAGCATTTTATATGTTTAGCATTTTAGTATTATCGAACATACGAAAGAGGAGTGGGTGTTGTATACTTCCTAGGGTGTCCATAATCGGGCTTTCTAGAATCATGTCCTTATATAGGCACAATTCGCCTTGCCCTTATATAGGCATAAAATCCCAGCCCTTATTTAGGCATAAACCGTGCACTCCAAATACAGGCATGGTCTCCGACATCCGTCCACCCTAACGTCACAACGAGTTCATGAAAAAACAGACCCTTAGGCAGCGGGACTTTCCCTAGCCCAGGACTATTGATTTCTTCAAGGACTCATATATTATGCATGAACCATTATTCCTTAGGGGTTCATTCATGACGTCTTCCGCTGTCCGACTCACGTCAATGCTAACATTTTCAGGTATAAATATACCTTCCCAAACCCCTGTAAATCAGAGGAGACCTCGACTTCAGAGGAGCCCGTTTCCCGGCCGGATGCACTGAGAAGACGCTGTCATTCCTGCACGCAGAGAGTCCAGCTTCCAGTGATCTAACTTCCCTTGCGGGGTGTTGGAGTTCGAGTCTGGAAAGAGATTCCTACCTCTCTCATTCTTCAGGTATGGAGCAGACTAGAACCTAGAGGGACTCTTGGCATACTAGGCATACTAGGCTTAACATACTCTTAGTATACTATAGTAAGGAATACTTCACCTACTTCTACTTCTCCCTACACCTAGGTTATGTTAGGTACACTGGGGTAGAACTAGGTTAGAAACGCATCGTATGAGTACTCGCATTTTTAGGCTGTGTCATTTTATGTAAATGCATATATGCTGAAAAGATAATGCTAACGCAGTATTATTTATTTCTACTGCTCACTCTGTACATTATTTATCTCGCATACTGTCTTGTGATCGTAACAGCACATTTAACTTACACCAGAAACAAGACTGTTCAATAAATCTTTTATTGAAACGCCCGTCTGTTCTCTCTGTGTAACTTTGAGGAAAACTAAGCATGCACGACTGAGCTGAGTGAAATAGTTATCTATTGTTTCTACGACTCTGGGACACGTTCTGATTCTAAAGGGAAACAAAGTGGTCATGTTTTGCGGCTGCCAGAAACTACTCCCTTCTTGTTGTCAAGGAGTTTCTAGTGGCCTCTGAGCTAGCTGGCACAAGTAATTAAGTTTAATATACTCGATAGGGACATATCGACCTCAGTCCTATGTCAAACCTATAGGATATATTATTCCAATGCGCAGAGCCTATTAGGGAAATAGGAGCTACACTACAATACCTGTAACTATTGGTCCCGTGGTCCCTTTATACGGAGACAAAGTAAATTGCCCGAAGCCTTTAGCTATGACTACACCTGTGGATATCCCTAAAAATGAAGCTGTAATAATTGATGATCATATCAGTGATTGTGAATCTATGATTTCACTCATGGATTTGCCTATTCGAGAATCCGCAAATAGCACCCCCAGAAGAGTCACACCTGGTTGCTCAAAGGATGTAAATATAATAACCTCTTCAGGAACTAAAAGTGCAACAGTAGTAACTCCAGAAGACTTAGAAAGATAGGCACAAGGAATAGACAGACAGAGTTCACCCCCAAAGTTCTTGGACATTTATAAATTAAAAGTCGAGTTAGAAGAAATAATAGCTGGAAATGTAGGAGTAGATCGTTTGAATACCTACAGTGAAGAAGAACTATTGTTCGTATGTAGGAGCATAACCAGAAATGTAAAAATATTCCATGAAAAGTTAACGGATTTGGCCTCAGAGATGGGAATTGAAATAAGGAAGTCAAAAGTGTTGCAGAGACCATACAGAGCAGAATTTACTGACAAAGACTTAGAAAATATGAATACATCTGGTAGAAAATTACAAGTTAAAGAATTAATGACAGTCTTACAGAAATGGGGAGAATTGGATAAATGGAAAACTAGATGGACAAAGAAAAAGGAAGAAGCACGTTCAAATAGAATGACATCTGAGTATTTATTGAAGGAAACAGGAAAGGTAGAACAGATGTACCCGATGCGAGAGGTTCCAGGAGGAGGCTATGTCCATGTCCCATGGAGCAGGCAAGACATTTTGTCATTTACAAATAATTTTCCAAAATTGAGAGAAAAACCAATTGAATGGTACAAGCAGGTTGAGAGGTTTGTGAAGGTTTCATAGGTTTTGTTAAAAGACTGAGATGGTTTGTTCGACATAGTGGTACCTGCCGATTTATGGACAGACTGTAAAATTACAATCGACTGGCCTAGTGAAGAGTATCCTAGGGATCCAAAGACAGGTGCCCCATCAAATGATGTGATGAAAAAGTATCACCAGGTAAAAACTTATTTGAAAGGGAAAATACCACCCAAAGAAACAGATTGGGTGAAAATAGACAGAACTACCCAAGAAGCAAATGAATCGGTACATGCCTACTATGAACGTCTATTACAGGTGTTCAAACAGTACAGCGGTTTTGAAGATATTGGAGACAAAAATATGAGTCAGTTTGTCTATCAATTTGTTTATGGTCTAAAACCAGAGATTTGTCAGATGATTAAGCAACACATGTTATGCTGGCAGGGAAAGCCTATCGATGAAATTTTGAAATACGCTAAATATTGTGGGGACGACATTGAGGATAGACACAAGAAACTACAAGAAAAGGTGATGTGGGCTCAAGTGAAAATGGCTGAGCGACAGGGAATTAATTTAGATAATCCAACGGAAAATCAGGGAAAAGAATCTGGAACGAATGGTAACACAGGGAATGGTGGAAAAACAAGAGGACGAATGAGTAGAGAAGAAGCTAAAAAGAAATTTCCTTGTCATGGATGCGGAAAGTTGGGACATTGGAAGAACGAATGTAAAAAGATTCAAAATAATAATGTCCCAAATCATAATTCAAATCCACAGACGCAGAATGACTCACAGCAGGGTGTAAATCCTCAGAGTCAGTTGCCACCTGCCCCTATACAGGGTAATGTAAGCAGAGCAAAGCACGGTACTGTCGTCGGATATCAAGGAGGAAGTGGTAAGAATGAATATGTAACTTCACAGTTTCTTTTACAGGATGATTTTAATCCATATGATTATCAATGACGGTGCCTAAGAGAGGGGGAGAAGGAGTGCAACTTGGCGCATCCTTGCCGGTAGATCAGTCAGGTCCATATGTTGAAGGGAAAGTAAAAGGTAATGATATCACTTTTCTGTTGGACACTGGTGCTACCCGTTCTACTGTGAGAACAGCAGACATCCCAGACCGCCCTCTCTCTAGAGAAGCTATCCAAGTTGTAGGTGTAGCAAATCAAAAGATTAGAACATCCCTTACTGAGCCCATGGAAGTAAGAATCGGAAACTTCCGAGAAATGCAGCAATTTGTGGTGTGTGATTCTAGTCCAGTAAATTTACTGGGCAGAGACTTACTGTGCAAAATGAACTGCACTATTTTCTGCACACAGGATGGTGTTGCAATACAGACCCTGGATGAAGATCATGTTTACAAATTCATGATAGCCAAGCAAGGAACGGAAGTAGATGAGATGTTTTCCTTGATAACCAAAGACGAATTACCAGAAGAGTTAAAAACTACAGTGAGTTCAAAAGTATGGGATTTTACTGGAAAAGAAGTAGGTCTGATGGCAAATATAGACCCAGTAAAAATAACTGTAAAAGAAGGCGCAATTTTCCCAAATACCAGACAGTATAAAATGAGTGCTGAAGTGAAAGCATGGGTTACAGAGGAAATTGACAGAATGGTAAAACAAGGTATATTAAAAGAAGTTATGAGTAGTCCTTGTAATTCGCCAATCATGGGTTTGAAAAAGCTTAGTGGAAAATATAGGATTGTTCAAGATTTACGGAAAATTTATAAAATTGTGGTACCTTGTTGTCCTATAGTACCAAATCCTGCAGTAATCCTATACCAAATACCATGGAACGCAGAATGGTTTACCGTAATTGATTTGTGCCAAGCATTTTTCTCAATTCCATTGCATCCAGATAGTCAGTATTTGTTTTCGTTCAAATTCGAAAATCATGTTTATGTGTGGAATCGTGTTTCTCAGGGGTACACAGAAAGTCCCTCCATTTTTAATCAGATACTGAAAAGGTGCCTAGAAAAATTAGTAATGCCCAGGAATTCAGTCTTGGTACAATATATAGACGATTTGTTAATAGCATCAAGAACTCATGACGATTGTGTCGCCGACTCAATTGCATTACTCAATCATTTGGCTGAGGAAGGACACAAAGTGTCACCTGAGAAGCTACAATTTTGTACAACAGCAGTTAAGTATTTGGGACACCAAATTGAGAGAGGAAAGAGAAGAATAACCTCTGAGAGAATAAAAATAATTAAGCAAATGAAAATACCAGTAACACAAAGAAAAGTGAGAATGTTTCTTGGAATAGTAGGATACTGTCGACAATGGATTGTAGGGTTTTCGCTACTAGCAAAGCCTTTAATTCAGTTAACCAAAAAGAAAGCAAAGGATCCAGTTGAATGGGATGATGAAAGTGCCAGTGCATTTGTAAAATTAAGAAATGCTTTGTGTGAGGCACCTGCCCTGGGCATGCCTGACTATACAAAAGAATTTACATTGTTTTGCTATGAAAGAGAAAGTTGTGCACTTTCAGTCTTAACCCAAAGACATGGACTGGACAGGCGTCCTATAGCATATTTTTCTGTTACATTGGACCCAGTGGCTGCAGCATTACCAGGCTGCTTAAAAGAAGTAGCTGCTACCTATATGAGCATTGAACAAAGTGAGTCAATAGTAATGGGACACCCTGTCAAAGTGTTCGTCCCACATGCAGTTGTGATTCTGTTGACAAGAACTAGAACTCAGCATCTTACCCCTAGTCGGATGACAAAATATGAGCGAATAATTCTAGGAGCTGAAAATGTGACCATAGCTAGGTGCACAGTTGTAAATCCTGCAACATTGTTACCAGATCCATATTGTGAAGAAGTCAGGGACGACACAGATCATGACTGTTTGGAAGTCACAGAATTATGTACCAAGCCGTGCCCTGACATTCAGGAAATGCCTCTCGAAAATGCAGACAGGGAGCTGTTTGTGGAAGGCTCATGCTTAAGGCATGAAGATGGCAAATTGAGTGCAGCTTATGCTGTATGTGAACTTACTGGAATAGTCGAAGCATCCTATTTACCAGGAGTCAAATCTGCACAAGTAGCTGAATTAATTGCTTTGATTAAAGCCTCCAAAATTGGGAAGAATCTAAAAGTGACCATATTTACGGACAGTCAATATGGATATGGGGTTGTGCATGATTTTGGCCAACTGTGGATGCAGAGGGATTTCATGACTTCTTCAGGATCCCCAATCAAAAATGGGCAGTTTGTAAAAGAATTATTGGAGGCAATACAATCACCAAAGGAATTGGCAGTGGTGAAATGTGCCGCACACCAGTCAGGAGATGACTGGGTGGTAGCCGGTAACAGATATGCAGATTTAATCGCTCAACACTGTGCCAGAAATAGACTGGCAGTAAACAGAAAAGTTGAAAGAATGGGACTCAGCTGCCAACTTATGCTATGTTCAACACCTGAAACATGGAATGATGTGAGACAATTGCAGGATGATGCTGAAGAGAGTGAAAGGGATGTTTGGATGAAAATAGGGTGTACTCGAAGGACAGATGATGATGTGTGGGTTTATCGAGATGGCAGACCAGTCATGCCTGATTGCCTAATTTCACACAAGGCTAGAATGTATCATGGAGACACACATGTAGGAAGAGAAGCCATGATTAGACTTTTCAGACAAAGTTGGTATAATCCAAAGTTTAGGGCTGCAGCAGAGAGCCTTTGCCAGAGATGTTTAACTTGTCAAATGAATAATCCAGGAAGGAAAACAGTAATTGGTCTGGGAAAAATTGGAAAGGCAGAAGGCCCATTTGTGAGATTGCAGTTAGATTTCATTCAGTTGCCACCATGTAAAGGGCTGAAATATGTACTTGTCATAGTGTGTCAGTTTTCAAGGTGGGTGGAGGCTTACCCTACCAGGAGGAATGACAGCATAACAGTTGCAAAACTGTTGTTACGAGAACTCATTCCACGGTTCGGTTTCCCAGTAACTTTGGAATCAGATAGAGGAAGTCACTTTAATAACGATATAATTCGAATAATCTGTGAAGCATTTAAAATTGAACAAAAATTGCACTGCGCATACCACCCAGAGGCTTCTGGAGTGGTTGAACAAATGAATGGCACAATAAAATCAAGATTGTCAAAAATGTGTGCATCCACATCGTTGGATTCGCCAGATGCGTTGCCTCTTGTCTTAATGGGACTCAGAAGCATTCCTGATAGAAATACAGGATTGAGTCCGCATGAAATCATCATGGGAAGAGCAATGAGACAAGCCCATGTACCTGGCAATAAACTGCTGAACATAACTGATGATATGGTTCTAGATTATTGCAAAGCGTTGGCTGACCTAGTGCATTCTGTCTCTCACCAGGTTGGAGAAGACACAGTTTCCAGGCAGCCTGAACAAGAGCATGATCTGAACCCCGAAGATTGGGTGGTAGTGAAGCATCACACCAGAGAAACGTGTTTATCACCCAGGTGGGGCGAACCTTGTCAGGTTATATTGGTTACAAACACAGCAGTGAAATGTGCAGGTTTACCTAATTGGATTCATGTAAGCCATACCAAAAGGGTACCAGCTCCTAAAGAAAGAGATCCTCAGTCAGCATCAATAGCTGAGGAAGCTGAAGGTTGGACAGCTGAAGAATCCCAAGTGATAGATTCGGGAGTAGCTGAAGAAGAACAACCGAGCACAAGTCAGGACTGGATACCAGTGGTTGATATACCTGAAGTCTTTATCAAAACAAGGAGCAGAGCTAGATGAGAGGAAATTAGAGAGGACCAGATAGGTGAAGAAGAACGAGCTCAGCATAGGGAGGTTGAAACTATAAAAGAACCTGGGCAGGCCCAGATAGGGAAAGGAAATTGGGCTCAAACTATCAACGAAACAACAGGGTTTGAGCAGGGACAGACTGGTTTAGAAGAACGCAGTCAGGCTGCAGAAGTACAGAATGCAATAAGCCCTGATCAGAACAAGTTAGGACAAGGAAAACACGTTCAGGAAGAAGAAAACCAAGAAAACATCGAACAAGTAAATATCAAGCATGAAAACGTCAATCCTGAACAGGGCAAGTTAGCAGAAACTCACATTCAGGCAAATGAAGAATCAACAATAAGACCTGAACCAGAGCAGATAGAGAGGGAAACTGAAAACAAAGACAGACAATTTGTGCCACACATTATTGTGAATACAGAAGTATTTGGAAAAGACTCAGAAGGTGATAGTACAGTGCAAACCAAGAAAGTCCGAAAGGGTGATCATTGGCCTAGTGTTATTAAAAGAGTAAAATATCATATAGCAACACAAAGTGAAGACCCAGAACAAGTAAATGAAGTAACAAGCTTATCTGGACAAACAAGTGGGACTGAAAAACGAAAAAGCAAAAGATTGAAAATCGTGAACAATAAGTTTAAAGGTCCTGATTGGACTTATATAATTCTCGAGGACTGTGAAAGTTCAGAGAACAGTGAAAGTGGTGACGAAGGAACAAGTGCAGAACTGACTTATGAAAAAGACGTGAAACCCCCTTGATAACGTTAAAGTTTTGAAGGAAAAAGAAGAGAAATCTTCTTGGACAAAAATGGCTGGCGACAGAGTTTCTGGGAGACCGATACGGAAATGTTGTAGAAGATGCTGTGCGATATGCATATGTAGTTTGGTAGTGGTACTTATAGTGTGGTTAGTTGTGATTGTAGCAATTCCTTACCTTATGATAAAGGACAAAAAGAATAACAACAACACCAAGGGAAGAATAGATAATTTGAAAAGTGATAGAGTAGAAATAGAAGTAGAGGATGAACCAGATTTTCATCACGTTGTAACAGATAACGATACTAGTTTAAATGTTTTTACTAAATTATTGTTTCAGTACGTAGATACAATGGATGTTAGTGACTGTTATGTCTGTATGAAGTTACCTGAATCAGTAGCAGAAGACCTAACCTATCATCATTTGCCTTTAACTTATGGTATATCATGTAGTGTTCTAAGTAGTATTTTTTATAGAACAGGGAAACTTCAGTATTATTAGTAAAATATAGATGTGATATTTTCAGAGGTTCCTATTCGAAAGAATCTGAACCCAGTGCTTAGTAGTCAAGACGCACAATTTATGGGAGAATTTTTCTTAACAATGAAGTCGATAGACATAACACATGCACATAGAAGCAATTTAACATGTTCATTACGTGAAGAAGAAAAGATATTTTCAAACTTAGTTGAAAATAGAAGACAGAATTTCCAAAGGAAAGCGTCTGAGCATAAAGCTCATCTTCCACCTTGGGCTGAGAAAGAGGGTATTTATACACCTGGCAAGACTCAAGCTCCTATGGCTCTAGATTTTGTAAAGACAGGGAAAATTTGTCTTCATAGGTTAAAGACTGAATATAACAACTTTTTTATTGGTACCAGTGAATGTGAACATAATTTCTTAATTCTTGGAGGTTGGGGACTAAAAGGAGGAACAGATTCAGTTTTTTCTGGAATATATTATGTGTGTGGGAATAAGGCTTACTTTAGGCTTCCTGCACGGTGGTATGGAAGTTGTTATTTTGGAATAGTTTTTCCAAAGGTATACCACGTAAAAAGAAACACTGGGAGCAATGAAAATAATAGTGAATTAACACGTAGTAAAAGAGCTAGTTTTTCAGAAATTGTAAACACATATTTGGTGCATTGATACCTTCAGTGGGAGTAATTCTGAACTCAAGGAGAATATGTAAATTGTCTACAGTGGTTGATCGTTTATCAACGGATACTGCTGGAGGATTTCTAATGATTAATGCGGAGATGGTTGCGATTAGATCTATGGTTATGCAAAATCGACTTGCTCTTGATATATTGTTAGCAAAAGAGGGCGGAGCCTGTAAATTGTTGAAAACGAAACATTGTTGCACGTATATTCCGGACAAAAGTGCAGAAATTGGAACATATATAAAGAATATTACTATTCTTGAGAAGGAACTGAAACCACTGGAAGTTGATAGTGTATGGGAAAGATTGACAAATAGCATTGCGTCAATTGGTACCTGGTTTACTAATGTAGGAAAAGGACTTATAGGTCAAATAATAGTACCCTTAGTAGGGATAGCAATAACAGTATTGTCAATAATGATATGGTGTAAATGTTGTAGAAAGAAGGAAACATATAGGGTAACAGGAAGAGGTAAGAAAAGAAAATTTGAAGAGATTGAATTAGAAGACCTGCGAAGTGAAATTTACAAGAAACTAAAGGGAAAAGATAAGAATGGACAGTGTAAAAATGAAAATGTGACTGAAATATGCTAAAGTTGGCATCTGGTTGTAGGTAGTTTTGATGGCTCAGAAACGCCATCAGAGAGGGGATTGATGGAGCAAGGACTCACAATGAGACTTGCTCGGAAGCAATCCTCTCACAGTATTAATTAATTTGTATTAAAACCTTGTAATGTCTTTATTAATAATGTGAAAACACAACATTTTATCTAGAAGATGCTTGCCTATGTGTTTTCCACTAAAAAGTAATCCTTGTCTAATCCAAAATGGCCGCTAAAGCGCGGGAATTCTACTGCGCATGTGTCAACCATGTCACGTGGTATGACGTCTTTCTTTGCTTGGAGGGAATCTTTTGCTTCTGCGCAGTGTATGCTAAAATGGCCGCTTAATGTTCTCACATGCTAACACTTTCGCATTGCTACAATTAATAATGTGGTATTCTAACGCTACTAATGCGGGATAGACATTTATAATTAAATGGGAGTAGAGTAGAAGTAGGGGGTATACAGTGAAAACATTTATTTTTGATTTTAATACGTTTCTTCTTTGACTTTATATTAGTTCGTATTTGGGCCTGGGTTGGCTAAACAGCAGCTCGAGAGCCATGTGACCTGCGCAATGGCTCTGAAAACTAGCAAAGCAAAGCGATGAAGTCAACTTGGAGGATGTCCAAGGACATGACCCGCTGATCACCTTCAGAGCTCAACTAAAATGTCTTATAAAATGATACATTTTGTATATATTTTGTAATAATCATGGTGTGAAATGGGTGGGAAATAAAGCAAATGTATTAATTGAGAGGGTCGGGACTTTAAAACAATGGGCTTAAGAAAATTGAACTAAAATGACATGGTGTGAGGATCAACCCCCTGTCCCTGTCTAATCAGAATTAATGGGCCCATAATTTTGAAACATTAATGGGAGGTACATGGGCGTAGAAGAGTATAATAGATATAGAATTAGCTAATTAGTTAGCTCAGAGCTCAGTGCACAGAGTGAGCTGATGGACACAGATGCTGTAGCACAGAACCGATGCTATTGCAGAAAAGAGCAGACTGAACCGCTGTCCGAAGAGGTCGTGAGGTGGGGGCGGCGGACCGTACTAGAGGGAGACGCGGAAGAAACCACGAGGAGGAACGAAGTGTCGGAGAGGGGAACGACGCAGGCGTCGTTGGTAGAGAGGTCATCTATCCTGTCCTGAAACTGGTCCGGAGGTCTTGGTCTTCATCCTTTCTTGGGGACCCTCTTTCCAACTCCTTGGCCAAGGGGTTTGGTTTTCACACCTTTAGGTAACTATAAATGCGTAATCTTTAGTTTGTACTGCTGTCTCTAGCTTCTCCTTTCTGAGGGACCGTCATTTGTGATTAATAGGTGACAATAGTGTGCTTCCTCCTTGATATGCGATTAAGTATTATGTGAATTGTAATTTACTCTGCTAAATAATT
Source organism: Calotriton arnoldi (assembly GCA_963921515.1). NCBI lineage: Eukaryota > Metazoa > Chordata > Amphibia > Caudata > Salamandridae > Calotriton > Calotriton arnoldi. Next base: position 451,546 of record CAWUFW010008115.1, on the reverse strand, counting down.
TTAGATAAACATTTTAAAACTTCCTGAGTCAGTGGTTATTTCAGGAGTCTAATGAAAATTATGTTTTGTATGATCTCATTTCAACCCCAGTTATCAAAGGTCCATTGGTAAGTCATTACTCTTCAATCAGAAAAGGTAATTGGTAGCAGGGATTTTGATAAAGAGTACAACTGACTCCCACCAGCGGTGATTATTAGTTAGTGTGAATGAATGGGCCCAGGTGAGTATTTAGTGTATGAATGCTTGTTGCTAATAACCCGCTGGATCAACAGTTAACCCTGCCACTTCTGCAGTGTGCACCTGTATAGGAGAGAAGATGATGAGCCACTTGCTGGCAGTAGAAACCCTACCCATTACCCAGGAGGTGTGGATTGTACTGGACGTCATCACGGAGAAGTTTTAAAGCTTGGGCAAAGTGAGCAATTGCCCAGGGGGTCCCCACCATCCAAGAGGCCCTCTGAAGAAGTTTTTTTCTCTGTTTGACATCTGTCTATCCTGTTTCTTTATCTAAACTTCTCTCCATCTCTGCCTACCTCTACCTCTGACTGTCTCCCTACCCAGTTCCTTTTATGGTTCAAATCTGTTTATTGGAATTTTATCTAACACATACTCTCACCTACAGTCAGAGGTTGGTGAGGCAGATGGGGGGAGCGTGAGGGGAGAATAAAGGGAGGGAAGGGACCCAACATGGGCGGGGAAGGGATGGGAGTAGAAGGGGGAGTGATGGGTCCTATGGTCTTAATCAGGAAGCTGTAGCTCTGCAGGGTATACTCCAGCTAGCAAGGGTGACTGTTCAGGAGGTCTGGGTAGAGTCTGGGCTGCCAGTGTGTTGGAGTTTGCCTGCTGTTAGGTGGAGCACCCCTAAGTAATGTGGGAAAGTGAGTTCTCGATACTCTTGAGCCAAAAAGCAAAGACATGGCCCCCACATTTTATCGAAGCGTGGCATCGCTCATTCCACGGAAGCTGTGAGTTTCTCCCAGAGCCTGTGCAGCCAGTCTGAGTGGGCTGGTGTTGTGCCTGTGCCCCATTTGTAAGTGATAACTTATCTGGCCCCAGTGAAAGCCATCGTTATCACTCTCTGTTTGTTTGAGCAAAGGGGGTAGGTCAGCTGTTTCAGAGACACAACAACGTGTAACTAGGGAATCTGGCGATGTCAGTCTCAAATATTTCATTGATGTCTCTGAGAACTGTTTCCCAGTATCGCTGTAACTTGGGCCATATCCAGTGCAGATGTGTAAGTTAGGTCGGGGGGACTGGGGGCAACCGTGGTGAGTGGCCCGTGCTATTGTTAATGATCTTGAGGTGTAGCCGTTTACCCTCACTCGGGTGACGGGATTGGAATAGCCACTCCACGCCTTTTTGAAAAGGCATGCTTCCAGCCCAGCATGCTCCAGCACTCGATGAAAAATGGCCAGTGCACCTTGTCAAAAGCCTTCTCACCGTCAACAGAAAGGAGCAAGTTTGGGCGATCCGTCCTTGTGAATTTATCAATTAGGTGCAGGAGTCTCTTGCTGTTGTCGCTACAGCCCCTTTCGGGGATGAAGCCTGCCTGGTCATGGTCTATCGAGCCCTGCATATATGGGTTCAGGCGCACCACTAGAATTCCAGTAAAGAGCTTGGCATCAACATGCAGAAGTGAAATCAGTCAATATGAGGAACATAACTGATGGTCCTTCCCTGGTTTGAGGGGGACGGTAATCATGGCCTCTCTCATCATCCTGGGGAGTGTGCCTAGTTCGCTTAACGAGTTATAAAGGTGTGCTAGGATAGGCGCCAGTTGAGGGCCAAATAGCTTATAAAATCTTGGGGTGAAACTGTCAGATCCCGGAGCCTTGCCAGGTTGTAGCCTATATATAGCAGTCAGGACCTCGTCTGTCCTGATGTCATCCTCTAATGACAGGGCATCTACCTTGGTCACCCTAGTGTGTGTATCGCGAGGAGAAATTGGAGGATCTCTCTGAGTCCGCCACTTTTGCTGTGTATAGATCAGTGTAAAAGCGTTCAAACATTTGAGTGATCTCTGCATCATTGAGAGGACTGTGGCCCTCAGCAGTCGGCCATCCTATTTCTTTGGATTTTTGCCTGAAGTTTATGGTCGAGCAAGCGTCCTGCTTTAGTTCTGGCTGCGTAGTATTATTGTTTAGTGCGAGCAGAGTCTACTCTGCCTTATCCCAATCAAGAGCTTTGAACAGCTTTCTAACCAGCATCAGCTGCCTATGTGCTTTATGGGTGCTCGTTCAGAGATAAGTCTCCTCTAACGCCTTCAAGGTGGCCTCCAGAGCAGCCCTCTTCTCCTGCCTCTCTTTATTGAGGAGAAGGCCAGGAGTATCCCGTGTAAAACTGCTTTCAGTGTTTCCCAAAGAAGGGCGATCAAAGTTGTGGGCATGTCATTAAGTAGATGAAGTGGCATATAGCCTCTTTTGATCTCTTCCTTAATAGAATCGTAGGTGAGTAACTTATCATTAAGGCACCACTGACAGTAGGGGGAGAATGGGCCCAGCATAATGAAGGTCAAAGTAATCAGGGAGTGGTCGGCCATGGCAGCCATTTCGATATCTGTTTGGTCTATGACCCCCAGTATGTGTGAGGAGACTAGGAAACTGTCTAACCAAGTGTAGGTTTGGTGTGACACCGAGAAGAAAGTGTAACTTCTAGACTGAGGATTCATGAGGCATCAGTGAGGCCTACATCCCAGAGCCATTGTAACCCTGTGTCTGAGAGCGTGCCCTATTGGCCCTGCCTATGGCGGACCTACCATGAAGATATCATGGACTAAATTGAAGCCGTTCCCAATGACTATGTCTTGGTCTGGAGATGACTCTACCAAACCTACGGAGTTGAGGAGGAATTGCTCCTGGTGCTCATTGGGCGCATACAGGGAAGCGAGTGTGAATGTGTGGGCATTCACTGTTAGTCATAGGGAAAGGACCCTCCCCGGGATTTGTGAAAGGAGCTAGTGAATCATCAGCTGCGCCTGCATGGTGGGGTAGCGGACAAGCCACAAGGTCCTTTTAGGTGAACTTCAGGTGCCCGAGCATCTGCGTGATGATGCATGTGTGTGGAGGCCAATCTGATGTCTGGTCTCGAGAGGTGTCATGGCTATGAAACTGCTGGAGGAGGGCTGTGTGCTCCTGGTGACTCTTGTCCTGGGAAGGTTTCAGAATGCCCTTTTTTGCAGAGCATTGGGTTTGTCTGCTAGGAGGTCCGAGGGACGGGAAACCCGTGCCGGGGACAACACGCCCAGATCACCCGTATTGGCAGGCAGGCCCAAGATCGAGTTGGCCACATTGTCATTTTAAGGATTTTGGGGGTCCCAAGCTGGACATATTTCAAACATTTAGTGTGACCCTGTTAAAGTTTAACATATAATGTATTGTTGTTGTATCATACATGCTTGAATTAGCAGGAAATGGGTAACAGAATTCTAGTTTGTTCCATACAGGGGCCTCAACTATGTCTTGCCAGGGTCCCCCAAAATCTGTATGATGACATTGCATCATCATCCTCTGATGGAGGGTCTGATAGCTCCTTCAGTCCATCTGATGCACACGGTATTGTGCAGTAGATGTGTGCAGTAGCTGAGTCACTTGAGGAACTGTGTGTGTGTGAAGGTTATCAATAGGCAAGGCATGAGACTCTCTTGGTGAACTCAAAAGATAATGTAAGCCCCCTACAATATTTGCTGAAAAATCTGGAACTTACTCAGGTAGCTGTTCAGGACTGTTGTGCGCACAGGACAGAGCAGAGGCGTCACGGACAAGCCCAAATCCATGCCATGTGAGACTCATGGCTTTCTACATTACAAGACGTTGTTAGTGGAAAAGAACCGGATTGCCATAGAATTTGAATGTGTAATCGCCATCGGGACGAGTTCTCGTTATCTAAAACTGAAAAAAAAGGTTCTGCTGTGGTGTTGTGTAAGTTTGTAATGTCATAATCCTTGTCGCTCCTGATGGACTCCGTATAACTGTGACGTAAGCGTTAGAGCGTAGTGAAATGAAGGTAGTTTTAGAATATTAAGTTTGCTGTTACACACAGAAGAATAAAGACGTGTTATATTAAGCTCTGTGTGTGGCATAGTAATTGATGAGTACCCGGACTGGGCAGAACGCTACAACTGGCGACGAGATAGGGGATAAGTAGCCCGAAGATCAACAGTGCTCTCCCAGAAAATTTGCCTTGGTCCAGCAAACTGCTTGTGCGTGCTATGTGTGCCTCATTCGAATTGCGGAATCGAAATTTGGCACATGTCGAGAGAAAGTGCAGCCCCAGTTATGTGTAAAGCATTTGAAGATAGGAAAAGCTTTACTAATTGACTGAGAACCTGCTGGGAAGGCCGCAAAGAGAGGTACTGCGCTACTACACAACTCAAAGCCGTACATTGATACAGAGTGATAACGATGCGAAGAGAAGCGCTGGGAGGCAGAGATCAATCAGGTGGCAATCAATACATAGAGGCGCTTACAAGCAGCAAAATTCAAATACAAGAAATGGTCATCTGCTTACCAGAACTGAGCAAGGAGAGTCTTTGTTCCACAGTTGTGAGGGAAGCTACCCCAGAGGAAGCACCCGGGGCTGTGCTTGCGGAGCTGTCCATACCCGATGTGGCACACCACCAAAGCTGCTGGGTGCAGCTCAGGACAACTCCAAAGGTCTCCATAACAGGGAAGGGCTCCAATGGAGACCAAGATGGAGGTCAAGGTTCCACCGACTGTCCAGGATGACTCAGAGGCCAGCACAGAACAGGTCCTTAGAGATGGTATGATTGAAGCAGGTCCTAGTGGACAGCAGACAGTGTCGGAAAGAACTCCACCATCACATTCAGCCAATCTTGTAAAAGGGTACAATGCTGCCACCTTCTTGAAACCACCACCGCCATTTGATACTGCCATAAAGCTAAATATTGGCGACAGGTGGACTGCCTGGTTAGAGACATTTCATGATTTAATTTATGCAATTGAAGAAACAGAAAACAAAAAGATTATCAAATACCTTATACATCTTGCTGGTCAAGGAGTAATAGAAGTCATACAGAAAATGCTGCGAGCTGAATAAATGACATACAGTCAAATCAAAGCAGTTCAATCCAATGCCAAATGTAGATTACACAATGTACATCTTCAGTCAAGAACAACAGAAAGCTGGTGAGACCATTGATGAATTTGTTGAGAGGCTGGATACGTTCATCAAACACTGTAAGTTCAATTAATTTAATGATGAGGAAGCTATACGCTTCAGAGTGATTGACAGATGCTTGTCAGATTTGTTCAGACGATGAATGCTGAGAATCTCTTAGTCTGGAGCAAGTTCTCATGGCTGCCTGAACTGAAGGTCGGGCTGATCAACAAGCTGCTGACATGGAGGCTGGAGGTGCCCAAAGTGAGTCAGTCATGAATGTGAAAAGTAAGCCCAAGCACAAGGCCGAGGGACGCAGAGTGAATTCTCCACAGAAAAAGAAGTTGGACTTCAGGTGTGGATTTTCATTGTCACACGAAGGTAAATGTCCTGCCGTTTGGCAAATCTGCAAAGGCTGTGGTAAAGAGAACCATTTTGTAATGGTTTGCAAGGCGAAGGAAAAAGTGAGTGCGTCACAGCGCAAAGACAAAATGGTTGCCCGAAAGTTCTAGAAGCGACGTTCAGCGCATGCCCATAAGGCCAAGCGACTACATCAGCTGAGGCAGATCAACACCAAATGAAGTCGGTTGACATCTAAATCTTCATCAAATAGTTCTTCCGTCTCAATGTCAAGTGAAAGTGAAGATGCTTTCACATCTTTCAACAGTGCCTTGTTGATGTTTACCTCAGAGAAATGAGCGCATGTTGGACTGACCTGTGAGGGAAAATACCAGTCCAAGAAAAGTCGACATGACAAAGCACCAAATTCATTCAAACATTGTCTGAAAATAACACTAAAAGTCAATGGTTGTTCAATACCTTTCATTATCGATAGTGGTGCGTCAATAAATATTCTGTCTGAGGAGAAATATAATGAATTGTCTCCAGTGCACCGACTTATGCCATGGAAAACTAAAGTGAATAGGTGGGCTGCATCGACACCACTAAAAAGTCAAGGTTCATTTGTAGCAACGATGAAACATAAGAAAGCAAAGCTACAAACACCCATTCATGTACTTAAGGGTACGACGTCAAGCACCTGTTTACAACTGCTGATATGGGACTGATATCTGTGAACTATAACAAGAATGCTCATCACAAAATAGTAAGTCAATTCCCTTCGTTGTTTCATGGGTCTGGAAAACTCAAGACTATGAAAGTCCAATTCCACATTAATGAGGACATCCGTCCTATTGCTTAAAGACACAGACAAACTGATTTTCACTTACAGGAAGCTGTTTAAAAAGAACTTGAATCTTTACTAAAACACGAAATCATTGAGCATTCCACTGGTCCAACTGCAGGGGTTTCTCCCATAGTGGTAGTACCCAAAAAGGGCAGTGAATGAGCTGTACGCATCTGCGTGGATATGCGTCAAGCGAACAAGGCAATTGAAAGAGAACTACATCCAGGTCTGCACATTGCCGATATGATGACACAATTGAACGGTGCAGAGGTTTTCTCTTGCCTTGATCTGAATAAAGGATATCATCAGTTGGAACTCGAGGTAGAATTGCAGGTACATTACAACCTTTTCTACACAAGTTGGACTGCTCCGTTACAAAAGACTACGTTTTGGTGTGTCGTCAGCTGCAGAGGTATTTCAAGATGTTATTCGGCGTATCTGCTCGCTGATAAGAGTTTAACTTTGAATGCTGAGAAATGTGAGTTCCATAAGACAAAGTTAAAATTCTTTGGCCATATCTTTTCTGATGGTGACATGACACCCGATCCAACTAAGATGCAAACACTGTCAACTCCCAGTCCCCCACAAGATGTTTTCATGTTACGTTCATTCCTTTGCATGGCCAGCTACAGTTCTAGATATATACAAGACTTTGCCACTGTCAGTGTGCCATTTAGAGACTTGACGAAAAAGAACATTTGTTTTGTTTGCTCACAGGAATGCGAGTAAAGCTTCCAGAAAATCAATCTATTGAAAACTCTACTGAAATGGCATACTTTGATCCAACACTTCATACTGAGGTTGTTGTTGACGCTAGCCTTGTCGGGTTAGGCACCATCCTTGCACAGTACAGCGGATACCTAAATGCTCGAAGATGCATTGTGGCATATGCCAGTCGAAGTTTGTCCCGAACTGAATGTGCTTATTCACAGCCTAAAAAAGAAAGCTAAGTAGTGGTGTGGGCTTGTGAACATTTCCACATATTCTTGTATGGGAAGCCCTTCATACTTGTGACCGATCATCAAGCATTGTTGACTATCTTTGGTAATCCAAAGACAAAGACGCCTCATTACATTGAAAGCTGGGGTCTGTGGTTGCAAGAATGCAACTACACCAGCGTGCATCATCCAGGGAAAGATCAGCACTCTGCTGAGTATTTCTCACAAGTGCTTCTACAGTGCCTTTGCAATTGTTCTAAAACAGCAGAAGCCTACATAAGTTTCATAGTAAAATCTAGCACCCTAGCTGCCATGTCATTGGAACAAATTGTCACTGCCACGAGTCAAGATAGTGACACGCTAAAGCTGAAAGACATTATTATACATCAGTCTTGGTACAAGCACCCTCTGCCTCTAACCAGTGACAGTGAATGCCAAAAGTTTTAAAATGTCAAAGAGGAATGTCTGTTACTCAGGAAGGTATTATTCTAAGAGGCTTGAGAATTGTCATTCCGGAGAGTCTGCAACAACAAATAATTGAAGTGGCCCATGAAGGACATCATGGAATTGTTGCCATCAAGCGAGCTCTCAGAGACCGATTCTGGTTTGCAAATCTTGACGAGAGAGTTGAAAGAGAATTGAAGGCCTGTCATCTATGCAACTGCCTGTCATCAAAAACCACTCAACACACCCTAAACGTGTCAGAGTTCCCAACACATGCATGGGAAAGAATTGCCGTTGACTTCTTCAGTCCTCTTGACAACGGACATCACCTGATGGTGATCGTTGATGAATACTCCAGTTTTCCATTAATAGAAGATATCTCTCCATCATTCCAAAATGAGTCATTGAGAGATTAGAGTGCATCTTTGCGACAATGGGGTGTATATTTTAAAGTCTGACAACAGCTTACCTTTCAACATTCGAGAATTCAGAGACTTTCTCAGTCATCTTAATGTGAAGCATCAGAAGATCGCAACTCTGTGCCCACAGACCAATGGCCTTGTCGAATGTTTCATGAGTACTCTTAAGAAAGCTGTCCAACGAGCTGTACTAGAAAAGCTCGACCTTAAGACTGTCTTAAATTCAACTGTTCGAGCTTACCGTTCGACTTCTCACTCAACTACAGATGAAAGCCCTGCAATCTTGATGTTCTGGAGAGCAATGAAGACCAAGCTACCTCATTGTGCCAACAGAAAATCAACTACTGAGGAAGAGACCCACGTGAAAGACTTGGATCATAAGGAGAAAATGAAGACCTTTGCAGGCACGCGTCGAAAGGCAAAGAGGTTATGTTCACTGGAGGAGATAGAGTGCTTGTTCTTCAGCATAGAAAATGAAAGTCTGATGCTCCTTTCAATGCTGAACCATTTCATGGTGTGACCAATAAAGGACATAGGGTGAGTGTCCAACATCCTTAGAAGACCATTACACGAGATCCCTCACATTTATGATGGTGTAAATGTTTGTAAAAAATTTAAATTGCTAATTTAACAAGTGGGGATATGTAGTGTCGTGTGACATAAACGTTAGAGCGTAGTGAAATGAAGGCAGGTTTAGAATGTTGAGTTTGCGTATACACGCAGAAGAACGAAGACCTATTATATAAGATCCGTGATTGGCGAAGTCATTGGCGAGTACCTGGGCTGGGGAGGACGCTACACTGAGTGCACTCCAAGTGTTTAGAGAAAGCAGGCAGCTTGAATGAGAATTGTTAGACCTGGCACCATTGGCGTGGGTCTCCCTTCCATTTTTTGTCTTTACCTCCTGTGTTTTGCTGTGTGTTGGACTCCATTTTTGCTGGTCTACATGCTTTGGGCACTTTGCCACTGCTGTTCAGTGCGAAAGTGCAAGTGCTCCCTTGTGTAAATTGTTGTTGTGGATTAGTGTTTCAATGATTGGCTATTTGATTTACTTGTCACACCCTAGTATAGTGCACTGTGTGTGCCCAGGGCCTGTAAATCAAATGCTGCTAGTGGGCTGCAGCACTGATTGTGCTACCCACAGAAGCAGCCTGTAAAAATGTAACTCTGGCCTGCCACTGCAGAGCCTGTGTGCAGTCTGGGACTGCGATGTCGACTTGGCAAGTGCACACACTTGCCAGTCCCTAAACTTTCCCTTTTCTACATATTAGTCACCCCTGAGGTAGGCCCAAGGTACCCCTGTGGGCAGGGTGCATTGTATGTGAAAGGTAGGACATGCCCTGATGTGGGTGGCATGTCCTGATAGTGAAATACTGCCAATTCCGTTTTTCACTATTGCAAGGCTATCTGTTCCCATAGGACAGAATGGGGAGTTTGTTTATAACATCTTATAAACATAACTGACCCTGGGAACAAGATCGAAACATAAAGTTTAGTATGCCTGAACTCAGAATGTTAAAGTGCATCTTTTAGTGAGGGTGTTTTTTACATTCTGTGTTTGAAAATACCACTTTTAGAAAGTAGGTATTTTCTTACCTAACCATCCAGTGTGCCTCTGCTAGGTTTGTGTATTGCATGTCTGGCTTTTGGATGACAGGGGCTGGAGAGGGGCAGTGGCTCCAGAAGTCTGATGAGTCAGGGCTGGGCTAATAGACCTGGGCAGCATTTAGAGTAGGGGGAGGAGATCTCCTTTCGCCTGCATGGGCCTGGTCTGCCTTCAACAATGCTGTCTCCACCTCCTGCCAGGAAGTTGCACCAGTGAGGACAGAACTGGTTTTGGCTGGGTACAGACACCCTCTGCCTTCAGAGAACAAAGGATTTTTGTGTATAAAAAGAGGGGCCCAACCCCAGACTTTTAGATCAGTTCTGGGAAATCAAGAAGAACCTTTGCCAAGGAGAAGAGCCGGATAAGCTGAGGAGGAATACTGCCCTTGTGCTGTTTGCTGTCTGGGGTTGGCCTGCAGTGGCTGCTTGCTGCCAAGTAAAGGAGAAAAAGGACTTTGCTGTTTGCTTTGTCACCTGCTTGAAGAAAAGATCTCCAAGGGCTTGAAACTGAGCTTGCCTCCTGTTCTGTAGTCTCAGGGACACAAAGACTTCATCCCTTCTGTCTCTCTGCATTTGGAACTGCTGTTTCAGCTGCCACAGAAGGAAATTGCAACACCGACGCCAGCGAGCGATGCCGTAACCTGCACCGAAGTAGTGGGCACCGCTCGTGAAGAGCACGACGCCCCGCCCCGACTCGCACCATAGGCCCGATGCCTGCTGACGCCGTGCCGCATCGACTCCGAAGCCATCAGCGAGGCCGCTGCCTGCACCGGAACCGAGGACACCGCTCGTGACGTCCACGACGCAACGTCCTGACTTGCACCGCAGCACCAACGCCGGTGCTTCTTCAACGTGGAGCTGATCCTCGACGTGGGTGACTCCTGAATTCATCGCCATCGCACCGTCGTAAGGAACCGCCCCCTCACCGCCATCGTGACGTCACCTCTCCGACACAGTAAGGAACAGACGTCTCACCTCCCCTGTACCGCAGTAAGGAACAGAGGCTTCACCTCCCCTGGGGTCGTAAGGAACCAACGCCGCAGGCGCCAACGAAGCATCACCTCCTCGACGCCGTGCACCGCCGTTGCTTTCATCAATTCCAAGGTACTGTTCTTTGTGGGTCTGCTTGACTCCGGGCCCGACGCCGCGCACCTCGCGGTCAGCGCCGTTCTTTGGGATTTTATCTGTCACGATGTCGTAATGACTCCAGGTGGAGTTATTTGTTTCCAGAAGCTTGATTTGAGTGAATAACCTATCTTTAAGGATATTTTTGATACTGTATTGTGGATTTTTGTCGTTTGGTCTTGTTTTGGTTTAGATAAAGATTACTTATTTTTCTAAACTGGTGTGGTGTCCATTTGTAGTGTTTTCACTGTGTTACTATATGTGTTCACAAATGCTTTACACACTGCCTCTGAGATAAGCCTGTCTGCTCGTGCCAAGCTACCAAGGGGGTGAGCAGGGGTTATTTTAGAAGTGTATCCCCCTTACCCTGACTAGAAGCAAGGGTCCCTATTTGGACAAAGGTACCTACCTCTGCCAACTAGAGACCCCCATTTCTAACATTGGTGGTCAGCGGTGAGGATCCTGGACTTGCATTTGTGACTTACATACAGCGATTGGTGAACACTCCTAGTGAGTGAAGACCATTACGCAACCACATACATTTTTGTATAGTTTTTCCTTGGAATTTTTTGCATCTTGAGAACTGCCAATTTTCACCATGAGTAAAGCAGCATCACTTGCATCTATGGATATTGAATTTGAAGAGGAGAGGGTTGATACCTACACTGTGCCACAACTTAAAGCCATCTGCAAGAAATTTAAAATCTCAGTGAGAGGCCTCACCAGGAAGGAGGAGTTCCAAAAGGCACTTAGGGCCTGGTTGGAAGCAAGGAATGCCAGTGGGCAGACCGAGGAGCCTATGGTGGAGGGGGAGAATTTAGAAGGGCAGCAGGATGGGCTAGTGGGTCTAACTGGCGGGGGGTGCCTCCCAGGGAAGGCAGCAGTGCGTCTTCAAGGGGTCTGTCTCCAGAGGAGTTGGAGGACAGGGAGAGAAGCAGAGTGCATGAAATAGAGCTTGCTAAGCTCAAGCTGGGGAGCCAGGGTGACTTAGAGAATAAGAGGTTGGAGTTGGAGAGCAAGAAATTGGCCATGGAGGAAAAGAAGATGCTTTTAGAGCATGAGAGAGTGTTAAGGGAGTTGGAGCTGAAAGCAAAGAGTCTAGAAATCACTCCCTCTGGTGGCAGCACACCATCAGTGCCTGGGGAAGGGAAAGTATACATTCCCAAAGATGTTATCAAAGATTTCATGAAGCATGAGGACATTGGGCAGTGGTTTAAGGCCTATGAAATAGCAATGAAGTCCCACCGGGTCCCTGACAAAGATTGGGGAGCGGGGTTGTGGCACCGCTTCATCGGTGAAGGGAGAGAGACCTTACTAGCTTTGCCCACTGAGGATCAGATGTCCTATGCCCTCATGAAGGAAGCCTTGATAGCCAGGTATGGGATGACCCCAGAGCTTTATAGGCAGAAATGTAGGAACTGCAAGAAGCTGGAATCACGTACTTGGGTGGAGTATGTATCTTATTTTTGCAGAGCACTGGATGGATGGGTGAAGGGTAGCAAGGTAACTGATTTACAGGGGCTCTATGATTTGGTTGCATGGGAGCACTTGTCCAGTAGTTGTTTTCCAGAGCTATGCCAGCACCTGATTGATAGTAAGCTGACTGACCCCAGGAAGCTTGCTCTGGAGGCGGACCGCTGGGTCAGTACCAGGGTCCACAAAGGTCTTGTGGGAGACTCCGCCAAGGGTGGGCAGGGTCCCCAGCAAAAGAGTGGGGGGGACAAGGGTAAACAAAAGGAGTTCCAAAAGGGCCCCAAAGTAATCCCCAAGGGGACCAAGGTATGAGTTCCCAGCATCCCACGGAAAATAAACCATGGGTCCCAACAGGTAAGCCTGTTCAGAGGGGTCCCAAGACCTGTTTTAGTTGTGGTCAGGTGGGCCACTTCCGGGGGGATCCTAACTGTCCCAAACCGGTTACCACCGCACCCACTGGTGCACCACCCCGGGAACTGGCTAGTGTAGCCTTGGGGAAGGAGTCGGGTGCCCAAGGTGGGTGGGGTCCTGCAGAGATGTCCCTGGTCTCTTTAGGAGACAGTGAGATGGTCCCAAGGACTCATCTGCCTGATAACACTAAAAAGTACAGGCAATGGGTGACCATCAATGACCATAGTGTGGAGGCTCTGAGAGACACCGGAGCCAGTGTGACAGTGTCAGTTGTCGGCTGGTGTCTGAAGAGCAGGTGATCCCCAACACATTCTACCCAGTAGTTGCAGAGACAATTCAAAGTGCCTCTGCAAAGTGGCACAGGTTCCCTTTGAGTGGGGGCAGGGGGGGTCTCAGGTACCTTGAGAGTAGCTGTGAGGCCAGCTATGCCTGTTGACTGTCTGCTAGGCAATGATTTGGAGAGCTCCCCTTGGGCGAAGGTGGCGCAGAGGTCTCATTTGGAGATGTTGGGTCTGCCTGAGTGGGCATGTGTGACCACTCGGTCAATGGCAGCCGGTAGGGGCATTCAAGAGGACCTGGAGCCTGAAAGAGTGGCCCAGGTGCCTGCCGGGAAGAGAAGAGGCAGGGGGTGCGGGAAACCGGCCCCCAAAGTTCCCACGGTCCAGAAGGAGGTAGACCCTGAGGGGGATGCCCTGGAGCCTACAGGGGAACAAGTGGCTGAACTGGGGGACCTGCCTGAGCTGACCCATTGGCAGCAGGAAGGAGGCCCCACCAGGGAGGAATTCTGCCAGGAGCAGCAGAAGTGCCCTTCTCTTGTTGGTTTGCGGCAACAGGCTGCAAACCAGGCAGCAGGTGATCAGTCCGGATCACATTGGATATACTGGGAGAATGGTCTCCTGTATAGCGAGCCTAAGGTTGCTGAGCCTGGGTCAGCCCGTGTGCTGGTGGTACCCCAGCGCTTCAAAGCCTTCCTATTGGGTCTGGCTCATGATGTGCCTTTGGCAGGGCATTTGGGGCAAGACAAGACCTTTGAAAGGCTTGTCACCCACTTTTACTGGCCCCAAATGCGCAAGCATTTTGATGCTCACTGTAGGTCTTGCCAGACTTGCCAGGCAAGTGATAAGAGTGGAAGGAAGTGTAAGGCTCCTCTCCAACCTTTTCCTGTAGTCAGCAACCCCTTTGAGAGGGTGGGCATTGACATTGTGGGGCCTCTGGATCCCAAGACAGCCATGGGCAACAGGTTTATCCTGGTCTTGGTGGACCATGCCACCCGGTACCCAGAAGCCATCCCTCTCCGGACTGTGACGGCCCCCGTGGTGGGTTGTGCATTGATGGGGATTATCTCCCGTGTGGGGTTCCCCAGAGAGGTGGTGTCTGACCGGGGTACCAACTTCATATCCAGGTATATGAAGTCCCTGTGGCAGGAGTTCGGTGTTACATACAAGTTTACCACTCCTTACCCCCCCAAGGCAATGGGCTGGTTGAGAGATTCAACCGGACCCTGAAGGGCATGATTATGGGTCTTGGTGAACCCATGAGGCGTAAGTGGGACATCCTCTTACCGTGCCTTTTGTTTGCTTACAGAGAGGGACCACAGAAGTCCTTAGGGTTCAGTCCCTTTAAGCTGCTGTACGGCCATCCTGTAAGAGGACCTCTGAGTCTGGTGAAAGAAGGCTGGGAGAAAGCTCCCAGTAAACCTCCCCAGGATGTATATAGCTACATGCTGGCCTTCAGAAACCAGACTAAGCGCTTCAGACAACTCGCTCAGGCGAATCTGGAAGCCAGCCAGGAGGAAATGAAACGCTGGTATGATCAGAATGCCACTCTGATCGAGTTTTAGCCTGGACAAAAAGTTTGGGTCATGGCCCCAGTGGAGCCTTGTGCGCTCCAGGATAAGTGGACCGGACCATTTGAGGTGGTGGAGAGCAAGAGTAATGTCACCTACTTGGCAGTCTCCAAGGAACCCTTTGCAGGTCCTGCATGTGAACAGCCTGAAGCCCCACTTGGAGAGGTCCGAAGTGGGCATGCTCCTAGCAACAGATGCTGGGATGGAAGAGGAGACTGAGCCTCTTCCTGACCTCCTGTCTGCAAAGGAGCAAGATGGGTCAGTGGACGGTGTGAACCTCTCTCCCGCCCTGACTCCTGAACAGCAGAGTGACTGCCGCCAACTGTTGGGACAGTTTTCTGATCTGTTCTCCCTGAGCCCTGGTGTCACTCACTGGTGCGTCCATGATGTGGACACTGGGGACAGTCCTCCAGTAAAACATAAGATTTACAGAGTGACTGATAGGGTCAGAGCTTGCATCAAGGAGGAGGTCTCCAAGATGTTAGCGTTAGGGGTGATTGAGCCCCCAAACAGCCCTTGGGCTAGCTCAGTGGTCTTGGTCCCGAAGGCTGCCGCACCCGGTGCCACGCCAGAACTCTGGTTCTGTGTGGACTACAGAGGGCTCAATTCAGTCACCAGGACTGACGTGCACCCCATCCCCAGAGCTGAGGATCGATTGGGGACTGCCCGGTACCTTAGTACGTTTGACTTAACGTCTGTTTACTGGCATATTGCCTTAACTGATGGGGCAAGAGAGAGGTCAGCGTTCTCCACACCAGATGGGCACTACCAATTCCGGGTGATGCCCTTTGGGATGAAGAATGCCCCTGCCACCTTTCAGAGGTCGGTCAACCAAGCGTTGGTTGGGCTGGAGGATTTCAGTGCCGCCTACCTGGACGACATTGCAGTGTTCAGTACCACTTGGGAGGAACATCTGCACCACCTCTGAGAAGTGTTGAAGGCGCTGCAGAGGGCAGGCCTCATCATCAAGGCAAGCAAGTGCCAGATCGGGCAGGGTTCTGTGGTGTACTTGGGACACCAGGTAGGGAGCGGCCAGGTGGCGCCCCTACAGCCCAAGATTGATACCATTCTGGCTTGGGAACCCCCAAGACCCAGACAGAGGTGAGAGCCTTTCTAGAACTCACAGGGTATTACAGGAGATTTGTCAAGGGGTATAGCACCATTGTTGCCCCCTTGACAGAGCTGACTTCCAGGAAGCAGCCCAAGAAAGTGAATTGGACTGACGCCTGCCAGAAGGCTTTTGATGCCCTGAAATCTGCCATGTGCACAGCACCCGTGCTTAAGCCACCCAACTTCTCAGAAGAATTTATTGTGCAGACAGATGCTTCAGAGCATGGTGTGGGGGCTGTGCTCTCACAGCTGAATGAAGAGGGCCTACACCAACCTGTAGCCTTCATTAGTAGAAGGTTACTTCCACGGGAACAGAGGTGGAGTGCGATTGAGCGTGAGGCATTTGCTGTGGTCTGGGCGCTGAAGAAGCTGAGACCATACTTGTTTGGGACTCACTTCCGGGCTCAGACAGACCACAGGACCCTCAGATGGTTGATGCAAATGAGAGGTGAGAATCCAAAGCTGTTGAGGTGGTCCATTTTCCTACAGGGGATGGACTTTACGGTGGAACACCGCCCTGGTACAGAACGCACCAATGCTGATGGTCTGTCCAGATTTTTTCGCCTTAGTGAAGAGAACTCCCAAGAGGGTGGGTAGTTCTCCCCACATTTCAGCTGGAGGGGACACGTGTTAGACCTGGCACCATTGGCGTGGGTCTCCCTTCCATTTTTTGTCTTTACCTCCTGTGTTTAGCTGTGTGTTGGACTCCATTTTTGCTGGTCTAGATGCTTTGGGCACTTTGCCACTGCTGTTCAGTGCCAATGTGCAAGTGCTCCCTTGTGTAAATTGTTGTTAGGGATTAGTGTTTCCATTATTGGCTATTTGATTTACTTGTCAGACCCTAATATAGTGCACTGTGTGTGCCCAGGGCCTGTAAATCAAATGCTGCTCGTGGGCTGCAGCACTGATTGTGCCACCCACAGAAGTAGCCTGTAAAAATGTAACTCTGGCCTGCCACTGCAGAGCCTGTGTGCAGTCTGGGACTGCCATGTCGACTTGGCAAGTACACACACTTGCCAGTCCCTAAACCTTCCCTTTTCTACATATTAGTCACCCCTAAGGTAGGCCCAAGGTACCCCTGTGGGCAGGGTGCATTGTATGTGAAAGGTAGGACATGCCCTGATGTGTGTGGCATGTCCTGATAGTGAAATACTGCCAATTTCGTTTTTCACTATTGCAAGGCTATCTGTTCCCATGAGACAGAATGGGGAGTTTGTTTATAACATCTCTTTAAACATACTTGACCCTGGGAACAAGATAGAAAAGTAAAGTTTAGTATGCCTGAACTCAGAATGCAAAAGTGCATCTTTTAGTGAGGGTGATTTTTACATTCTGTGTTTGAAAATACCACGTTTAGAAAGTAGGTATTTTCTTGCCTAACCATCCAGTGTGCCTCTGCTAGGTTTGTGTATTGCATGTCTGGCCTTTGGATGACAGGGGCTGGAGAGGGGCAGTGGCTCCAGAAGTCTGATGAGTCAGGGCTGGGCTGAATAGACCTGGGCTGTATTTAGAGTAGGGGGAGGAGATTTCCTTTCACCTGCTTGGGCCTGGTCTGCCTTCAACAATGCTGTCTCCACCTCCTGCCAGGAAGCTGCACCAGTGAGGACAGAACTGGTTTTGGCTGGGTACAGACACCCTCTGCCTTCAGAGAACAAAGGATTTTTGTGTATAAAAAGAGGGGCCCAGACTCCAGACTTTTAGATCACTTCTGGGAAATCAAGAAGAACCTTTGCCAAGGAGAAGAGCCGGATAAGCTGAGGAGGAATACAGCCCTTGTGCTGTTTGCTTTTCTGGGGTTGGCCTGCAGTGGCTGCTTGCTGCCAAGGAAATGAGAAAATGAACTTTGCTGTTTTCTTTGTCACCTGCTTGAAGAAAAGATCTCCAAGGGCTTGAAACTGAGCTTGCCTCCTGTTCTGAAGTCTCAGGGACACAAAGACTTCATCCCTTCTATCTCTCTGCATCTGGAACTGCTGTTTCAGCTGCCACAGAAGGATATTGCAACACCGACGCTGGCGAGCGACGCCATAACCTACACCAAGCCGTGGGCACTGCTCGTGAAGAGCACGACGTACCGCCCCAACTTGCACCTTAGGCCCGACGCCTGCTGACGCCGTGCCGCATCGACTTTGAAGCCATCAGCGAGGCCGATGCCTGCACCAGAGCCGAGGTCACCGCTCGTGACGTTCACAACGCAACGTCCCGACTCGCACCGCAGCACCGACGCCGGTGCTTCATCAACGTGGAGCCGATCCTCGACGTGGGTGACTCCTGAATTCATCGACATTGCACCGTCGTAAGGAACCGCCGTCTCGTCGCCATCGTGACGTCACCTCCTCGACACAGTTAGGAACAGACGTCTCACCTCCCCTGCACCGCAGTAAGGAACAGAGGCTTCACCTCCCCTGGAGTTGTAAGGAACCGACGCCGTAGGCTCCAACGAAGCATCACCTCCCTGACGCCGTGCACCGCCGTTGCTTTCATCAATTCCAAGGTACTGTTCTTTGTGGGTCTGCTTGACTCCGAGCCCGACGCCGCGCACCTCGCGGTCGGCGCCGTTCTTTAGGATTTTCATCTGTCAAGACGTCGTAATGACTCCAGGTGGAGTTATTTGTTGCAAGAAGTTTGATTTGAGCGAAGAACCTATTTTTTGTCAAACGTGTTTTTATTAGCATTTTATCATTTTGTTACAACATAGGTCAATGATGGTACATCATGAAGAGGCTTATATCATGCTCATGCAGAAGACCAAAGAGTGAGAGACACCATTTCTACAGGTTCCCAGCCAAAATCACACAGGATCCTAATAGGAAGATACAGCTTTCTCATTACATGGCTAGTAAAATCATGTTGCGTTCTAGTAAGGCATTCACTCGTCTGTCTTTCTTTTGCGACAGCTGTAGCCTCGGACCTCCGAACGGGGGAGGTAGTCTCTGCAAAGAGTTCAGGATCCCCGCGGGGATCACTGGATTAAACTAGAACAAAAACAAACCCACCCTCTTCCCTCCCCCCACCCGTCCCCTTACTGGTGGTGGCTGCCTAATTGGTACGCCTCAGCCAACATATCAGTCTCAGTTCTATTTATACTTGGAATAGGTGCATTGCTCTAATGGAGGGAGGACATACCGCCGACGGTAACCCCCTTCGTAATAAAAGCAACCAGGGGCCCCCATCTGTATTCAAAGTTTTTGTAGTCGTCTCTAAAGATATCGGCCATCCGTTCTAAGCTTAGGAGTTTCCACAGTCTGGAGTGCCATAGCAAAATAGCGGGGGCCTCTTTCTTCTTCCAGGCGGCCGCGATCGCTACCTTCGCGGCCCCCATGCATGTCCACATGATGGCCTTATCCGCCTTAGTTTGGTGCTTAAGTGAGGGATCGCGCAAACCCAGGAGGACCTCTGCCAGAGTGGTCGGTATGGGATAACCTAGCATATCTTTGATTTGTGCAAGAATTTCTTCCCAGAAGGGTCTTATCCCTGGGCAATCCCACCAGATATGTTGGAAGTCTCCTAGTAGCCCACACCCCCTCCAGCACCTGTCGGACGAGCTAGGGAATATCTTTTTACTCTTGGCGGGGTAAAGGTACCAGTCCATCATGGTTTTGAGATGAGCCTCGCGTAATTCCGTGGAATGATTAAATTTCACAATGTCAGACCATAGGCCCTCCCATTCTCTATCTGAGATGTCGCACTGCAAGATCCCCTCCCACATGCTCATATAACGAGGGCGTGGAGTGTGCAGAGAGGCGAGAAGGTAAGAATACAGATAAGAGATCACTCCCTTCATAGAATCCACTTTTTGTACATAGCTTTCAAATTTCGTAAGTGGCCGAGTGGCTGCCTCGTAGATGGAAGGTGTAAGTGCCCAGTGTTTCAATTGAAGGTAATGGAAGTGTTCAGTGGGTTCCAACCCATAGTCCCTCTTGCAGTTGTCGAAGGTGAGGATGTCGTAATTGTGAAATAGGTGACTCAGTGCCCTGCACCCTCCCTCTCGCCACTGATCGAAAGGCCCTTCCTGCATGGCCGGGGGAAATGCCGGGTTGTAGTGGATTGGCGTGTAAGGTGACGAAAATGTGGTCCACTGGGCATTATGTGAGACAGAATCCCACACCTTCAGGGTGGTCCGGGTAAGGGTGCTAAGGTAGGTGTTTTTTGGTCTATCGGTCCTGTGGCGCCAAATGAGATCCCAAATAGATCGTCCAGCGACGGCCCTATCCATATGAAGCCAATGCTTCTCTGATTCCCTTTTGGCCCATTCGGTTACCACCCTTAGTTGGGCTGCTTTATAGTATAGCCCAAAATCTGGGAGGCCCACCACCCCTTCTTTCCTCGGTCTCCTCAGGATTGCAAAGGAAAATCGCGCTAGACCCCCTTGCCAGATAAACTTTAAAACCATTGATTTTAATTTGGGGAGGAAGTCTGTGTCTAGCTCAACGGGAAGAGCCTGAAAAAGGTAGAGAAGCTTAGGTAGCACAGTCATTTTAATCGCGTGTATGCGACCAAGCCAGGATATAAAAAGCGGTTTCCAGCGCGCAAGATCTGCCTGGAGCCGCAGGAGGGCGGATGGGTAATTAGCTTTGTATAGCTCTTCCACTCACGGCGTTAAGTGGATCCCCAGATACTGAAGGGGGCGGGTAGTCCTTTGTAATGAGGTGCATGTCCGTAGTGCCTCCACTTCAGCCTCTGGGATTGTGAGGTTAAGGATGGAGGACTTTTCCATATTGATTTTGAAACCCGCTACTGCTTCGAAGCGCCTGAGCTCCGATTGGAGTGCAGGGAGAGAAGTGGCTGGCTCTGTAAGGGACAGAAGCACGTCGTCCACAAATAGCGATATCTTGTGCGATTCTCCACTGAAAGGGATACCTCGTATCTCTGGTGTTGCACGGACTGCCACTGCCAGGGGCTCGATACTGAGAGCAAACAGTAGCGGTGAGAGAGGGCACCCCTGGCGGGTGCCTCTAGTTAGGGAGAAGGGAGACGACAGCACCCCATTCACCTGGACTCTCGAGCGAGGTTGAGTATAGTTGGCCCAGACCATAGTAATAAATTTGTCGTCAAATCCAAAATGAGTGAGTGCAGCGAAAAGAAAGGCCCAGTCCACCCTATCGAACGCCTTCTCGGCGTCAAGGCCTACCAATACCGCCGGGATCTGCTTCTTATTAGCTTTTTCAATTAAGTGGGTGATACGTCTGGTGTTATCATGAGTTTGGCGTCCTTTGATAAAACCAGACTGGTCTGGGTGAATGAGGTCCGGCATCAAGTCTTTCAGCCTTGCCGCGAGAATGGACTAGTACAATTTCGCATCCAGATTGAGGAGAGCTATAGGGCGATATGAGGCACATTTCTGCGGATTTTTGCCCTGTTTCGGGATAACTGTTATCACTGCCTCCGCCATCGTGGGGGGGACCGTACCCGTCTCAGCCATGGTATTGAATAGATGAGTCAGATGAGGTAGAAGATCGGGAGCAAATGTTTTATAAAATTGAGCTGTATAGCCATCCGGGCCTGGGGCTTTGTGCGGTTTGAGAGATTTAATGGCGAGGGCCACTTCCCCTGATGTTATGGGGGCCGTGAGCGTCTCATTCCATTCAGATGTAACTTGGGGGAGCTGCAGGGCTTGTAAGTATTCATTTTGCGACTCTGCATCACGCATTTCTCCTGTGTATAGGGTTCGGTAGAAGAAACCAAAGGTGTCTGCTTTATCGATGTCTCTATTAGTCAGCCCTCCCCCCTCCGTCTGTATGCCGCCTATGTATTCCCTTTCTCTCTTTTCTTTCAGTTGGCGGGCCAAATGCCTGCCAATCTTGTTCCCCTGGGAGTAGGATAGCTGGCGAAGCTTCAGAAGGGTATGTTCTGCCCTGTTGTTATAAATGGCCTTAAGTTTCCCTCGCAGTGTGGTGAGTGTGTGGAGGGATTCCCTAGTGGGTTTTGTTTTATGGGAGGTTTCTGCCAATGAGAGTGCTGCCTCTAGCTCTATCCTTTCTTGAGTCCTTCTTTTGTTCAGCGCAGAGTTAAGCGCAATGCACCGCCCTCTAAAGACCGCCTTAAAGGCGTCCCAGGTGTTGAACTCTGAGGTGTCTGAGATCACGTTCTGGGCAAAAGAATCCTTGATCGTGTCTCTGAGTTCCGTGCATAGCCCCTTTTCTCTCGTAAGAGAAGCCGGGAAGTACCATTTGGGGGGTGTAGCCGCCTGCGAGCTCCAGGAGAGACATATCGAGACCAGGCAGTGGTCCGATACCGAAAGCGGAAAAATCTTCGCCTCCTGCAGAGACCCCACTAAATTTTGGCTAATGAATATGTAATCGAGTCTAGAGTATGTGCGATGCACGTGTGAGTAGAAGGTGTAGTCCCACGACATGTGTCCCTAAGGCCCATGTCGTGGATCTGTTGTTTAACCTCCCCGGTGAAGCCGCTGGATTCTTGTCTGTGGGGGTGTGTGCTGTCAAGGTCTGCTTGCCATGTTAAATTGAAATCACCTAGGAGAAGTGTCGGCCCCTCAGCAAACTCCTGTATTTTCCCCAAAAGTAGCTGCAGGAAGGGTGTCTGACCCGTGTTTGGTGCATAGGCCGAAATAAAGGTGCATAGTTTACCCTTCAGTATGCCTTTGACCATTACCCATCGGCCCTCCTTGTCTGATTTAGTAGCAGTGGGTTGAAATGTCGTAGAGGTGTGGAAGAGAAGCGCTGTCCCCCGGTGTTTAGTAAGCGCAGAGGCTCTATAGATCAGGGGGTATTGAGTATGGCGAAAGCGAGTCTCCTCTGCGCGCGAGAGATGCGTCTCCTGCAGCGCCACAATATCTAAATGATGATCAGTAATGTATTTCCAGACCTTCTGGCGTTTCTGTGGCGAATTAAGGCCCTTTACATTCCAGGATCCTAGTGTAATTACCATCGGTCCCTTGTATCCCCCCTCCGCCCTCTAAAAATCCGCTGCATATGACTCGTGTTCCACGTACCGCAGCTCCTGCCCTGTATAGAATTGAGGAAGCTTCCGTGCACATAGGTTAACCTGAGGAACACACCTGAGTGTGCAGTTTCCTTAAAAAAGCCACCACCAGTCTCCCTCCCTCCCCCTCCCAACTTCCCCACTCTTCCCCCCTCCCAACAAACAAAGGAAACAACATTACCATCATGAACATACGTCGGATCGATGACAGATCTCCGACAATGGGGTGAAGCACCCCGTTAAACATGTTGGGGGGACAGAGGGACCGAGGTCCCCGTCCGCGCCCGTCCCATAGATCCAAAAACAGTGTTGCGTGCCTATACCATGGCGTTTGCTTGTCAAGTTCGGCCCTGTTCATTCCATCCTTTGGTGGCTGACCGCGATTGCCGGTCCCCCATTCAGTCCGAGGCCTGCTCGCCTTAGCCTCGATCGTGTCTCATATTGTCCTTGAGGCCGGACCCCGGGTCCCGTCCCGAGTCACACTGGGGCCTCCCCTAGTACTCCACACCCACTGACTCCATTTGCAGAGGGTGGTTATTGTTGCAGCCCTCGGCATCCAAAGATTCTTGGCATTGTCTTTAGGGGGGACTGTATGGTCAACGTATCATGGTTCAGTAGGAATGGCCATCCCTCCATAGGACCTTAGTTCTCGTCACCGATATGGCCCGTTGCGGTCAACTTTTTGAGGTTCCGCCCCTGGAATGTAGCCTTTCCTAAAGAACAAAGTGGAGTCCGCTAAGCCTCACCTACGATTTCTCCTCTGGCCTGTAGTCCATGAGTTCATCGGAGGGCTGGCCCCCGTCGGACCTCGTGTCTTGTTACCTGCCGTGTCAGGGTCTTCGGAGGAGAGGCCCAGAAGATCTAGCCCATCCTGCAGTTCTGAGATGTGCCGTTGTTTGTTGTTGTATTCAAACGCCAGCCCAAATGGAAAGGTCCATCGATATCGAACCTGATCCTCCCTCAGTTTCAGCGTGATGGGCCTAAACGATTGTCTCCTAGCCAACGTGGCCGGCGCTAGGTCTTGAAATATGGTGCATGAGTGGTCTTGGAAGGAGACCGTACCTTTTTTCCTGGTTGCGAGTAATACTGCTTCTTTGACTTTATATAAATGAAACTTAGCCAGCACGTCTCTTGGTCGTTTTTTGTCTCCATTCGGCTGGCCTCCAACTCGGTGAGCTCTGTCGAGCTTTATCTTTAGAGTGTGTGGACTCAGAATTTCGGCAAACAACCCCTCCAGAAAGGCCTCCAGATCTGTTCCTTCCGCGCCCTCCTCCAGGTCTCGGAGTCGAAGGTTCTCTCTCCGGGCCCTGTTTTCTAGATCCTCCGCCTTTAATTGCGCCTGGTGCCATTGTTCTTGGAGGGTATGGATGTCTTCCCGCATGGCAGCCGTGTGCTTATCGATATCCTGGGTTTGGGTTTCCAAGTCTAGGACTCTGGTGCCCACAGAATCAATGTCCTGTTGGAGAGAGGCGAGCCTGCCGGTGAGGTCAGCTTTTAGTTGTTCTATCAATGCCTTAAGGTCTTGCCCCAGTTCAGCCCTCAGTTCCGTCTTGAAGTCCCGCAATGTTGCCAAGAAATCATCTTTAGTGAGAGCCATGGTACTCGCGCCTCCGTCGCTACCTGAGGGTTGGCGCTTGTCTGCTGGCGGAAAGAAATCAGATACTCTGTTCGTGGCCTTACTCGACGACTTCTTTGGCGGCATAGGGGCCGTCCCAGCCGGTCCCCCGTTCTGTGGCAGTTGTGGTGAAGGGTGGTGCGCCAGGCGGCGTGTGGTGTCCCCACCTGGGGGGGTAGGCGTCTTGGTTACGTGTCCGCTTTTGCCCTGTGTCCGACCAGTAGGGAGCGGATGGTGGCTCTTTTACTCTAGGCCCAAAACGTGGCTCTCTCCCTCAGGACGTGTGGGGACCTGCGCCACACCTCTCCGTGTGGGGTCCGGCATGTGTCAGCCCCCGTGGTTATTGATGGGGCTGCTGGATTGCCCGTTCTTAGTCCCTGAAGTGTTGTGGGAGCAGAAGCGGAGGGGGGAAGCCCTTCTCGGTTATCGGCGCCTGCCGAGGGCCGCCATCTTAGGGTCAGGCAGGACTAGGGTCTTCGGCGTCAGAGGGGAGTCAGCGGCCTGCAGTGCTCATTATCGCGCCTTCTGAAGCAGCAGCTATGCCAGAGATTGTCGGGGGTAGCTCCGATCGACGGTCTGTGTCCGCCACGTACCTGCAATGTGACGTTTCGTCTCCCAGGCCGTTGGAGCCTCACACGCCGATGCAGCCTCCAGTGATGGTACCTCGCAGCAATCCCGGTAAGTTCTCAATGAAATTGTCACCGGCCCCCGCTGTGTTCGTCGGTGTTCATGTGTCGCCGCATCTCCGTCCCCAGTGCTGCAGTTATCGGAGATCGGCCGCACTTATGTTATGAGGGGCGCCATTTTGTCGCTCTACGGTCTCTCTCGTTTCCAGCCCCGTAACCAGTCGCCACGCAGGGTGTACCTCTTTCTCAGGGCTGCATTATGTGCCCCCCACTCTCCGATGTCCAACCGTGGCTTTTGGATCGATTTTCCGATTGTATAGGCTGCGAGTGGAGCTCGGGACTGCAGCGCGGACCGGGAGCCGAGACGAGCTACATCCGTCCGGCCATCTTGCCCGGCCACGCCCCGAAGAACCTATTTTTAAGGATATTTTTGATACTGTATTGTGGATTTTTGTCGTTTGGTCTTGTTTTGGTTTAGAAAAAGATTACTTATTTTTCTAAACTGGTGTGGTGTCCATTTGTAGTGTTTTCACTGTGTTACTGTATGTGTTCACAAATGCTTTACACACTGCCTCTGAGATAAGCCTGTCTGCTCGTGCCAAGCTACCAAGGGGGTGAACAGGGGTTATTTTAGAAGTGTATACCCTTTACCCTGACTAGAAGCAAGGGTCCCTATTTGGACAAAGGTACCTACCTCTGCCAACTAGAGACCCCCATTTCTAACAAGAATCAATATGAGCATCAGAACGTGTACATTCTGCCGACAGATGTGCTTTATTGAACTATTGGTGAGATCACAACGTGTTTTACTTTTGAAAGAGAATCTGTTGTTTCCCTGAGGAATACCACAGGTGTCATGTTTCCATTTCCAGTCACACTCATGTTTGAGAAAGGGAAGGCTAAGGGCGAAGGGCAGGTACAATACCGTAATATCAAGTTCTGAATATAGTCTAACACACATCGTGCCCTTAATGTTGTTTAAAAATATAGTTCAGTTGAAGTTAGTCATTGAACCTCTTCACTTAATGGGACAATATTTTTTTCACCAACATTTTTGCAAATGAAATGCTGACATCAGTTTCAGTGATCTAAATTCATACATGGTATTGCCTTGCCTATTCTTGATCAAACAATCGACTTATGGACATCACAACAGAAAACAGCCTGATTTTTTACCCCATGCCTCTTTCCACCCCCTTAGTCCCGTGTTAAAATGATCATAGACAGGGCACTTCAAAATGTCAGTCTTCTTAAGTATGTACAATAAATTTATAAAAGTAAGGGCCTACTTTGAGAAGCAAATTCTCACTGCACTTTGGAGCTACATACAGTGCTCCTGTGCATGTTTAAAATAATAAGCAATCGGAGCTTACTCTGTGCAGGAAGATGCCTTACAGATGCACAAACAGTGCATTTTGGCAGCATAGCCCTGGGAAGATTCAATTTCACAGACGGCAGTAATGCAGATTTTTTTCTAACAAGGCACACACATGCCTTGATTTGGATCATAAGACTGAACTAGTTTTAACTTTCAGTAGGCAAAGTCTGTGGGGCTTATTTACAAGCCCCTTGTGACGCAACGGTGGTGCATCTTGCTGCCCCATATTTACAAGGATACGTAAAGCCACCCAGCATGGCTTTTCGTGTTCTTGTAAATACGGCCCCTTTACATGCAGCACTTTGGGTGAAAGGGGCGTGCCATGGGTGTTCCCACGCAACACCCATGGCTTCTGCCGCAATGCCAGATTTACGAGAAATCGTAAACCTGGAACTGCGTCAGAATGCGACGCCTCCCCTCTGGAGGCGTAGGGAGGTGCAACAAGGAGAAATGTTTTCATCTCTTCTCGTTTTTCCTTTTTCTATGTGTGCTGCATTCTGAAGCACTCATAGAAAGAGGCAATCACCTCTCGTGATTGTTATTGTGCAGAAAGGTGTCCCTTCCTGCACAAAAACAATCTCCCCGCAATGCAGGCACCCTTGCACCGTGGTACAAGGGTGCCTACGTTGGTGCATGGCAGCCAATTGTGCAACAGCGCAGGGGGAGCACAGAGATCCGTCATATCGTTGTAGATATGATGCATCCCTGTGATTTGTAAGTGACTCAGTGCGGCGCAGCAAAATGGCTTGCAGCACCGCGCTGGGTCACTTTGCTGTAAATAAGGCCCTGTGTCCTTAGAGTGTGGCAGTATGATATAATTTGGGTAGTTGGTTGCAGGAGGTTGACAGCCAATGATGTGACGCAAGCCCCTGCGGTGCACGGGGCCCCCAACCCTCCATGGGGCTCCCAATCCTTTAAAGGGGGCCCCATACTGCCCAAGGTCAATGAATGTGAGATATGGGAGACTCAGGGGGGGGGGTCCTCCTTAAATTCTGCAGGGTGGTCAACATCATTTTGTGTAACGCCACTGTGGGCACCAGTGCTCCATCTTTGGGAGCAGATCTTGTTTTTCATCATCTGACAAAGAACCAGAGAACAATATAGAAAAGGGCAGAAAAGGGAAAAATAAGGACGATGAGAAAGTTAGTAAAACAGTAACTAATGTAGAAGTAGGAATGAAAAAAACCTGCAAGAGTAAGCTAAAGAGACAGGAAGTGTAGGATGGTGGAAGGAAGAGGCATGAGGTGGAATTAAAACTAGCCATTCTTGCTGTTATGTGACCCCAGCAGTCCCCAGAGACGACGGTGGCTCCTAAGAAAATCTTTTGGCTACTGCACTTATTTTTTTCAGTTAAACACTACAGCAGTAGGAATTTAAACTTTTAGCACCTTTAGACCACGTCAGTATGAAAGAAGGAAAGGGGCTACAGGATCATGAGCAGTCTCATCTTTAATATCCATTGTGTGGGTGCACTTTTTGTGGCTTCGCAGCATGAAGGAAGCCTATCATAATTTGTATGGAAGTGTGATTCCATGGAAATGAGGGAACTATTTTCTCCCTGCACCATATTAAAAATCCAGGACATGTGCGATAGAGCTCTTAGGTTGCATGCTAACTGCACACCAAATAGGATATAATGGACAGTTAGTGTGGCCCCAAAATTGCCCTTTGGAACAAGGCATTGTAGATCAGAAGAGACGTATTCAAAGGTCTTTCTAGTCACAGACGGAGGGCCTCCTTTAGGAGACTCTAGCGACACTTTTGCTCAGCCGGAGAGGCACTTTTTGGACGCTCAGGTGGCGCAATGTGCCACAGCATATTTACGAGGCCACGCGAAGCCACTTTACGTGCCTTTTCATTGCCTTGTATAGATGTGCCGCTTTCATGCAGAACACTGCGTGAAAGTGATGTTCCATGGGTGTTGCTGTTCCCACGCAACACCCATGGAATTTGAAGCATTCCCAGATTTACGAGAAATCATAAACCTGGTAATGCATCAGATTCCTATGCCATCCTTGTGGCGCAACGAGGAGAAATACTTATATTTCTCATTGTTTTTCCTCTTTCTACGCGTGCTGTATTCTACAGCACACATAGAAAGAGAAAAATGCCATAAATTATTGTTTTTGTGCAGGAAGGTGTCCCTTCCTGCACAAGAACAATCACCCCCGCAACGCAGGCACCCTTGCAACATGGCGCAAGGGCGTCTGTGTTGGCGCACGGCTGCTGTTTGTGCGTGCGGCGGCACAGGGGAGATGGACAGGAATGCGCCGTATCTTGTAGATACAGTGCATTCCTGCCCTTTTCTTTTGGCGCACGGCAGCGCAGCAGGAATGGCTGCTGTGCTGCTTTGCATCAAATGTTTGTAAATGTGGCCCACAGTACTTCATTTGTAAAAAGAAAATACGTGCTGGGGCTCTACTCAGAAGGTCACTGCAGCTTGCACCACATATTACCCCTGCCATGCTGTCAATGAGAGCAACAGCACAACTGCTAACCATCACATACCTACAAGTGTGACAATTCGGACTACTCCAGGCCCTCAAAACTATAGGAATGGCTTGGGCGGCAGATAATAGTCACATTTAATGTATATTGAATGAATTATTGTCTGTTGTTGTTGTCATCTCTGAGTTAGCCAGACAGTGCCACCTTGTGGCAGACTGTCACAAGTGCTGATGTTGCCAATTTAGTGCCAGTGCCGAGCACCGGAAACCACCGGCTCAAATATAGCACTACACAGACAGCCCTTCACTGTACCTCAGCAGCCCTGCACCTGGGAAGGGAACGTATCTTTGCAAATCTCCAAAAGTAAGCTTGGGAACTGCCTGCCAAGACAGTGAAGGTGTGAGAGGAAGAAGAGCCATGTTATTATTGTATCCTCCTGTGCTCCCTGCAACCTGGTATCTGTAGGTAGTCCTTAAGGGTCCACAAAGTCAGTAGAGTGGTCTGTGACAGAGTATCCCATCCACCAAACTTTAAATAAGGCCTGTTTTGTGTCATTATTGTGAAGGGAATCCTCCTGTCACATTCCATATGTTTTCAAATTTGATGACGTGTATTAGCACCCACGGTGACACGAAAACTGATAGTGGTAGATGAAATAGGGTTATGGAAGAGGGGTTGCAGTCAGTGTAAAAGATGAAAAAAAGAGGTCATTCCCCTCCACACCAAGCCCACAGGAAAATAAAATATCAGAAAAGGTGGATGTGGGAGAGTAATTGAGAAAGACAGTTTAGAAAATATGTGCAGCACAAGGCACAAGAGAGGTCACAGGCCTTGAAATCATCTGATTTTTTTTTTTATAAGTTGGTGACGTTTTAGAAATATACATTTAATTCGAAAATCGCTTTTTATTTTTCAAAAACAAAATCCCATACCGAGATTTAGTTTTTGAGTAACAAAAGCTAATGACGCCCACACTACGGGAGTTTTCTCCCATGGTGTGGGATCCATTGAAACATTTTTACTGTCCCATACTGCCAGGTAAAACTGGCCATTTGACTGCCTACTCTAAAACGGGCAGGTGGTCGAATGGCCAAACCTCTGTTGTTTCTTACTCCATCGGGCTGTCGGAGGCGTATTTCAGTGACAGAGACAGAGTAGTTTCTGCCACTGACATACTTAAGGTCCACTGACTGTAAATAATATGGGCAGACCTTCAGTTTGGCAGAATGGGTACCCGACTGCCGTTGGAATGAAGTACTCTTTTGGCCAAACTCTAAATTAGCCCCAAAAACTGATTTAAGGTGCTTTGTTTTCCTGAACACAGGGATGCAAGGAGGACATCATCTAAGCTGCGTAGTTGGCAACATCCCCCAAGATCTTCAGCTTTCTTTGCAATATTATTGTAAAGCTCAGAGTATATGGTTTAGTGTAGGCTGATCTTCCATTAATAGGAAGGTAGCATAAAAAGTGTAGTACTGGAGTTATGTCTTCAAAAGTGCCCAATCCCCAAGATCAGTCAAGCAGCAGCATGTAACCCCACACCCCAACAATGTAAAGCTTCCTCCGATGGTCTAACAGAGTAGGGACTGTTGGAGGAAGGGCATTACACCACCCACCCTATTTAAGGTGGATGATGTCATCTCCTTATTTTCCAGTCTATCACCGCCAAGAAAATCTGTCAGTGAGAGGAAGAAAAAGAATGACTTACAACATCCTGGGAGAGAACAGCAGGGTGTGGGGATCATTTGTTTTCCAAAAACAAACTCCCATGATGGGAGTTTGTTTTTCAAAAACAACTTTTTTTAAACAATTTTGAGGGTGTCTGTTTAGGCCAAGTCTAAATGAGACCCCAACGGAAAGCTTACAGTCCACCCATCTCTAAATGAGATGGGTGGACTTAGGGTTTGGCGAACAGGGGACTTTGTCACATTTGCAATGGAGTAACCAGTCCACCAAACTCTAAATCAGGCCTCAAATGATTTAGCGCTTTCAGTAATTGTCAGAATGCAATCTAAGATGTTGTAAGAGTCTAGTCACTGGGACAAAATAAATGGAAATTTGGTTTTCTTAGGACTGAATTTAAGATGTCAAATACTCAATTGTGAGTTCTTCATAGATAAACAATTCTGATATTCAAAACACATGAAGTACACTCTGTGCATTGAGTGCAAGGATTCACTGAGTAAATACACAGCACTGAGTACACAAGCACAACATGTAACTTTGTGTTTGCGCACACACATACATCCATATACCACACACAAGCACATCAAACTGAGAAGAAAATACACACTGCACCAACTTTATCAATAGCACTAAGTCAACACATAGGACTCGATTTAAAAAAAGAGCTTCTTATATTTACACCCATCATATAATTCTACACACTGGTATAAATGAACCACTACCGGTAATTTCCTAACTTTTTCAGCCTGCTACAGCTTTCCATATCCATGAGGAAATAGATGAACGCAGGGAAAAATTACTTGTTTACAAGATCAACCAAACATTACAAATTTGTTTGGGATGCTAGCTAACTAAATTATGACAATAATCATTAGAAAAAACACATAATGAAACCATATATTTTCAGAAGCCCAACAGTAGGTGCCGTTTATTTTTTGACATCAAACCCAAATGAGGACAATCTTGGCCTCTCCCAACCACATCTTTTGTAACTACTAAAAATGAGTGGTTCTATTATTCATACATAGAAATATAGAATCCACCAAAAAGGAAGTCACTACAGACAACTTTCAACTGGTGTTTTTTCCCAAGCAACAATTATTTTGCAATTTCTAACTTTAATTTTGCTTCTCCAAAAGAGAATTGGTTTCCAAAAGAGAGCTGGTCGACACGTTTCGGCCTTAGATGTGTTTAAGGCCTCATCAGGACCGGTGGAACTGGGTGACCAATATATTGTTCAAAATGGTGAGCTGGGTTGATGACCAGGAAAAGAGGTAGAAAACCTTCCTTTTTCTGTATGGGTCGTTGTCCGAATATTGTGAGTATTGGTATTAAGGGCAAGAAAACGGGGCCTCAAGTATGCTGTTAACAGAGGGGATACAACTCCCTCGGTGCCAGTGCTTCCGCGGTTCATAGCTTTCCAGGCATATTTCAAGGAATGCAAAACCAAAGGGGATGATGGACGGAGTGTTGAACATTGCAAGCACTCACCCCCAGTCAACTGATCTGGGTTTAATCCATCATCATTCTTTAGCTCACTCTGCCACCCCAGTTCAGACATGGCTATATGCAAATCAGTCTGACCCTGTGCCTCATGGGAACAGTCCAGCCCGAACTGCCAAGCCATGTCTTCCCTGGACCGGAAACAAGCATCCTGGGACTGGTTTCGGGCTCACAGCCCTCATCAGCCAGGCTATCTTGAATCCAGTGGCAAAGTGAGCAAGGGACCCACTTCTGGGCATACCCTACCAACTTAGGGCGAACAAAGCAAAACCAAAGGGGATGATGGACGGAGTGTTGAACATTGCAAGCACTCACCCCCAGTCAACTGATCTGGGTTTAATCCATCATCATTCTTTAGCTCACTCCACCACCCCAGTTCAGACATGGCTATATGCAAATCAGTCTGACCCTGTGCCTCATGGGAACAGTCCAGCCCGAACAGGGTATGCCCAGACGTGGGTCCCTTGCTCACTTTGCCACTGGATTCAAGCTAGCCTGGCTGATGAGGGCTGTTAGCCCGAAACCAGTCCCAGGATGCTTGGTCCCGGTCCAGGGAACACATGGCTTGGCAGTTCGGTCTGGACTGTTCCCATGAGGCACAGGGTCAAGACTGATTTGCATATTGCTATGTCTGAACTGGGGTGGCAAAGTGAGCTAAAGAATGATGATGGATTCAACCCAGATCTGTGACTGGGGGTGAGTGTTTGAAAAGTTTCAGCACTCCGTCCATCATCGCCTTGTGTTTGCTATATCTCAAGGAATGCCATGTCACTTCTGCTATTTTGACAATGCAGAATTTTATGTAGGGTCTAGCTTGGCACTGGCAATAGGCATCCCATTGTGAAAATGCACATTTTGTTTCTTTTTCTATTTTTACTTGTTGAGAAATCCTTTGCCCTGCACCCCACACAATTTAGAGATGTGATGTTCCCTTTCTATTCTGGAAGGAAAGTTTACTACATGTCTTTGCAGGAGTAAATCTCTATTTGCAGGGTGTGAATGGTGTTTGTGAACACCAACAAACTCAAGAATTTTGGTCATTCACAAACTCACAAACACACACCAAACCTTGATCCAATTCTTGGGTGGGGTTCACTGTTCTGTAATTGTATGCAGTTATGTAGATGTGAAACATTTGGCGTGTGGCAGTATCCTGTTGTGTATGACTGGCATAAATGAAGCCATTTATGGCCATAAACATGTTTGTGATCTCAATCGGGCGCACATGACTGATTACAAAAACAGACAAGAGTGTATGTGCAGCTCTGGACAAACACTGCCTAACAAATGAAAAGAACATTACGTTAAACCCACAGCACATACTATACACATAGCAATCATTACATGCACAACACTGAGTCAACAAATAACACTGGGGCCAAATCACGAAAGCATTTATGCATACAGGAAGTAGAACTACAGGAGTACTCTTTTACGTACTCTTAGGTGTCGTTGCAAATTGGTACCGAAATGTCAAACTCACTATTATTGAAAGTGCAAAGAGAGTACAGACTCTTCTGTTTGTACTAATGGTATATAAATATTCCTGAATAGCCCCATTTTATTATCATTTGGGGTGTTTTGGGCCAATTCACAAAGATATGTGAGACTATATTAAAGAGTCCTACAGGGATACTAATTTATGTACTCCAAAATACCTCTGTGAATAGGCCTCAATGAGTGCAGGCTGAGAGCACTTTTTAGGACTCCCCTGAGACAGCACATGCGCTGTCGCTTCTGAGATATTTTGTTAACTGAAAGGGGCTTGGAGCCTGCCTAATGCTTACCATTTGTTGGCTTCATTGGCACTCTTATTTGCTGGCTCCTGATTGGTCAACACGTGCCAGTGAGGGACAGTTGCACTTTCCCTTTGTTTGTTTCTACTTTCCGTGGAACATGGATCAAGCATTGATTGCTTCTTTTTGATTAGTTTCTTTACACTGTTCATGCTGGGCTACAGGTACTTTTTTCTTTCTTCTTATCCCTCGTCCTTGTTCCCTGTTCACCCTCCCACATCAGTATGTGTACCACCACCATCACCCAACCACGCTCTTCCACCACCACCCTACTATTACAACCACATCAACCTACCACTACCACACACCACCCTACCACCACCACAGGCCTACCATCACCACCACCTTACCACTACCCTACCACCATCCCACCATCACCCTTACCAC
This sequence comes from Calotriton arnoldi, assembly GCA_963921515.1. Classification (NCBI taxonomy): domain Eukaryota; kingdom Metazoa; phylum Chordata; class Amphibia; order Caudata; family Salamandridae; genus Calotriton; species Calotriton arnoldi. The sequence goes on along the minus strand of CAWUFW010008115.1, from coordinate 417,496 downwards.
CACGAACCTACTCCCAACACCACTCCATCACCACCCCACCACCCTAACACCACTACCATCCTACCACTATCAACACTCTACTAATACCACCCCAACTACCCTCCACCCTAACAATCACCGCCACCCTACCTTAACCACCACCACCCTAACCCAACACCATCCAAAGAACCACTACTCTCCCCTTACCACCACCAACACTCTAACCACTAACATCCTAACCACCATTACCATAACCATCACCACCCTAACCACCACCACCCTCACCACCACCCCCACCCAACCACCAGCTTACCACTATCCTAACCACCACCGTACCACAACCCCCTACCTCCACCCTACCATCACACCACCCACCACCCTAACAACCATGCTAACCTACCCTAACCACCACCTCCATCACCCTATTAACCTCTACCACCATAACCACCACCCAATCCTAATCACCCCCCTGATCCTATCCACCCTAACCACCACCTACAATACCACCACATTCGCCGCCACCACACTCATCCTAACTACCACCACCTAACCAACTCCACCGCCACCCAACCCTAACCACTACAGTAACCACCGCCACCCTACAGCTACTTTAACAATCATCACCACACTATCCACCACCACCCTAACCACCAGCCCCACCACCCTACTACCACCACCACCCTACAACCACCACCACCTATGACCACCTCACTAACCACCACCACCCTACCACCAACCCACCACCCAAACCACCACCAACCTGCCCTACCCTAACCATCACCACCCCACCCTCCCCAACCACCATCTTTCTGTAACCACCACCACCACCCTATACTAAACTTCACCACCCTAACCACCACCATCACCATACCCTAACCACCACCCTACCCTAACAACTACCACCACCCTAACCACCACCAACACCCTACCACCACCACCACCCTAACTACCACCACCGCTCTCACTACCACCACAACACCACCCTCACCACTACCCTTAACCTCACCACCACCATTCTAACTACCAGCACGACTCTACCACCACCACCCACACCAACATCACCCTCAACACCGTCACAACAACCCCTTAACAACTCCACCTCCACCCTAAGCAACACCAACCTACCACCACCCTCACCAGCCCCACCACCACCACCTCAGCACCACTACCCTCACCACCACCAGCCTGACCTAACCACCCTTTTACTCAACATGGCTGTCGATTCCTGTATAAGTTCTTCCATTTTTTAACAGGCATTTTTAACTCATTACTTGAATGTTGTTTTCATGAAAAGTTGTGACCTACTTTTGCATTTGTTTACTCTTGAATAATTTGACTTGCCTGACACTATGCATCTAGGTGTCTAGAAAAGCTAAGTAATATAAATGATTAAGATACATTTACACATTGTCTATAGCTATCTATCGACCTGTCATCTTTATCTATGAAAATCAATACGTGAAGGTTGAGAAGGAACTCTATAATCAGATGTTGCTGTAAACCCTATGGCGAGTAGCTTACGGGCAAATTCACATTTGCATAAACTTCATATTTGATTGCCTTGTACTTTTCGATTGGAATGCAGTGGGAAGAAGAGAATGTAGTGTTCATCGCACTAGGTGGCATACTTTTAATTAAGCAACCTACTTGTGTTCTTCCACTGCTTACTTTTCAGACACTCCTTTTTTCTTTTTAGTTAAGCACTCCATGAGAGTGTATGTGTTTTCCAGCTGTCTCCCTTGTGTACTTCTCTTTATCCCTCTACTGTTGCACTCATCCGGGTGCTTCTCACCCACGCCACGTCCCTCCGTGTTGTGCCTGCCCTTGTGTGCTTCTCTCCCACATTGCTTTCTTGCCTGTGCACTTCTCCCCGTTTCATGCTGCTTTTTATTTACCAATCCAACTTGGATCAGTAGATAAAAAGATACGTGCCTTTTGTAGGCACCTGGTGCACACACCTACAAAATGTCATAGCTACTGTGGCTGCGTCATAGCACCTATTTTTGTTTCCTCTTTAGCCATGCTGCACATCATCACTAAAAACCATTGGCAAAGCCAATAATTCCCAAAGGCGAGACCTACTGACCTTTCCTTTGCTTTTTAGTAGATACAGAGAGTAATCTTAACATATCCTACACTGAGTACAAACACAGCTATGGTGGCCCATACCTCAAGGAAACCCTCCTAGTGCACCTACAGCATTGAGTAAAACACAGAAAACTGAGCTGAAAGAGCTTTGAGTACAACTCCAGCCACGTGCACTGACTCAAGAGTGTGTACAGGAAGAGCAATCCACATACACTGCTCTGACCTTTGAGTGTAGACACTTCCCTTTGGTACAGGCACAGCTCTCAGTGCGCAGCATACAGCACTTTATAAATAATGACACAGAAGCCTCTCGCTCTCCGCGCAGGCCTTATATTGCAGACTGGCATCCTAAATTTGGAGCAGGGGGGGTCGAGCGCAGTGGACTGTAGAAGCTCACTCATGGCCCCCCTCCGAGCAAGAGGTGAATGCATGATCAGTGAATGTGCGGCCAGGCCCTCCCGAGCAAGGCATGTTGGGGGTGGGAGTCAGTTTTCTAAGCTGCTTTATTTTAGGGACTTGAACCGCAAGTTATAAAGTAGCTTCTGATTCCCTCCCTTTAACCCTGCCCACCAATCCACAGTCGCGGCACAGGAAGGAAGCTGCATCATGGGGGGAAAAAACAGTGCCCAATTCCCAACCAAAACCAGGGCCGGACAGACAATGTTATTTAATCAGGGATTTCCCAGGTGGGCCGGGGCCATTTCACTTTCCCCAGCCTCCCAGGTTAATCTCAGCAGACACAGGGGGGCTTCAAGATGGAGAGAACGAGAGGGAAGGAAGGCGGTAAAGAGAGAGAGAAGCGAGAAGGCGAGAAGATGGATGGATGAATGGAAAAAGAGAGCGAGGGGGTGGGGGAGGGCTGGGTTCAACGTTCTTCACCAAGACCTCTTTTTGTTCCCCAGTCTAGCCCTGACCAAAACAATTCACGCAGTCTAAATCTGAATCAAAATTGGTGCAAATCTGGGGAAATATTTTCACATATCTGCAGGAAAGATGTGAAATCTTCAGAAACAAAGGTGCTAATGTTTTTTAGAATGAGAAAAGTGCATAAAACTGCTCGCTCGCTTTTTTTCCAACATTACTAAATGTTTAGTAAAAAAAAAAAAAGGTAATTGAAATATGTATGGCGAACCTGTCCTTGCGCACAGCTCTCATCAGCTATAATTAAAGAGTCTTTGCTATCAAGGTCTTCATATTACTCACACAAATTAACCAACTTCGTCTGCATGGCTATCCTGCAAAGCCTTACCACATGGTGGCCCAAGCTCATACTCACTTGTAGGCCATGCTATTGAATGACTATTTCAGTCAGTGCCAGCATTGCTGCTCAGCTAGGTTTCTAGCCACCTTTGTGGCTCCTCTTTGGTTAAAATGATCTGGTGACTCCATGTCACCAAGGCAGTGATGTTCCAATTCCTGGGATTTTCTTTTAAAAGAAAATGTTTTTAGATGTGATGTTAACGGGGACTACATTTCCCAGAATGCATTAGATTTTCATTTAAGGTCCCAGAACAGAAGCACTGCATCATTGGTGGCATGAAGTGATCTGGAAATGTTATATTGCCAGCAGTTATTTCTCCTTCCTTTCTGGTGTTTCCCCAAAGAGACTGAAAATCTGCAGGTCATTTCCAAAAATCTGTAAAAAGTATTCTACAGGGAACATAGAATTTGCACTTACCCTTGGAAAATCCGCAACATAGTCTTTGACTGTCCCTACTAATGCCCTTGGGGAGTACAGCCAAGCTTAGGGGGTGGCTGCAGGTGAGACAGAAGTAGAGTGCCATAAACAGAACATGCCAAACTTTCAGACATTTCCTATAACCAAATCATCTCTTCTTAGCTCTATCTTTTTTCTTCCCTTCATCACTTCTTGAACCTAGTACAGCCAAGCTCCTCGCATCCTTCTCCCCCCACCCCCAACCAGGAATCCGCAAGGAAAGCTGCTCTAGGTGCAAATTTCCATGCAGATTCCTGTGAAGGTAAAGTGGCTCTCCCATTGGGATCCAATGGCCGCTATCTGGAGTTTCTCAAGTGCAGGTACTCTTCCTTTCAATTTAAAGAATGCAGGTGATCAGCACCGGACAGTACCTGCCGATTTAAAGCACTGTTTCTCACCCTGAAAAGGAATTGATGCCAGCACGTGGCTGAAGAAAAATGCAGCCCTTTCCATGCTGGAAAAGGGAATGATAGTAGTTTGTGGATGCCCATTAAGAGTGCAAGAGAGCGCAGGGAGAAAAGTTGGGACAGTACCCCTACCTTAAGGGGCAGTCCCCACTGCAGCAGGCGTAGGGAGATAAGAGGTATCAAAGCAAGATGCCAAATAAGGGTCGCATTGAATCGCAAGGGAACCTGCAACTGGTCTCCGAAGTGCTGGTAATCTAACCCTGCACCCAGGTGGCATCTTGTAGCCCGGCAGGACCAAAGCGGTCTGTGCAGTAATCAGAGATAGCATGTTTTAACTCTTATTTGTAACGTCATCCGGTGCCTGAGAAACAGCTGAGTGCCTCTCTGTTGACCAGACATTCCCCCCAAGTTGGACCACGAAGATAGTTTTATCACATTTTGCTTGCTTGAGATGACTGATTGTCTCCTGTGTGGTGTTCCGTTTTATGGTGGTTATCACCTAAACCACCCAAGGAAGTTACACTCGTAGCAAAGATTAATATATACCTAAACCAATGCTGGCTAGATATTGCCTCTATGATTCAAATTTGGGCCCTATGTCTGTAAGAAGACTACTTTGGCGACCTGTCAGAGCGAATTCTTTAGACGTCCCCCTGTTTTCTTTGTGCTCTTGGGCAAGCCTCCCAAGCCGGATCTTTATGATTCATACACTATAAAAGAATGCCCATGAGCCGGTGCACACACTTGATCCTGGGACCCAGTGCTTGAAATGTAAATATAGATGTGCAGGTACTCCTTGTCTCACAGTACCTGTTTGCTCCTGAGAAGTGCAGGCACTCCTTGTTCCAGTGTACCTGTTTGCTCCTGAGAAGTGCAGGCACTCCTTGTCCCAGAGTACCTGTTTGCTCCTGAGAAGTGCAGGCACTCCTTGTCCCAGAGTACCTGTTTGCTCCTGAGAAGTGCAGGCACTCTTTGTCCCAGAGTACCTGTTTGCTCCTGAGAAGTGCAGGCACTCATTGTCCCAGAGTACTTGTTTGCTCCTGAAAAGTGCAGGTGCTCTCCAATTAAAAGTATTGCATCAGTGCTGAGAAGTGCTGGCAGCCTCCCTTCCAAATTGAAGACGAGCAGGTACTCAGTACCTGATAGTACCGCCCATCTGAAGTACTGCTGGGACCCACGAACAGGAATGCCATGGTACCTCGTCGTGCTTTCCTGTGAAACGTAGGTACTACCTACCCTCTGAGATGTGGAACTGAGCCGGGCCGCCATTTTTGGCCTTGACGGATTGCATGCACAGCCGAAAATGAATTTTACCTCCGTAATTTCATTAGAGTTTGGAAATTTAATTAGATTTCAGATCACGGCTGAAATAAAGTAGCCAGAGCCACCAGGGAGCGAGATCGGTGGCTTTCGGTGCCGGGAGGACGCGGATCCCCCTCTTCGGTGCGGCAAGTGCTCATTAGGAGCGGCTCGGTACGGCTTCCTGATGGATGAGGCGCTCTCCGAACGCACCCCAAATAGGCCTACCGAGGGCCGTATCCAAACGCACAATTATTATACATACACTTCTCCAGCTTTCAAATCTTCTGCCTGGAAGATACTTAATAAAAATATGTCTCTAAAGTTGCTTAAGATCCAGCGAGGAGCCGAGGAAGGCTTCGCGCGGGTCCCTCTGCTATTCCCAGTTTATTAGCATCTGCGTTATAGTACAGGAAGGGCCACTCTGTGCTTGACTTTAATGATTAGGTAGGCTTATCTCGTTTTTTATTGCCGAAAAATATGAACCTTCGTGACGACAGTTATTGCAGGACACGGAAGTCCTGCTGTGCCTGCGCGCGAGAGCGAGACTGGCACATTCTGGAATGTGCGTGGCGGGCTGAGGGGGCGGCTGCTGGGAGCGTCTGAGAGAAAGAGGCCTCCGTGTGCGCGTGACAACCCGGTACTGGAATAGTAAGTTGTGCATCCAAGTAAAGAATGGGGTTCAGAGGGACAAACGTGCGTGGTTCCTCTGCTGCAATGGCGGCAAGAGATGCGTGAACTGGGTGAAAACGGCGTACAGGCGGAAATGCGGGTGGTCCCAGTACTGGAATACCATGAGGTGAATGCAATGAAAGAATACAGCAAACAGGTAGCAATGCGCGTGGACCCAGTACTGGAACAGGAACAGGTACACGTAGGGAAAGAATTGCGTGTATAGGCAGAAACTCGTTTGGCCCAGTAGCTGCGTGCAAAGAATAGAGCAGTGTACAGGCAGAGATGTGGGCGTTCCAAGTACTAGAATGCCAAGACGGCATTTACTGTATGAATGTGGTGTAGACGCAAAAAGGGGGTGCTTCCAGTACAGGAATAACAAGACGTCCACGTGAAGAAGGATTGAGGACTACAGGTGAAGTTGTGTATGGGCCCAGCACTGAAAAAGCACAAGAGCACGCAGACGCAGTGTACTAAAAGAGTGTACAGGAAGAAAGGTGAGAGGTCCCAGTACTGGAATACCACAAGCCACGTAGAGTAAATTATTGTGGTGTTCAGGAAATCTGTATGTGGTTCCAGAACTGGAATTTTCAATAAGGAACGAGTTGCACACGAAAAAATATCCCCCCCCCCCCCAAACTGAAGAAGGGCCCCTGCGCCTTCCATCAGTGCTTGAAATTGATAAATAGAAGTACAGGTACTCTCTAACAGAGTACCTGCTTGTTTCTGAGAAGTGACAGTACTCTCCCATTAAAAGTATTACGTTTTTCTTGAGAAGTGCCGGTACTCTCCCCTTCAAAATAAAAATGTACTCAGTACCGGACAGTACCTGCCCATTTAAAGCACTGCCTCCCATATCTCACAGATATTCATTGGCCTTGGGCTGAATGGGGGCCGTCCTCAGGCTCAAGGTCCGAGGGGCCCCTGAATGGTTAGGGTCCCTCCTGCACTGCAGGCGCTGCAGGGGCTCCTGTACTGTTGTACGGATGGAAATCAACATGGTCCTGTCACTCGATTATCACTGGGGGTGTGCAACGAATGAGACGTAAACGCAGAAGTGTGTGTGGACCGACTTACCGAAGCAGCAAGAGGTGCAGTAGTAATGGTCAACAAGAGACCTTTGGGTATGTGCTAGTACTACAGTGGTAGGCAAAGCTGTAGTCTGTGCTTAATTGAGCCGGTGGTTTCAGGTGGGGTCTACCGGAGTGCATTTTTGGGGACCAACCCTTATTTTTCCTCATCAGACTTTGACCCAGAGCAAGAGAGAGAAAAACACATTTGGAGAAAAAAGTGGAAGAGAAAGACAAAGAAAGAAAGCAGGGATGGAAACGAACCTGGAAGAGAAAGATAAAGGGGCAAGGAGTGTCTGCTATGGGGAAAGAGACACTAGGTGGAATCAAGACAAGACAATGCACCCTTGGTATGTAGAACACCTGATATTTGGTAGTGCCGGCCGTGGACTTCTGAGCAAAACTTTGGGCCCGGCACTTATTCTTTTACAAATTAAGCACTGGCTGTAGTTCTGGTCAGGACTGGATGTATTGGTAGAACATTGCACCGCAGTTGTGGTGTAGCAACTGTGCAGTGCCCTGCTTCAGAGCAGCGCTATCTGCAGCTCATGCGGTAACAAAGAGAATTCCAAGCCGAATGTAAGAACATTAGTCAGATAAGTGCAGTATCTATTCAGATGTATGTCCGAATATTCTAAAAATATCGGCTGACATAAATATTGTCCCCTAAGCATCCTGTACAAAATGATTGTTCTATTTGTTGTAGAGTTTCTGTTACTAACTCCAATGGGGCAATTTTATGCAAACAATATTTTGGACAGGATATTTAGGTCAGACAATATGATAGTCTGGTACCACACCACTGGTTTATGACCCCAGGAGTCTAACCACCAGGGAATAATCACAGGTGGTTATATTCTGCATTTAGGGGATAGGATGATGCACAAATGTTTATCTTATTGCAGTCTCAGCGAAAACAAGCGATGGCTAGCAAGCCCAATAGTTCTCTGATTAATACGCTACCACAAACAGCATAAGGCCGTTAGGGCCGGACACATTTAGGAAACAAATTTGATCCTGATTTTTTCTAAGTCAAATAAATGTCTGATGGCAAAAGGGCCCCATTATGCATTCATTCTTTAATTTCTAATACATGAAAAAACAGGACTATAATGAATGCTCGCCTGCCAGTTCACAATAATTTGACATAGACACAAAACGAAGACTATATTGAAGGCACACGAGCCTTTAATGTTGACAGCTTTTAATTCCTACATTTCTATGCAAGTAAAAATAGAACCTGTCCCTAGTGGCACCAATGAGAAGCTGTTGGGAGGGAATGGTGTTGGGGGATGGGGAAAAATTAGGACACAGAGGCGGTAAGAAGGAGAGGCCAGTGGAAAGAACACGAGGGGCCGGAGGCTATTAGAAAAAAGCAAAATACACGAGGAAAAGGGAGAGTTACAAGGAAGGAACACGAGGGGTGGAGCTTAGCAGAATTACAGAGGGATACACAAGGGGAAGAGGGAGGGGTGGGAGGCAGCCATCAGAAGTAGACACAAGTGGGGAAAGTGAAAGGGGTGGGAACAAGTATTGAGGGGCTGACTGAGATGCCTTCTTGTTTTAAAATAGTCCCTTGCGCAGTCCAAAGTGAGCACTCCATTGGAGGCAGAAAGATACAACCTGACAGCCAATAGCATCAAGTGACGGATAAATACTGCTCTAGGCTGAGCCAAGATATGATTGGGGAAGTCTCAAGTCAAAGGCATAAAGACGCTTCTCATGCAAAGCCAATGGTTGAAAGGGGTGAACCCCAAGTGTGGTTAAACAAGCATTTGAAATGCAATAGGTCTCGCCATTTTTCAGAGTTAGAGCTATTGGCGTTGTAATGGAAATGTGTTTTACTTATGAAGATTATTTTTTAGCACCTTAGAAGTGCCCTTAAGTAATGTCTCAGGGCTGCCGAGTACTGCAGCTGAAACGTAAGATATTATGGCACGAAAAAGCCAGTATATCTCGTTCCTTGCCTGCCAAAACACCAAGTCAAATAACACAGCACAAGCTTGGTCTGTGCGTACACACCAATACCACTATACTGTCCCAAGTTAGTATGATTGTTGTCCAGTTTTTTCTGAACAACTTCTGCTTTGACAGGAAATAGATAGACTCTGCCCAATTAACTGGGACTTTCCTGGCATGAGAATGTGGTACAGTGGGATAACGGAGATTACTTCTGTTAAAGAGTTCTATACTTTGTTTTGTTTGTGGCAGGATGTGCAGCAAGGCCTGTTTTTCATTGTAAGGCTGATAACTTTGCGGATATAGAGTAAACCAGTTAATAGCTAAGAAAAGCCTTGGCCCTCGCAGTGAGGACATGAAGGCCAGTAGAAAATGGGCAGTGTGATTTAAAACGTTCCTCTGGGAGTTGCGTGATTGGGCCTGGGCTCTTTCTCACAGCCATCCCCAATCACCCAACTCCTTTTAGAGAGGTGGGTTGTGGTGCAGGTACAAAAGGGGCATGGCGAAGGGGACAAATTCTTTATTTGGCACCAAGTAACTTTTGCCTACCGTCCTGCTGCGTGAATATTTCCTTTTCTGTTCAGCCTGGAGAAAATAAATTTGTTTATTCTGATTCACCTTTCCTGACCCCTTGCAGCTGCTTATCAGATCAGGCTGTAACACAAAGTTTGACGAACAGAATAGGTAAGAGAATGTGTTACTATTTGTTTTTATTTTTAAAATCTGCACAGGCCCAGCAAGGCACACACTTTGTGTATGCTTCATTTAAATTGTTTTTATCATTATCATGGCCATGGATGCTAGACAACAATAAAAATGTCCAGATAACTGGTGATTAATGATCCTGCTGGAGAGGAAACCGTTGCCTGTTGGTAGTTTTGAAATGCAGATAAGCTGTATTTTATGTGGATAGCTCAGTGGGTTACTGCCTTTGTCACAGAGATTCTTGTGTTACTTGCAGTTCAAAAGTTACAATCCTAACATAGGACAGTGACCTATGAACTGTTATCAAAGAACTGCATACAAACATGAATGGTATAGTTAGAACTTCACTTTTTTGTGTTACTATATAGTTAGAACTTTCCCAGTCTTTCATTATTTTAATGTTGCTAAAAAGAGTTTGGGCTGATATACATTTTTATTAGTAAAGCCAACCCCCAACCACTGGGGTATGCTTTACATCCTGAGTTTGTGCTTCCGCAGTCCAAAACCTCTTAAAATTTACTGCCCACCAGTATGGATGACGTGATTCCTACACCTTGTAATCCTCATTGGCTTATGTGACATTCCCTATAGACTGATTTACATACTTGTATGATTCAATGTCTCTGTATAATGTGTGTGTGGTGTAAAGTACTGACACCCTACACTGATATGAGTAGCGCTATACAACAAATGAGATGCATATGAGAGAGTGGCTACGGAGAGATGAAGGGCACTGTTGGAGGGTGGTAGTAATGGTATCTGCAGAGAAAGAGGTCATTGGTGAGGCGACAAAAAAGACTTTCGAACTAGCACTAAAGCCGGCCCTGTCATGGCCTTTTGGTTTTATTTAATTAGCAGTCAGGTCATTAGGGCAACTGTGGAACATATTTTAAAGTGCGTGCTAATTATATTTACTGCTATATTCAAAGTTTTAAGTTTGAAGGTGATTTTACTAATGTTTTTTACGGGAATAATGAAAGTGGAGCTGGATGGTGGCTGATATGGGGCTGTTGCCCAAGGTCAGCTGTGAGATAAGGTGCACAGGAGAGGGATGGTAGAAAAGTGGATAATCGGGCCTGGCCTGTTGGAATTTGAGGGTTTGCACTTAGGTCCAGACATTGCTCTTACTTTCAAATAACTCGCCACATGCTCTGTATACACACATAATCGATCTGTTGTATCATGGTGACTATTTGCAAGTAGATATGATGTAATCTAGGGTTTGTAAGCTACCACAAGAAGCGACAAATTGGGCCCGCAGTGGCCCACCCAAATGTACCTACCCTTGGCCCACCCAAATAAAATTTCCTGGAACCGGGCCTGCAGTGGACGCTTTGTATCTGAGCTAATCCCTGCACAAGACCTGGCCGCTTGTGTTTAATGATTAAAGTAAGGAGAAGCTGATACGGCTGCACAGTGCTGAAACATGAAAGTGGGTGCGCCGACACCAAAAGCACACACCCTACCTCCTCGGAAGAAAAAAACAGAGCAAGGAGGAGCGGCCATCACACGCTTGTACAGTGATGGGCAACTAAAATGTTCTCGGAGTGAAATCGCCTGGGAGGGAGCTAAGAACACAAAGTAGGGACATTTACAGAAATGGACCAATACCAAGCCAGCATTTCTGAATGCCACGGATAACAACCAATGGCAATTGGTGGGTGTGCCAAACCCCACAGAAGAGATATAACAGGTCGATCAAGCTCGACCTAAAAAGGGATGAACACAAAGGTCACTATAAGTATAATAAACACAAAAAGGCTGCGCTGCCACAACCCAGACCTAAAAATGAAAATATTTCCTGCTTTAAAAATGACCTTTAAGAAAAAGAATCAGAATTGCCAATAAAATTGTAAATGTTTGATAGGTGGTTGACTGAAGAAACTTAAGGTGTAACGAGCCATGACTACACACTTCAAGAAATGTATTCTTAATTGTTTTAAGAGGTAAGATTACGCTATAGGCAGATGGCCTTGTGCTGCACCAACGCTCTGAAGCACTGACTCATTGTCAGAATGAAAACTGTTACTGCAGATTTTCAGAGTCCACTTAAGTAACAATATGTCTTGTGATTTTGTCTGCTCCTTGTTATAGGCAGGAATTTTTATATGAACTTGAAAAATAAATGTAGACCTGTCTGCACGAAGGCGTCTCCAAAGAAAGGTCTTCACATATTTTACCAGAGAAGTTGCACTGTATTTGCTATAAAAAAATAGCAATTTTTTCGATTTTGGGTCTGTTGCAAAGAGTTGCTCGTCCTCTGGAATAACTTTTGAAAACTGAGATTTATGGAAAGGAAAACGAGCAGCAAAACAGTAAACAGGGTGAGTAACTCTCAACATGGGCAGGGGTAAGAAAAGCCAAACAGGTTTAAACAGAAGCTCTTCCGATTCCATGCACCAACAGGCCAGATATCTCTTTTCCAATTCATTTTTGGCTACCATGTTAATTTTTGGTAGTGCCCAGTGTGTTCCAGGAGTGTCTGCACCTCTTCCCTGTATTGTGTGGTGTCCATGGCGACAATGACCCACCCTTTTCAGCTGGCTTACTAGCGCTTCAATGGAAATCAAGGTGCACGTGATTTCTTGTTCGGCCTTTGTAAATGCACTGAAAGGGCATTTTTGGTCTAGTTCCAATTTTCCTAGTTCCATAAAACAGTTTCTTGAAGGTGAGCACGTCTCTTGTGGTATGTTTTGTAATGGAGGGATGAGACGAAACTCAATTTTAAGGTCTGATGAATTTTCTTGGATAATATACCCCTTTTTCCCGAAGAAATCCAGAAGGTGAGTCTTCTTGAAGAATTGGCACAATTCTTGTCTACATTTAAAGGCATCATGACAGTGTGTGGGGACAAAACTCAAGCATTTACAGGATATAAACTTAAAATGAAAAGGTAAGGATAACTCCAACCTTTATTTTAGACTCTATCTCAACCACACCTCCGGTTCACTGGTCTCCACTGTTCCCAGTTACCCTTCCTCCACCACGCACCAGAGCTCCACCACACATGCAAAGAATATTAATACACAAGACCACGCGACTTGGACCTGACACTTGATGACACACCAAAACGAGTTACAAGCCTTAAAACACAACACACGAAACATCGATAATTCCTGTTGCCACCCTTAAAACTAATGGGAAATAATTCAGTGAGAGGTAAGCAGAAACATACACCCCCCTTTATTTGTCCTATTGGGTCTCATTATGGTCTCTCTGACCATGGAAAGAGCGCCAGACCTGCCACTACCGACCACCTTAGGCCGTTTCCCGGACTGCCTCGTTTTTAACAAGACAAATGTTTTATGTAGAATGGGGCTGTGGGCTAGCAGAAATAGGAGGCCTTCTTCTACATTGTAACAATAATTAAAAAACAACTATTGTTTTAAATAGAATGGGGAGGTATACTTGTGGAATTAAATTAAAACAAGCATTAGCAAAGCTAATAGGTCTGGCCTTGGAAAAGCTGGTGCCATCAGTTTTTTATTCTAAGTACATGCCACAACAGTAAAACGATAAAAAAATATTAAACAATTCTTAGTTACAGACCTTGGTACTTATAGCAGGCAAGTGCACTTAGAACAAGTATAGAAAGCCATTCTTGTTTTATTGGGCATCACAGGATTCTTATTGGCTAAAAGAAAAGCAGAAATGTTTACATTATAAATAGGGACATATAAAATCCCTTGAAAAGTTGACCACAAGCCTTGAACAACACCCTACAAGGCACAGAAGGAAACAACAGTAGAGGATACTGAAAGATAGAGACACATGCTGGTTTGACAATTGACACCAACACTACATCCAACACCACAGAGAAGAGTGTCTGGAACATCAGCACTCCATACGGAGATCACCAATTGCCTTTAACAACAAAATGACAAATAATATGGAAGCAGGGGTGGTCCTCCAAGCCAATGATATGGAAACCAATGTATTAAATACTACTACGGGTGGCAATGTGAACACATTGGAAACTTTCCAATGTATGACGGCTACACTGAGGAAGGTGGAGTAGAGGTGAATCCTTAGAAGTATGCTACTAGACTAGTATTTACAATATCATGTTTGGGCACATTGTGACAGCAGGTTCAAACATACAGAGCTCAGCACATGCTCTGACCGATTTTGATGGTGTCCTCGCCTCAGTTACCACACTATTCACAAAGTGTTGTGTTCTGCTTGTGGACACATCTTCATCTGAACTATACAACAGAACAGACACTGGCTCATCTAATTGGGCAGGATACACGAATAACAACTCCAAAATATTGCTTGATAATAACCTCATGATTAAAATAAAGGGAGTACAAAAATATCAAACCTATATAATCGGTTTTTTTTCTATTGCAAAAAATATATATGATAACATTTAGGGCCTTATTTAGAGTTTGGTAAACATGACAGTTATCCCGTCCCCCATATTACAAGTGCCATAGGCTATAATGCATTTTTAATATGGAGGATGGGATCTTAATAAGGGTCTTAGTATATGAATTGATAATGGTATATTCTATAGTTTACTTTAATATAATTTGTTAAGTTTTTGTTTTAGGTATAAAAGTATATTTATTTAATATTTAGCTAAATTGATGTTTTTGTTAATTTTTCTGGTGTAGTTATTTAATTTACGGATTTTGGGTTTGAGTGTTTTTTAATGTAAATATATTTAATCTTTTGTACATTTTGATAATTTTATAATTTTTTAGATAATTAATATTTAATTGTTGGCAATTGTGTTATAATTATGGTTAGTTATTTTATTATATTACTATTTATTATTTATTTTTAATTGTCAGAGTATGGAGCTTATTGGAAGAGTGGGTGAGAGGTGTTTTCATTACAATGTTTTTATTTACATAAATGCATTAATTTACATTTTAACCAACATTTTCATGCATATTGTTTAATTAAATGTTAAGTAAAATAATCTTAAAAATGATAAAATTCTCTTTTGGTGTTCAATTTTTTTTGTTTAAAATTATGGAAATATTTAAATAAAAAGAGCTACGGCTTGATTTGACAGACATTGTATTTCCTTTATATTGTAGTCATAATTTATAAAAAATATTTGTTATTTAAAGTAATATTTATTTGTTAATAATGTCTTTCTTTACACAAAGATTTTTTTCATCTTATTGATATTTATTTTAAAAGGTGTTTTTATTTTATTTTGATCAATATGTATTTGCTTAAAAAACAGTAAATACAATTATACAATTTAATTTTATTACATTACATTAATGTTGAAATGTGTTTAGAGTAGTATATATAAGCCTCGATTACGAGTATGAAGGCAAACACCAGCAAACTTGCACATAGGGTAAGTACTGATACCACGGGGTTCGGTAAAAAACACATGTTAAATAATACTGATTATGAATTTTTATAGTGCTCTGCGGAATTGTTATTTAGCTCATGTGTTAAATAACAAATGTGTGCTATTTAGCACATGTGGTAAATAACGAATGAGTTATTTAGCGCATGTGCTAAATACTTCACCTGAAGAATACCACAACAACAAAACATCAGGAAGTGGCCATAGTCAGGTGCTGGAAGTTCCTGGAGTGTGGAAATTAATCCCTAGAAAAATGAAAGAGCCAGAGCACTGCTCAAAGGGACCTTAGGACACCCCAAAAGGACGACACCAACAACTCCTTTCTGTGTGGGAGTGTGAAGACATTCATTTTGAGTAGACAAAGCACTTTGAAATAAAACAAACAGAATCCACTGCCATCCTCTTATTTCACCCAGACATCATAAGTAGAAACCTGCCAAAAATTTCCATCATGGACCCAGGCAGGGAAAAGAAGTACAAGTGTACGAATCCTGAGTGGGAGGTCCTGGTCAAAGAGGTGGCAATACACCATGACCATCTAATGTGCCACCTCATGCTTAATATGCCACTAAAAACAAAGAAAAACATGCTTGTTGAAGGAGATAATGGCCAAAATCAATACTAAGTCAACATCTAAATGATTTTGAGAACATTAAAAACAGCTTGTAAATCTTGAAATTCTAGTTACTTAAGCAAGTTGCCAAGCACAAGCACTAAAACAGGGCAACTGGTGGTAGTTATCCACCTCAAGCTCTACCAGTAGCCCCCAACAAATGTTGAGCTATGGATGCCTGAGCCACTCATTTATTATTCACTGCTCCTTGAAGAAGCACCCCATAATGCCTGTGAGGGCACTTTACACTTTTGTTTATAGCTTGGAGATGTCCCTAGAAGGGGCATGAGCACCACCAACTATTTTTTTCAAGTCGTGGAAGGCTGGAGGGAGTCAAACGGTCAAAAGCATTGAATTTCATGTGTGAGTTATGGTTTGCATTGCATGTCTGTGATTCTATGGGACACAGCAGGGCTGCAGGGGCCATGGACCCCTCACCCCACAGCCCTCAATGTCTATCAATGTTGTGAGCGCCCTAGGTGGGACCGGGGCACCCATGGAAAAACAAGGATTGCTGGCCACCAAACATATATACCTAGGATTTCAGAGGCCATGGCATCAGAAACGACACACTAACTGCAATACGAAAAACTGTGTGCATCTGATCATATGTCCCTGCAATCTCCGCTATGTGGGCATGACCACAAGACCTGTGAAGGTACGGATGAGTGAACACTGGAGCACGATCCGTTGCAGGAAAACCAATACTAGAATTCTAAGTCATTTCTCTGAGGCACACCACACACAAGAGAGTCTTCGATGGACTATCATCGACTCCAACCCCAACTGGTCAACGAGAACCCTATTTACGCAAGAGCAACGTTGGGTGTTCCGACTTCGGTCCAACACACGAGGCCTCAACAACGATATACTAGGGCCGAATGTATTAACTAGCCCACTGTCCCTCTAGCTGTGTACATAGTGGACTATTGCCATGTATTTACTTATTAATCTGTTTCTATTGGTACAGGTTATTTTTCACCTATACCTGCCATTTCACTCATGTCAGGCATTGACCACTATACCTCACACTGAAGATTACTATCTCTCTGTTATACTTGCTGCTCAGCCAGTGTGAGTGGGGTGTGGAATGTTGGATGAGTGATGAGTGATGATGCTGTGGAATGTTGGATGAGTGAGGTTGGCAGTTGGTGTATGGGCTGAGCAGCAGGAAGGCTGCTCCTGGTGGGGCTCTCTGTACTTCTACTCCTGAACTTACCATCATAATAAATACTACCTAAAGATACCCTGGAGTTGGATCCTCGTTTCATTACAACATTTTGGTGGCGATTTACAAAGAAGAACCTGCGTGTGTTAACTGGATGGAAGCATAAACCTAACCTACTTGAAGGTGGGCGCTAGAGGGCGCCAAGCAAGATGGCCACACTTGCGTGAGGCTCTTGCTGCTCGGGGCACAACCCTTCTGATATCCCGCTCATCGACAGCTCCTCATTGCTGGAAGTGCTATTATCTGGACACTGGAACCTGCCTGCTCCATGATGCTGTAACAGCGGCCGGTGAAATGGCCTGCACGCTCCAAAAGTCACCCGTGCAGTCTCCGTGCCAGCTTGCCTAAGATGGCGGCCGCCATCACTGCCCAGCTCCGCTGACAACCGCGTGGGTCCGGAGACCCCTGCTGTGCCTGCACTACCACCGCTCACCCGTCTGCGACCATGGGGGCCACCGCAGACCGATGATCTCCTCGGAGCCCCGGTGCCTGAGCTATTAGCTGGGGAGTCTGTGCGGCACACCCGGCGATCGAGAGACCCACATCCACCAGTAGCGGCCCTGCAGGCCCGACCTCCACCCAGATGGTGTGGTCCGCGACCTGCCGCTTCCAACCTGCGGCCTGAAGCCTTACATCCTGCCTGACCGGTGAGTGCGCTGCCCCCGGGGGCCTCGCCCCGCTCCGCCCGGCGCTCACCTTCCAGTCGCCGCTGCCGGATCGCCAGCCGACGGTGCTGGCCTAGTCAGACCCTCCCTGCCAAAGTCACCGATCCGCTGAGAGGCCGGTGCCGCCGACGCTCTGTCCGCAGCTGCCCCCAGGATCGGCCCCTCTGCCTCGCACCCGCCCGGCCTCCACCCGCTCACCGTGCTGAGCACCCACCGAGCCTCATCTGCGCCAGCCTGCTACTCTCTCAGCCGGCTCCGCCGCCTGGTTCCCCTGCCCACACCGGACTGCAGGGAACGCACCATCGTCTGCTGACGAGGCGCCTCTATACCACGCTGTGCCTCAGCCTGCTGACCCCCGACGGGGGCTACTACCTCAACCCTTCACACTCTCCGGGCCCCGGGACCCACCGATACCCATCTGCTCTCTCTATATTGGCCGCCTGGCCCTCCCACAGTGAATTTGTCGTTTACTTCATGGAGGGCTGGTCACACTTTTCCTAAACCACTGTTTATGCTGTGTTTTGGAAATCTACTTTCAAAATGTTGTTCGTTTGAATGATTGTGGTTTCTGATTTGACTTTTAAGTTTAAAATTACTCTGGGTTACCACCTTGTTGTGGTTGTGGGAGACTTAGTTGACTCACCCACTGTGTATGTGTATGCGAGTTGACTTTTACGTGTGAAGTCACTCTGGGTTACCACCTTGCTGTTGTTGTGGGAGTTAGTGTATCTCTCACTGTTGGTGGTGTGTGTATTAGAAGGCTCTTAGTTCCTGAGCCTCTCTGGCCTACCGCTATTTTTGTGGTTGTG
Source organism: Calotriton arnoldi (assembly GCA_963921515.1). Taxonomy (NCBI): domain Eukaryota; kingdom Metazoa; phylum Chordata; class Amphibia; order Caudata; family Salamandridae; genus Calotriton; species Calotriton arnoldi. Next base: position 398,947 of record CAWUFW010008115.1, on the reverse strand, counting down.
GGTTGACTTAGGTTTGTCATCCTGGTGGGCGCTGTGTTTGAGTTGACTGGGTAGGAGTCACTCGTGTCTACCACCTTTTATGTGGTTGGTGGTTGATTTAGGTTTCAGCCCTGGTTTTAGGTGTGTGTAAGTCACCCTGTTGGTATGGTGCTTGAGTTGACTAGTTTTTAGTCACTCGCGTCTACCACCTTCGTGTGGTTGGGGGTTGAATTAGGTATCAGCCCTAGTATTGGGTGTGTGTAAATCACCCTGTTGGTTTGGTGTTTGGGTTGACTTTTAGGTGTTGAGTCACTCAGGGTTACCACTGAGGTGTGGTTGTGGGTGGATATATGTGAGTCCCTCACGGTCAGTGGTGTGTGTGTGAGAAGGCTTTTAGGTGCAAAGCCTCTCTGGTCTACCACTGTTGTAGTAGGTGTGGGTTGATTTATATAAATCACTCTTTTGGTGTGGTGTTTAAGTTGACTGGGAAAGAGTCACTAGAGTCTACCACCTTTATGTGGTTGGTGGTTGTCTTTTTGTAACACTCACTTGTATTGGCGTTCCTTCCACTCTTGTGTGGTTGCGGCATGGTCTTACGTTGGTGAGCTTGTTTTGTTTGTGGGGTGATTTCTACTACACCGTTGAGGTTCGGTTACCTGTGTGTTCATGTCCATTTCAGCCTGGCCAGCGGGTATGTTTGTGGCATAAGGGGCTTGGTCGGTTATGCGTGGTGTAGTAGAATGCGGGCTTGTTTTGTTTTGTGTGGAAAGGTAGAACATGTTTGTTTGTTTTGTGTGGAAAGGGAGAGGATGTGGGTAAGTGTAGTCTTTTTGTTTTCTTAAAGACTGTTTGTATCTTGCCCAGTTTGTTGTTTTCATTAATGTGAGTACATGGGTGGGCATTGTAATTTTCCATCATTTTATATCTTTTGTTAACTTTCGAGCACATTGTGACATCCCTCGGTGACTCCTTTGCATTTTTATGTTTACTTGCATGCCCATTGTACTGTGATTTATTTGCTTTTGTTCTTAACTTGTATGCCCTTAATCATCTCCAGGTCTTTGCAATGGTTTCTCATGTTATTTCTGTGCATGTACCTTTTACCTATGCATACTTTTCCTTGGACCATTGCATTGTATTCTTGTTCACTGTAAAGAAGGGAGATGTGTTATACTTGCTGCTCAGCCAGTGTGAGTGGGGGTGGAATGTTGGATGAGTGATGATGCTGTGGAATGTTGGATGAGTGAGGTTGGCAGTTGGTGTATGGGCTGATCAGCAGGAAGGCTGTTCCTGGTGGGGCTCTCTGTACTTCTACTCCTGAACTTACCATCATAATAAATACTACATAAAGATATCCTGGAGTTGGATCCTCGTTTCATTACAACACTCTCCTGTCCGGAGTGCTTTTCTAACCATCTTCCCTGTCCGTAGTGCTTTCTATAATTTCACACCCATGCTTGACAGTATGATCATTACCCCGCTCATGTGTATCAATTTACATCCTCTCTCTGATGTCTTGCCTCCTCTGTCTGCGAGACACCCAATATGGCCGCCACACTTTCCATACACAAGGGCCGCAACACGCGATATTCCCCTACGCCACCCCGTACTACTCGCAATACACCCAATATGGCCGCCATGCTTTGCCAACACAAGCGCCGCAACATGCGCCATTCCCCCACGTTACTCCGTACTTGGAGTTGACGCGCCGGCTGTTGGATGTGGTTAAAGGCGGAAGCAGTGTTTCTCCCTCCCACCGGTGTTTGAGCAGCGGAGGGCAGGTAACAAGCTTGTTTCGTGGGAAGTCAATGTGAGTATTTTCAACCTGCTATCGACACCAAATAGGTGTTTCTGTCCCCCACTTAAGAAACCGGCGTCAATATACTGATTGCGATTATACTATATTATTTCCAGGTCTACTTCTCTATATCGCGCTTCACGCTCATGAAGCTTTCCCTAATGACATTTTGGATAGGGGGGATCAATGTTTATGTATCTTTGTGTTGTCTGCCTATTACGTTAGTATCACATATCCACCACTGTTGATACTTGTTTTTGCTCTGTCGAGCATGTCTTTGTAAGAAGCCTCATCACTGATCACGGCTCACGTACTACACCCGGGTAGACACTCCTTATCCCCATGTGTGTGGGCTTGTCTTTGTCACTTACTGCCTGTCACACCAACATTGGCACAGATGAGCAGTGTGTCGGATCACTTCACAGCCGGTTCCGGGCATATGTACAGTGTGTATGCCAGCATGCATCTTTTAAATTAAAAACCACTCTCACATTGAGATGGACAACTCAGCTTTCTATCGACAAATCCTTAAATACGGATGCAGTGTATGATTACAAACACGCATGATCTATATTACGCTACCGAAAAAGATAATTTTCATGGACAAGTGTTGCTTTCTCTTTCTCCTTTTTATCCTCTCTTAGGTTGGATTTTGCAACTAAGGTGGTTGTATCTGTTCGGGTGCAGAGTCGCCCTGACCGCACCTAAATCTAGATATCTCTACAGGGTGTACTGAGTGTCACCATCTCAGACCCCTGTATTTCACGTCTTACACTTTGCACGGTCCTGAAGAAACGCCACTGGATCCACTAGGGACCACTAGAGGCGTGAAACATGTCGACCTGATACCATCAGTTTCTGTCACCACTAGCACTAAGATACGCAGAAGGAAAATACTCCCAATTCTGTCTACCTTGTCAAGAGTATTTCTCTTGGCTCCAGTTTTTTACCATATCACACAGTCCGCAGAATAAAGTTTTTTCAGGGTACTAGTGTGATATTTTTAACTCACTTGCACCACTCCCGCACACCTGCACGAAACCACTGCGGCATTCCTCGACAAGATCTCCGACAAAGAGCCCTCTCGCGGGGCCCGTGGGGGACAGCAGGGCCACCCCCACGAGGAGTAACGACCGATGATGAAGCATGACACCCACTTGGGTGTGTGAGGCACTTCTTCAACAAGGAGGAATTCCCCCCTCTAGAATATCAAACCTACACTTCTTGATAGAGTTCCCGCACTTGTCCTTCTAGCGACCTGACTGGTCAGCTTTTTCCTAGGAACAGCTGCCCTCTAGTGATTGAAAAGTAGGGAGCTCGGGTACTGGACTTTTATTTCCATTCGCTCCCAGTCCCCCCTTCTTTTGTATGTTTGAGCCAGGATGAGTGTCATGTCTTGTTGTGCACAGGAGTTGGGTTGGACCAGGGCACCCAAAGAACCAGAAAAATAATAAAAATAAGCCGGAGTGAATATGAAATGAGCGGCGTAACCACTCATTTCATATTTACTGCTTTCGCTAGTGAGGGCCCAATAATACCCTGCGAAGGCTATATATTTGTATTTTTTGTTCCTTGAAGTCCCTAAGAAGAGGAAGGGGCCGCACCAACCATTCTTTTTAAACTTGTAGGTGGCTTCAGGGAGCGCAACTGCCCCCCAGGAGCATTAAAAAAAGTTGCAGTAAGTCTCCTGTGTCATTGAGAACAGAACACCAGGGGAGTTTGCCTATATTTTTTTTGAAGCACTCAAAGCCGGTACTGTATGCCTTTCAACTGGAGTACGTAGACAACTTGTTGTTGGACCAATGGCTGCATTTTGTGACCAGATGAGTGGTAATGAAAGACTCAAAAACATGTTTATTATTGTTTTGAATAAAAATGTTTTATTTTGTATATTTTTGTAACTGTTAGTAAACATTGCTATGCATGTATTAATAATGAATGCTTTAGTTTATAGTTATTGATAAATTATTGTGGTAACTTTTTGACAAAGTCAATAGGTCTGTTATATATATGCTTTTTGCCAAGGATTGCATCAGGAAGGAGCGGACGATCGTGATATATATATATACACACACACCAACACGTACTCGCAATGACGCAAGTAAAACCCGCACTCCAAGGGGATATTTCCAATGCAAAATTTATTGCGGCTGATGCGTTTCGACCTGCTCGGTCTTTGTCAAAGCCACATTGCAGTGAAAGTGCCCTATTTCCTATAAAGAAAAAAGGAAGGCACACACCACAGTGAATATAGAAAACAGACTCATGGAAGCTTACATCCCCTGTCGTCTCCTCCATAAAAGACAGACTAGGTATGTTAATGCAAAAAATGATTACATGATAATAAAATGTACTGAAACAAAAGAAATGCAACACGAGTGTGCCCCCCACATGTACATTTGCATAAACATATAGCAACATTCAGCTATTTTCTGTCAAAGCCTGAACAATTAATATCATTGTGTTCCATGTATTCATATTTAACATTTTATGATCATGATGCACCCTACACTGTGATACAGATCGTGAAATAACTAAAAACACATATCATGTGATATCTGGCCATTTGAGACCTGCCAAGGGGCGCGCTGCCATTGCTGATATTTACAAAAAAGTAAACTGGAGGTGACAGATGATGCAAGATAAAAAAGAATAGAAAGGTAATCAGTTCAAAACAAGCAGTTTCTGTCCTTGTCGAACGATTAGAGAGTAGATGATGGTAATCCAACCGAACTAGGGAAATTGACCTGTGCCCAGTGGCCTCAAACTCAGAAGAATCATCGATATACCCCCCTGAGGTTTGGACAAACATATAAAATATACTATATATGAAAAATAAAAAACGGGACAGTTCCACTAATACAGGTGAAATTTTGATCTGGTGGGTGCAAAAAAAATCCTTAAAGCAAAAGATATAATTAAAATAATAAGGTGAACACTACACTTAAAATACGATCCGTCTTGAATTCAGTTAGATATCTGATAATCACATCTTGTATGGTATCAGGCTGTATATACATTGTGGTAACGGGGGCTCATGGTACAAGCAGGAGCTGACCAGGGACACAGGGGTTCAAATGGACTATCCTAAATGTACATGGAGTTTTTCATCCTGGTTGAGGCCTCCAGAGTACTTGCTGCTGAGACATAATATGTTCTGACTCTAGCTTCCTCAATGCGAGCTCCTTGTTGCCTCCTCTCACATTCAGCAGAACCCTGGTGAGTGGAAGAAGTCGGACGAACTGCAGGATTCCAGTGGAACCAACATATATATATATATATGGAGAATTGCTTTGGTGCTGTTAGTCACGGATTTAGGGAGCAGACCTCAGCTTTCCTATAAATCAAGGCACTGAAGGCGAGTAAGAGGAAGAAGGAGCAGCTTGGGCTGCGCTCGTCTTTTTCTGGAATGCTTCACTGTTGACAAGAGTATTTTGAAATGTGACAATGTGCGCAATGATAACTGACTTTACTTTTTAAACGCACACAGTCCCTTTAAATTTTCCAACATGCTTGCACTTTGGACAATTTCAGCTTGGCAAAGATGTGATGGCATTCATCCTGAAATGAAATACATCGCTAATTGTTCTTAATGACGAATATTTTATTCAGTGCATGCTGGGAGTTGTATTTTCTTACTACTGTGACGTAAAGCAACTTGCATTTAAAGTCATGGGGTTACTTGAATAAGCAATCTGCCTCACCTGTGAACAAGGCTCGCCATAGAGCTGATATGCGTAAGGACTATGAAGGCATTTAGCACGTTGTCACTCCTGAATAAAACAGTTATGGACTCCAGAGATGACTTCGGCACCTTTGTTCGATGCCAGTAGGTAGTTATAGTTAGGACCTAGATTCCATAGGAAAAGTGTTTTTTGATTTGTCAATATCTTAGGCGTCGTTTGACGAATCTTCGCGAAATTTTCAAAACTAATGGCCCACTCACTTCAGCTGCTGTGTTTAAAGTTTCGGAATGATTCGTGAAGCGGGGGTCAAGAAAAAGGGGGGGATCCCAAAACGCTTTTTCTCCATGTTAATTTCCATAGGAAACTGTTGACGCTGCTACAGCCCTAACTGCTGAATGGAATTACACCAAATTTGGCAGAAAGGTAGCACTTGGTCTAGAGTGCACTCTTTTTGTTAAATGGTGTAAATCCGTTTAGTAGTTCCATTTGTCAGATATACAAATATGGGCGGGGAGGATCCGCGAACCCTCACGATCGCAAGCCTGCGATCTGATTTGCTGCTAACACTTCAAACCAGGAAGTGTTGGCAGCCATCTTGTGACTCGGTTGAACCGAGTCACAAGAGAAAAGGTCCAAAAATGTAAAAAATTAAGAAAAGGGGGCAGGGTAGAAACACCCTGAACCCCTAGGCCTGCTCAGGGTGTCCCACAGGGACCCACAGGGCCCAAAAAAGTATTTTGTAAAAAACATTATGGGTGGGATTCACGTTGGATCCGCGAATCCGGCTGAAAAAAAAACAAAAAACGAAGTGCGGGCTCCTGCGCTTCGCTTCCTTGAAGCCCCTGGTTGGGCCAGGTCCCAGGGGCAATTTAAAAATGAGATGCAGGGGCCTGCAGGGGCCCCGGCATACCCCGGGAATCTCACCTCCCCGGGGTTTAAATTGAATGCGGGGGGGCTACGCGACCCCCCTGCAGCGCCGGGGACTGCCACCTCCCCGGGGCTTAATTGTTTAAGAAAATGCGCGGGGGGCTCGTGCACCCCCACAGCCCCGGGGACTGCCACCTCCCCTGGGCTAATAATCTTCAATGCGGGGGAGCTACATGGCCCCCCTGCAGGCCCGGGGACTGCCAACTCCCCGGGGCTAAATTTAGAAAGATGCATTGGGGGCTCCAGCCCCCCACGCAGTACCAGGGACCGCCACCTACCGGGGCTATTTTTAAAAGTAAAGTGTGGGGGGGCTCGAGCCACCTCCCCGGGCCACAAATTAAGTAAAGGCGGGGGTCCGTTGCGGACCCCCAGCCCTGGGGAGCACCATCTCCCTGGGGCCATACAGAAGATGGGAGGGGCCCCCCTCCCTTAAATTAAACAAACAATGTGAAAAGAAATGGCCAAGCCTTCGGGGGTGGGGTCCCCGGGGCCAAAAGTGGCCTGGGGGAGGGGGGCCACTCACCCCCCTTAAGCAATTAAAATTAAAACATAGGCCTAGCCCCGGGGATGGAGTCCCCGGGGCAGAAATTGGCCTCGGCGAGTGGGGCCGTGCGGTCCCCCTCCCTTTTTAATTAAATATAAATAAAAAATGAATGGGTCAGGGCCCAGGGGATGGGGGTCCTGGAGCCCAAAAGCACCAAGGGAAGGGGGGGCCACACAACCCCCTTTCCTAAATTAAAAAAAAAAAACATGAAGCGGGCAACTCGCTAAAGGCCCGCCCCCGTTCTCCACTACTCTGCAAACATGCCTCCTGGCGTGCTCTTGGTTGGGGGATGAAGTCCCCTTCACTGCTGAGGGTCCTTAGGGGCCAACTAGCCCACCAGGTACCTCCAGTAAGCCCCACACAGTGGGATGGCTGAGAGGTGGTTGAAGGCCACGCCCCTTTTTACACCACTCTGTAAATGCGCCTCTTGGCGCACTGCTGGTGGGGGGATGAGGTTCCCTTGTGTCCTGACGGCCTCAGGACTAAAGTGGACTTCATCCCCCAAGCAGCAGTGCGCCAGGAGGTGCGTTTACAGAGTTGTGGAGAAAGGGGGCTTGGCCTCGGACCACCTCTCAGCAATCCAGCTGTGTGGGGCTTACTGGAGGTAACAGGAGGGCTAGTTGTACCCCAGGGACCCTCAAGAGGCAAGGGGACTTCATCCTCCAATCAAGAGTGCACCAGGAAGCGCGTTTGCAGAGTGGTGGACAAAGGGGGAGTGGCCTACTTTCAGAACTCAGCAATCCTGCTGTGTGGGACTTACTGGAGGTAATAGGAGGGGTAGTTGGCCCCCAAGGATGTCCTTGGGGGCCAACAACCCTCCTGTTACCTCCAGTAAGTCCCACACAGTGGGATTGCTAAGAGGTCTTCAGAGGCCCTGCCCCTGTTGTCCACCACTCTGCAAACGTGCCTCCTGGCGCACTACTGGTTGGGGGATGAAGTCCACTTTACTCCAGAGGGACCTTGGTGGCCAAGAAGCCCTCCTGCTACCTCCTGTAAGTCCTACGCATCGGAATTCCTGAGAGCTGGTCGGAGGCCCAGACCCCTTTCTCCACAGCTCTGCAAACGTGACTGCTAGTTAAAAAACATTAGAAATTCACTGAAAAAAACCACAAGTTTCAGGGACGTTATAGTTAGAAATTAGCATTTCAAAAAACCTTAGAAATTCACTGAAAAACCAAAGGTTTCAGGGACGTTATAGTTAGTTGGACATTTCACTCGTACAAAACCAGAGAAATTCGGCCGGTATAGTTAATAGAGCTAACTATAACTCGCGCCCCCGCAATGCACTGCTGATGACATCACATATTACATCACTCATGACATGGTCAGTAACATCACTGATGACATCACTGATGACATCTCAAATGACATCACTGATGAAATCATCCAGTGAATGTGTGTTTCTTTAAAGTTTAAATATGTTTTATATATATATATGCCAAGATGTATTGAAGAATGAGTGGGTGTATAAGTGTCTGAATGGATGATTTAGTAGGTGTGTGGCTGATTGTATAACTGACTGATTAAGCGTATCTTACTGAATGCATGGGTTAGTGAGTAAACTGTGTAAATATCTGTATCAGTCTGTCAGTTGGTGTATAAGCGGCTGTATGGGTTGCTGAGTAGCTACATGACTGTCTGTATGGGTTATTGATTGGTTGTCTGAGTATCTGTATTGGTGCCTGAGTGTCTGTGTGAGTGGGTGGGGGTGGGTGACTCTGTGCATAGATGTGTGAGTGGGTGATTCACTGGGTGTATGGGTTCAAGAGTGCATCTGTGAAGGTCTGTATGGGTGGGTGAGTGTGTGTATGGGTGTGTTGGTGAGTGAATGGATGTCTCAGTGGTATATGTGTGAGTAACTACATATGTGAAAGGCAGTATATGTGAGTGTTGGAGTATATAAATGACTATACGTGAGAGTGAGTGATTGTGAGAGTGGCTATATATATATATATATATATTAATTATATTAATTTGCTAACCCCCTGACAAAGCCAATAGGCCTGCCTTTTATAGTTCGGTGCTCTGGCTCTTTGGCTAAGCCAGTAGGTCTGCCCTACTTAAAATGACACCATTTTAAACATTATGTGGCCCATTCCCACTGGATGCCGTGGTGGAATATGAAAAAAACCTAAATGAGCACTGAAAAAAACACAGGTTGTTAAGAAATTAGGTTAGCTTTGTTTATACCACATTAACAAATAAAAACTTCAGACTCACTGAAAAACACAAAGTTGTGTTATTCTTGCAAATTAAAGCAGAAAAACATAAAAATTCACCAGTTATGGTTAGAACGGCAATCCATAACTTTCACAGCAGAGATGTAAACAACATTGCACACACAAAATGAAATACTTATGACCTCACCTTACTATTTATTCCAATAAGTCACAACACCTACAAGTGCAACATAATTAAATAACAACGCACACCCAAACCAACAAATAATGCTACATTTGTAGTTGTCTCTTTCATACTGTTGAGAAATATATGTCATATTGTCAGTAAGATTACCTATGACATTTGTAATTGCATTTGTCAGATCAAGGGTGAGGTCAAAAGCACTGAATCAGCAAGATCCCTTCAACACCGAACAAGCATTGGCAAAGGCAATAGGCAATAGGTCTCGGCAATGCCCAAGCTATTGGCCTTGTCAATGTGAATGTCTTTTAACCATGTTGTTTAGCAGCACATCTGCTGTTCAGCATTGCTGAAAGTTACTGAAAGCCCAGAATCACAGGATGCTGAGCCGATGCTGAGTCTCTTCGCCCCCATGTTGAGTTTATTGTCCTGTCGCCCAAACACAAAAAGCACTAAGACCTGGCCTGCGCTGCCGCATCATAGCAATTATTTCAGTGACTTTCAGTCATGCTGAACAGCAGATGTGCTGCTAGACAACATGGCTAAAAGACATTCACATTGACAAGGCCAATAGCTTGGGCAGTGCCGAGATCTATTGGCTTTGCCAATGCTTGTTCGGTGTTGACGGGGTCTTGCTGAACAAATGTGGAAGTGATAGTTTGAAACAGCTTTGAAGTGAAGTGAGGATGTGGTGTCCAGAGCTGCCAACAGGGGAACCACGTTCGAATCTCGGTTCGGCTGAACAATTTGTGATATTGTGCAAATCACTTACGCTTCCCCCTGCCTATGACAATGAATGTGACATTGTCCAATTTTACTGATGAGCTACTAAAGTGCTCAAATACCATTGGCTGGTGTTAGCATTTTGGCAAGATGGAGGACAGAACAAGCGCTCCAATGCCTTTGGATCGTCCCCCCCCCCAAAAAAAAAAGCTTCTCATAATCTGGGAGGATATGAAACAGTAAGGCCCTCATTACGATGTCAACACCATTGCGGAATCAGGACCGACCGACCTCTCGTCAGCAGTCACACCCGCATTATTAGGATGCAACCGCACATGGTGCCGTAGCACAAGCTCCTATAGAGAAATGGGTATTTTTGTTAATCCTCTGCGTGGCAGGCACCTGACAGTGCCTGCCACGCGGCGCAGGGATTGTGCCCCCCAGGCCTCCAGCCGAAGGACGCTGTGGCAAGGGGGCCCTACTAGGGGCCCCCACATTCGCTTTCCGACAGGATTTTCATGTCGGAAAGCCTGGCAGGAAAAGTCTGTCGGAAACCAACATCATAATCCCCATGGTGTAAACGCCATACATAGGGGATTATGAGCGGCCTTTGACTGGCCGACGGGCTCCTTGAGCCCGTCGGACGCCAGTTGGTCCGACCGGCCAGTTTCAAATCCGACAGCCTTCATTGTAATATGGCTGTCTGATTTGAAACCAACAATGTAAGTTTGAAAGCCTCCGACCTGAGTTTGGAGGCTTTCCGACTTACATTGTAATAGGAGTCAGAAGTGTTTAAGTGACTTAAAAATTAATAGATAGCCAGAAAGATAGATAAATAGAAAGCTAAAAGATAGATAGATGAACGATGGATAGATAGATAACAGGTAAATATATAACATATAGATAGGCAGGTAGATAGATAGATAGATAGATAGATAGATAGATAGAAGATAGTTAGACAAAAGCGATAGGTTCATAGATAAAAGACAGGTAGATAAAAGACTGCTAGATAAAAGATAGATAGATAGAAGATAGATAGATAAAAGATAGATAGATAATAGACAGATAAAAGATAGATAGATAGATTGATAGATTGATCGATAGATAGATTGATCGATATATATATATAGATAGATAGATAGATCCAGGTAGATAGACAGATAGATAGATAGATAGATAGAAGATAGATAGCTAGATAGATAAAAGATAGGTAGCTAGATAGATAAAAGATATATATATATAGATAAAAGATAGATAGCTAGAAAGATAGATAGCTAGATACATAGATGGATAAAAGATAGATTAAATAATAGATAGATAACAGTTAGATAGATAGATAAAAGATAGGGAGTTTTTTTTATGCAGCTTTATTTGTCTAGCAATACCTGACATAAAACTGATATTTTCAGCAATGGGGCTCCTGCTTACTTGAATTTCGAACAATGCGCTTATTTTATATACAGAAAGAATACCACAAAATCAACCAAAAGACCCACATCAACAAATAGGTATTGTAGTGGAGCCGAGATGTACACGCTATAATAAAACTGCTAAAAAACTAGCAGGAGACAGAGAGAGGATGCAACAACAGACAGTGAAAGAACGAGCAGTGAAAGAGCAACATAGAGGAACTGCGAGAGGCAAAGAGAAATAATGAAATAACGAAGCAGCACAAGCAGGAAACAAAGAACAGTGCGAGTAAAAACAGTAGCGCTGTAAAAAGCACACTTTAAGTAATAAAAAATGAGTCCTGAAACAATGTCTTAAAATGGCCCCTGCATTTGTTTAGAAGTATTTGGATGCTGCTCTAGGGGAGGGCTAAAGACGGGAAGAGGCATGACACATGCATGCCATGAGCAATGGGGAGAACGAATAATGGAGCAACGAGGATGCCAGCAAAAGGAATGCCTACGGGCGTGCTGAAGCCCACAAAGTACATACAACAGGACTCTTTTGTGACAGTGCATGCGCGCTGTCTAGAGCTGAGGCCTAAAAAGGTAGGAAGGTAGCAACTAAAGGTAATTTTACATTTCACAAGTCTGCTGATTGGCACTGTGACATATAATTATGGCCACAGGAATAATGCGTTTCCGCGGCCGCCGTATTTTCCGCTTAGTCATTGATTTTCCTCTACTGCACATAATGCACCATTTGTTTCTTGCTCAAATGGTTTAAAAGTTATTAAACAAAAAGAAATACACATAATTCTGGGCAGTGGCAGAACCTTTGCAAAATGTAACCAGTCACTTTTCAGTTGCTAAGAGCTGTAGTCAGGTGCTGTTAAAATGGGACTAATGTGGTGCAGCGTTGTCCACATACTGTGTTAAAATGGCAAAATAACAATATAGTACTGCCACATATTGCTATATAATTCCCCAGTCCTAGCTGCATAATTTGGTCAACCAACGTCATATAACTTGGGTGTCCCTTCATATAATACCATCTGCCATTAATAGCTGTTCATCAAATAGCATGTTGAATTTTGGTACTGTAGTTTAGGTTTTAACGCTGCCATTATGCGTTCAAAATCCCAGCATGTAAAGTGCTGTTTGGCTACAATGTCAGAATTGATATTAGGTGTTATGCATTACATCGAATCACTTGGCAGCTATGTGTTACATTTTTACAAAATCATCCTATCCATTTAAAAAACTGCTTGGTTCACACAATAAAACCACAAGTAAATTATGCTCACATGTTTTGTGCGAATTAACTCTTACATTTACATCATGGTAAATTGCTTTATCTTTTCTGAAGTGGAAAGTTTAATTTTGAGCTTCATATGACAAAACTGGCAGTAGCAGTGCAACTTTCCCTAACACACAGAATAAGGGAAATACATTGCAAGAGAAGGAGAGACAGCACATGGTTCTCTCACACAAATAAAACATGTACAATTCTGGTAGCTAACACACTTAACAGGGAATGACAGCAGTTTAAGGACTGCTGTACTCTCACCGTAAACACACATATACATACAAGAAGTACAGCAGTCCTGTAAGAAAAAGCCAAACCTCTTATGACATTACTATACATTCATGCACTCACATGGGATGATGAGTTCTCACTTAATACTCACTTACTAAGGGTAGCATGCTTCACAAATGGGTCCCTCGTCTGGCAGTGGGAAGCATTCAAGAGTGCTACTGTTCATTGGTTGTGCATTTTCCTAGCTATGGGTCCCCTAGTTTGGCTGAGGTTATATACTTCACGTTTATTTCATTTATGTTCTCCCTTTGCTAAACTCGGATCTTTATTAAAAATGTGTGTGGGAGAACTACAATGTTTTTGCTGGTGTCTCTCTACTGGAAGATTAAAAGCAGGAGGGTCAAGCAATGGCTACTGCTTCGTTTTTGTGTCACCATTTTTTGGCCTGAATATTCCCCTATGGAGTCAGGTGCCTTCCTCAGGACTAAAGGTGTTGGTATAAAGAGTCAAATATTGTGAAACAGTCCCTGATTCATAAGGCATATTATCTAAGTGCATTCAATAAATTCTTTGTTTTTTCATAAGAGTGGACAGCATAAGTGGAAATAGCCCTTCTCTGTAGAACAGGTCCATCTGGAGCAGACACATTGTAAGCTTCTATCTTTCAGAGAGAGGTGCATTTAGAGGAGCAGCTGTACAACTTTCCCCATGAAGGGACACATACAAATCAGGCCGAAGCAGTGCAAGCTTTGCTGCCTTACAGAACTGGTGCAGCATTTCGGTAGCAAAGTAAACATGCTCTCTTCTAAAAGGCAGCAAATGCAGTCATCCATTCCCCCTACAACAGATCCAGCAAGGTAGACTAGAACAAGCTTTCATCATACACAGAACTTGCACTGTTTGGACACGAGTGACATGCAGGTTATGGAGCAGTTGATTAACTCACGTAGAGGAATGTATAGTGGATGAGTGAGTGAATGTGTGAGTTCTAAAACCATTCTTGCTTAGGTCATTTTTGTCAGGATCTGGTTTTCCTTTGTATGTAGAATGTTCTTCATTCCTCTAGAGCGGGTTAAGAATGTTTACATTTGAACAGGGAGAGGCAGTTGTTGTGAGTCTTCTTCCCTAATAGTCGCTTACTAAGATGCTCCTGTAATAAAGATACATTTGAACTTACTTCGTCTTGGAGGCATCTTTACATTTTTCAGTATCGTGAAAGTCTTGCTGTTGTCACTCATAGACCTGCTGTCACTCCTGTGACTCCTGGCTTCATATTCTGCAGTCTTTCTGCTATCGAACCCTTTAAATCCATCTACAACCATTCACATTTTTTAAGTGAACCTTAGATCTCAAATGCTGACCCCTTGCTATACCAATACAGACACCTTCCCTGCTCATGGTGGGAAAATGGGATGGAGGGAGGAACATGTACCTACCATAGCTCTTTTAAAGACAAAATGTCAAAAACAAAACAAAAAAAACACACCTCTATGCTTCTCTTTTATTCTCCCTACCTTTGCCACTTCTGTCTCTATCTCCCCCTCTCTATTACATATTTCGTTCTCTCTCACACTCTATCTCTCTATCCAGCCTTTACCCCTATTCATTCTCTGCTTTCCAACATTTTCTCTCTTTCTCATTCTCTTTCCCTTCCTCTCTATTATGTCTCAGTCTCTTCTCATTTTCTCTTGTTTCACCTTCATTTGAATTTGTATTCTATTCTAATAACCTCAATGCCCTCACACTCTTCATTCTCACCTTCCTCTCTCTCATCCTCTTCTTTCCCAGTTGAATCATCTATACATACCTCTGTCAAACTCTTCTCATATTTACCACTCTCTCAACCCCCTCTGTCTCTCACATATCCACTCTCTTGTCTTTGCTAGGCCTATCCTCATCTGCACTACCCAGGGCCAGCACAAGGATTTTTGTCATCCCTAATTCACCACGCATTTATTTTTTCTACCACTCATTTTAGCAATTATGCCACATTTGCTGCTTTTACTGGAAATATGACTGTCTAGGCATTCACAAGTATTCTTTCCTCATGGACCCTGCTCTCATGTGTCTCACATTGCCCTCTCTTCTCACTGCTACTCTTTTGAACTCTTTTTTTCAATGTTATGTTATGTTAATTATATTTCTTAAGCGCTGCGGTTACCCGAAGGTGTCCTGGTGCTAGCTACTGCCTTCCGAACAGAGGAGTACCTAATGACCTATGCACTGAAAAAGCCAGGTTTTCAATCCTCTCCTAAATGTCATCAGCTCATTGGCATTCCTAATATGGAAAAGAAGCTCGTTCCAAGCCCTTGCAGCACAGGTGACGAAACTTCTTCCACCCCAGTTGACTTTTTTAAAGGAGGGTATTAATACACCTTTGGCTCCTGACGAGCGAAGAACTCTTCTCGGGACATACCATTTGAAAAGCTGTTTCAGGTAATCCGGCCCAGTTCCCTGAAGGGCTTTAAAAACAGTACACAGGGACTTAAATTGTATCCGTTGTTTGACTGGAAGCCAGTGCAGCCTTTTTATTTCCTGCGTGACACATACAAATTTTGGTGTACCAGTCAGCAGTCTGGCTGCTGCATTTTGCAGGATTTGGAGTTTGTTTAAATGTTGCTTTTGAATATTAAGGTAAAGGCTGTTGCAATAATCCACACGTGAGAGGATGAGAGATGTTATCACTACACGTTGGCTCTCTTCCGGTAGAAATGGCATTATTTTCTTGATCATTCTAAGGAGGTGGAAGCTAGCGGAGGCAACCGCATTTATCTGGTCCCCAAAGGTGAGTTTATTGTCGACTATGAGCCTCAGATTTTTAGCTTTCCTAGTCGTTTTAGGGAGAGTGCCTAGTTCTTCCGGCCACAAGTCAGGGGTCCCCAAATTGGCTTTATTTCCCAAAATAAGGACCTCCATTTTGCCGGAATTTAACTTCAGGCAGTTCCTGGTCATCCACAACTTGACTGCTTTCATGCAGCCATGGAACCTTTTCCCTTTCTCTGACTCCTGGCCAGGTTGCACAGACACCACGATTTGTGTGTCATCCGCTTAGGATGTTAACTGGAATCCGAAGGATCTAATCAGAACCGCCAAGGGTGACACGTAAACATTTAAGAGTGTGGGACTCAGGGAGGAGCCCTGTGGTACTCCACAAGGTAGGGAAAAAGGTTTGGAGCGGGCTTTGTCTAAATCCACCATTTGAATTCTTTCCATCAGGAAAGATTTCAAAAAGCTTCCAAGCATTGCCTTGGATCCCGCAGGCCGACAAACGGTCCATCAGAACTTCATGGTGGACTGTATCAAAGGCCGCTGAGAGGTTCAACATGATTAATGCTGCATTTCCTCCCTGGTCCAGGGCTTCTCTTAATTCTTCTGTGGATTTTATGAGGGCGGACTCTGTACTGTGTCCTTCCCTGAATCCATATTGAGTGGGATCTAAAATATTGTTTGCTTGGAGGAACGCACTGAGTTTGGTGTGTGTTTTTTCAACCAATTTTTCCGGCGGGGGGGGGAGAAATTGGCCAGTAATTGTTAGGGTCCTTGGGATCAAGGTTTTATTTTTTAACAAAGGAAGAATAGTTGCTGTCTTCCATATTTTGGGAAAGTGCCCAGACTCAAACATGGCATTAAATAAAGGGATGAGTGCAATGCTAATGGGTTCTGGAACTTGTTTCATTACGGAGACTGAGCAGGGGTCGTATGGAGATCCAGACCTGGTGGAAGCCAAGAGATTTATAGTATCTCGCTTCTCCAGCAGGGAGAAATTGTCCAGAGTAGGCCGTGGGTCAGTAATAGTTTTGGCCATCGCGAATGGCTCATCCCTTCCTTCTGTCGGGGAGAGTCTAAAGGACGAGAAAATAGCTTCCACCTTCTGTAGGAAGAAAGCGGCGATTTCCTCACATAGTTCTGGAATACTCTGAATTTTAGGAGGGCCCTGGGTGGCCAATTTGTTTACCGTCCTAAAAAGTTCTTTGGTTGAGGATTTAGCCACTGTGATTTGATCTGTGAAGAAGGCCCTTTTTGTGTTGAATAATAGTCTTTTGTAATGAATGAGACTCTGTTTGTAAAGTTCTTTTTCTGCCTCATTGTAAGCTCTTCTCCAAGTGCGTTCTAATTAGGCAAGTTTTTGTTTCCTGAGTTCTTCGGAATACCAGGGAGCGGAAGGTTGTGATCATTCATCCCCCTTCTTTTTCTTAAATGCATTAGTCATGTACTTTTTGCTTCCTAACCCTGCCTCTACTTTTTCTATCTCACGCACTGTCCTATGTCACACTTTTCGTTCACACAGCAATTTCTGTCCCTCATGCTCATCACACACTACTTTACCTGACAGTTATCTTAAGGTATCTCATAGATTTCCTTTTCACAGTTCACAACGCTAATATGTAAATAATATAATCTGAGAAGAATATTGTTGTACTAAGTATTGCATAAGAATATCACATTTTTAAGTGTTTAAAATAATTTTGTGCATGATATCAAATGTTTTCATTATGTTGTAATGTGTCATGATTTTGCGTAGCATAAGGTATTAACATGTTATTGTTCATGGAATTTTTTTTAGCATTTTTAATTGTTGTGGTCATTTTTAAAGTGTTGTTATGGGTGTGTTTTATTTTTTTTAATTATTGGCAGTTTGTTGGGTTTGTAAGGGAGTAGGAAGGAACTTTATGCACATATTCTTCTTTTATGTGTTTTCAGTGTTTAAACTTTAATTGTTTATTTAGATTATTTATTATGTAAATTATTTAATTGATAAATTAGATTAGATAATTAGATTATGAATTATTTAATGTACTCAGTTGTTTGAATTAATTTATGCTAATGCATTATGTTTTTGATTTTATTAAAACATTTTACACTTTTGTTATTTTTATTTGTTGTGATTTATTTTATTTTTTTGGTATTAATTCATTTTTTTGCTAGTGATTAGAATTGTAAAGGAGTAGGCTAGGAAGTGTTTTTACTCTAAATTTGTTTGGGGTTTTAATTAGTAATTAATATTTTAATTGGTTACTTTACTTTTTGATAAGTAGATGTTTTTAAATTATTTGTTTAATTATTTTAATGAGTATTTGACTGTTGAGTATTGTTTTATTTTTTATGTATTTTTAATTGCTTTGTTTATTATATTAATGTATTTTTATTATATATTTTTTTATGTGAGTGATGAGAGTGGTGAGGAGTGAGTTGGAAGGGGAACATGGCAGGTGAGATCTGAGCGGCTGTGAGCACCCTGGAAGAGAAATGCTTTGCATCGAATGGTGAGCATCCCAGCTGTCCTTGACCTGAAGCACGTACCTGGCGAGAAGATTGATGTAGCCCCCCCTTGCACCCAGATACTGATGCTATCCCGCTGGAGGACCCCTGCAACAGCTACACATTGCATAGTTAAACATTTGGTCACTACTCTAGGCTGGATTATTTCTTAGCCGATAGAGATTTGGCGGCTAAAATAAAAGAGGTTAACCATCTTCCTGGGCATATTTCGGCTCACTCTGCTGTCACTATGTAACTTCAATGCCCTGGAAATAAGCAAAATTCAAGCTGGACATTAAAACAAGGTATTCTCCTTAGTGTTGGGGTTGTATCCACTTTGAAAAAAGCTAGTGCTGATTTTTTACTTGTCAATGCTGGATTGGCTTCCCTCTGGGTCCTATGGGAGGCTTTTAAAGATTTCATCCGAGGGGTTCTGCGAAGTCAGGCACATTTTAAGAATATGGTGGAAAGGGCAAAATTGGCCACATTGGAGCGAGAAGTGGGGGTCTTGGAGGCCACTCTGCAGATGTAGGGCACAGGGTTGAATAGGGAAAGGGTCTTAAAACAATAGGAGGAGGCACAGTTAAACTATAAAATCAAGCTGGATAGGAAGTGCAGGGAACGGTGGAATACCGGATGCATGAGACAGTTTGAGTATGGGGAGCGAGCTGGTGCGTTGCTGGCTTGGAAGGCGAGGGTTGAGAGATCCAGGAATATCATTAAGGAACTGGTCGTTAATCCCCAGGAGATGTCTCAAATAAAGTTGAAGACATGCAGTGACACCTGGTTTCCTTATTCTCTTCATTGTACACAAAAGAGGTATTCCCGGATCCGGACAGGCTTAGAGAGTGGTTGGGGGGCATTGACCTTCCTGGGCTCACAGTGGAGGGTAAAGAGTGTTTAGAGGCACAGATTACTCAGGAGGAAATTAGGGAGCATCTGTCGCTCATTAAGAAAGGAAAAGCGGCTGGCCCGATGCCATCCCTTCAGAGCTTTATAAGCTTTTAAAGGAAGAGATTGTACCATGTAGGAGAAGCTGTTTAATTCAGTATATCAGGGGAATGTGCAGATTCCTGACTCGTGGAAGGAAGCCACGACTGCATTGATTTTAAAACCTGACAAGGATTCTAGGAAGGTTGATTCTTATCAGCCAATCTCCCCACTGAATGCTGATTATAAGGTTTTTACGAGCATTTTAGCTGGGAGAATGGCCAAGCTAGCCCCCCCGTAAATACATCCAGATCAGAAGGGCTTTGTGCCAAAGCGGCAATTTCACAAGCATACTCAGAAGCTGATTGGATTATAGACCTAGCCACTGCCCGATCGATTCCCTTGGCAGTAATCACAATAGATGCAGCCAAGGTATTTGACTGCGTTTTGGTGGGCTTACTTGTGGGATGTTCTGGTGGTATTGGGTTACAGTCCCTGCTTTATTTTAATGCTCTGGAGGCTATATGAGAATTTGTCAGCCAGAATTTTGCTTAATGGATCATTGACCAGGAGATTCGGTATTCGTAGATGCACTCAGCAGGGTTGCCCCTTGTCTCCTCTTCTGTTCGACGTTTACGTTGAGCCATTTGCCCAGCTATTTAGAAGGGATGTTCAGGTAATTCCTTTCTGCTCCTCCCATTTTAGTAATAAGATTGCGCTATATGCGGATGATCTGGTCATCCACACATCAGATCCTGTCCAGACTATCCCTAGGGTGGAAAGCTTGGCAGAGGAATTTGGGGCTTTATCGGGAGATCTAGTGAACAATTCTGAGTCAGAGGTGATGTTTTGGAATATAGTAGATTGGACAGGGGAGGCAAGGTCGGACATTAAGTACCTGCATTGTTATTGTTAATCCCCTGGAGGCTATACCACAGCACATTCTAGGGAGGGTGGCGAAGGAGGTGAATGTATTACTCGCTAGATGGAAGCACTTGCCACTGACAATTTATGGGTGAGTGAACTGATTAAGATGTCGATTCTCGCCAAACTGACGTATCTTTTTAACTGTATCCCTCTCACATTTCCATAATCGGTTATTGACAAGATCCATGGGAAAATAATACGTTTTATATGGGCCTTAGGTGGGGCAAGGCTAGTGTGGAAAAAGTTGAGGCACAGGCTTGAGAAGGGTGGTCTAGCTCTGATGGACCTGAATATGTATTGTATGGCTTTCAAGTTAAAATCTGTAGGATGCTTTTGGGTAAGCCGGATAGCTCAGCTTGGGGGATTATTATCAGAGATGATTAGGGAGCCGGGATCCACTGGGTTCATATATAAGTTCAAAATATGACAGCTAAAGGTCTTATATGCCGCACTAAGCTTATGGGTTAGAGTCAGGAAGATCTTGGATATTGGCTACTATTCTGACTTTTCACCAATTTGGGATTCCCTGGGTACCCCAGAGTGTTTGATGGATGGGTTGAGCCTCGCAATAAGGAAGACTGGGATAGCCACCTGGTGGGAGCTGTTAGCAGTGCCCGTGGGTATTACCCCGGGAAGTTTTAACCGCCAAAACTAAGAGCTCCTCATCTATGTTCAAGTATCTGCAGTTGTCTTTCTGGCTCATAAGTGCTACCCAGGAGATGGGGGGGGCACCTGGGAAATTGAGTCAAAACTACAGGATGTGAGACCTAAAAGTAAGGAGGTTGCCATTTGGTATTGGAAGTGTTTGGATGCCGAGGATAATCAGCAGGGGAAGGAATCATCCATGAGTCTGAACTGCAACCTCCATGGCAAACCTCCTTGAAGCTATTGTACTCTGTGGTTAAACCAACCAATCTCAAGCTAAATCACTTTTTTTTCCATCAACAGACTATATTGGACCCCTCAAAAGATTTCAAAATTTGCACAGGAGCCGACCCCCAGATGTAGAAAGAGTGGTGTTTTAAGAGCCAAGGATGAACATGTTTTTTCACTCGTTCTGGGCTCAAGGGTTTTTAGGCGGATGTCGAGAAAGTTGTAAAAGATATCTTGTGTGTCAATATCACATTAAGGGGCCGATTCCGATTCGGGCCGGAAATCTCTCCGACCGAGCCGGACCCGGAGAGATTTCCGACCGAATCGGACCCGTGCAGTCCGACCGAACGAGTACGATGCGCACGTATGCCATCGGACTCGAGTCGGTCGGACTCCCATTGAAGTCAATGGGAGCCGGTCGTACAACGCGTACGCGGGCTCCCATTGACTCAATGGGTGCGATGCGGACAAGTGCGCCCCTACAGCGTGCACGCGGCGAAGCGATTCGCGCCGTACACGCACAGGTAGGGGGACCCATGGGTCCCCCTGTGTGCGACTCGCGCGGCTACGCGTACAGGGGGGTCCGACACGGACCCCCAAAGTACGGCTCCGACAGCTCTTTCGAGCCGGAGTGTGCGGCTCGGTCGGACTGCTCGCGGCGCGCATCTTACTTACCCGGCCGGGGAACGTCTCCATTGCGCGGTGCGAGTCGTGTCCGTGCGAGTCGGTCGGTGCGGTTCGACCCGGGATCGAGTCGGTCGGAGCGGTCGGGACGCCCGGACGAGTCGGTCGGCGAATACGCATCGTACTCGCTCGCCCGGACGCGCGTACGGATCGGTCGGGAAATAGGGCTCGAATCGGATCCGGTTAAGCCGAATCCGATTCGGAGCCCTACCGGCCGAGATCGGAATCGGCCCCTAAGTCTTGTGTTGGTTCTAATGGGGATGGATATGGCCTCACGTAGTTTGTTGAGTAGAGCACAGAGGGGCCTTCTGTTCTATTTCATGCTTCTAGCCAGGATGGAGATGTGTAAGCGCTGGACTGATCCATCTCCCCCAAGCACAACAGACTGGCTCAAAGTGGTACACTGGACTTGCCGTCTGGACACCAGGTGGAGTGGTATGTTGGTTGCGGAATCGATACAACGAACGGTCCTATGATTACAATGAGGTGTTGCTTGGGTGACGGGCCTGTTGGCTCGGTTGGTGCGGTGAAGGCCAATACAAATGCAACAGGATGAGGGCCGGATAGTAATTGTCAAAAGGCTTGAGTTTGCAGAAAATATGGTGATATGAGGACAAAAAAATTATTTATATTTAAAAGAAAATATGTATGTATATATATATTAATTTTTTTATGTTATGATTTACAAATAATATTTTATATTCATTATTATATATTTTTTTGAACCCTTTCTTTATTGTTGCTTAGGTTGGATTGAGAATAGTAAATGTGACCAGTCCAAGTCCATAGTTTTGCCTACTGTTGCTTAGGTTGGAGTGAAAATAGTAAATCTGACCCCTCCAAATTCCAAATCTTTCCCTACTGCTGCTTACGTTGGAATGGGAATAGTGAATTTCATCCTTCCAAAGTTTAATACTTTTCTTACTGTTGTATAGGTTTGAATGGCAATAGAAAATGTATTCCTCCAAATTTTAACACTTCTTTAAAAAGTTTATAGCTGGAATGTTAATTTTATTTGATTTATGTTTTTGTTTTAATTGGAATACATTCCACATGAATAGATCAGGCACACTTGTCACTATTTTACCACTTTATTACTTCCTTTAACACTGTTATATTGTGTGATTATACTTGTGTGATAGTATACTGCTTTTAATCCTGAAAACCCAACATCTTTAAAAATGACAACATCTTTAAAACCTTGCTCATTTGTGATCTCCTGTGCATTGCGAGGCACCGCTTCTTATTTTGCCTCACTTTTGCTCTCGGTTCTGCCACGGCTTGCCCAATTGTGGGAGAGAGCAATTATCCTCTGCCACCCTTCCTGGTTGACACTTTAGCCGCCCTTTATGGCAGTTAGCGCTCCAAGTGGTTTTTTCATTGGGGGAAGCCTATTTACGCCAATGAGAATGCGAACACTCCACTAGACCAGGCAAGCTCGTTGCTATTTTACCACTTTATTATTTCTTTTGACAGTGTTATTTTGTGTTATTATGCTTGTGTGACAGTATACTGCTTTTAATCCTGAAAAAACAACATCTTTAAAAACTACAGCATCTTTGAAAACTTGCCCACTTGTTATCTCCTGTGCATTGTGGGGCACTGCTTCTTATTTTGCCTCATTTTTGCTCTTGGTTACGCCAAGGCTTACCTAATTGTGTGGAGAGAGCAATTATACTCCTTTCTACTTCCTGGTTGACGGGTTAGGAGCCATTTTGTGGGCGGTTAGCACTCTAATTGTTTTCTTCATTGGAGGAAGTGAACAGGCACCCCCGCGCCTAGGGGAGGGGCGCCCTTAGTAGCGACACGGGACTGAGCCTCCTCCGGGGCCAAGAAGGGGGCTGGGGTCAGGTGACATCATCGGGGTGCACAGGGAGAACCTGGTAGGTTATTTAAGGCTGCACCCCAGGGGTTTCAGCCTCTTTGTCCCCTTGGACCTAAGGCAAGCTGCAGGGGCGCGTCGTCGACGAGGAGTGAGGTTTCCGGTCGGCGGCTGGTGGAGTGTGGCTTGGTAGGTGGGGGGGCCTTGGCGTAGTGTGTTAGTAATATAGTGTTTAGTGTTTGGTAATATACATATTTGCTGAACTTGCATCGCGCCGAGAACTGAGGTAAAAAATAGGCGGTGGGCGCGGCGGTGAATTCCGATAGATATGAGGTGATCGCTCGGGAATGAGGCTGCCGGCTTAATCGGGGTATGGATAAGGCTATTAGGTAAATTTGCCTTAGCTGATTAACGTGGTAATGAGGCTGCAAAAAATGCGTGGTCCGCGCCCGTATGTGGGGACGGCGGCGGGATGCTGCGGTTATTCAGAATGAAGTTTATCGAGGTGTAATGGCCCGGGGCATTAAGAAAAATATGCGGTGGGGGTATCTGGGAGTTTTGAGATAATGAGGCCGCATAAAATGGGCGGGCCGTGCCCGTATATGGGGGACGGCAGCAAGGGCGGCTGGATGCTGCTTTAATTAAGAATGAGGTCTTGTGAAGCACGCATGTATGCAGGAGAGAGGCGACTCGCAGCGCGAGTCTGGGGAAAAATCTTTATTTGCTCTGGATAATGAGGCCGCTCAAGCGTTATGGACAACGGTGAATTTTACGGTGACGTGATCAGATAATGAGGCTGCAGGCTCCCGGTTGTGGGGACGGCGGCAAGGGCGGCTTGATGCTGCGTTCATTAAAGGCATGAAGTTTTTCGAGGCGCACCCGTATGCAGAAGAGAGGCGGCGTGTGGCGCGAGGCTGGGGGAACACTTATTGCTCTGGATGCTGAGGCCGCTCGCGCATTATGGCTACGGCGTTTTGTATGGTAACCTTAATTGGACAATGAGGCTGCAGGCGGGGGCGGCAGTAATGGGGCCTTGCTCACCGGCGGTTTAGAGGCAG
Source organism: Calotriton arnoldi (assembly GCA_963921515.1). NCBI lineage: Eukaryota > Metazoa > Chordata > Amphibia > Caudata > Salamandridae > Calotriton > Calotriton arnoldi. The sequence goes on along the minus strand of CAWUFW010008115.1, from coordinate 374,448 downwards.
CGTGCAGTGGAGGGTGCGCCGGATGGGGCAGGGGAGCATACACAGGGGCTGCATGTGCTTGGGAGGCACGACTTCACAGCAATGGGCATTGCAACTGTCCCTACATGACCCCGGAGGAAAAGGGTCAAAGCATGCATGAGTGGGAGGTGAAGAGCTGGGATGGGACTCCATGAATCCATGACTTTTTGCATGTGATGGCCTGGATTGGGTAAAGGGGCGTGCCCAGGCGCATCAGTTAACGTCGGTTCGCGCAGAGAGGGAAGGTGGCCCGGATGGGGAAGAGGACCTTTTCAGTAGGTGAAAGGGTGTACTCTTTTAGTAATAATCTGGCAGGTGGTATATGGCACAGAGTTCGCAGTGGACTCAGACTAGGTGTTTAACATATAATGTCTTTTGTTTCTGACTAGTAGGTTACCAGGCATGGCGCCGAAGCTTGCACGCTCAAACCCCGGGAAGTCCGCGACCCATGAAGATTTCCACCCCCTGAGATAGCTTTGAAAGGCGACAAAGCAGCATGGCATGGAGGCAGCGCTGCAGAAGTTGGCGGGCGGACCAGAGCAACAGCCAGACGACGGGACACCAAAACGGCAGAGGAGGGTCCCGGTTCGCTATAGGGAGGGGCAACAGGACAAGCCCAGCACACAGCCTGAATCAGTAGCCTCAGTGGTGGGTGAGTCAATTGCTCAAGGCTCGGCCGCTCGCAGCTCGGACCAGGCGGTGCAGGGGCCAGTACTTAACATGAGTGTGGGCGCGGTGGGCAGAGCATAATGGTGATCTCAACGACAGCGGCATCTGTGGGTTCACCACAGGTAGGGGGAGTGCCAGCAGTGACACAAGCGGCAGGGAGCGCTGCGGCCTGCCAGTCCCCGGTAATGATGCAAGGGGGCAAAGAGGAAAGGGCGCCGGTGCCGCCACCACCCGGGCCAGGCACGGTGACAGGAGCACAAGGGGGGTTGCATGCGGCAGGGAGCGCTGCCGCCCACCAGTCACCGGTAACGATGGGGGGGCGCCGGTGCCACCACCACCCAGACCAGTTACGGCAACAGGAGCACAAGAGGGGGGTGCAGCGCAAGTTTGGGCACAGTCCGGGGGGACACCTGCGGCGGTGGGGTTGGGAGTAGCTCAGCCTTCTGCCACAGTGGTGACGATGGGGGCGGGCATAGTACGATCTCCTCCCGTAGTGACCCCATTGATATTTGGGTCTACCTCCTTGGTGCTGGCCCCTCCTTCAGCAATTCATGGCACGTACCGACAGAGACGCGAGAAAGGATTCACAAGGGGGATCAATGCAGGGGTGGTCCCAAGTAGGCCCAGAGCAGAAAAGGAGAGCGAGCTAAAGCCGAAAACGGTGTGGGTAGAGTGGTCCTTGAGGAACTAGGTGATGGGGTTTTCCATTTACGCGGCGATTCTGACTGAGAAATCACCATTGTTAGCCCCACAATTATTTGGGTACATGTCCCTCATACATGGGGCGGCCTCCGAGTTCCAAGGGTCAGCATGGATGCAGTGCGACATTAAGTTTAGGCAGATGAAAGCAGTTAGGCCAGAAATAGCATGGGACCAGAGGGAGATCAATATTTGGCACGCAGAGTTCAATATGTCTCAAGTAACGGGGAGGGCGGTTCAGTCCTTTCGCTTCGACAGAAGTTTGGGAGACAAAATGCTGGCCTGCTGGCAGTACAACAAAAAGAATGTAGCAAGGGGGCAGCATGTAAGTTTAAACACATTTGCTCGTTCTGCCGGGGGCAAGGCCACCCAGAGTTTAAGTGTTTTAAAAAGCATGGGAAGCAGAGAGAGCAAACAACCCCTAAGAGTCGACAGCCCAATTAATACTGTGAAGCTCCCTTCCCAATCCGCCTTCACGTTCTCACGCATCTCCTCAGCAAATATAAAAATAGCAAGGACGCACACATGCTGTATTACGGTTTCAAGGACGGGTTCCGCATTCCTACCCACACACCCCCTACATCAGTCCCACCCAAGAATCAATTGTCAGTTCTATGACAGCATGAGGTGGTCCGGGACAAGATTATGAAGGAGGTGCGTGCGGGGAGGGTGGCGGGTCCTTTTAGTTCTCCACTGTGCGCATCCTTGGTTTGTTCGCCCCTGGTGCTGGTTCCAAAGAAGGAGCCAGGCAAATTCCGCTTGATTCACAACCTCTGTTACCCCACTGGAGTATCCGTAAATGATGGATTGGACCAGACACTATGCACAGTGCGATACACCACTTTTGACAAAGCCATTGCAAAACTGCAGAGATTAGGCAGGGGGGCCCTGATGGCCAAGTCAGACATAGAGGCGGCCTTCCGCCTTCTACCCGTCCACCCGGAGGATACTCGCTTGCTAGGTTTCACTTTTGAGGGTCAGTACTTCCTTGACTTTGAGACATTCAGCAGATTCCTGGAGTGGGCAGTGAGGGATTTGGTGTCATCGGATGATGTGGTGCATTACCTAGATGACTTCCTGTTCATGGGTCCCCCAGGTGATCGGGCATGTGGGAGGGCCCTGATGGGCTTCCGACAGCTGGCACAGGCATTGGGGGTCCCATTGGCTGAGGACAAGATGGAAGGCCCCACAACATGTTTGTGCTTCCTGGACATTGAGATAGACTCGGTGGTAGGGGAGTGTAGATTGCCGCAGGAGAAGGTGAGGGCGTTCAGGGATGCGGTTAACGCCTGGAAGGTTACGCTACATCAGCTGCAGGTATTGGTAGGGCAATTGAACTTCGCCTTGAGAGTGATCCCAATGGGGAGAGTTTTTTTCAAAGAACATAGCGCGAGCAATGACTGGCCTATGGGCAAAGCACCACCACACAAGATTGTCTGCAAAGGTCAGAGAGGACTTAGAGACGTGGAGGGGGTTCCTAGATAATTTCAATGGAACACTATTGTGGCAGCAACCAGCACAGAACAGCAAGGAGATAGCCCTCTACACAGATGCAGCAGGCAGCATTGGGTTTGGGGCAGTGTTGGGCTCTAGATGGTGCATGCAGCATTGGCCTGGGCAATGGATTACGTCTGGGATCACACGCAACATTACATTTCTAGAATTGTTTCCCATCATTGTTGCACTACACATTTGGGGGGCATCAATAGCAAACACCAGGATAATTTTCTGGTCAGACAGCATGTGAGCGGTCATGGCAATCAATAATCAAAGCACGAAATGCCTGTGGGTGCTGCGGTTGCTGAAGACTCTTATTCGCCTATGTCTCTTGCATAACGTGCATTTTTCTGCCAAGCATGTACTGGGTGTGGATAATGCAGTGGCTGACGCTTTGTCTCGATCTAAGTTGGCAGAGTTCAGGGCACGGTGGCCGCAAGCGGACGAAGTGATGGCGGAGTTCCCAGAAGAGTTGTGGAGGCTTGGTGCCCCATTGCCACAGACCTAATTGCAGCAGCGCTGGCACCCAAGACGAAACGTATGTACGAGAAGGCTTGGGGGGTGTACGACGCAACGTTCAGATCAGGCGATGAAGCAGAAATGTTCACCCCGGAGGGAGTACTGGGTTTTCTGATGGTTCAGAGGGACGGGGGAAATCGTTGTCGCTAGTGCGCCAGCAACTGTCCGCCATTGCCTTCTTTGCCGGGTTAAAAGGGGTCAGGGACCCCACCAAGGACTTTAGGGTACGAAAGGCCATCAGGGGTTGGGAATGCATGGTACCGGGCGTACAGGACAATAGGCGACCTATAAACATGGAGAGGCTGGGGAGGATTTTGGGGGTCTTACAGCAGGTTTGCCGGTCCCAGTATGAGGTAGAGCTTTTCAGCCTCGCTTATGTGCTGGCCTTTTTTGGGGCCCTGCGCATTTCAGAGTTGGTAGCATCGTCAAAGAAGGGTGAAGGGGGGCTAGGCGTGGCGGATGTCCTCCTGGAGGTAGGGGCGATCCATCTCAGGATTGTGAGGTCAAAAACAGACCAGCTAGGCAAAGGCGCATGGGTGAAATTGCACGCGGCGCATGACACTGGGTACTGTCCAGTGGCATTGACAAGGGATTACCTCAGGGGACGCCCCGTGGTGGCCTCAACCAGGCTTCTAGTACACAGGGATGGGGCACCAATGATGCGATACCAGTTCACACAGGTGTGTAGGCGGGCGCTGGCCTACCTGGGCGAGGATGCATCGCAGTTTAGCTCCCATTCATTTCCCATAGGGGCGGCCACCACAGCAGCGGCGATGTGCCTGCCTGCAGAAGCAATCAGAAAAGGGTGGGTCGATGGCCGTCAGCATGTTTTGAGCGGTACGTGCGGCCAGATCTTGTGTAGAGGGAGGAATGATGCCCAGGGCCCCCCCCCCCACCACTCCCCGGTCATGGTCATAACAGCAATTCTCTCTCTCTTTCAGTTGATGTGCGCAGCCCAGTATGCATGTGTTGGTGTGGGCATTCCTTTATTCGCAGAGCGGAGCAGCAGTTCCGTGGGTCCAGTCTGGAGGAAGCACAGGGGGCCGCTGGGTTTGCACACCATTGGATTGGGGTGGGGGGTCTAAAATTGCAGGACCTGTTTGGTCGGCTTGAGCAAGCAATAGAACCAAAAGCAGTTCCCCGCCCGATCATTTTAGTCATTCACGCTGGCGGGAATGATATGGTGCCGCTAGGCAGGCGAGGGGTGAGGGAGGCATTGTTTGCAGCCATGTCTAGGATTAGACAATACTTACTGACAACGTCAATATTGTGGTCGGAAGTAATACTGCGGGCGGTATGGGCTGGGGGGGGGGGCTCCGGTGAAGGCAATGAACGAATCTGTAAGGAAGCTGAACCAGTCGATCAATAGAATCTTAGCTGGTTCCACGATGGGCACAATTCGGCACAACTTGCTCCAGCTAGAAAAAAGGGAGCTGTTCCATCAGGATGGGGTGCATCTGTCGGCAAAAGGGCAGGAATTCTTTATCCAGACTATACTGGGAGCTATTGTGGAGCACAGTCAGCGCCAGGGGCGGGGAGGGCGAGTGCGCCAGGGAGCTTCTCACCCTCTGGCGGAGCACTGACAGTTAACAACAAAGGGGGATGCACAACAATGGAGGTTCAGCAACTGGATGGACCCCAGGAGGGGGTATGATCGACGTGTATAGAGGGTAGGTGGGGAGGAGGGACTGACCTGCTGGTGGTCCTGGACTCTACTGCCCTAACCTGCAATGTATAGACTGAGTAGAATCTTGGGGAGGCTGCCTGTGTTTAGGTACCCCGGTGGGCCGGTGCGCTATGCGGTGCCCTGGATTTCAAGTAGTGCAACTGTTTACTCTAGCGCGTTGGGGCCTGCTGGCACAACGTGCGCAGCAGAGTGGGTGCTTGGTGGGCCTAGATGGCCAAATCAAGCTCAAGTGTACGGCCAAGTTCAAGTTCAAGTGTAATGTCGTGCCTAACTTCCTTACTGCCTTTGACATGTTGATGCCGCTAAAGTGTGATGCTGTGAATAATTTTTATATATCCAAGTAGGATTCTGTTACTCTTGTATTGGTTTGTGGTGAATTACCTAGTTTGATGTGAATAAAAAGGCTACGCCTTGGACAACATACCCTGATTCTGAGAGTTCTTGGGCACAGCGGGGCGGAAAGGTGACGGAAGGTGGGGAGGAGAGAATGTCACGTTGTGTGCATACTATTTATTTAGACCTATGTAAGCGCAGACTCACGCAGCGGGTGTGCCACTGGTGAGCCAAAAGTAAGCCCATCTGCGCCTGTCCGCGCCAGACTGCGCCAAGCGCCAGAACCCCTGGCCGTTTCCCACCAGAAGAGACCCCATAGTTAACTTAATGATGGGCGCGTCTCTGGAGGCTGAGAAATTATGGACACTAAGCTGTGCTCCGGTTGACATCAATTCACTATGTCAGAGAGAGGGATTTACCTGCATATCATGCAGGTTTGCAACCGGGATTGCTCTTCCCTCACCTTGCGCGCCTACTCAAACCCTGTAGTAAATTAGAGAGTGGGCAACTAAAGGAGAGTAGCTTCAAAGAAGACAAATGTGGAGGGTTCCTGATTAACGGTAGGCCATTATTATAAAACAAAATAGAATTTACAGAATTAGTTGTTGCATACAACCCTGATTGTGTCATAATTAAGGAAACATGGGCTTGGGACTCATCTGGCCCTGACTTGGTGGATGCCATTCCCCTGGGGTATATGATTCTCAGACATGAAAGAGAAAACAAACTAGGAGGAGGTCTTGCAATTATCCACTGCTTTATGGAACCTATACGTGGTTTGATTCCCTGTGAGGCTTTGCACTTCACAGTAAAATCCAGCCCACAAAATCCTTCTCTGGCATTCAATTCTATACACCGCCAGGTCCTAGATCGGTGTTCAAGCTAGAAATTGGCCAATTGATTGAGCAATAGTTAAAGAAAGATAATTTCATTATATTAGGGAATTTTAACTTTCATTTAGAGGATGCCACTTCTGTGTAATTTCCTGACACTATGGGGCCGATTCCGATCTCGGCCGGTAGGGCTCCGAATCGGATTTGGCTTAATTGGATCCGATTCGGAGCCCTATTGCCCGACCGATTCCTATGCGCGTCCGGGCGAGCGAGTACGATGCGAAATCGCCGACCGACTCGTCCGGGCGTCCCGACCGCTCCGACCGACTCGTACCCGGGTCTAACCGCGACCGACCGACTCGCTCGGACTCGACTCGCACCGCGCAATGGAGACGTTCCCCGGCCGGGTAAGTACGATGCGCGCCGCGAGCAGTCCGACCGAGCCGCGCACTCCGGCTCGAAAGAGCAGTCGGAGTCGTACTTTGGGGGTCCGAGTCGGACCCCCCTGTACGCGTAGCCGCGCGAGTCGCACACAGGGGGGACCCATGGGTCCCCCCTACCTGTGCGTGTACGGCACGAGTCGCTTCGCCGCGTACACGCTGTAGGGGCGCCCTTGTCCGCCTCGCACCCATTGAGTCAATGGGAGCCCGCGTGGCGTTGTACGACCGGCTCCCATTGACTTCAATGGGAGTCCGACCGACTCGAGTCCGATGGCATACGTGCGCATCGTACTCGTTCGGTCGGGCTGCACGGGTCCGATTCGGTCGGAAATCTCTCCGGGTCCGGCTCGGTCGGAGAGATTTCCGGCCCGAATCGGAATCGGCCCCAAAGTCTTGTTTCGGTCCTTCCCAACTTGACGATGCTCCTATACATAGTGCAGGGCATATACTGGATGCAATCTTTTCCAAAGACTCTCAGCTGCAACTTAGTGAAGTGCTCCCTCTTGGTTGGTTGGACCACTATGCAGTTGGTTTTACACTGTCTTGGAAGCCTGTGTACGAGGACTCGAGCAGGGCCAACAACAGACTTGTCAAGCGATACTTGAAGGGTCTATCAAAGGACACCTTCTTTACTGCCATTAGAGCTATCAACAGGACTGACCCTTAGGATGTTGATTTGGCTCCAGTGGAGTTCTCATCCTGGCTTGGACTTGGTTGCCCCTTTTAAGGCAACTCGGAGGCATAGGGGGCTGCCTACAGCCTCATGGTTCTCTGACCGGCTCAGACAGCTTAGACAAGCATGTCGACGGCAAGAACGAGCCTAGCAAAAAACTATGATGCCCAGCAAAAAACTGCATGCAGAGTCCTAATTAGGGACTACAAATTAGCAATCAGAAAGGAGAAATCAAACTTTTGCACCAACAAAATAAACACCGGCAACTCCACTAGAGAACTATTCAAAGTGGAAAACCTTCTGTTAAGATCCTATCAACCTGGATGGATCCCAGGAGTTCTGTGATAAATTGGCAAACTATTTTCAATCGAAGCTCTTTACCATCTATTCAGAATTTGATTCTCCTATTCATGATACACAGAATTCTGCAAACTCTGATTCACAGGCAAAATTAAACCTAAGGGAAAGTAAAGCTGAAACTACAGAGAGTGAAGTGGTCCTCTCTTCCTTCACACAAATATTAGAAGATCAAACAGAGCTCTATCTTCTTAACGTCAAGTCAGGTGTCATGCAGTTTCCACTCTACAATAGGAACAGATTTGTGGACAGCATAACCGCTGGGATGCTGCCAGACTGATTCCATGCAACTCCTCAGGATATGTCCTAAAGGCCAGCTAGCTCACAGAAGCACCATATGCCCCCAACCCAACCCTAGGAGGGTAGCAAATGGTTGTGGCAACCATTGAACACGACAACCCTGATCCCCCAGGAATCATGGTAACAGATCTACAACCATTTAGCTCAGTCGCTCGTGCTCTCTTTCTCTCAGAGAAATATACAAGGAATACACAGTGGGACAATTTCAACATTTATTGAACCAATGTGATTTATGCATAAAATATATGTGCTGCAATGATCAATAGACAAAAGTAAATGAAAGTTATTATAGGTATCAGGACAGTGAACAGAATGAAAAGTTCCACCGTCGTGCTAAAACAATGCAAATATGCAAGCATATGAAACAATATGGAAATCTGGCAAACTCCTACTATGCGTCCCCTAACCTAAGTGTCTAGGGCGTGTGTATGTGTTCTGCCAAGAATCCCTGTACTGGATGATCCAACCCCCATTACCTGAAGGGAAAGAATGTACGTTCCTATCGTGGTCTTGAGCTGGACACCCCTCATAGAGATATGAGCAGGCTGCTGGAACGAAGCATCAGCAGGTAGAGACCTCACAAATGACAGCAAAGCGCTCCTCTGCCAACACCCGGAAACAAATGTTTATTTATAAAAAATGGCATCCTTGGCTTGGGCCAAGAATTTGCTGAGGTCGCCATTCTTTATGTGTTATAGATAGCTCTGTCGCCATATGTACAAAACAAATAATTACATTTGCACAGCGTATGTATTAACCTTGTGCATGATGTGTCAAGATATCATGATAGTGGTCTTGCGAAGTTGGTTTGTAAGCAAGTATAGTTTCCTAGAAACTAATCTGCACTGTCACAGTGGCAAATGTGTGGCAAAAGTCATTGTGTGAAGGTGGAGGCAACTTTAGGAAGAAACCTGTGTACATGTAAAAATGGCAGTGTTTTCCTCTAGGCCTAACAGGGACACATAACGCCCACTCCGAGGACATAAGTCGAGTAAAAAGCTATCTAAATGTATTTATTTATTTGAAGAGTTTTATATAGCGCTGGCTAGACCCGGAGGTATCAGAGCGCTTTACATGAGGTAAGAACAGTGTTACATAATTACATCAGTTACTGGAGCATAGCATAACATAGAAAAGAAAACAGTGTTACATAATTACATGAGTTACTATAGCATAGCATAGCATAGAAAAAAAGTCCTATGGGGCAAGGAAGGTAGTGGGGGAATAGTAAGGGGTTGGCAAGCAGATCGGGTCAGGCAGATCGTCATGGGGGAAAGTACTTCAGGGGACAGCAAAAAGTCTGAGTGAATGAGTCAACAAACCAGTAATCACAGCATCCAGTGCTGGACTCACTCCCTGTGTCGGATCATCATAAATGAGCAAATCCTATTGCCAAAAATGCAGCAACATATGCAGAATGAATTCTAATATTTACACTTGAAAAATCTGCCCTGTGCTCATTCTGTAGCTGTTTCAGCATGTCAGGCAAAACAGCCAGGGAAGGGATCATGAGTTCTGCTATATACTGCATCAAAGACTGTACCTCAAGTTATGCACAGTCGCGGCGGGCATGGCTCACGGGTGGGGGGGACGGGCGCGGGGTGAGGGGACAGGCGAGTGGTCGCGAGGGAAGGGGGATCGTGTGGGGAGGAGGGGGGGTTTAAATAATAAAAAAAAAAAATTAAATGTACCTTTCCCGGGTCCCGCGTCTTCACTGCTCGGTCTGCTCCTGCCTCCCTCCCCTCCCCTAAGCCAATCACAATGCTGCAATGGCAGCATTGTGATTGGTCGGGACGACACCCAGCCAGGCGCCTATGGGGAGGCCATTTTCTCCATGTAGACGGCATGCAGCCTACATGGAGAAAAGGCAGAGTGCGCATGACTGGTTTGGTCGGCCCAGAGGGCCGACCAAACAGTCAGCGCCTTCAGCAGTGGGTAAGCCACTCCTCCCCTGCCCTAGAGCAGACCCGCCCACCTGCCCGCCCCCAACCAAACCCTTCTGCTTTCTTGCAGTGCGAGAAGCAGAAACATAAAATGGTAGTTTTACCATTTTATGTTTCTGCTTCTCGCAGTGCGAGAAAGCAGTGAGGCGACACTCCTCCGCCCTAGTGGAGGAGCCGCCCCTGGTTATACAGTCTATCACAGGGGGACCCATCCCCCATCTGCAAGCAAATAGTTAATATTCTGTGTTTTTCTTGCGGGCCCGTATGGGGAAAAACTGCTTCAAGCTGGCTTGTTTTTTTGTGCAATTCAGAATGGAATCTCTTCCCGTCTGACGGGATGACTGCATTTAGCATTTGTGGGGTGATTTCAGGGGTAGCTAATTGTGGTTGTGCAGCTTGAGCAGTCCTCACAGTGTTAAGTGTTAATGTTCTCATAACGAAGAGTGTAAGACATCTATATATCATGACTAAATATTTGTTACACAGGAACTATTGGACTCCTCCCAATTTGGATTCAGGTGCAGCCATGGCACAGAAACTGCCTTGGTCTCTGCTGTGGATAGCATTAGAACATTACTATTTGTCGATGTGGGTCAGACTGCGGCACTGATCCTGTTGGATCTGTCCGCAGCCTTTGATACCATCTCCCCGACCCCACAGACAGACTGACTACTACATCTAGGTATAAAAGACTCAGCCTTGAAACTTCTGAAATGTTTCGTAACCGAGAGATCTCAAATTGTAACGTATAACCAGTTCAAAACAACCTGCTTTGCCCTGCCATGTGGAGAACCTCAGAGGTTATCATCCCAAAATTGTTTAATCTATATGTATCCCTGTTGGCTAAATTGATCGAGTCATTTGGTTTACAAGCATTCTCCTACGCAGATGACACAAATAATTGTATCTATCGGCAGGGGCGGCTCCTCTGCTATGACGGAGGAGCGTCGCCCCACTGCTTTCTCGCCATGCTAGAAGCCAAAACATAAAATGGTAATAACTTTTAGTTATTACCATTTTATGTTTGCTTTGCGGGCAGGCGGGTGGGCGAGGCTGCTCTGCTCTCCGAGCAAGGCAGAGGAGGAGTGGTTTGCCCACTCCTGAGTGCGCAAAGACTGTTTGGTCAGACCTCTCGGGCCGCCCAAATCAGTCATGCGCACTTTGCCCTTCTCCATGCAGGCTGCATTGCAGCTTGCATGGCGAACATGCCCACCCCTCTAGCCCCTGGCTGAACGCCGTGCCACGGCACTCCAGACCAATCGAGCCTGGCTGCCTGCTTCCTGTTCCTATCGGAAGCAGGAGAGCAGGAGCAGAGAAGATGCGGGAACCGGCGGAAAGGTAGGTTTTTACATTAAAAAAAAATGTATGACCCCCCCTCCCCCCCTCCCCATGCGACCCTCCTCCCCGTGCCCCCTCCTCCGTGCCCGCCCTCCCCACCCGCAAGCCATGCCGGCTGCTACTGTCTATCGGAGATAATGGACATTCTATATCCATTAATTTCAACAACTGCATGAAGGATGTTGCCACCTGAATGAGGGCAAATTGTCTAAAATTAAATGCAGACATGACAGAAGTCATCATTTTTGGAGGTCAACCCTCCATTTGGAATAATAACTGGTAGCCAGATATGATGGGAGCCCTGTCTGCACCACCAATTCAGCAAACAATTTGGGTGTTCTTATGGACCAACATCTTGCTTTTGATTTGCAGGTTAACAGAACCGTATCTACATGCTTTAACACAGAGGTCTTCAAACTGGGGGGCACGCCCCAGTGGGGGTCTGTGGCGGCGTTCCCAGGGGCAAAAAGAACAATTGATGGACAGAATGCAGAACAATGTCATACATTCACCCCAGTACAGAGATCTGTGCCTAAATCCATCGTTTTTTTGCTCACCATGCCATTCCAGTTTGGACCCAGCCATATGCAAATCAGTCTTGACCCTGCGCCCAATGGGAACAGTCCAGCCCGAAATGCCTCCTTAAGCACTTGTGAATGAAGATGGCCTGGAAGCGAACCTTTGTTTATTTTTCACGCTTCCAGGCCGTCTTCATTTGCATGACAGTTGAAGTGTCGAAAAAGTAAGGCAGCTATGGTCCAGAGACCTGGGGTGGCGGGGTCAAAGGATTAGGAAAAAACAACAAAATATTCTATAAGTATTTTGTTGTATGTACACGTCTATAGCAACTGCATTTAAAATAATGCATTTAAAATAATGCACACACCTAAAAGAATAAAATAAGGTGTAAAATAAATGCACGTTAAACTAATTGATGGGAAATGCACTCCTTCATATTATTAAACTTGGTTAATGTGATCACCGTAGATGTCAGTATGTGAGATGAGAGAGTCACAGAATAGAATCCTTGTTGATGCAGAGCATAATAGTTATTTGTGCATTTATAGTGTTACAAGGTCCCAGCATGTAACAGAAAGCAATGTGAATATGTAAGGCATTATTCTAAAATTGTAATAAGCACTGTGTAAAATAGGCTGCCACACAATGATTTTGTGTATGTGATCAGGGCCACTGGAATTATGCGGTAGGGGAGCATAAATTATGCGGCAAGAAAGGGCAAATTATTCAGCACTGTATAATGTGGAACATTGTTTGCTAGCATTATTTTATTATTTTTACATTTTTTTACATGGTAGTACTGTTTGGGCAAAGATTTCACCTTATTAGTACCAATTTAACAGCCAAATACAGAAATAAGCTACTGAAAGATGACCACTTGCCATTTGCAGAGGGCTTCCACTGCGCGCAACCACATCACCATGTTTTTTTGATCTGTTTGAGCTACAAACAAATTTGTTTTTGTTATAATCTGCATATTACACTACAGGTACATTATGCGAAAAATGCTGTGAGTCCAGAATCGCATAATTCCAGTGGCTCTGTATAAGATAAAGCAGCGCACATAAGAGTTACAAATCGCCATTTGTGATTGTTTATGTGCAGAAAGTGACACCTTCCTGCACATAAAAAATCATTCCCCCCAAAACAGGCACCCTTGCACAATGGTGCAAGGGTGCCTGCGTTTGCGCTGAGCAGCTTAATTTACCGCCAGTGCTAGCGGAAACGCAGGGGTGCATTGTTTCTTTGTAAAAACGGTGCATTCCTGCGTTTTCAGAATGACGGAGTGTAGCATTAGCAAGTTTTGCTTTACGCCACGCTCTGTCATTCTGTTGTACATATGCCCCCTAGTCTTTTAGGCTTATGTGATCACCCCAACTTTATACTGGATATCTCCAGAAACCTAACAGATAGAAAGATGGTTGGGGCAATATCAGTATGAGGGTACCTGCCTCAAGCCAACAGAACTAGTTTAGTATGAAGGTGGACTATCTCATGGTCACAATTGGGGTGAACAAGATGAGATACACCTGCCCTTCAATCCCAGTTATAAGGGTTTGTAAGCCAAGAATGTCATCTCTGACACATATCGAATTACCTCTCCTAAAACAGTGATCTGGTTGGACCAACATATATGTAATAATTTGTTACCTTACCCAAGCTTAAAAACCATCATGAAACAACACATACTACAAACCTAAAACAAAAATACACATTCAAGGTTATTCACAAAGGTAACTTACACGTGTGAGTAATTTACATGTGTAATTTACGCTTACACTTTTGAGTAACTTTACAACTTTTGTCTATTCATAAAGTGTACAGTTACTCAAAAGCGTAGACTTACCTGTCTCTACCCACTATAAAAGAGTGTGTAGCCAAATTTACGAGTGTAAGGTACTGCTGCAAAAAAAGAAACGTCGTAAGTCCAGCACCACACATAGCCAACCACTAATACTGCAACACCCTCACTTAAAAAATAATAGAGATAGGGACTTTAAATAACACACAATAGGACATAATGTTAAATTAAATTTACTTAAATGAATACAAATGTAAATAAATATAATTTAATGTTAAAAACCATTCAAAAGAATACATTTATAATTTAATGACAAAATATAAAAAAACTGTTTTTGAATGTATAAATTACTGTGTCATTAATTGTTATTCAAATAACATTAAATTACTTTTAATTCTATGCATAATATTTATGAAATATTGATGCATTTAAAAACAACATATTTTTAACTTAGGTGAGAATAAATGTTTTAATTTTAAGCTTAAAAAACAATTTAATTGAATATACTTAAATTAATTATTAATTTGAGATTAAGTTAACAGGGCTGTAATTTTATTTTGTTCTACATTTAATTAAATATATTAAATGATTTACATTATTATTTAACATAAAATATTTTTACTTTTTAATATAAAGCTTAATACACTTTTTACATTTACCCTACAGCTTACCAGAGGGAGAGCTCCACTCCAACTATGGAATCTCCCTATGTTAAAGTATGGGGAAATGTATAAAGATTATTTAATTAGAAAAAAATGGAAAGCATATTTTTAAGTTAACTGTTAATGTAATTTAATTGTATATATTAATTTTAAATGTAAAACAACATAAAAAAATTCTACAGCACTATTAACCTAATTTTCTATTATATCTTTAATTAAAATCATTATATGTCATTAAATAAGAAATAGATTTCTGAAGTTTAAATTAAAAAATAACTTCCCAACCTAAAGTAAAAAAACATTTTTTTTCATTTATTTGTTAATGCACCCCTGATGGAGGTCAGGAGAGTGCCTGCTCTGCTTTTTGTGGATGACACTCTCCTGCTCTCCAAATCACTTAACGGTCTTCAACAGTTATTGGCTGGTTTTAATACCTTTTACAATAAACGGGGTTAGAACTTAATAGTTCCAAGACAAACCTCATGGTATTTCACCCGAAAAGAAGCTAGAGATCTAAATGTAAGCTGTAAGTTGATACAGTCCCAATAGAGCAGGTTCTCAATTTTGATTACTTAGGAATAAGTTTAACACCCACTATGGACTGGTCTATACAGATTCATAAATCAGATTGCTCATTGACTTATTATACGTCAACATAGCTGATGATCTTTAGCAAAACCCTCTCAAAGAAAGCTGCCCCAGTGATAGAAATTAATTAAGTAAAGGCACTGGGAGGTGATTTGTATGGAGACGAGATGTGGGGCCATTTTAATTGTAATATTTTATCATCTATGGAAAATAGATACATTAGGCTACTGTTTGCCCTCCCAAAAAGCATGCCTTTGATCTCACTATTTCTTAATTTGGTGCTTTTGAAAATATCCTGGAAAGCTGCACTTAAGCCTTTGCTCTACTGGCACAGGATATGGCCATCCCCTGACCTAGAAGCATATAGGGAACCCCTTAAAGATCTATTGGCTTTGCCTAGTGTTCAAAATGTACAGTGGTTCATGCATGTAAGAACTACGCTTAGCAAGCTGGAGATAGAAGAATTTTGGGCTGATCCAGAAGATATTACCTCCACTACTAAAATGGCTATCAAATCAGCATAATGACAGAAAGTATGTGTTGACACTATGTGCAATGGTAGAGGCACTCTGACTCTTGATTTTATGAATTTAAAATGCTTCCCAGCTATGAGGAAAAGATTGAAGAGATTACACCACCCTTTGTTCAGAAACTGCTCTTACAATTTAGGTATCAGACTGTCCCTACTAGGGTATTCTGTGCCAGGTGGGACAATGAAAAATGTAAGAGCACGGAGTGCTCGGCGTGTAGGGGTCCATCTGAAACTATAGAACATTTGATTTTCTTTTGCACTGCGTATGGTCCCTAGTGGAGGAAATGGCTATTGCCTTTATGCAGAAAACTGGGTACAAGGAGGCACTTGAATGCCCTTAGGATCCTAAGAACTGATTCTACAAGGTTGGTGGTTTTCACTGCTGTGAGATACCTCCAGCCAACATGGATTTGGCAATCCAAGTGCATTTGTGCTTCTGTTTACAAGGACCGTTCGGATGAGCATGAAGGAGAAGAAAGGCTACCCTTCTTATTTACCAATGCAATTCACTCATATTAGAAGCTCTCCTTATTTACCTGGGTTTTATATTTATATGTAATATTTACATTTAGATTTTAGCTGCTCTAACATATTGCTTTGTGCCTATAATTTTATGAATCTTTTATGAACTGTGTATTGCCTGTTTTAAATATGGATACACTGACAATTTACATGAATTATGTGGACTAAAATGTGCAATATTTGTTCTTAAGGAAATTTGTATCTGTTCTTTTTTTATCTGCTTTGGTCGAAATAAAGCTATCATGATGATGAATAATTAATAAAAGTGATGTATAGAATTAGTTAAAGGTAATTTAGTTATATTTTGATTGATGTTGAATTCCTTTTTTCCAGCCACTCCCCCGATCCCTCCCACATTTACTACTAAGGGGTCGATTCCGATTCCGGTTGTAAAACGTACCGACCGACACGGTCCGGGAATGGAGACCGACCGACACGTACCGGCGCCTTACGACCCGCGTAGTACGATGCAATGTGGGTGAATTACAGCCGACTCGTACGGGACAGAAGCCGCACGACCGAACCGTACGGAAATCAGTGATTCGCCCGTAAACGGACCGCGAATCGTACCGACCCACACGCATCAGGAATGGACCCGACCGACACGTACCCGCACTGTACGACCCGCGTAGTACGATGCAATGCGAGTGAAACGAGACCGACTCGCACGGAGCACAATCCGGAAGACCGAGACGTACAGAAAACAGTGACTAGCAAACAATAGACTCCTTTGCGACCGACGCGCATGCCAACGTAGAAACACAGCAGAATGTCAGTGGGACAGACTCGGATTACCCCGCAAGAGCCACTGGCAGCGTCCGTCCCGGTCAAATGAACGTCTCCATCATGCTCAACAAAACCAAAGGAAAAAAGACAAAAAAAGGACCAAACAAGCAATGACAAAGCCAATAAATAAAATGTAAAAAAAACATGGAACAAAGACACACCCACAACTCCACCTACATAAAGGCCAGAAATCCCTACCATGATCCTTTGCAAACTACAGACATAGGACAGCAGACAACACCACCACACTGCAGAGACACACCACAACTCACACACCACACAACATCTACACCAGTTGCACCTCTCAAAAAATCAATCACACATTCACAGATAAACTCACACCCACCAAACTCACACCCTCACACACACATCAATCCCCACAACCACCCAGCACCATGCCCCCCAAGAAGAATCCAAAGTTCACAGATCGTGAGTTGGAAGTCATGATTGATGAAATCCTCAGAGTAGAGCCACAGTTGTTTGGCACATTGGCCCAACAGACCCCCATGTCACAGAAAACAAAGATGTGGGAGAGGATTGTCGACAAGGTCAATGCACAAGCACCTTGTCTGCGCACAAAGGACGATATTCAGAACAGGTACTATGATGTGCGCAGGAGGGTCAAGAAGCTCATCGACAGGGAGCACGCCTTGAGCAAGCAGACTGGCGGTGGCCCTCCTGCCAAACCAACACACTTCAGGTCCTGGGAGGAGAAGGTGCGGGCCATCCTACCACCGGAGAGCATCCATGGATTAACAGGAATACCAGAGCCTGGTGAGTACACAACCAATATACCCAATATTGTGCGGCAATACACATATATCACTGTCAAGGGGACAGTAAAACCAAGTACTGTTAGCAAAGCCATAGCAACAGAAAGGCAAGTATCCTGTGACGTGTATGCCAGTTACACAAACACAATACCTGCCATCTCATAGTAATATGGAACTATGTCATAACATGTACAAACCTAACAACAAATACAGCAAGGCATTGGCATAAATCACTAACAAACACTGTCAGCCATTTTGCCACCACTGTCACACTACCTCACAGGGAAGCTGATTCACAGGAAGGACGGTTTGGTATCTGGGAAGGTAGGTGTATCCGATAGCATGATGGGAGTGGTTGTCACAGCCAATAGTCCACATCCCACATGGACCATCAAGCTCACACTGAACCATGCACACCTCACAGGCAGTGGAAATGTACTGATAAGATGGCTGACACTGGGCTCTGCTGTGGGGAGCACAAGGCCCAGCTGGGAACTATGCACAAACAAACACCAGGCCACCACTGTCAGCCAGCTTGCCATTGCTGTCTCACTACCTCACAGGGAAGCTGAGTCAAAAGGAAGAAAGGTTGGGTCTGCTGGGAATGTGCTTGTAGCAGAAAGCACGATGGCAGTTGCAGTCACGGCCAACAGCCCCCCTCACACATGGTCCCACAAGCTCCACCCTCATGCACATCTCACATGGAGTTGAAAAGAACTGACAAGATGGCTGAGAATGGGCTCTGCTGTGGGGAGCACAAGACCCTGGTGAGACTTGTGCCCAAAGAAACAACAGGACACCACAGCCTCACATCCTGAGTGTTAACTTCCACTCCCTGCAATGGAAGCATGCTGCATGGTGGGATATCTGGCCTGGGGGGGAGGAGGACCCCCAGCTCTGACTACATCTACCAGCAGCCCCTGTCACACACACCCCTCCCACCAACACCAAAATACACACCTGGGATCATGCTCCACAAGAGAGTGAGTGAAAAGCCACTTCCAAGATGTCTGACAATGGGCTCTGCTGTGGGGAGCATAAGGCCCTGCTGGGAATTGTGCTCAAACAAACAAGAGGACACCACTGTCAGTCATCTTGCCATTGCTGTCTCACTCACTCACTCACTCACTCACTCACTCACTCACTCACTCACTCACTCACAGGGAAGCAGAGTCAAAAGGAAGGTAGGTTGGGTATGCTGGGAAGGGGGGTGTAGCCAAAAGCAAGATGGGAGTTGCAGTCACAGCCAACAGTCGCCATCCCACATGGTCCATCAAGCCCACCCTGAACCATGCTCACCTCACAGGCAGTGCAAAAGTAATGACGAGATGCCTGACACTGGGCCCTGCTGTGGGGAGCACAAGGCCCTGGTGGCACTTGGGCTCAACAAAACAACAGGACACCCCTGCCTGACATCCTGAACGTTAACCTTCACTCCCTGCAATGGAAGCATGCCTCATGGTGGGATATCTGGCCTAGTGGGAAGGAGTACTGCCAGCTCTGACTACATCTACCAGCAGGTTCTTGCACACACACACCCCTTAACACAAACTCCACACAACTCACCTGGGATAATGCATTCCCTCAGACTCAATTAAAATATCTCACAAACATTTACCACACTGGGTTCTGCTGTGTGAAGCACATGGGCTTGTTGGGACTTGTGTTCAAACAAACACCAGGACACCACTGTCTGCCATCTTGTCAGCACAGGCACACCACCACACAGGGAAAATGAATCACGGGAAGGAAGGTTAGGTATTATGGGAAGGTGGGTGTAGCCAAAAGCATGATGAGAGTTGCAGTCACAGCTAAATATCCCCCACCCACATGTCCCAGCAAGCTCACACTGAACCATGCACACCTCACAGGGAGTGGAAATGTACTGACAAAATGGCTGACACTGGGTTCTGCTGTGGGGAGCACGAGGCCCTGCTGGGATCTGTGCTCAAACAAACAACAGGACACCAATGCCTGACAGCCTGAAAGGTAACTTGCACTCCCTGCAATGGAAGCATGCTTCATGGCGGGATACCTGGCCTGGGGGGGAGGAGGAGTGCTAGCTCTGACTACATCTACCAGCAGCCCCTGTCACACACACCCCTCCCACCAACACCAAAATACACACCAGGGACCATGCTCCACAAGAGAGTGAGTGAAAAGCCACTTCCAAGATGTCTGACAATGGCGCTCTGCTGTGGGGAGCATAAGGCCCTGCTGGGACTTGTGCTCAAACAAACAACAGGACACCACTGTCAGCCATCTTGGTAGCACCGTCACAGTACCTCACAGGGAAGCAGAGTCAAAAGGAAGGAAGGTTGGGTATGCTGGGAAGGGGGTGTAGCCAAAAGTATGATGGGAGCCAAAAGTCATCCTCCCACATGGCCCATCAAGCCCACCCTGAACCATGCTCACCTCACAGGGAGTGCAAAAGTACTGACAAGATGGCTGACACTAGGCCCTGCTGTGGGGAGCACAAGGCCCTGCTGGTACTTGGGCTCAAACAAACAACAGGACACAACTGCCTGACATCCTGAATGTAAACTGTGACTCCCTGCAATGAAAGCATGCCCCATGGGGGATTACCTGGCCTCTGTAGGTGAAGGAGGTCCTGCAATGACTCCAAATGCCATCAAGGCCGGCTCAAAACACACCTTCTCAGCCAGAACAAATAGCACCCTTGGGACCAGTCACTCCGAAAGTAAATGCCCTGGCAAGATGGCTGACACATGGTCCTGATGTATGAATTGGCTGCAAGTCACACCTACGTACTGGCCAACTCAAACACATTTACACTCACAGCCATTGGAACTGTAGGTATCCTCTCACTGTCTGGGGATGCAGTGTCCCAGGGGTGTCCCCTGACCTGGCTGTGAAGGTGTGTCTCGTAGATGACAATTGGGGAGATGCAGACATAGTACATAGCACCAAGCACACACAATGTCACCTATACATTATTGACAGGGGACACCTGACAGTGACTAGAATGGACACACCCATATAGCTGACATTGTAGCATGGTGTCATTCCCAAAAGGTGCAGTTGTGAGCTGCATTTCAATCCCACATCGTTCTGCGTTGTATGCATCATTCACACAACACATCACTCACTGTCATAGACACTCCAAACACAATGACTAACCTGGACTGCATTGGAGGAGGCATGCAACTCACAGCAGCAGAACTGCAACACACACACCTCTGGCCATCACTGTCATGAGCATGGAAAAGCAAGAGAGCTGCTGTGCTCAATCCCTCTCACCATGGAGGAAATTGACAAGATAAATGACGTTAGCACGTACAAAACTCAGCACCAACATCATTAGCTACGGTAACACCATGACTTGTATGAAATGAGATGTGAACTAGGAACACAGACAACCAAATAGTATCTCCCATTAGATCTCAGGCATACCGGACTGTGACCATGTTGTTCAGACACACCAATGTGACGCACAAAGACAAGCAAAAACTGCCACCACACATGCCCCAAGCCTGCAACATACCTTAAGTGGAATTGTACGTATGTCATCGTTAAAGCACAAATGTGGACAGGGATGATACAGCTGTGTCAGGCATGTGATGGCACTTGAGTAGCAATGGCCATGTACAGACAATTCATCAATACATGAGCTGGTCATGCACACAGCTTGACGTGCACATTGAAATGCTTCAGGTTGCCATGACAAAGTGCTTCAACAATATCAACCTCTGTCTGTCACAACTTAGGTCAATGCAATGTACAGACTCTCATAATGATGTCCAGTGGCAACTGTCATGTGTGTGAAACGTTGATGTGTGTAGAACCATAACATACATTGTGTGTCTCTTCCAACCACAGGGGATGCTGGGGACACAGCAGGAACTGAAGAAGAGTCCCAGTCCCAGACTCTGGCGGACCCTGAGCTCTCCGGTGTGGATCAGTCTCTGTCCTCTTCGGACGACGACCACGAACGACCTGGCACCTCCGGTGTGAGTCATCGTGCAGCACCAGCAGTAGGAACATCAGCACCCCCTGCAACCACTCCTGCCACATCTGACAACAGACAGAGTACCCCTGCCGACACGGACAGACCAAGGCCACAGACCACCGACGGCACAGGTACACAGGGCACCCTGGAAGCGACGGACAACACCACCAGCGCCAACACCCAAGGGGGCCCAGTGTCGCCTGTGACTGCCACGGCAGGTCCTGCCCGTGTGGGTAGGGGCGGTGGGAGGGGGCAGGCAGAGGACACGGCCTGCAGAGGGGGCTGGACTGCATGATGAGCCACACCTGGGACGCATCATAGATGCGTACCATGAAAGCACCGGAGGTTTTGGCCAGGTAGTGGGGATCCTCAAGGACCTCAAACAACAGCAGGCTGCCCATCATGCCCGCTTGGACTCCCACATGTCCCGGGTGGAGACACACATGTCCCGCATGGAGTCCAAGTGGGACAAATTGGATGATCTAACAGCGGTGCATAGGGACATACTGACATGCCTCCGCCAGATCAGCGCCAACATGACCACACCTCCCTGTGCGCCCACGACATCTGTTGCCACAACATCCGCAACTGCCACAGGGAGGGAGGAGGACTCTGGCGGAGAGTCCTCGGCACCGCAGCAGTCTGCACTTGAGGGTCCCCCGAGAAAGAAGAGGGGTCGTCCGAAGAAGGGCAAGTGAGACGCTGATGGCCATGCACATCCCCCAGGAACTCAACACCTGTTCTTGATATCGTCCTTTGTGTGCAAACCATTTAACCTTGTTGACTGACACCCAACTCACCCACTTGACATGGAGGGTCTAAGTTGGAACAATGCATCAAATTACTGTGGACTTTACTCTGGACATTTCATCTTCCAACACTACCAACTCACCTGTGAACTTTGGATTACCATCACACTGTACAGCACTTCCAATTATGTTCACTATCCTCACACATGTTTGTAAATAAAATCACAATCACACAATACTTGCCTCTGTTGTGATTTAAACTTGGTTTGTGTCATGGAGATGATGATCTGCTAAAGAACACTGTGCATGCAAACTACTACAGCAATGTGAACACCGTTATGTGAGTCATGGTAATGTGACACATATGAGGGAGACACACCACTAGGGCAACACAACACATACTCACCATGGCCATCTAACTCATCGCCTACACTGATGTTGACAGGAAATACAGTGGAATGCACATACACCACACCTATCCTGAGTCAGTGGCAATCAGCCCACAGGTACAGAATGCAAATGACTGTTGGATGTGTGGATACAGACGAAGCACATCCCAAAGTGAAGCACAGGTTTATAAAAGATTTACAACCTGAGAATTCCACAACTGATGCAAGGTAACCTCACGTGACAGTGATCAAAAAGTAACCAAGTGGTAAACAATGAAAGTCCAGGGGTGTGTGGCACATCATTGGTTGGGACAACGACTACTTGCACTCTGGAACAGGAATCTGGGTGTCGGGGTTCAGACCTCACCATACAGCAGCCAAAGTACCCTGTGAAGGACAGACAGAAAACACAATCAAAAACACAGATTAACAGCATACAACTACAATATACATGCCCAAAGCAAATCCCAAGCTACGTAAACACAACCTAGTAATCAGGGAAACACTGTTTGGGAGTACAGACTGCCTGAAAGGACACATCACTGCAAGCATCCTGTCAAGTAGCACACAGGCACACTCAAGCAGCACCAGTGCACCACAAACATATATCAGGCAAACACAATACTTTGACAACACATCACTGTATACTGACATTCTTGTGAAGAAGTTGTGGATCAGCTGGGTCCGAACATCACCCTCACCCTCACTGCCATCATGCCCCAGGGCAGGATCCTCCACGGCTGGCAGATGTTGGTCATCGTCATCTTGGATGAGAGGCAACTCCTTCCTCACTGCCAGGTTGTGTAGCATGCAGCACACTATGAAGATTTTGCACACCTTAGCAGGTGCATATGGGAGGGCCCCTCCTGTCTTGTCCAGGCAGCAGAATCTGCTTTTCAGGAGACCAAATGTCCGCTCAATCACTCTCCTGGTCCGACCATGTGCCTCATTGTAGCGCATCTCCGCCGGTGTCACAGGGTTCCTGAGGGGTGTCAGCAACCACGGCATGTTGGGGTATCCGGAGTCACCTACATACAGACAATTGCACATTAGATGAGTTTGAAAAGAGGGTGGAAAACAACATTACCAAACACACACAAAGGTAAACAGTCAGTACACACCGACAAGCCAGGCACGCTGGTTCTGCATCTGTGACATCATCGTCGGGATGCAACTACTCCTCATGATGTAAGCGCCGTGCGCTGAACCTGGGAAACGTGCACACACATGTGAAATGGTCATGTCCGCCAGACATACCACCAGAGCATTGATTGAGTGGAAATGTTTCCTGTTTCGGTATGTCTGCTCATGTGCCTGTTGTGGTACCAAAGCCACATGTGTCCCATAAATGGAGCCAATGACATGTGGCATCCTTCCCAGTGCATAGAAGTCACTCTTAATGTCAGTGAGTTGTTGTGGGGTTGGGAAATGGATGTAGTGGTTGAGGAAATGCAACATCGCCTCCAACACATCTCGAAGCACATGGCTGAACATGGTCTGTGACATCCCACCAGCAGTAGCCACAGTGTATTGGAAGGTACCGGTGGCAAAGAAGTGTAGGGCTGCCATCACCTTCACCTTGGGGGTCAGCGCTGTAGGGTATGGCCGGCCAGGTTGCAAGTGTTGGGCCAACTGCTCCGCCAAATCATCAATCAGTGGCCTAGTGAAGCGGTACCGTTGGATGCAGTCACGTTCAACCATGGTTGCAAGGTCAAGGAACGGTCTGTGGACAGCTGGTCTCCTGCAGTACATAGATGAGCAAAGAAAGGTTGTCAGTTCCCCTATCTATGTGCCAGTGTCCACGCTAAATAGCACATGAAACATCATAACAGGACACAAGTACCTGATGTGTGTGCTGTTGGGTATGGGCACATATGTCAGCTACATGCCCATTATCTGACATCTCAGCTCTACATGTCTACACAACAAGGTCCATGTTGTGCTGTGACAAATCTATGGGCTCTGTCACAGTACATCAGTACGAGTGTCACAAACCAAACACACACCACAGTGACTAGTGAGGACAGATGTCTTCCCCACATCACAGGTTTTTGACAGACACACACAGAGGGACCTTGTATTGCCACAAGGACACTATCATGATGTAGCATCTCATGTACACGCCACAACGCACACATGACACCCACATGAAGTGCCACCTGATTTGTTTGCAGGTCATACATGGATGTCTGTGACACACAGACGCAACATCAACTCACATTGACAAAACACATGGATGTGGTGACCGTTTGACATTGAGCACATGAAATCAGAGTCATCTGCGTTGCAAAATGCACACATACTGTGGATGAACATCACATTTGTGGCACTGGGACACCCTGTGACACACATACCATTCCACCTAAGAGTCAGGGTGTATGTCACATGTCATACACAATGTACCCCTGGAACTGTGTTCATGCCTTGTGCTCTGAACTGTACAGTTGTCAATCACAGTGGTTATGTGCACAACACACAAAGGTACCTGTCCCCATGACACCTTGCACAGCCTGGGAGTGGGTGCCACTAAGTGCCACATATTAAATCACATGTTGACCCACATACACACACAGGTAATGCAGCCTGACATGCCTTTTGATATACTGTGTCACAGGCTGTATTGTTGTAGGTGTGCACATGGGTCCCTGGCAAGCTATGGTGGGTGGCATCCTTTTGCCCATTGACTGGAATGGTGACTGACGCGGGTGACTTTTTCAAAGACGCGTCATATACCTAGGGAGCGATCCGTGCACACGTCTTGCCCATTGACTGCAATGGTGACAGACGCGGGTGACTTTTGAAAAAACGCGTCATACACCTAGGGACCAAGGCGTGCGCACGCCTTGGACCCTGAATGTAATGGTGACATACGCGTGTGAGTTTTCAAAAGACGCGTCGGACACCTAGGGACCAAGGCGTGCGCACGCATTGGCTATTGACTGCCATGGAGACTGACGCGGATTTGATACTTGTACGATTTGTGTGCTGAAAAATCCGTTGGCTCCCTACAACAATGTATCAAACTCATTGGGGTCATGAAGTTGAAATTTTTGAACGATGCGGAAGGCGTGTATGAGGCGTGCAATGCGATGGATTGGCCAGATTCATAGGATGCAAACGTGTCGGACCTATCACTTTGGACGCATGGGACAGATCTGCCTCTGCAGCACAGATATAAGGCTGTCTGTTCCCCTGAGAGCTCACTTGCCTGCACTACATGCTCCAGATTGACATCTCTGCTACCACTGCTGCTGTCTCTGCATCCTCTGGCTTCAAGAATGGCACGTACTGTGGAGAGGGCCCAGCCTTCACAGAGGAGGAGAACCAGGGCCTGCTGGACAGCCTCCTTCCACAGTACAGCAAGCTGTATGGGAAACCAGGGGAGAAGGTGAGTGTGCAGTCCACATCCTTTCTCATTGTGCATGTTGTCTGACTAGCACTAATGGCATTGTGTACACCAGTGGCTAGCATGCTCACTGAGTAGTTGTAACCCACAAAGTGTGTAGGTACCTGTAGTGAACAGGTACTGTGCTGAAAAAGTGCATTTTTACACGGTTATAATACCCAGGCAATGTTTCCAAATTGTTAATGCAGGACAACTGTCCATTACCATAGTTGCACTACCTGTGTACATCATATGCCCTTGTGATAACGACATGTATATCCAACTGTGTGATGCACAAACATGTTGCATGTGTAGTAATGGTCTTTTAACTTTGTCATCCTCACAGGTTGATGCCCATCAGAAACAGGAGATCTGGAAGACCATAGTCCGGGCAGTTCGATCTGTGGGGGTCTACAAGCGCCGCATCCGCAACTGCCAGAAGAGGTGGCAGGACCTTCGTGGCTGAACCCGGAGGAACGCAAGAGTCCAGCTGAAGCTGTCGCCTCCTCGCAGAAGGGGCGGACGACGGATCCTGACCCCCCACATGCTCCGGATTCTGACGGTGGTCTTCCCTGACCTGGATGGGCAGTTAAAGGCCAGACAGCAGCAAGGAGGGGGTAAGTGCATGCCTTTTCTGTGAACTATGTCTCACATGCTATTTGCACTCCTTCAGCCAGGTTACACTCCCACAGTTCGTCTGTCTGCTTGAACAAGAGTAATGTGCCAAAATTAGGTTATGGCCCATCCTCATCTGATACACAGGTGTGGCCCTTTCAGTCTGTGACTAGTGTCACTTGGGTTGTGTGTCCCTGCTGTTGTCCAAGGTTAAGGTTGGAAACAGCATCTGCTACCGGTGCATTGTTTTGGGCTTCATGAGTGAGGCAATTGATTGACATGTGTCTGCACATTGCCAGAAATCTGACATGTACTCTGTGTGGGCCATTAATATGTGTTCTAATTGCTGCTCTGGCTCACCATATGTGTCTGGGGTATTTACCACACACCCATGCAGCAGGTGAGACAATGTTGGGGCCTCAGAAGAATGTACATCATGTGTGTCACACATGCATAGACACATGCCTAGTGTTCAGGGTAATCCCATGTTGCACATGGACCAGGACAGGTATGCCTACTCCGGACATGAAAGTACACTCTGTTCTCCTACTCCTGTGTGTCAGCCTACATTTTGTGCATTGTGAAATGTGCAATCAGGTGTCTGCCTCTGTGTCATTGTGGAGTGGCCTAGCTTTTTAGACTCCTGGGGTGTTAAACAGTTTGTGGTGGGCAGCCAGCTGAGATGTGGCTGTTGGATCAGCACAATGGGGTAAAACATAGGTGTGTAATCACTTGACTGTGCCTAATGGTGTATTCTACATTAAAGTGCAGGCAGCTTTAATTCGTTCTCATCAGACTGTGATGTGATCTTGTTTACAGATTTGTGCTTGCAGTCACTCAACTGTAGCATTTGTATAACGTGGGATCATCAGATGCCTTAAGATGTGGGTAGCAGTGGGTGAACATGTGCACTTGACAGCTGCAGAGCTTACATTCCCCACAAAAACATGATTGTGACACAGTGCAGACTGTTTGTTTTTGGATGCACTGCCCCTGTGACTGAAGCCAGTAATGACTGATTAGCCAGACTGGCCTGTAGCTGGTATACCACTTGCAAATGTGTATCCTGCAGTAATGTCAGTTGCCCTGCATGCACTCAATTGTGGCATTGACCATCAATACATGAGCACATCATGGTGCCTGGTGAAGGAAGCATATCCATATTACTGACAATGACTTTGGCCATCCCTTATCCTGACACATGTACTGAGTCAGTGGCAGGAGATGGGATATGTGTGTACTGACACATTTCAATCTCAAATCCTGCAGTTCAGACAACTGTCTATGTGGTGCATGTATGCACATATGAGTAGTGGCATACTACATGCACCAGACAGATGGGTCCATGGACGGGAAGGATATGAGGGGCATGGTTGACTGGTAGACTGACAAGTGTCTTGTTCAAATATGTGTCAGCACTTTTTGCAATATTTTGCAAATGATGCCAAGGCGTGCTCTGTGATGTGCTGTACTGACTGTGATGTGTCAGGTCAATACAGGTGACTGATGTGGATCTGTTTATCCTGATTGTTTGCAGATACATCTACGGCTACTGGAGGAGACAGCTCCACGGACCAAGAGTAGCCGCAGAGCCAGACTGGGTCCGCTGCAGAGGAGTCAGAGGGACCTAGTGGCACGGAGGGTGAGGGGAGCCACACTGAGGAGACCTCAGCTACAACCACCTCGGCTGAGGAACACAGCAGCTCGAGTGATGACTCCCTTGTGGAGGCGGGTGTCAGCAGACCCCAGACAACACCTAGCGAGTCTGTCCTCGCCACCACCACCATCTCCACCCTCCCATCTCAGATGTTTGTGGAGGCTCCCGTGTAAGGGTGCATGTCTCCTTCGTGCCAGGCACCGCACCCCCTGCCTCTGTCTCCCCTGCTGTCCTGAGTGTGGAGTCTGTGGACTTACTTAAGCAGATCCATGTAGGGCAGACAGCGATGCTGAGTGTCCTCCATTCTCCCACCAGTCTGTTGACACAACTGGTGTCCTTCATGGAGGGCATTTCATCAAACATGTCTGCCCTACAGCGGGCCATTCAGTCCATGGCCTCCTCACAGACGGCAACAGTGTCCCTCCTCCAACAGTCCCTCACCCCTCCTACCTCTGCCCCATCCACAATCCCCACTACCCTACCTGTCCAAGGCATACACACACCGGCACAGGCACCCACCACAACAGACACAAGCAGCACACAGCCACGCAAGACAAAATCCAGATGCACAAGCACGCACACTCCGGGGACTGATGGCACACACACAGGGGATGGGTCACAGACACACAAACAGGCATCCACGAGCACTTCTCAGTCCTCAGATGCCTCTCCCTCCAAAACCCCTTCCCTTGCCTCACCTGCAACCCCCCCTTCCCAGCAGCTCTTCCTCTGTGACCTTGGCCTCTTCCCCACCGATCCATCTGATCCAACTTACAAGGGGAAGAGGAAGTCACCACTCACAGAGGGGAGTTCCCCTGCCACTCGGACACCCTCCCCCAGGCGCAGGAACACTGAGGCCCCCATCTGGAAATCCCCCCCGGACCAGGAAGGGCAAGACCCCACCACAATCCCGCACTTCCACCACACAGTCTCCGTCCTCCAGCCCCCAGGCCACCACTCCACAGGTCCCCCCGCCACACCCTGCCCCAGGTTCCTCCACACACCGATACCGCATCCCCAAAATGCTTAGGCCCTCCCCTACCACATGCACTTCCACCCCCACCTCACACGCTCAGCCTGTTCCTGCCACTGGTGTGGAGACCGTGTCCCCCCTCTTTCCTGCCCACCTCATCTGAACCCCATTACACTCCTTTGGAGATTGGCACTGCAGTAGAGAGCACATCCACCCCGTCTGACTTGGGCACTGCAGTGGAGACCCCGTCCACACCATCTGACCTGCCCACTGCAGTGGTGCCGGCAACCACCCCATCTGACTTGAGCCCTGCAGTGGTGACGGCACCCACCCCATCTGACTTGAGCCCTGCAGTGGTGACGGCACCCACCACATCTGACTTGAGCCCTGCAGTGGTGACGGCGCCCACTGTGTCAGACACCTCCACTGCAGTTGCCAGTGACACTCCTGCACCCACCACCCCTCCCCTGCCCCATTCTGCTATCCCCTGATCCTGTCCCTGCGGTGCCTGGCCTGCGCCTATGTATGCCCCTCCAAGGGGAGATGTCCCCTGGCCGTAGCAGTGCAGGCAAGCAATGGGTGACAACTTGTCACATGTCACCCTGGTAGGACTCTTGAAATGGACTGGCCATTGGCCTTTTGACATTGTGGACTTAACAGTTACAAGGATTTATGTGCTGAATAAAGCCAATTGTTGTTATCCAGTGGTGTTGCATCTAATGTACATGATGTTGATGATGAGTATCCTGAACTTGCTGTTGTAATGGTGTTTTAAAGGAATAAGAAACTGATTTGTTGATGTGATGGACTCCATGTGGTCCATGGGATATGTGTACTATTCTGGTATGTATCCATGACATCCTTTGCTGCAATTTCAGGGTGTAATGATAGCAACATTTTGGGACCAGGATTTTCTCCTTTTGTTTGCTACTTCACATCTTTGGCATACACTGTTGCACATATGTTGGGCTTACATTTGTGCACATTGTAAGATTCCCTGACTGGGCCCATCTCCACTGGACAGGCAGGTTTGTGCATCAATGGTACACAAGTCATCTGTGTCATCAGTGCAACATACAATACATGTGTATTGCGTATGTGCAGATGACTTAAGGGACACTCCCGTACACAGGTTGATGTGCCCAGAGCTTTCATTGTGTTGTAATTGTTGGCTCACTGAGCAAGTGTTATGCTGACATGACAGAGCCCTGCACAGACAATGTTTTGCACAGCTGACCTTCCCCAGGAGTGGAGTCCCCTCATGGCAGTGTGTAATTCCGTGACATTTACTGAGCCCATGGTGTGTGTTGTGTGAGCATGTCTGTGTGTGTTCCCTTCCATTTTTCTACACAGCGTGTGTTCCCTACAGATGTTCCTGTTTGTGGCGCTTGCTGAGTTGTCCTGTGTTCATCCAACATCTTTGCCCTGGGTTTTCTGGGATGTAGGTGCATGGCAAACTACTGGTCATTAGGGTGTCATCCCTAGGTGTTTTAGTTGTAAGGTCCGGGGATGTTGTCAAACGCACATGGGACACATTCAGGATTCCCCTTGGCACTTCTGTGTTACCAACATCATGTTGTTTTCACTATGTGGTATCTGTCTGTGAGGGGTCACTTGTATGTGTGTGTGACTACTCCCACTCATCAGGGTCAGAGCTGCAATGTTGGAAGGTGTCGACATGTGTTCTTTGTGGGTCTCCTTTGGTTCCTCATTGGTGTGGGAGTGTGGCAGGGATCCCAATGATTCTGGTAGATTTCACGTCATGCCCATGTACAGCATACTGTGCAGTGTGGCAGACATTCACAAGAGTTGTTGACTGGCCATGTGTGATGATTTTTGGTACCTTGGATCCCCCCACCACCCCTGGGATTGTCATGGGTGCATGAGCAATGTCACCAGTCCATGTGTGCTTAGCTGATGCATATTGGTGCAGATCAAGGTGTGTGATGTTGAGAGTGGCCAAATGTGAGTTGTCTCATGGCTAGGCCCCTACCTACATTTTGCCCATTGATTACAGGCCATGGCCAGTGATTTGTGTTTGTGTAGGTGTGATGGAAGTTTGTTGGTCAGGACACATGACCCAGTGTGCACAGGTGACTGTGCTCCACAGTATGGGCAACATCTACCTTTGTC
Source organism: Calotriton arnoldi (assembly GCA_963921515.1). NCBI lineage: Eukaryota > Metazoa > Chordata > Amphibia > Caudata > Salamandridae > Calotriton > Calotriton arnoldi. Next base: position 343,088 of record CAWUFW010008115.1, on the reverse strand, counting down.
ATCACAGTGGGATTATCATACAGGCTACTGTCGCCCCAATGTAGGGTCGCTGAGGGTAGTGCTGTAGTGGGTCTGTCTCTTGCTGTGTTGGTTGCTGTTCCGCCCAGCTTGTGTCACATGAATCCGTTGTGATCCCACTCATCTGACAATGCCTGCTTGCCCACAAAGGGGTGCACAGTTCATGAGTTACTTTTGTATGGCACTGTGTACACATCTGTGTCATTGGAGTTCAGCCCACCATCATGTGTTGTGTACTAGCCTGGGGACACTGAGACACACACACATGTTGTGTTTGATATGCAGTGTGGGGCTGCCTGTCTGTGTTTGTGCATCTGCACCACTGCATTGGTATGGCTTTTGCGGTCCATTGGCTGGATGTTGTTTGGAGGTTTTTCCCTAGTGTCCCTGGGTCTCCTAGCTCATCAGCCTGCACATTCATCATGTTTGGTATGTCCCATTGCTGCCATGGTATGGGACTTGGTCACCTAACATCTACAGTCTCCACAGGGTTCCTTAGTTTGTGTGTCTGTTCGTAAAGATATGTGTGTATGCATCATGATGCTCACTTTTCACATAGTCTAATTGGACACTGGAGGCATTGTCAGGGATCATGGCCGATGCTTGTCTGCACAAGGCAGAGGGTGTTCTTGTGATACACAGCAATCTTTGCCTCACCAAATCTATGTTTGTATGTGACACAACCACTACATTGCCACAACATTGCTTGTGGTGTTGGGACCAGGAATCATACATGCTGGTTTGAAGATGCTGCTATTTTTATGTCCACACTCACCTTCTGGTCACTGTAGTGATGTGGGGTTTAGACCCCATTACCACAATGTTCCTGTTATGCTGGTGTTTTTAACCCCACAATCACCTTTTGGTCACTGTAGTGATGGGGGTTTAGACCCCATTACCACAATGTTCCTGATATGCTGGTGTTTTGAACCCCACAATCACCTTTTGGTCACTGTAGTGATGGGGGTTTAGACCCCATTACCACAATGTTCCTGATATGCTGGTGTTTTGAACCCCACAATCACCTTTTGGTCACTGTAGTGATGGGGGTTTAGACCCCATTACCACAATGATCCAAAAATGCTGGATTTTGAAGCCCACAATCACCTTTTGGGCACACATGTGATGGGAGTCACATTGTATGTTCACTGTCAGAATCTGTGTTGTAAGCATTTGACACACAAAAAAACAATCTTGCAAAGATGGTAGGGGGGGTTTGCTTAGACACCCTATGTGTGTGAATGCTGGTAGTGCTAGGCATCCAGCCCCCTATGAGTAGGTACTGCTGGTAGTGATAAGCCCCCCCCTATGAGTGGGGACTGCTGGTAGTGATAGCCATACACCCCCCTATGAGTAGGGACTGCTGGTAGTGATGGGCATCCAGCCCCCTATGAGTGGGGATGGTAGTAGTGATGGGCATCAAGCTCCCTATGAGGAGGGGGTACTGGTAGTGCTAGGCATCCAGCCCCCTATGAGTAGGGGGTACTGGTAGTGATGGGCATCCAGCCCCCTATGAGTGGGGATGGTAGTAGTGCTGGGCATCCAGCCCCCTATGAGTAGGGGGTACTGGTAGTGATGGGCATCCAGCCCCCTATGAGTAGGGGATACTGGTAGTGATGGGCATCCAGCCCCTATGAGTAGGGGATACTGGTAGTGATGGGCATCCAGCCCCCTATGAGTAGGGGGTACTGGTAGCTCTAGGCATCCAGCCCCCTATGAGTAGGGGATACTGGTAGTGATGTGCATCCAGCACCCTATGAGTAAGGGGTACTGGTGGTGCTAGGCATCCAGCCCCCTATGAGTAGGGGGTACTGGTTGTAATGGGCATCCAGCCCCCTATGAGTGGGGATGGTAGTAGTGATGGGCATCCAGCCCCCTATGAGTAGGGGGTACTGGTAGTAATGGGCATCCAGCCCCCTATGAGTGGGGATGGTAGTAGTGATAAGCCCCCCCCTATGAATGGGGACTGCTGGTAGTGATAGCCATACACCCCCCTATGAGTAGGGACTGCTGGTAGTAATGAGCACCCCCCTATGAGTGGGGACTGCTGGTAGTGATAACCATACAACCCCTATGGTTTGGCTGTTGCTGGTGGAAGGGATATCCACCCCCTATGTGTGTGTAGCATTTCGCGGGTTTGTGACGTTTGTTTGTGTGGTGGGTGTCTGACTTACCGTCTGCGACGTACGCATCTGTTCCTGATCCGGTCATAGATATACAGTACTGGGATGACCTGCGCGATGGGATTCATCATTGGATCATCTCATACTTGCTGATTGTTGCTCCGTCTCGTACACGTTAATAGTTGGTCCGTCTCGTAGCCGTGGATCGTGTTGTGGCGCGAATCGGACCTGAAATACAGCTCTCCCGGATGCTGTGACATGCTGGAAGTGGCGACCCGTTCGGCGCGTATGAAGTACGCATCGTACTTGTCCAGCCGGAAACTGCTGTGAAAATGCTTCCGTGCAACTCGAATCGGCGTTTACAGATCCGGCTCGTACGGGAAATGTTGCTGGAATCGGAGCCTACATGCCGATCGGGATTTTTACACATTTGCACATCGTACTTCATTGCCCGGACGGACCGGCTCCCAGAACGAGTCGGTCGCAAGGTAAGGCTACGGACAGCTCTCGGAGAGCTGTCCGAGCGAGATCGGATTCGGCCCCTAAATAGTTAACATACATGTGCGGCTCTCCCCATGGAAAAGGTAGGAGCGGTGGAGGTGGAGATTTACAGTCATAGGTTTTGTAAATATCTTTTTGTGGTACTTTAGTAGTGCTATTGTAGTAGGACTAAGCATGCTCCAAAATTCAGTTTGTGTAGAGCTCCATTATCTAAACCTATATGCCAATCAACTCCATAAAGTGAATGAAATTAAATTGACTTCAGTCAATACTAAATGCCTTATAACCCAAATGTAAAAGTCAACTGAGAGTTATCTTAATCCATGATTTTACTTAAGTTCAGGGGTCTTCTAGAAGCACATCAATGCTGCATTTCAGCCATTTTCATATTTACGTCCATTCTAATCATTTTGATGATAGTTAATAACCCAGACCTAACAGATTTCATCCACAATGTATTACTAAATAGATACCCACCAAACTTTACTTGGGCTCCAACAGGCAAGTATATTTCCACCATTGTTTATATTAAACTAAACAAATAACCATAAGCCTTATTTAATTTGAGTGTTATTACTAATGTTAATCTAACCTTTATGTCAATACCAAGCCTCAATTAATTCAAATTACTTTGAAATAAGTTATCCATAACTCTAACCATTAAATTAAATAACCTAAAAAGTAAATGCCTTTGAAATTAGCATATTTAATGGAGTGATACTCCCAGCAGTGGTAATCTCAGTGGTAGTTTTGATGCAGTGCCACCTCGTAGTAGTGGATTTTAGGTAAAGGGGCTGCAGCAAGTGGAAAGGTAAGATTGTCCTGATTTCAGTGGAGCTGTGCTTTCCTCTTGCTGCCTCACTCCCATCACTTAGCATACTTTACTTTTTGTATTTTCTTCTTACCTGCACCCTCACCAGAACAAAGTTTCTGTAAGGGTTTTCCCCTTACCTCATCTGCGCCACAGTTGGCTGTGTGTTCTGCAGGCTCCGGCATCACTTTCCTTAATTGATGCTTCCTGCCATGTATCAGGCGACCTTCGGTCCAAGTGTCAACTACCAAGTGTTTACCTCCTCATCACCCCTTTCATTGTGCCATTGGAATTCTTCCTGAACCTATAGTCCTTTATGGGCTCATGTTTTCCTAATTTTCCTTGGAACAACAAGCTCTAAGAGAATACACTGATGTAAACTTAGAGAATGGTCTGATTACTCCATCGAAACCTCCAGCTGGAGCCTTTCTATTTTTTGTACCACTGAACAGTTCTTCGGAACTTCGTCCTTGTATTGAATACAGGGGTTTAAATCTAGTAACAGTCAAGGACTGTTATACTTTGCCCTTCATTTTCAATATTCTGGAGGCTGCCCAAGGGCTATGGTTTTTTACTAAATTTAATCTGAGAGGAGCCTATTACCTGATTCGGATCCGATCAGGTTATGAGTGAAACACCGCATTTAAATACCATTTGGGCATTAAGAATATTGTGTGATGCTGTTTGGCCTCTGTAATACCCTGCTCTCTTGCAGCACTTTATGAACGTGTTTTCTCTGACCTGATCCTCCAGATGACAATTGTCTATTTCGATGGCATCCTTATCTTTTCTAAAGATCCACCAGACCATCCATCTCATGTTAAACAAGTTCTGCAGCGTCTGAGACAGAATAAATTACTGGCCATACCTGAAAGTGCATTTGTTGGAAAGATTTGGTAGATTTATTTGGCAATGTTCTCCCCTCTAAAGGTATAGCTATGGACTCTCAGAAAGTCCAAGACATTCTGGATTGACCCATTACTTCATCAGTAAAGAAAACACAAAGGGCCTTATTATGACTTTGGTGGCCGTTGCACCGTCCGCTGTAGAACTGCCAAAGCCTTGGTGCTGCTGCCCGCCAGATTAGTAGTTAAATCCTGGTCTAGCAGGCAGTGCTCATTGAAGAGCTTGATATGGAAACCACCATTCTCAGACCACCGACAGCACCTTCCTGCATGGTGTGGCATAAGTGCCACACCATGCAGGAACTGGGGATGAAAAACCAGGGGGGGCACTACATGTCCCCCCTCCCGCATGCACCCCCAGGCCCAGGAGCGACCTTTAGGACCCCCTTTGTTGTGCCTCCACCACTCTTTTCATGGCAGGCTCACTGCCCTGATAAGGGCGTTGGGCAGGCAACTCCTAATATGCTTGGCAGTGCCGCAGCGCCACCGCTAGCATATTAGTGATCCTGACCCGTGCGCAATCGCCGCAGGATCCTTGATCTCTGGCGGTAGCAGCGGTCCTGTGGCTGTCTGACTGCCACACTCATAATACTGGAGGTGGGCCCGTAGTGTGGTGGAGGTCGGACCAGCACCACGGGTTCAGTGGTCCTATGGACCGCCAAACTCAAATAAGGCCCATAGGGGCATATTACCAAGGGCATTATCGCTGCTTTAGCGGCACTTTTTGCCGCTAAAGCGGCGATAATTACATCGCCCTATTAACAAGGCGGCGCTAACATGCATTAGCGCATGTTAGCAGCCGTTTTGGTATCGCCTCAATTCGCATCGCTAATGAGATGCAAAGTAGGCGTTCCTGGGTAAAACAGCATGGGAGAACCCGCTACCACGGCTTCACGATATTATCAAGCCGGCAGCAGACCCGCGAAGCGATGTTAATAATCGCGCTAAGCCCCCTTTATCGCAGGAATTTAACTCCTGCTTTAAAGTTGACTTAGCCATCTTAGTAATGGGAGGTGGATTGCAAGGCTGAGACCACAGGGGCGTATTAGCAAGGTTTCCATTATCGCCCAAAATAAATGGCAGCATTTCCCGCGCTATTCCCCCTTTTTGCTGCTATCGCTGGATTTCCTATCGCCTTTGAGTTAAGCGTTGATAATAACGCGCTAACTCGGCGAGGAAATCCAGCGATAGAATAAAACGCGCTAAGCGCGCTCTGCGATATTTATCGCAGTTTGTTGATAATATGCCCCATAGTTTCTTTGGTCATCAAGAATTTCTCTACACTGACCACTCTGATTACTGATCTGCTCAAAAAGAACAACACCTTTCAGTGGGATCATTGTGCCACTGTAGCCTTTAAATTACTTAAGAAAGAGTTCATTTGCATGCTCATCTTCCAGCAACCCAATGCTTTCCATATTTTTATTCCTAAGACTGATGCCTTGGACCAAGCTATGGGATCTGTCTTAATTCAGCCTGGTCAAGACTATGAAGAGCATCCAACTACATTTTTCTCTCACAAATTCTACCCAGAAAAGAGAAATTATTTTCTTCTGGAAAAAAAACTTACTGCTATTAAATAAGCTTTTATAGAGTGAGACATACTTTTACTAGGAGCACAATTTCAAGTACCTGTCCGAAGTGACCACAGAAATATTCAGGTTCTCCAACAGGCTGAATGTCCGAATAGCAGGCATGCCGCCCACTGGGCGTTTTTTTCCTACAATTCGACTTTTCCTTACTTATATTCCCGTCTCCGAAAATGATATTGCTGATTCGATGTCTAGGAGTGATCCTGACTCACAGAATACCAGGGCCATTGAGAAAATGATGGAACCTCAAGTCTTTATTTCTTCAACTATTTATTGAGGCTATTTATCAAGAATCAACTGCATTAATCGCCATTACCTAGAAAAACATTTTCCTTGATTTCTGATAAAAAATGTAAATGGTCTGATTTTTGTTAAGAACAAACTCTTTATTCCTTCAAAACCTCCATAAAGTTTAATTCTACAATTATGCCATTAATCTATTTGTACACAGGAAAAAGAACAGAAGATCTAATCAGAGGGAAGTTCTGATGTCCTTCTCTTCACCGCGATGTCACAAGATTCGCAGACTCTTGTGAAGTATGTGCCCAAATCATTCTGAAACACAAAGAAAAGCAGGATTAATTTTAACACGTGAAATTCCCTCCAAATTTTTGGTAAATATTTCTGCTGACTTTAGAGTACATTTGCCTCCATCTGAGAAGTGCCCCAAAATAATGGTTACAGGAGGTTAGTATACTAAGATGGCTCACTTTTCAGTTCTTCTCAAGTTACCAATTGCGTTAGAAATAGCTGAGGTTTCAATTTGCCAGTGGTTGGACATCTATGCCTTAACGAATGTTGCAATATGAGATGGCACCCCCAATCCACTTACCAAGATTGGCTGCATACACCAACAAGGAGTTCTTCCTTCTTTTCCTTAAATCAACTGGGACTCTTAATTCTTCCCTAGATTTTAGGGACATGTTAAATGTTTTTGAAGACCCTCCCTGGACATTTTGCTGGGGACCTTTTCCAGCTTCAAGTTGGCCCACTGATATTGAGTATTTTCTCGGTGTATGCTCTTGAGAGTTTGTGGAAATATGTGGTGCTTGCACACTATTGATGAAGTTTTAGGACAACTCTGCAAAACTATTACTGAGATTATGTTCAAATGTGATGAAATGTAAAAACCTATCTTTTGTTTCAGTTATGTTTCATTTAACAGTCACTGAGTGTGAGAAATTGGGTTGTTGGTTAAGGGGGTGAAACTCTACTCAAGCAACAATCACAATCGTTGTCAGGGTGAACCACAAAAGACACTAAATTAACCTGTGCCTTTTTAGATAAATATGAGGTTTGCAGGGGATTCTGGGAAATAGAATACTGGAGGATCCACGCAAGCCAAACCGCCAGCCAAGCGCCATCCAAGCACATTGCCAGCCAACCACAGTGCACGCACACCACCTGTCAAGCAACAGTCCATGCACAACACCAGATATGTGCCATCCACGCAGACCGCTAGCCAAGCAACAGTTCATGCACACTACCAGCCAAGCGCTAGTCCACACACACTGCCAGCTAAGCGCAAGTCCACACACACCACCAGCAAAATGCAGGTTCACACACAGTCAGCCAAACGCCAGTACCAACAGACCATCAGCCGAACTCCAGTTCACATACACACAGAAACGTTCGCTAGTGTCTAGTGGTATTATTACCCCAAAAATATCGCTGATCTGCCCCCAAATGGTGAAGAAATGGCCAAAATGTGTGCACAAAAATAGTAGGAGTGACCCTTGCCTAAGGGGCCACTCCCTGACATGCCGCTAAACATATCACTGGTGCCTCATCGGCTTTCTACCCCGCTGGGGGGGCAGAAAGACTGTGCCTATTTGTGGGTTTAAAAAAATCGCTGGTTCCTAGTTGGTTTTTTGCCCCACCTGGGGGGAGGGGGGGCAGAAATACTGTCTGTATTGTTTTTGGGAGGGTGGGGGCATTGGCATGCCCATTTAGGGCAGCCCCCACCCCTACATATTCAAATAACAATAATCCCTGGTGCCTAGTGTGCTTTCTGCCCCCTACCAGGGGGACAGATAGACTGAAAGTGCCCAAAATAGCTGGCAGGGGGCAAAGACCCTTGCCCAAGGGGCCACTCCCCCTCCCTGGTGTCTAGTGGTGGATCCCTGCTTGGGGATCACCCTCCTGTGGCAATCCCCAAGCAGGGATCCACTAGGGAAAGATTCTCCCCTTCCCAACGATACCTCTCCTGTGTGTTTTGGTGCTCGGGCTGAGATAGCCCCCAGAGCACCGAAGCAGTGAAACTGAAATGAGCTGATCGGCTCATTTCACTTTCACTTTCAATGTAATGACATCAGCGCACCATGCGCGCGATCGTTCTTACAATGAAAAAAATTAAAATGCCTCTGGATGTTGGGGAAGCTCTTCCCCACCTCCCGAGGCCAAAAAAATGAAAAGGAAATCCCTCTGCTGTTTACAGCAGAGGGATTTGTGGGTGGTGTGCCGAGGATGTAACAGTTATGTCCTCGGCACACGAGCGCCACAGCCAAGGGTGTAACTGTTACGTCCTCGGCAAACAAAGGGTTAAATGTAATAAGGTAACCCAATGTTATTCTATGAGAGAAGTAGGCCTTGCAGTAGTGAAAAACAAATTTGAAAGTTGTTAACTACCAGGACATGTAACACTTAAAAGTACATGTCCTACTTTTTAGATACAACACACCCTGTTCTATGAACAGTTTAGGGCCTATCCAATATGTGACATATGTATTAACAAGCATTTGCAATGCAATAGGTCTCGCATTATTAAAGTTTGAGCTATTGGCATTGCTAAATAATGCAACACCAATAGCTCAAACTTTAATAATGCGAGACTTATTGCATTGCAAATGCTTGTTTTCTAATGCTGTCCTCGCGCTATTCAATGTGGGATGAGATGACTTGCGAATTTAACACTAGTTGCTGTACAGAGACGCGCACAAAAGTGTTACATGCAATAATATATGTATCTGGGTATAAATGTGGGTTAATGGCTCAGAGTGACAGTAAACTAATGAAGTACATGAAATACGGGGAGGCGAAATCACCGAGGAAATATAACACATGCATGTAGATGTAAATTTAGAATTACACGATTATTAAAACAACCAGCTACCCCCCACCCCATCTAAAAAAATAAATAGTAAAACCGCGAATAAAACTCTCTACGAAAACAGTTAATAAGAAACCCTCAACTACGAAACGCCTGACAATAAAAAATAATAGATTACAAAAACTGAGCGCATAGGCGCGGGACAAATAATTCCACGGACAATACAAAGTTGAAAAACAATCCCTGGTCAGTAAAACCGGGAACTGTACCAGCGCTGACAGATCGAAGCGCCGCAAGCACCAAACCTTGGCCTTTGGTGCTTGCGTTTCCCGGGACTGGCCCGTACCCAGAGCCGCTGTTCGGAGCAGGCAGTAGGAGTGGCAAATCTTGGACATTAGTGCTTGCGTTTCCCGGGACTGGCCCGTACCCAGAGCGTGTTTAGCTACTCCCTCCAAGGACACTGAATGACCTGACCCCATTCCCGGTCAGCCACTGAGAAGAGCACCACCCGTGATGACGTCAACGCTCCTCTCAACTGCGCGGCAAAGAGCACAGAACTATTACATTTGCGGTTATTCAGATGAGAAGGCGTCTCTGTTTAATTCAATAAGGTCTCTAAATACGTGACAAGGAAATACATTGCACAGTGGTTACGTTCGCAAAACCTCTGTAGGAGCACATGAATGTGTGGACGTACGCCACCATGCATGTTTGCACCTGTGGAATGTCGCAGGCACCTTTTATTAGTCGTTTTTGTAATTCACCCGTCCAAGATGCACCTGCCAGGAGGGATAAATGCAAAAACTGAACTTTGACTTGCGCAAAAACCCTTTTTGAAAGAAGAATGGCCCATATCAAATGGCATCTGCAGACCCTCAAAAAAATAAAAAAATAAATATTTTAAGGACCGCAAGGAGTGAGGGAGCAATGGAGGAGCGCTGGGGGTAGATGGTGTTGTGGGAACCACCAGGAAGTGGGCGAAGGGAACTACTGACGAACATTAGGCTGGAGAGAATAAATGTAACAAGCAGTTCTACTGAAAATCTCATGCGAATTAAATGCGCCCATTTAGAGTTGTTTTTATTTCAAAACAAGGCTGTAACTTAGCAAACCTGGTTGGTTGTGGCTGTTGCAGCGAAGGGGACGCTTGTGGCAGTTGTTGCGGCTGCAGACACACTCGCCGGGGTAGCACCGTGCACCATGGGAACTTTCGTAGGGAAAATCACAAAAGCAGACACACAGAAGAGTGCAGCATTATGGGAGCCATGGCAACACGTGGCGGAATAGTTCAGCAATGTGTTTGTAAAAGCTGTAGGCCACATTCGAAGGTATCATGCAAACACAGTGCAAAGCAGGGCAGCGTCCCAGGGAGGAGGCGAAGGAAATTGAAAGAGAAACCAGTGGTGCGCGCGCACCACAGAGGAGCGGGGGGGAAAGGGAGCGCGGCAGCGAGGCGAACGCGCGCTGCTGCGCGTGCTAGACACCGGTGGGAATGGGCGCGGCAAAGGCGGGACATGCGCCCGCCTTTGCCCAATTGCGTGCTGTCTTTCTTATAAAGACGCACGCAAAGCCCAATAGCCGGGGGAAAACGAACAGCACACGCACGAGGGTGTGCAATTCCTAGGTCAGCTTCCAAACCCCCTACATGAGGTCTCTCGCTGCGCGAGCAGTGCTGCGCACTGCAACTCTAGGCGCGAGACCTAAAAAGGAAGGTTTAGGCCTGACGGAGTGTTTATTTTGTCAGGCCCAATAGGATCTTTATAGTCTTTGAATGAATATTGAAGTGCAGTACAAGTTCCAAGCTAGTGCTCATGATGGAAGCAGGCTCACAAAGGTCTTCAAGTAGTGACACCCCAAGGCAGGATTGAAGGATCCTGACCCTAATACTGGAATCCAACCAAAAATGCACATACATTTTGGCAACATGTGGCAAAGATTTTCCGCTAAGTTTGCTCCTTCAACCAGGTCCTGTGGACAACCATCCACAGTTGGTCAATGCACTCTACGTATATTCTCACCTGTGCACAGCAGAGTTTAGCCTTAGGGCCACATTTACATCTAAACAGAGCGGCTCCTCTACTAGGGAGGAGGAGCATCGCCCCACTGCTTTCTCGCAGTGCGAGAAAGCCAAGACATAAAATGGTAATAAATAAAAGTTATTACCATTTTATGTTTCCTTTGCGCATTGCAGGCGGGCAGTGGTTTGCCCACTCCTGAGTGCGCAATGACTGTTTGGTCAGCCCTCCAGGGCCGTCCAAACTAGTCATGTGCACTCTGCCCTTCTCCATGCAGGCTGAATAGCAGCCTGCAGGGAGAAGATGCCCACCCCATTAGCCCCTGGCTGGGTGGCGTCCCGACCAATCACAATGCTGCTTGCAGCGTTGTGATTTGCTTAGGGGAAGGAGCCTGGCTGCCTGCTTCCTGTTCCTGTTGGAGGCAGGAGAGCAGGAGCAGGAGTTGGTAAGACGCGGGACCTGGCGGAAAGGAAGGTAAGTATAATTTATTATTATTTTTTTGTAATTTCCCCATGATCCTCCCGCGACACCCCCCAGGAATTCCCCCGTGACCCTTTGTACCCGCCCCCCCCACCTGCAAGCAATGCCAGCCGCTACTGCATCTAAACCCTGGAGCTAGACGTCTCTGGGTGGTGAACCCCCACAGTGTATATTCTTGAGCCGTGTGCAATGAAGGATAATCTTCTGCGAAGTCCTGCACCCAAGCGTCCACAGCTAATAAACCCCTACTTCACATAGTCGTTTCCATAGCTCTGGGTTATGACTGTATAACATGGCTATGCACCCAGTGCAAAAGTGTCAGGAATCTGCAGGAGATGGGCAGTGTGAGACCTGTTGTCTGACTATCATGGAGACATTCTCCTTTAAGACTGTGGTGGACCGAAATTTGGAGGTAGGGGTGTTGTAACTGAGAAAGGCACTAAAGTTTAAGGGGCAGGATCTGTTTCTTTTTTAATGAAATTCAGAGGTGTTTTAAACATGTACTATGGTGTTATGAGCAAACCTAACCATAACTTACCCTTTAACCTTTGTTTTTAGTTTTTTAGTAAACTTATGTGTTTTTAGTAATCATATTCAAAATGGACGTGTTTTTTTAACCTTAACCTAAGTTAGATTCTAACCATTACTGGGCAAACATTTTGGCTGTTATTTGCAGGGAGAAACTGCAGTGTCTGCAGAAAACGTTTGTAGACAAATTAAACACTACAGAGGTTAACTGCATACCATGTTTTTTTTACGGTGAGCCTCTGTATTCTAATTATACCCGGGATTGAGTATGGAGATGCTGTTCTCAAACCTACGCCAACAGCTAACATGCACTGGGTACTTCCTTTGACTGCACACAGTAGGGTAGATCACAAGGCCTCACAGGCCAGGCCCAGACCACCAACATCAACAGGCGGCATTCGACTATACAGCCCCTCCAACCCATCTTTTGGAGGTGTCTAACTATGATAGAGGACAGCCTTTGATTGACTGCAGAGGGGGTGAGACCAGTAGTCTGAAAGCTGAACACTGCATGGGTGGGGTGCAGGGCATGGACTCTGGCCAGTCCCTGTGCCCCACCCTTCATGGCCATCCAACCCCTACTGCAGAATGCCCTTGGCATCTTTAGTGGGGTGGGCTGCCGGACATGGCAAGTTGTCAGGTCTTGGGCTGTACCCTCTGCAGGCGTGAGACTGCCATTATTTACGGCCTTCAACCATACACAGTGGGGGTGAGTTGCAGGGCCATGCACAGCCAGCCCCCTTCAGTCCACTCACTGGTGGTGTACTGAGCAGATGGTAGTAGCCTTTCGACAGCGGGGCTCTGTGAGTCTGTGAAGCTTGCACCTGGTGGTCGTTCACCATGCATATAGCACTTGTACCTGTTCAGTTGAGTCCCTTAGGAAATTAATCTTGCACCCAGTGGTGGTGTACTGGGTGGGTGGTATGACCCTCTCCTCAGCCAGGCCTCATGAGCATGGCTGGACTGGGAAACCAAAAACAGCACTGGCAGAAATGCTCAAACCGTTCCTCTCCCTTCGTCTCCTCATGCTGTCTCTCTCTTGCCATTCACCCATTATCTCTCTCTCCCCTCTACTCTCTCTGTTCTTTGTCTCCAATAACTTTTCTCTCTACCTTCCCCCTTTTCCTGCTCCTCTTTCTCTCTTGTAAAGCCTCCCTGTGCTTGTTCGATTTAACCTTGGAGAGATGGGAACATGACAGAGGCACCAGGAGCAGTCCTGGGCTTTTCAAAGTGGTCTCCCATGACTCTGGACACTGGTGAAATGCCCGGTGGAATAAAAGGCCAGTCCAGCCCTGCCCATGAGTTTGTGAAACTTTCATCAAGGTGTGGAGGGTGGAAGTAATCCCTCTGCAGCTGGGCCCCTGGTGTCTATGAAGCTTGCGCCTGGTGGTGATGTACTGGACTGGGGGGAATAGCCTCTCTGCAGCTGGGCCCTGTTAGCAATGAAGCTTGCACCCAGTGTTGGTGTACCAGCCGAGCATTAATAACTTTCAGCAGCTGGCCTCATGAGGCCCATGAAGTTTGAACTCTGTGGTATTGTACCAGGCAGTGCTAGCACCTTCGTAGCTGGGCCCTCGTCGAATCTGTGAAGCTTGCGAAAGGTGGTGGTGTACCAGGCCAGCAGTACCCCCAACTCTGCAGATAGGCCCCTAGAGCCTGTTAAGCATGCACTTGGTGGCGGTGTACCCGGCGGGTAGTACTAGTGCCTCTGTGGCTAACCCCACTTTCTTTTTTTCTTTTCAGGAGTCAGGGACTGAGACCTGTAATGGCTGCTACATCTTTTGCTTTCAGTTAGATCCTTTGAATCTGCGGATTGTGCACAGGATCTGAAATGTTGCACCCGAGAAAAAACTCACTTGGTCAATACTCTGAGCCTCTTTTTCAATGCTAATTTCTCAAAACCTACTGAATGGATTTATGTCAAACCAGCAAAAGCAGAATCCTTAATTAATTTCTAACTTTGTGCCAAGTTTAATGTAGTTCTATTCAGAGGTTTTTACTTTATCACATTGCTTGCCTTCCCCCTTTTATTTGCACCTACTTGATGGATCAGCATAAAACTTTCCATGAAGCCACCAAAGTGAATAGCGTTTTTTCAGGAGGTTTCATGAGGATTCATCAAACAGTGCCAAAGTTATTAAGAAAACAAAAATGCCTTTCCTATGGAAACTCTGACCTAACCATAGCTACACTGGTACTATCTGCACCGTTGATCTATCTATCTATCTATCTATCTATCTATCTATCTATCGATCGATAGATAGATAGATAGATAGATAGATAGATAGATAGATCGATCTATCGATCGATCAACGGTGCAGATAGTACTAACGGTGCAGATATACATATATATAAAATCTCAAGTTGTATGTATATTGAGAATAGTAAAAAGCAAATCTACGATTATCTTTATATCCTTACTTTAATTATATTGTGGTAGTCCTAATTCTGACTGTACGTTTGTAGGGCAATATTTAATACACAATATTTTGAAACAAAAACTGGTGTCTTTTCATGTTAAAAAGAAATAGTGCTTTGCATTTAAAAATGTAATTTTACTGAGGTTGCCTGAATGGCAAGCAGGGATGGACCAGAGTAACACAATTACATGTGAAGCAGAACTGAACATGTGGCTTATTCCGCCTGGCCCCACTTGCCATGCAGGAGTGAAATTTTCCTATATGCCATCGGGGTCTGTTATCTTGCATTTATATTCTAGCAAGTGTTGGCAATGCCAGTAGGTCTAGTTTTAAAGGAATGCTGTATGCTAATGTGAAGCATTACAAGTAAATAGCATGAGAAAGAATATGTATTTGTGTGGAAGTAAAGCACTGTAGAATAATATTAGTATAGATTAAGAGGTTAAGAGGTCAGGTGACAGTTGCACTAGACCTAAGATCCATGTAGGCTAATGACTGCCTTCCTCCCATCTGTGCTGCTGTTAGAGAAAGACAAACACCATAATGTATTTAGGTATCTAAGACACTTTTACAACATTACAATGGCATGGTTGTGACCCTAAAAGTTAAAACTAAAGCCAGCTGGATATATAAGCAAAATTAGAACAGCTGGTGGAGGGCAAGCACTTTTTTGTGGGGGAGCATAACTTCTTCCCAATCAAAACATGTACTCCTGGCTCCCAACATGTGGGAGGAACCAAAGCCCCTCTCTAGTATTTCTCACATAAAAGTCTGGCGACAGTAGCGCTGCCAAGCAGGACCATAAAAATAGTAGGATTGTACTGTGACTAAAGCACACCTTTCATGATGTTCTAAGGCAGTTAGCTGCATATTGTCATAAGGAAATTCAGATTACCAATTAGTTCTAAAAGGTATTAATTCTTAAATCCTCATATTTTTGTTCAATTTGTGGAAGATGGCAACTCCTTATATTTTTTTATGATTTTACATTTGGTGAGAGTGATGATGGGATAAGAAATTAGAGATATTGTGTGATAAAGGATACTGGTATGTGAGTGAGTAGAGGGCAAGAGAGTGGAAAGGTGAGCTAGGATGGGAGGATGTGAGAGCAGATATGGGCCCAGTGTGTGGGTATGACTGAATGAAATGAGGACTAGAAGAAAAGTGGGGTCCAAAAGGTGGATTGGGACGATAGAATTGATGAGGATGTGAGAGCAAAGATGCAGGAGAGAGGTAACTAGGATTGAGAATATGGAATGAGAGCTGGTGCCGAGAGGAAAAGAGATTGGTCTGCGAGATTCAGAATAAAATGAGCAGATGCAAAGCAAATGCAATAAAGCTGGGTATACACTTATTTCCGCTGTTTAGTGAAATATAGGTGATTTGCTTTTGTTGATGCAATAGCATTTTTAAAGTATGTCTTGGTGCCTAGAATATTTGACTTGTATGAAATTGTCTTCTCTGGCAAACCCATGATTCATCTTTGGTTGGTTGTATATTCTTCATGTGTGTTTGTGTCAGCGATGCAACCCATTAGGCAACAGTGCCAGTCACCTCTGGGTAGCAGCAGTTCAAAGGTACTGTGATAGCACTGGTTCCCAGACAGGCCCATGATAATAAAAGCAATTTATTGAGGAGCTGGTGACCTGGACCAAAACATGACTCCCTCCGGCTCCTACACGCCATCTGAAATACAGGTCCCCGGTGGAAGCAGGTTGGGTGTCGGAAAACCAGCAACATCCTCTTAAGATCAAGGACCATTTGTTTTGAAATAAATAAATTTAACCCTTGAGCAATCCTGCCAACTCTGGGTCAATCGGTGCCTCTGTCTGCCCTTACCCTCAATCTATGACCCGCCACGGGACATAAAATGCACTCTCTACACTGGATAGAAATTATGAGGTTCGTATGGCATCCTGCCCGTAGACATGCCTTTTTCTCTGGCTTTTACCCAGCATCTCTAATATAGATTCTATGAAGGAGCCGACCAGTGGTGAATACCCCTGCTCCCCTAAAAATGCAATGTTACCATACAGACCTTAGGACACAGCAGCTCACAGAGTGCAATAATGTAATAGGTGCATAGTGCACGGGCTACTGTGCATGGAAACAAAAGAAGTCTGCAGACTATAAGCCTCAAGAATGCAAGTCACATGCTTTATTTCAACATAACATATCAACGCATGCTCCTAAAACAGGAATGGCCCCATAGAGTGTACTGTGCTATGGTGTGTGTGGCAACATGAAGAATATGGTGCCACGTGGAGTTTGGCCCCAAGGGCCACTTGATGTTGAAACAACATTACAAGGCAATATAATAATTCCAATTTTCCCTGGCAGTGTCCCTAGCCACACTGAGAGACATACTCAATGGCGTACTTGCGGAATCCCATCAATTGCTGTAGGACTTCTGACAGCAGGGGTCTTGAAAGCTAATACCAATTTACAGATGTTAATTGTTTTAGCAACAATTCAAGATGAGCTCATACTATTACCAAGCAGACTCACTATTTAAAGTCATATGTTTTTTTTTTTTGCTTAACGATCTCTTGCATTTTATGGCAAGACCGGAGGTTAGCAATACAAGTTAGTATTATAACCATAATTCTTTATAACTGCTCTAGATACCAGTAGCAAAGCGTTTTGAATACATTTTGAATATGAAATGAAAACTCTTCTGTAGGATAAAATGGACTAACGTTCTTGAACGTGCCTTTATTATTTTGTTTTAATATACCTTCTGTCTGTTCATGGTATGAGTGAAAACTGGCTTCTTTCTGTTAGTTAAATTATATGGTGGTAATTTAAACATTCATTTTGTTATTCTGCAACAAACCAATCACTTACGTGTAATTCCTGGTAGCCAACATTCTTTGACCAAATATAGGTTGGATCTCTTAGATGTTAATACCACTCATTAGCATAATAATGATTGTAACAAGAAATGACATCATATGACCTTTCCGCTGTTAACAGCATCGGTGGGAGTGAGATCAAGGAATGAGGATTGAGCCTGTTGAGAGAAGGCAGGATCTAGAGCGGATCGCCCACTCTCGCAAAACTCCCCGATACTTGTCGGCCATCTTACTTTAGTCTCACTAAATCATACCTGTGAACTGAAAATCTTGCAACTGATCATGTGTCTCTGGTGGCAGTTCTATATATGGCGCAAAACTGTTTCCACCCCTAAACCTCACCTATAAATGAAAACAAAGTCACAAGACTTCACAGCAACTGTTTGATGTCAAAGCATTGATATAAATGGACTCCATGTTTGCATATCGCTGTTAAGCCAAACCTTTAATTTTAAGTAAAATTCTATATTTGTTCGTGGTTAGGGAAGAACCTTCAAGAGATTTCTTCTCGGCGCTAAATTGAAGACTTTCAAGGCCGCCACTGTGCGGCTGAAAGAAAAGTGTCCCTGTAAAAGACATTGTGCAAAGGAGGCAGAAGACCTCCATTCAGAGGATGGCCAGGCTCACCTGATAGGACAAGGTGAGGACTCTGGTCAACTTGAACGCGAAAGAAAGATGAATAATTTAAAAAGAAGCCTGGCAAATCTCGCATCAAGCCTAGAGGTGTCAAGAAAACTCTGAAAGCTAAAAAGAAAGCTCACTTTTACAAGATCTAAATCTTTATCTAGTTGAAAAAAGAAAAATCTATCTGAAAGGAAAGATATCTGCTGTGGCATCCACACATACCCTAACCGCTAGAAGTGGGAAGGGAGTAAAGTAACAGAGCAGTGGCTGGTATGCCGGCCTCTGTTATCGTGAGTGGCAGTAGAATAATTATCACATTATTATTATTATTATATGAATTGTTTTCTACAAGTTACTGGAGGAACAGTATTTATGGGGATGCAAGCTCTAATCCATCTTCTGTGAAGGTGAAACAGTATCGGGCACAGTTACATATCCAGAAGGGGAGTAATATTTGATGCCATAGCCTACATCATCACAGTTTGGGTTGAATGTCTCGAGAGTACATGCTCTACAATATAGAGTACAAAGGATAAGGAATCTGCCAGACTTGTACAGATGTAACATCTTGCGTGCTGAAGTCCTGTGGCATGTGACGAAGGACTGACCATGGCAGACATCAAACCATTTCTTGTAGGTTCCATCCATCATCTTGGAAAAGACACTGCCAGAGACGTAAACATATAGACAGAACTATAAGTTTAAGGGGATTGTATAAGAGATTCTTTAGCCTCTCTACCTGTTGGAAATGTCCACTTTGCTATACTCACTCAACACTGAAAGTGTATCATATATGTAGCAACCACAAATGTATGACACCAAACAAGTAAAAGATTCTGGGGCATATTTACAAGAGGATATCGCCACCAGAACGTAACTTTTAATGACGTTCTGGTGGCGATATCTCCTTCTCCTTCTTTACAAGGCGGCTTTAAGCCACTTAACGTGGCTTTACGCCGCCTTGTAAATAAGGCCTCTTTTCACGCTTCACTCAGCGTGAAAGAGGCATGCGATGGGTGTTGCAGTGGGTGTTCCGCCGCAACACCCATTGCTTTTTGACGCGGCCCCATATTTACAAGGATGGGGCAGCGCCAAAAAACTAAAGCCAGGTAAACCTGGTCTTAGGATGGTGATACAAGGAGAAATTATTAATTCCTCCTCGTATTTTGCTCTTTATATATGGGCTGCATTCTGCAGCACACATAGAAACAGCAAATCGCCTTTAATGATTGTTTATGTGCAGGAAGGTGTCCCTTCCTGCACATAAAGAAACACCCCTGCAGCGCAGGCACCCCTGCAACATGATGCAAGGGTGCATGCACTGGCGCTAGGCAGCTTTTTTAGCTCCAGTGCTAGGGGAAACGCAAGGGCGTACCGTTTTTTTTGTGAAAACAGCTCATCCCTGCGTTTAAAAAATGCCGGAGCGCGGCGTTACCAATTTTGGAGTAACACCGCGCTCCGACATTTTATTGTAAAAATCCTGTTCCATGTTTTCATGTGCATTTATCTTTTACAATTGGCATGTATGTGTACAGGCCTGCTACTGCAGTTTGATTATTTTAAAATGTGATTTCACAAAGTAGTTAATAAGATGCTCTGCTATGTAGCGTAGGTAAAAAGTCAGCTTGTCTTGCTGAACAAGGAGATATTTTATTGTATGTTAAAAGGCAGCCTACACTGAGATATTTACATTTTACGTATGTGCTTTATTTATGCAATCCATTGGGCTCATGGATTCATAATGATTGACTATGGTCAGGGACACAGAGGCAGAATTGCATATTGCCATAATGATTTACTATGGCCAGGGCCATTGGTATTATGCGATTCTGTGGCTGTGGCATTTTTCACATAATTATGGATTTGCCACATTTGCCAGCATAATCCTTCATCTGCTGCATAATTTGTGATTTTAACAAAAAAATAGTTCTAGCTCAAATAGATCAAAAGTTACTAAAAAATGCAGCTACACATGTCGCCGTGCAGTGGAAGGCCCTTCCCGAAGATTTTCTCATCATCTTCAGTAGCTTATTGCTGTATTTGATTGTTAAAGTGGTGCTAATGAGGTGAGACCTTTGCTAAGACAGTGTGAAGATGTATGAAAATGACAAAATAATAAAGCAATATTGTCAGAAAATGTCGCACATTACCAGCGGCAACGAAACTTGAGGGGTCCCCTGCAAAGTGCATGGAGGGACCCCCCTCTGGACCCAGTCAAGAGCTCTCAGGCCAGGGTACTGTGCTGAGGGGGCCCCTGGAGCTGCCCTCCCCCACCACAATGCGGGGGCTGCAGGAGCCTATGTTACCCCATTGCACATTACACTGCATAATTTGCCTTTTCTTTCCCCAAAATTTAGTCATCTCTGCCAAATACTTTGGTCCTCTCTTTCGCATAATTCCAGTGGCACTGACCATGGCTTTAGCAGTAGTTTTAGAAATATAAACACTAAGGGCCTGACTTAGATCTTGGCAGACAGGTTACTCTGTCACAGCGGTGACGGATATCTCGTCAGCCGAAATATAAATTCGATTATATCCTATGGGATCTATATTTCGGCGGACGGGATATCTGTCATTGTTGTGACAGAGTAACCCGTCTGCCAAGATCTAAATCAGGTTCTAAGGGGCTGAATACGATGGCGGGCGGACTTGGTCCGCCCGCCATCGTAGCGGTGTTTGGGACCGTCCGCCATGCATGCGGCGGTCCCGCATACCCGATTAGGATGGGACCGCCACCGCTGCGGTCAGATTCTGCACCGTTAACATTGCGGCGGTGGCTGCTGACAGCAGCACCGCCACGATGTTGAAAGGAGCATATTCTGCAATTCACTGCACTACGTGGCAGGCACTACACTGTGCCTGCCACATGGTGCAGTGAAATGCACCCTCCCAGTGCACCCACACCTCCCCCCAACACAAGGGGGGCCCGCAAAGGGCCCCCGGAACCAATCCCCGCCAGCCTTTCAATGGCGGTTTACCCACCATGGAAAGGCTGGCTTCCGCCAGCATCGTAATTCGGCGGACGGAGCCTGCTAGGCTCCGCCACCATTGTAAGCATGCTGACCACTCCGCCAGGCAATCGTAACGATTGCCTGTGGCGGTTCCGTGGCTCACAGGCTTTGCCTCCGCTGCGGTCTGGATCCCACCGCCATCGTAATATGGCAGTCGGAGAATCGCGGTCCGCAGGGCCGGCGGACCTCACCGCCGGGCCGGCGGTGGCGATCGTTCCGCCATCGTAATCAGCCCCTAAGTCTCTACTTTGCACTACTACTTTTTGAACCTTCCCAGAAAAACAATCGACTTGGCAAGGAGGACATGACACCTAAGAGTTCACATGCAGATTTATATAACAAGTTCTCAGTTCCCCAGAGAAAAGTATCCTACAGATAAGTGGGGGGGGGGCCGCAACCATCAGCCACAGTATCAGAGGCCTAGAAGTGAAGCTCTGAGTTGCTAACAGAATTTGTGTCTGCTGTGGAAGAAGAACGGCAAAGAAGATTACGGAACTGTGGTGATAGACCTTCATAAGAAAAGCAGCGTTTAGTTCAAACAGTGAAAAGTTTTTCAGTGAGCGGCTGAAAAACAGACTTCTGTCAGGACCACCAGACAGACTCCAAGAGCTGGTTAGCTGGCCTCCAGACCAGATCCTCAGGGACAGAAGGCTCCAACCCTCTTAAACCCAGCACCTGGAATCTGTCTGCTGTGAGTCCTACCCCCACCAAGTGCTGCCACTCCAGTCCTGGACACTTGAAGGTGGGCCTAAAGGTGCGCTGCCTAAAGGTGCGCTGCTAGCCATCTGTGGTCCTGTGAGCAGAACCAAAGCAGAGCTTCAGAAGCACCGCAGCGAGATGCATCCCCGACACCTAACCTAGCATCGCAGGCAGTGCTCCCTATAATGTGCGCGCCTGCGTGCACCGATGTCTCGGTGAGCGCGCAGAGTAATACGGGAAGCGCGCACATGCAGCTGAGGACCGTTCGCGCCAACGCTTTTAAAATGCGTCCGGCGCGAAAAAAGGTCACTTCCTTCTGTAGTTGGTGGAGGTACAGACCACCCGAAGTTTGTCCTCAAGTGGCTCCAGATGCCTTTCTTTTGTTAAAAGGGCACGGCTGCGGGGTAGATTGTATGCCTTTTTGAAAGTAATCATGTTAATCGCAGCGCCCGTGTGCGCTGAAATTAACATGAATACTTTCACGAAGGGGCACACAATCTGCCCCGCAGCTGTGCCCTATTAACAAATGAAAGGCAGCAAGGCTACAAGCATGACGTGTGCTTTCAGGTGATTATGAAAGCACAAGTCTGCTTGTAGACTTGCTGCATTTCTTTTGTTAATATGGCGGGCAGATTGTGTGCCCACTCTATTAACAAAACAAATGCAGCAAGTCTACAAGCAGACTTGTGCTTTCATAATCACCTGAAAGCACACGTCATGCTTGTAGCCTTCAGAGACGTTTTAAGGCATGTTATGTTATAAAAGATTTGTATAGCGCTCGTACACCAAGTGGTTTCATGGCGCTGATTCTCAGATGTGCCTAACCCAATGTGAGTCTCGGGTATTCCAGACCTAATGTGTCTTATTCATAGGCCTGAGTGAATAACCAGGTTTTGAGGGACTTTCTAAATTTCAACAGGTCAGTGCATGCTCTGATTTCCGGAGGGAACGAGTTCCACAGCTTTGGGGCCAAGATGGCAAACCTGCAGCCTCCTTGACGCTTCAACTTAAAAGCGGGGGTTGACAGCAGATGAAGATGAGCAGAACGTAGATCACGTGAAGGAATGTACTTTGAGATGAGGCAGTTGATGAATTTTGGGCTCCGACCATGTAAGGATTTAAACACTAGACACCCTACCTTAAAAGCACATCGCTTAGTTATCGGAAGCCAGTGCAGCTTTTTCAGCAATGGGGTGGCATGTTGCCACCTCGGTTGTCGATAAATCAATCTGGCAGCTTGGTTCTGCACCAACTGCAACCTCTTTGTAAGGTATAAAGGCATGCCAAGATAAACTGAATTGGCATAATCTAAATGTGATAGCACCAAGGCTATCACTACCTGTATTAAGGCTGCGTGAGTCAAAAGTCTGCTTATTTTCCTGATCTTCCTCAGCTGGAGGAAGCAGGCAGAGATCACTGCTCCCACTTGCGTTTTTAATGATAAATCATTGTTTATAGTGACCCCAAGGCTCTTAACAGCAGGGGATGGAGTAGAGGAAGGACCGAGTTCCATCGGCCAAAAATGTGGGCCCCAGAAATTCTGGCTGACACCAGTCAAGACCAGTTCGGTCTTACTTAGGTTGAGTTTTAAATGGTTGCAATCCATCCATTGGCGGATATGCAACATGATCGACTGAAATTCCAGAGCTGATTGTGAAGTATTATCAATGGTAAACAACAATTGTAGGTCATCAGCGTAATTAAAAGTGATGACTTTTGTGATGGCATGGCCAAAGTGGGATCTGGCCCAGGGCCCCAGCCTTTCAGGCATAGCTGGCAAGGTTTCAGATTGCTATGTGTAACATTTGGATAATTTCAGTGTACTTTTGAGTGATATTTCAAGGACTATGAGTGACACTACTTATGTGTGGCATTTTGGTGGTTTCAGTGTGTATATAAGTGACATTCTACTGCCAAACGAGTGGCACTTTCTCACAAGTAAATCAAAGCAGTAACTAGTATTTTTGTGCGTTACTGTGAATTTACGATTATTATTCAAGGTAAAAACCCAGCTTCTGTAGTTAACCACTGAAAATCGTCAATGCCAGACAAATGTTAAGCCTTGCAATATGAACAACTCCAAACCACATGCTTTTTGATTCATGTTGGTAACTTTGTGCTGCATGATTATGCTTGCCTCACTAACTCAAATCACTATGAGTGGTACCTTCTTTGTGCACAGCTACTTTGCTAAAGCGACAGTACCTCGTCCAGAGTATCAGGTTGGCCATTTGATTTTAAGTACAAGAATACACACAGTGTTGTTTGTGTCAGGGCTCTGGGCAATGTGCGTAGGGGCTCTATACTGAATCTCTAATCTGAGGGTAAGGTGACTGACTCTTCAATAAGCAGAAAGAGCGGACGTCCAGACCATACACTAGCCTTGAGTTGCATTGTCAATAGTCTCCATGTGCCTGTTCTCTGCAATGAGAGAGGGGGAAAGAGCAGCGATGGATTCTCATGACTACATGAAAAAATGCAGAGTTTACATGACTTGCCTTCAAACTGCGGGGCAAGGGCTAAAGGGCAGGGCCATCACAAGGGGCGGGAGCAGCCGGGGCCATTTGCCGCAGACCCCGCTCCTTTCAGGGCCCCACACTGCCACTGCTCATCTATTTACATAAAGGTGATTTAGTCTGTATGCAAGTTACATATGCTGCTGCATAACTCAGCCTGGAGGTGCATACAGAGTAATATTTGTCCGAATGCGGCAGAGAATCTAAATCCAAATAGATTTCAGTGGTCCAAAATGTAGAAAGTAGAGTGCTGCCATTCACCATAAACACATCCCTGTCACAACGGATGTACGAAGCGCTTGAGAATTTAAAGTGCAAAATAATTACGGCATACCTTTAACACAACAACCCAGACCTCTGAGGCAGCTGTAACCTAAACCAGCCGCCACGTTATTTAAGAACTGAAGGACCCGTACTAGTGACACTTACTATTAGTGAGCATAGCCGAAGTGCCGGTCTTACGGGCCTGCCCCGCCCGCCGCGATGACTCCCCTCTGCATGGGGTCAGCTGTGGCCTGTCCTCCAGGAGTCACTCGAGTCGACGACTACTGCTCACCGAGGCATGCATTCTAATGCCTGGCTGCTGAGCTCAGTGCTGCTGGACTGCACTGCAACAGGCAGCCTTTGAGGCACCACCACTCCGACGGTCGCCCGGACCGGGACGGTGCCCGTGGGTCGACAGACTTGATTGTCTGTAGCATTGCAGCACGACTACTCACTGAATCAGTCAACAAACGCGCCTAGTGAGCAGCAGCGGCCGGATGCGCTTGACACTGACCAACTAACTTGAGTCTGCTGCGCAGCCCGCTGGCGCCAGGCCGGCCCACCAATGTATGAAGAGAGTGACAGGTCTCTCCTGGCTGTCTCTCTCTGCAGCAGCTATTGCCCATTTTCACATGACACTCCGTCACGTGATGGCACGTGCATACAGTGAATCTGAATTCATTGGCGCGTCGGTGAATGAACCTTTTCGTTACAGTGTAGCCAGCCTCTCAGCCTGCCTAAACCAGCCCATCCTTAAGCTGAGCCAGCCGCCCCCAACCCTACCGCAAACAGAGTGGACCCCGCACTACAGCTTAGCTTTTTGACTGTGCAGGTAACAGGGCTACGGCTTGATAGCTGAGGCGCTATAAATGCGTGAGGTTGCATTTCAGTGAGATGATGTGGACCACCACACTGAAATGCGTTAGACTAACTCCTGATGCGTGGTACTTGGCAGGGCTGTTCAGGGGAGCCTCCTGATAGTCTTGCCGTGATGACCTTGAATAATTACTAAACAGATTGTTTTGAATGCCATTTGCCCCTAATTTATTTTTTAAAGTGGGTGATCTGTGAGAGTCTATTATAGACAGTCTGCAGAGAAATGTTTATTTTTCATGCAACATCTATAAAAAAAATTCTTTTAGCTCGCAATAGAACCAAACATATGAGAAATGGGAGTGTGTCACAGATATTATTCGCAGTAATATTAGTGAACTGCTGATGTGTTACAATCTGTAATCTGACACCAATTAGTGCTGACATTTTATGGTATGATGAGATGAGATAGACATTTTTATGCCCTTGCCTGTAATTTGGCACCACTTAATATTAAAATCTTATGTTGAGATGAAGGAGCTGTTTTCTGGCCTAATTTAACACTATCTAGTGCTGACATCTATGATGAGATGAAATATCCGTTTTGAGGTCTTTTCTTGTTATTTGACACAACTGAGTGCTGACATCAAATGAAAGGAGATGAGATAACCGTTTTCAGATCTAGTAATTTCACGTGCTCTCATCTTAAGGCAGCAGCCTTACCTCGTGCTATGATTGCTCCTACCTAAATGAGTTTGACATAGTTGATATGATTACCTAAAAGTAGCCATCAAACTAAAATTGCCTTATCTCTACCTTCACCATACTTTTCACAACACTCTGTTGTGTTATATCCCTGAACGAACTACACCTCCCACTCCTGTGGATGGGACATGCCTGAACCCGGCATAAAGGAATTCCATGACGACAACCCTATTCCAGAGCTACAACCTCACAGCCACTCTGTGGTTCCTAAAACCTTTGATTAGGTAGGTACTGAGCAATCCATGATTTTCACAAGCCAGTGAGTGGAGAGTAATGGAGTGTGATAGATGTGTTAGAAAATTCCACTACGGCCATTGTTCTTTGGCAATGGTGTGGGCTGCATAGATTCAGTGGCTTCTTCGATCCTGAATGTAAACTGCTCTAGATGATCAGAGTTGTCTGATCAGGTCATGAATGGAGATTTCGTTATTCTGGTAGAGGGTAGTATGGAAGTTGCTGGTAGAAATTGAAAGTGGCTCTGAATATCTTGACTCACGTCTTCAGGCTAATTCTCTCGTGAACTGAAATCTAGTGGTGCCCAGTGAGTGACTGGCTGGCCTGGCCCTTCCTTAGTCATTCCTGTTTGTTTCACATATTGGAGTGAGTTGTCCTCTTTTTCATATTTATAGAGATTGGCTGAGAAAAGCATAGTGATGGATGTAATACATAAATCAACACTTTATACCCTCCAATTAGCTTTTCGTTACAAGACCGTTTAGCTCATCTGTGCGCGTAAAGAACAATTTTCAAATCAGCCGTGACCTCACTCCCAAAGGAACATTCTGACCTGAATTACTGTGCCACATTCCCTTTTCTAGGGTAAAATAGAGGTCAAAAAACCAACTACACAAGCTTCCTATCTAAGACCGTGCAATTTATAAGGCCAGCTTCATCACTTCATCACTCACCACTCAAATGACTTTCATATTTCACTATACTGATTCACCACTAATCCTTTATGGGTTCTGGAGTAGCGTGCTACTCGCCAAAAAAGCGCTTCAACATCCCATCAGGGGTAACAAGTGCTATATAAATGCAAACCTTTTTCCCTCTTCTATCCCTCCACTATCCTTCTGAATCCAAATAACTGACTAACATATCCACCACTCAAATTACTTTCATATTTCACCATACTAATTTACCACTAATCCTTTATGGATTCCGGAGTAGCATGCTACTCACCGAAAAAGCGATTCGACGTGTGGATTTTTCTTGTGTTGTGTTTTCACTTTATTACAGTTTGAAGTACTGTGTAAAAACTTTACACATTGCCTTTAAGATTGACTGCTTTGTGCCAAGCCATCAGATGGTTAAGCACAGGTCAATTTTGGGTTTGCTTGTGTGTCACCCTGACAACGACCGCGTTGTTATGGCATGCGTTGTAAACGCATGCGAAAAAACGTCCTATATTCTTCAGGTGCACATTGCATCAAGATCTAACTTAAAATAAGTAATTGTGGGAAGCAGAGACTCTCATATTCCAATTACAACAACAGCCGAGAGGCAACACAAATTTTTGAACAGCTTACATGTTTGCGTGATTATCAGTAAAAATAATAAACCTATATTTTAGACACGACTTGAGACAGCAAAGAAAATGTTTCTACCTTTGA
Organism: Calotriton arnoldi; assembly: GCA_963921515.1. NCBI lineage: Eukaryota > Metazoa > Chordata > Amphibia > Caudata > Salamandridae > Calotriton > Calotriton arnoldi. Next base: position 315,486 of record CAWUFW010008115.1, on the reverse strand, counting down.
AACTGAAGTTAAGACGTATTTTGGAAGGAGACTTGTGGAACAAACAAATTATTTTACTTAAAAGCAGTTCGCTTATTTAAGTGAATATTATTCATCCATATATGATTTATTGGTACTGCTGTATTTATATTTATCCCTGAGCTTAAATGGTATATTTGAGATCAATGCATGTTTATGCATGCATTATTTGCTATTGTTGATAAATCAGTTATATTTTTTCTCCCAGTTGTTTCAAGCTATTTAAAGGCTTGAGTAACACTGTTTTCATCATAAAGTGCATAGTGGATTGGAGGGACTATTATACGTGTTACTAATTTACTTCTATTATTGAGTGTTGACACTTATACTAATCTAGCTAGAGAATATGCTTTTCTGCTTGATGTCAGGGTCTTCAAGAACTCAGGTTGAATTCGTTTTGGGAAGCCAAGCGAGCCCCCTGTTATTTACCTCACTGTTCTATCTCTTTTCCTATGTGAAGGGAAAGCCTTAGAACAGAAAGGGGCTTTTTGCTTGTCAACTCAAAGCTGGAGTCACAAAGCGTGGACTACAAAGTATCCATGCTTGGCTGCAAAAGGAGTACTCTTAAATTGTTACAAATGGTTACAACAGTCACTGGCCCTTGATATTGCCAAAAGCACGAACAAAAGAGTGGTGGTTCAGATTGCTACAAAGTTTAGCAAAGACAAGTACCAGCGGGTTTGGTTTCAGTCCAAGAGCACCTAAGGAGCAGAAAAGCAGAGTACATTCTGGAGTGGAGTGTAAAGAAAGACAATTCTACCACTTGATGGTGGAAAGAGTAGCTCGCTGAGACATAGTTTTACTAGAGCTGGCTTCAGCATTCACTCTGCTCGAGCTACGGAGTACTTCAACTTTCAATGGCATAGGGGTCAAAGAATAACTCCTCAACATTTCATTTTACGATTTTAACCTAGAAGCAAGAATTTCCTCTCCTTCACTCATTCATCTGCATTGGTGTGCACCCTAAATATCGAAACAAGAGTATCGATGGCACAGAATAATGAGGACATAATATCGAATCCAAAATATCGACAGCTAAGTATAGATTTTCCATACCTAACTCCACACATATCTACCCACGCAATATATATCTTAAGGGTATGCAGTTGTGAAGTTAGAAATAGTACATCTATATGTCCCTGTATGCACATACCTTTTGACATTTTGTCCCTCGATATTCTGTTGTCGATATTCTTGTACCACGATATTCTGAGGGTCAATATTTAGTTGAACAACCATCTGAATTTCATATCAACAAAGTGTCATGGAAAAGGTATGGGACATTGGCACTATCCTGATTGGACTATGACATCACGTGAGTAGGTGATATGAGCAGGGTGGTTCTCTTGGTGGAGAACGAGTCCCTAGGTCAGGGCTCACACTCTTTCATAAATTGGCTGGCCCTGTTTGGAGAATGTTGTAGACACAAAGGAGAACAGTTTGTCACCTCTCTGAGGTGACAGCTCATACAAAAAAGGTTTGACGATCGTGTGAGTTAGAGGTTTTTACTGATTGTGCCATCCTTTAAAAAAAGAACAAGTGTAGTACGAAGCTCTTTTAGTGTGTGTAGACACATTTCTATAAGGAAAAATTTGTATGACCATAGTTTGACTCTCCACCTTCAGTGTACAGAAGAAAATGAAGCAAAAGCATATAAAACAAATAATTCAATCACATGATCAAATGCACCATCGTAAAGAATGAACTCCATAACGCCTCTATATTGAAAAGAGTAAAAGCTGGTGCAACTACGTGGGTACCAATGACATTAGTGAATTATTCATAGCGAAGAAAAGGATGCTACAGCATTCGTCTTGGAGACCACAAAGTTGGTAGCAGGTATGAAGAGATCAGAGGCCTTGATATTGCCTTAATTTAAGAGGCAAGGCACATGAGTGGACGCAAGAAGCAATGTTGATACAGAAAAGGAATGACATGATAAATGTTATATTATTGATAAGTTGTCTCATTTGTCCCTTGATCAGCCAATGCAATACATCAAGGAACAGATGGGAAGAGGGAGGGTTTTTGAGGGTTTGAAGCCCCGTCTCTCATTTGAAGATGAGAATGCTTTAGGAATTTGAGATGAATGGGTTTAAATTATACATTTTCACGTGTGTGGGAAGGACCATTTTATTGAATATGTGACAGACATCTTGACATTCAACTGAATATTTCCATCAACGCAATAAAAGGTTTATGGCAGTTTCGTGAAACCTCAGTTTTTTTGTTGGAAGCAGTAGTTGAAGGTGCTTCCTACCAAAGTCCCAAAGAGACCCCACATTAATTGGCTGGCTACAACATGTACAATATGTTGTTTTTGCCATTACAGAGCTCAGGGTCATGGTTCCCATTGAAATGCATTGTAGTGAATGTCGGGTTTTGAGGGTCTCCAGAAGGAGCACATATAAAGGGTGATAACAGATATTAGCCACAATATAAATCATTTGTCGTTGGTGCCATTTTAAGTTTCGGAATTGTGGTGTATTCTATGGTGATATTACCTATTGAAAAATGCTCATGGTCTGCTGGGATTTAATGAACTATCTTTGAGAGAAAACTGTTTTCATGATTTTCTCATACAGGTTATGGAATGTGCTCCAGAATTGAAAATGAGAGCTCATTTTGTATAAATTCACACTATCTTCCTCATTCATGTGAGAATAAAGTATGACATTCTGAGTAAAATGTACTACCAACAGAAGCTGCAGCCTGTCAATTGATTCCCAGGTGTTCTCCTGCAGCTTCCTGCAGTGTTCTTATGAACAACTAGAGCGCTAACATTCTATAATTATGACAAAAGTGTAGCACACCGTAACATCATCTTGATGGATTCAAAGCTGTAAAACCTACAGTATTTACTGTAGAAATAAACAAAATGACGGAGTTTATTTTGTCATAGAAATTATGGTTGGTGCTCTAGAAATCTAAAATGAGTACACATTTTCTTTGAGTTCTCAAAACCTCCTCAATGTCAGTACAACATTCTGACATGAAGAGCAAAAAATGTACTTTCAACACCAGCACAGTCTGTCAGTTAACTCCCTTGTGTGCTAATTCAGCTTCCCACAGAGCTCTAATAAAAAAAAAAACAAGTGCTAATATTTGTACTTATGATAAACGTGTGGGACGGCTGAAACCATCTTGATGGAATCAAAGCTTTAAAACGTAAAGCATTCTCTTTAGAAATTAACAAAATGAGGGGGTTTGTTTTGTCATAGAAATTATGGTTAGGACAAGTGCTACCGCTACCTAAAATGAGGATACATTTACTATGAGTTCTCAAATGTATTTCTCATCCATGTTGATAAAACTTTCTGACATACAGACTGAAACGTACTTTCAACACCAGCAGCAGGCTGTCAGTTAATACCCCAGTGTGCTATTGCAACTTCTCACACAGAGGCGTCATGAACCCCCAGCCTTAGCAGCTATGGGCCTTTTCTGTCTGCAACTCACAGTAAAAAGCTCATAATTAAAGCTAAAGAAAGATGAATCGACAGAAAAGGAAAAGAAGGATTGAATGTTAGAAGGATGGATGAAAGTGTGGATGGGTGAAAGGATGCATGGGTGGGTGAGTGAAAGGATGTGTGGGTGGGTGAAAGAATGCGTGGGTGGGAGAAAGGATGGGTGAAAGTGTGGCTGGATGAACGGATTTATAGGTAGGTGAAAGAGTGTATGGGAGAAAGGATGCATGGGTGGGTGAAAGGATGCATGGGTGGTGACAGAATGCGTGGGTGGGTGAAAGGATAGAAGGCAGTGGTTAATTTGTAAAAAAAATAAGTGCCAGATCCCTCGTCTGGAAGCCACTGCAGTTTGCACCACCCGTTGCCTCTGCCAATGCTGCCAATGACAGCACTACCAGAACTTCTAACCATCACACTCCTAATAGTGTGACAATTCAGATTAGTCCAGGACCCAAAACTTATGGAATGGCTTGGGCTGCAGGTATTAGTAACTTTTAATGTATTTTGAATTAATAAACAACTGTTGTTGTGCGCATCTCTACATTAGGCAAACAGCGTTACCATGTAGCAGTGCCGGTATCGACAATTAAGTGCCTGTGCCAAACACCGGAAACCACCAGCTCAAATTAAGCACTGATGGAAGGTTGGATGGGTGAAAGGATGAGTCGATGGGTGAAAGGATAGATGGATGAAAAGATGCATGGGCGGGTAAGCAAATGGGTGGAAAAGGGAAAAGATGGGTGAAAGGATGGATGTGTGAAAGGATAATATTAATATTATTAATATTGTTAATATTATCCCACTGTGAGGATTAGGTCAATAGTACTTTAAAAGACACTCGTTTGTGGCATCTTCGGGGGTTGGCAAGTGTATCCCGGCTTGCTGCAGCTCTGGGAACTTCTTTGCTTGTGCTTGCTCTGCCCTCGGTACCGTGGGCTAATATTAACCCAGCTGACAAGTGCAATACAAATCGTATCTGCACAGATACACTTTCTCTGGTCCTGAAGAAAGCCCCCTAGACCCGGCTGGGCAAACGGGGCTGAAACATGTCGACCGTATAAATGGACTTCCTAGTGTGTTAGACATAGTAACACGGTCTAAAATCACACGCTCACCATTTTAATTTCTTTAAACTCCCACTCACAAATAAATATTTGCACTCAAGTGAGGATTTTTGAAGAATTTTAATTTCACTTCAAGCAATTTTTTAACCTATTTGTCTCTGGACACTACTGCAAATACCAGTGGTTAACCTCTGGGTGGAGGTCAGCATACCTAACAAACCCTATGACTATGCTGTCACGCTACATATAGGCGGAGAACCAAGATATACCGCCCTTTCCCATTTCCAGCTACGTACGTGTATGAGGGTTTTTTAAGAAGGAACCACTAACTAATAAACCCTGGTATAGTGGTTACAAGTGATCCATTCCCCTATTGATTTTTCTGCATTACGTTTGGAAGTTGAATGGATCATCGCTTCCCTTCTCACTCCTTCCCCTCTACATGATTGAAACTAATGTAATGGTAGGCCTTGTGAGATTTTTCACTTTTTCAATCGGCTACCTTAAAGTTGTCTTGGATAGTGTTTAAAAACTCCTCTGTGGGGGTTAGACAAAGGACTTTGGATGGAGGTATAATGGACCAAGGGGATCCCACTATGTGAGTCACAGTAGAATACTGCCGAGATAGGGCGTCATCCTTTCGGTTTTCAGTTCCGGGCATGTAAGTGACTATGAAATCAAAGTCTGCGAAGAACAACATCCAACACAATGGTCGTAGGGTCAGAAGTCATTCTGAACCCATGAAATGCAAGTTCCTATAATCTGTGAAAACTGTGGTTGCATGTTTTGCACCCAGAAGGTAATGCCTCCATTCTTTAAAGGCATCTTGGATTGCCAAAAATTCTTTTTCAGCAATGGTGTAGTTTTGCTCCGCCTCATTGAGCTACCTTGACATATACACAACTTGGTGAAGTTGGCCTGTTTCAGAATGCCTTTGAGAGAGGATTGCACCTACCATGATGTCAGTGGCATCTGCTTCAACAATAAAGGGTTTCTCTGTGTTTGGGTAACCCAAGATGGTGCCGTAGTAAAGGCGGTTTTAAGATTGTGGAAAGTAGATTCAGCCCTAGGTGACCATGAAAATTTTACTTTTTGCACAATAACTTGGTAATAGGTGCCACAGTTTGAGAGAAATGGTCAAGGAACCTGCGATGACAGTTCACAAAACCAAGAAAGCATTGTACATCTTGAACTGACTTTGGTGTGGGCCGGACTAACACTGCCTGAACCTCCCCATCTGCCATCTGCATATCCAATAGGGATAAGATGACATCAAGAAACTCTACCTGAATGAGATGAAATTCGCATTTGCCCAATTTACAGTATAATTGATGTTTTCGTAATGGCAACAAAATCTTACTAAGATGCTGCTTGTGAATGTGTTCACAGTCTGAATAGATGAGGGTGTCATCTATGTAAACTATGACAAACAAGTCATAGTTTACATAGATGACACCCTCATCTCGGGACGTAGTTTAAGAAGAATTGGAACGCTGCAGATGCAAAGCATAGTCCGTGTAACTGTGTCTTTAAACAAACCATAACGATTTTTAAAGGCCGTCTTCCATTCGTTTCCATTTCTCATGCGAACCAAATGGTAGGCTCCTCTCAGATCTAACTTGGTGTATATTACTGCTGATTTCACCTGATCAAGTAAAACCAGGATGAGACGAAGTGGGTACTGGTTTTTAATACTGATCTTATTCAACGCCCGGTAGTCTATGCAAGGCTATAGTTCCCCATTGGCCTCAATCAATCAATCAATCAATCACAAGATTTGTAAAGCGCACTACTTACCCGCGAGGGTCTCAAGGCGCTGAGGGAGAGGAGGGGGGGTGTTGCTGCTACTGGTCGAATAGCCAGGTCTTGAGTCGTCTCCTGAAGGTCAGCAGGTCTTGGGTCTGTCGTAGGTTGAGGGGAAGGGTGTTCCAGATCTTGGCGGCGCGGTGAGAGAAGGATCTTCCTCCGGTGGTGGTTCTCCGGATGCGCGGGACGGTGGCCAGGGAGAGGTCGGCGGAGCGGAGTTGACGGTTGGGAACGTAGAAGGAGAGTCGACTGTTGAGGTAGGCTGGGCCGGTTTTGTGGAGTGCCTTGTGTGCGTGGATCAGGAGTTTGAAGGAGATTCTCTTGTCGACGGGGAGCCAGTGTAGGTTTTTCAGGTGGGGGGTGATGTGGCTGTGGCATGGAATGTCGAGGATCAGGCGTGCAGAGGCGTTTTGGATTCTTTGCAGTCGTTTGATGAGCTTGGTCGGGGCTCCTGCATAGAGGGCGTTTCCGTAGTCGAGTCTGCTGCTGACGAGTGCCTGGGTGACTGTTCTTCTCGTGTCTGTCGGGATCCACCTGTAGATCTTGCGGAGCATGCGCAGGGTGTTGAAGCAGGAGGAGGAGACTGTGTTGACTTGCTTGGTCATGGTGAGCGTTGAGTCGAGGATGACTCCCAGGTTGCGTGCGTGGTCGGTTGGTGTCGGCGGTGCCCCTAGTGACGAGGGCCACCAGGAGTCGTCCCAGGCTGATGGGTTGGAGCCGAGGATGAGGATCTCCGTCTTGTCTGTGTTCAGCTTAAGTCGGCTGCACTTCATCCAGTCGGCGACGGCTTTCATTCCTTCGTGGAGGTTGGATTTGGCGGTGAGGGGGTCCTTGGTGAGGGAGAGGATCAGTTGAGTGTCGTCGGCGTAGGAGATTATGTTGAGGTCGTGCTGTCGGGCGATGCGTGCGAGTGGAGCCATGTAGATGTTGAACAGTGTCGGGCTGAGGGAAGATCCCTGGGGAACAAAGAAGAGAGGGGATGCTGCTGGCGATCTATAAGGTCGAATGAATCAGTTTGCCAAATACTGATCCAAATATTTCCTCAAGTGTTGGTTCTACTTGTTAGATAAGGCATATATCTGGCAACTAGGTACACTTGTTCCAGGTTCTAGGTCAATTTGACAATCATAAAGCCTATGCGGAGGGAACATCCCCACTTCTTTTCGATTAACACATCTGCGAATTGTTCGTATTGAGGTGGCAGTTCTGTATTCTTCTCTGCAGCGGTGGCAATTGCAATTTAGAAGACAGACCAGAGTTTATTGTTTCATGAAAAAACAATCTTCTGCTGGTAATATAAAGAGAGTAACTGAAGTGACCGTGTGATCCAGTCAATGCTAGGATTGTGTAACACCAACCAAGGCATTCCAAGAATTAATCCATACTGTGGGTCCCTAATAACAACAAATTTGATCAGTTCTGAATGATAGCCAACAGGTTTATGACATATCATCAGATTTGTTGATGCTTGTAGAGTCACAGGACCTCCTGAGAGGGCGCTACCATCCACTGCTTGCACCACCTCTGGGGCTAGCTTTTTTACACACAGAATCTTTAGTTGTTGAGCGGTTTAAAAGTCCACAAAATTGCCCATAGCACCAGAATCTAAGAGAACTTGAATTTGACGTGCCTGTTCAGCTAGGTAAAAGTATGCCTTTGTGTCTAGATGTGGTGTGATTGGCTGAACAAGAGTTTACTGAAAGGATGGTTAAGGCGCCCAAGCGGTCCCCTTCCTTCCAACTTTGGCTTCCTAGTTTTCTGCCACTGTCTCTATACTTGCCACACTCTTTTTAGTTGACATGAGAGAGGAAGTTTTACCTTTAGGCTTGACTGGACATTCCTTGACAAAATGTCCCTTACGACCACAATTTAGATATTGTCCATTTCGTCGACTGGTCTCATTTTCTTCTTTTGACATTGGCTGGTGAATCATTCCAATCTCCATTGGTTCTTTGCCTGTGCCTAGGGTCATATTGTGCAATCTGGGTTTCTCAGAGTGCCAATTGGATTTGTCGAATCATATTCTGTCTCCTTATCTTTCCGACAACTGATGGTCTAGCTGCAGGGTTAGATTAATCAGATCTGCACAGGAGACTGGTTGTGGGTCAGTTTGTGCCAATGCATCTTTTAATTCTTCTTTCAGACCTTGGTAGAACAGAGCTTACCTTTTTTCTTTGACTGAAGTGTGCTACATAAGTGATTAAGGCACTACTTCCAGGGGCGTAACACTGGCCCCTGCAGGCCCCGAGGTGCGGGGGACCCGAAGCTCTAGGGGGCCCCCTCAGCACAGTACTCCGGCCGGAGAGTTCCTGATTAAGTCCAGAGGGGGCCCCTCCATGTACCTTGCAGGGAGTCCCCCTCAAGTTTCGTTACGCCACTGTCTACTTCCTTGCTGAGCTTGAGCAATTCTCTGTCTGCTGACATGGTGACTGCTCACCAATTGAACACCTTCCAAAATATGTGTACAAATGCTTGCCAGTCATATAGAAGAGGACAGTCTTGTCGCACCAATGAAATTGCCCAAGAGGCAGCATCTTCTAATAAGTATGAGATCAAAAACGCAATCCTAGACTGCGGGTCTACACGTGAAATGTAACTCTACTTTGGTAAGAAAAACCTGGACTTTCCCTGGGTCCCCAGAAAAATTTTCAAGTGTGACCACAGGTATTTCTGTAGGGACAGTTACAGAGACAATTGTAGGAGGTGAAACCCCTGGACGATGGGATGGGTTTGTGCCAGCATGACCGGAAGTCTTTGTCCAAGGGGCATCAAAGGGGTTTTGGTCTCCACTCCCTTAAAGCTCCCCTACCTTAGTCTGCAATTGGGCTGCCTTATCAGACAGCACCGCTGTCGCATTTTTGGACTCCACTAAGTCCCTCTGCATCTGAGTCATCTAAGGTGGCTATATTAAAGATCTTCATACAGACCAGGAGGAATTGTAATTTGGGGCTCACTATTCTGTCAGCTGTGGCCTCCTTCCTTTGGGATTTGCACGACAACCTCTAGGTCCACCTCCAGGCACTTCCAACTTAGGATGTTGTAATAGCTCTGAGGATTAGAGTGGCCAGGTAATGCAAAGGGTTGTGGGATGGGAACAGCAGGGAGGGAGATCTGAAAAGGAAAAGGTTAAACAGAAAGCTGAAAATGTTTGCTCCTGGAGATATACTCTAGATTTAGCAAGTTGTATACTTGTCTGTGGACTGTTATCTCCCAATCCTGGGCCAACTTCTATAAGATGAATTAGCCATGCATATTGTGCTTTTTGTGGAATTGATGACAAGCTCACCTCTTACTCAATCTCACACTCACAACAAACATAAGTTACATGATGCAAGAGCAGTTCAGCTCTCTGTTGAGCTCATTCAAATAATTTTTGCCAATTGCGCTGTATTGATCACACTATAGTTTTCCACACATAGAACTCAAAGGTAAAGTGCTTTGATCAATAATCCAACAATAGCTCCCTATTTAGCAATTTAGCATTCATAGTGAAAGAAAGACTTGAAAGCATGGTTTACTCGCAAAAAAATCAGGGTTAGTCTCCAGGAAGTTAAAGGAACTTCCAATAGCAATTGGAGGTTAGACAAAATATATCAGGCTTACCCAGAAGACCCGATCGCTCTTACTGAAATCTCTTGAGTGGAAGAGCCACTCCCGCAAAAGCCACTGGAAGTCCCTGGATGGTCACCAAAAAACAGGGAGCTCAATACTGCTAGACAATGAGAGAATAGTGAGCACTGCTCCCAGGGCGGGGCCGCTGTTTATGCCTGGCCATGCCCAAGATGCCCGTCATCCAGGGCAGCTGGGAAATGTAGTCTGGAGTGGAAAAACTGGGCTGAAACAGAAACAATGCAGGTTGTAAAGCAGGATTACCGATGGCAATAACAGCACAGACACCAGGGTGTCAAAAGAACAAAAGCATAGGCCTTACCACAAGGCAGGCCTCAAAGTTTTGTGCCCAGCAACAAGGTGGAAACAACCTTTGAGCAAGGGACCCACCTGGCCTCTGAGATGATATACCTGAGGTACTTTGGACGGCTGTCACTATTGCGGCGTGCACCGCCGCAATAGTGACAAACACCAATCAATCACCTAAATTAATTTTGTTACAAATGAATTAGAAAGGAGTAGGTGCCCAGACATCTCTCTTCTGCTTCAGTGCGACCTTGACCTTGCCTTGCCCTTCAGACTCATGTTGGTGTCTGTCTCCTGCCGTTTTTCCTGTTAGCTACTCATTTTGCCCCCAACTCAGTAACTACTCTTTGCTTGCGCCGTGTGTTCTATCTGCCCTGTCTCTGTTTAACTTCACCTTTTTGCATCCGTTATTCCTCTCAGCTACCCTTTTTTGCACCTTTTGCTCTTCTTACTGCTCCAATTTGCATCTTGGTCTCTTCTGTCAGTTTTTGCCCCCTGCTTGCTCCGCTGATTGCGTTTTCCTGCCTTGCAGGTCTCGCTGGACTTTTCCGCTCTCCCCGCCAGACTTTCTCACTCTTGCTGAGCCTGCCAACTGCCCCCGCACTCCTCCTACTTTCCAAAGCCTTACTTAATGGAGGCCACAGCGCGGTTCTGCCTGCCTGCTCCCATCTGCGCCTGGACCATGCCAGGTGCCAAGAACCCTGGTCCAAATGCCTCCTGCAGCTACACCGGAGACAAAGTCCACCTGCTCAACCCTGAACGTCACCACAAATACGGCTGCTGAGCCGCACATCAGTCCACATTGGGCCCTTCCACACACCCACCGCCCATACACACCGCACCATTCACCAAGTCAAAACTTAAGATCCGCACTCACGGAGTCCACACACCCACCTGGCACAGCAACACTCACTCACATGCATGCTTCTCAAAACATGCTTACTTGGCAAGCACTCAACCAAGATGTGAGACCTCATCGACTTCAAAGCACAGGATCTCCACATCCTCACTGAAACCTGTCTCAACCCCACATCGGTGCTGGACATCGCCGCAGCCATCCCTGATGGATATGAAATCCTGCACTAGGACCGATCCTATAAACCAGGAGGAGGACTCGTCATCATCCAGTGATACCATCAAGCGTACCTCTTACACTGACTCAGAAACAACTTTTATGGAAAATATGCACTTCAAGCTTCAAACAGACAGTGAAACCACTATCAAAGGCACCTTAACTGAAGCGCCCCCAGGACCTCGCACCTATTTCAGCAACCTCCTCACCGACCTCACCCTAACCCTTGCCATGGGCACCAAAAACTTCGTACTCCTAGGCGATCTCAGCTCTCATCTCAATGACCCCACAGACTCCAACTTCATGGACTTGCTGAAAAGTCTACAGAACATCAGCCTCATCCAGTCGTACAAGGCCCTACCCACATCGGCGGACACACCGTGGACCCCATCTTCTACTCCTGCGACAAGATTAAAGTCAGCTACATCACTCCACTCACATGGATGTACCACTCCATTGTCCACTTCTACATAACAGGGCCACCAACCACCCCTATGAAGTGTAGTAGCACCCAAGCCACTGCTGGAAGAAAGTTACAGAAATGGAATCGCTCAACACCCTCCAACAAAACTACCCAGACTCCACCAATGACCTAATCAACGACACAAACAACTTTAATAACTGGATCATCACCTGTGCCCATACCCTGTTGCTCCTGAAAAACACCATACCCAAAAGATCCAACAAACAAGCTGGCTATCACAACATTGACCTCCGAGAGTCCATGAGAGTTTGCAAACAAGTCGAAAGAAAATGGAGAAACACCTGAGGAACCACAACAAGAAACACCTAGAACCTATCACCATCAAGTGAAAGAGACCAAGAAAAAAAAGCTCTGACCTTGAGAATTGAATCTACAACTGCAACCAACGACTGCAAGGAACTTTTCGCCATCATCAAGGAATTCACCAACCCAACAGCCATAACCAATACCCTGTTGCTCCTGAAAAACACCATACAAGATCCAACAAACAAGCTGGCTAGTACAACATTGACCTCCGAGAGTCCATGAGAGTTTGCAAACAAGTCGAAAGGAAAGGGAGAAACACCTGAGGAACCACCACAAGAAAAACACCTAGAACCTATCACCATCAAGTGAAAGAGACCAAGAAAAAAAAGCTCTGACCCTGAGAATTGAATCTACAACTGTAACCAACGACTGCAAGGAACTTTTCGCCATCATCAAGGAATTCACCAACCCAACAGCCACAACCAACACCTTCACCCCTACACAAGAACTCTGCAACAACCTCTACGACTTCTTCCAAGAAAAAAATCACCAAGGTCTACAGCATCTTTGAACCGCAGCCCCCCATCGGCCTTGCCAGCCTATTAACCACATCAACTAAAGGCTATCAACTGACAGCATGGAACAATCCATCCAATAAGGACATGCAGCAATAATGAAGACAGTCCACTTAGGGGCACCCACAGAAGCTTGCCTCACCATAGCTACAACCTGGAAAGAGCCATGATTAGCGCTGCACTCACTTCCATCATCAACACCTCCAGCCGTGCATCAAGTCCAAAAAAACGACGTGTAAAGCACACGTTGTGCTTTTGGACTTGCTGCATTTCTTCTCTTAAAGGAGTGCAGCTGCGGGCTAATTGTGGGCCACTGTGAAAATATTTATGTTAATTGCAGCGCATTACGGTGCTGCAATTAACAAATATTTTCACAAAGGCCCACAAACAGCCCCCAGCCGCGCTTCATTAAGAAGGAAATACAGCAAGTGCAGGAGCCACCGCAACCAGGAAATTACCATTTTTCGCGCCGCTCGCGTTATAAAAGCGGCGGCGCAAATGCTCTCCCGGGATGTGCTGTGGGTGCGCGCTCCACACGCAGCAATGCGCGCCCGGGGGAACAGACGTGCGCGCGCGGGAGCGCACCTAACTTGGAACACTGGTGGTGATATATTTGAACTACTAGTAGTTGGAGCAGGAGTTATGGGCGTAGGAGTAGCAATTGTGCTGTCCTCTATTTCCACATGTGTGCCAATCGCTCCATCAGCCTCAATAATTTCATACATGTACTGTGTTTGATCTGTGGAAATGTATGTCTGTGGGTATTATACATAAATGGTTATTAAGTTTGCGTAATATTTTTGAAAATGTGATTTATGTGTATGCGGGATCTTAGGTCATACCAGTGTTTCCTTCTTTCAGGAATGGTTCTCTGGGTGACACCAAGGGAGTTGACTTTCTCCAGGATGCTGGTCCATAGTTTTGTTTTCTGGGCCTCAGGAACAGAAAATGATGCTTTCCCAAAAATCTGGTCCATGTGTGCCACGCATTCCTCTGTTAACTGCTTCAGCTCTTTCTCCGAAAAATTTACTTTTCGCTTCCTGCTGCCACGGTCCTTGTCCCCATCTTCCTTGGACATGGTGTACTTCAGAAATTGGATTTCCACTGCCAGTAGTCAGACAGGAGCACGCCTTCCTTCCAGCATCTTCCTAGGCTTCTGGGTTGTGGCCACACACGGGGGGTCAGATTTACAAGAAACTGACGCATCTGGTGCAAGGATTGACAGATGCGTCAGAAATTCTGATGCATCTGTTGGCCCAAAAGTCACGCATTGCTGGAGTCGTGTCTCAAGCACGTCGCAACTCCAGCAATGCATGTTGAGGCCGATACTTATTGTACTGCGTCAGTCCTTACACCTGCTTCAAGCAGGCGTAAGGTTTTGATGCAGTGGCGACCTAGAAGTGGTGCAGTGAAATCTTGTAGATTTCACTGCGTCACTTTTACGAGGCTTTCCTGCGTGGGAACGCCCACCCTGCATACATTATACCTGACACAGGTATCATGTGACGCATGGCTTTACAATGTGACGCATCTCCCTAGATGCGTCACGTTGTAAATTGGCCGCATTGTTCACACCGCTGCTGTGTCACAAAAGTGATGCAACGGCAGCGCAAAAGTGTCACAAGGGGCTTGTAAATCTGCCCCTGGATTTCTAAACTTCCTGGTTCTTACATCATCATTCTGCATCCAGAATGTGGCTTTTCCTAATTGTGATTTCTTATTTGGAAATCACATCTGTGCGATTTCCAAATAGGAAATTTACTATTGGCGAATGTGAATTTGTAGAAATCACCATTAGTGGAATTCTCTCCTAGGTACATTTAATTTTGCGATTTCCAAATAGCAATTCCTATGGATTCACTATTTGGAAATTGCAAACAGTAACTTAAGTATATGTGGCCCCTAGGCCTCATCCTGTACACCTGCCTCACCATGAAGTCCCAGCTCAAAGCCATAACCATCTCATGCTTCCACATCTTCTGTATGTTACATAAAATCTTCAAGTGTCTCCCACTGGACACTGCACATACCATCACACAGGCCCTAATCACAAGCAGATTGAACTTTGGCAGCACACTCTGCGCCGCATCCCAACTTATCTTCATAGACTTCAAAGCATCCAAAATGCCGCCACCAGACTCATCCTCATCTTCCTGCACTAATCCCACATCACATCGCACCTGTGAGAGCTCCACTGGCTCCCCATCCAAAAGCGCTGCCAGTTCAAACTTCTCACACACACATTCAAGTCACTATACAACATGGGACCCACATACCTCAATCACAGCTTCACTTTACCCAGCCCACCAGAAAACTTTCGCCCCCCCCGCATCCACAGGAGCAGAACGGGAGGTCGATCATTCTCCTTCCAAGCAGCCAAATCCTGGAACGACCTCCCCCAATACATCAAGTCCTCCTCCTCACTTCTTGAACTCTGCATGAAGCTGAGGACCTGACTTTTCAATTAGTCTTCTTGTGGGACCATCGAGACTGCCTGTACTCAGGCCCTGCCTCACCACACGCCTACTCTCACCCACTCAGTGCCTGAATGCCCTCACGGGTGACAAGCAGCGCTCTATAATTCCACCTTACCTTACAATTGACAGTTCCTCATACTGATTTATTCCTGCTAGGTTGTACATTCTAAATCAATAACATATTTGGACTCTGAGCTTCTCATTTTCCTCACTCTACCCTATGTCTGGGGTACTTAATTAATATATCTATGCCATAATGCTCCAAATCTTCCCAATAGGGATTGCAATGGTCCATAAAGTGTTTTGCTGATTTAACAAATCACCACTTTGGCCGTTTGAAGGGGGCTGCGAGAATAGGACAGCCTTAAAAGCAACCACCCCCACCTCCATCACTGAATACCTATAACATCAATCACTCCCAAGCATTCCCTTCTCAAAATTGCTTCAACTCCTTCCAGTTGACATGAACTTTCCATCCTTGCAAAAAATGGAAGAGATGTTACCCATCCTCAATAAATCATATCTCTACCCTGATGAACTCTGAAACTACTTTCCTATCATCCACCCCTCTTTTCTAGGGAAACATCTTTCAGTGGTCAATAGGTGACCAGGGTCAAAGGTCAAATCACTTCTTTTACCATGATCTTCTACTTGAAAAATCCAAACCACTTTGAAGCAACAACATGTCTCTGACAGCATCCACCCAACATGTCACACCTGATGTGCAAAAACCTATAAAGAATGCACATGGTACCATGCCCTTTATTCTGATGCTCCTAGACTGTGGACTGACTGACCCTTGTGCCATAGTTGGACTTCTTCCCTGCAGTCCTTCAGAAAAGATCTGAAGACTCCTCTCTCCTCCTTCTATCTAAATCGCCTCCTTCTCTCCCTTTCTTCTCTTCATCATGTAACATAGACTCCTTGTGCAGTCTGTCTGTCTGCAAGACACTGATGCCTGTGCTATGTAAGATGCCTGTGCTGTGTAGTTGTTCTTGTGGCCATGTCTACCCTCTATAAATAGATCAATAAAATAAATGCATAAAATTAGTTCTTGCAGACTCCTCAGGCAATGTAAACTTATTTCCAAGAGACAGTTATTCAACCAGCAAAGGAGAAAAGCAGGTCAGGGAAAATAATTGCAGCTGTCAGTTAAGGAAGGAAAATGGGAACTGGCTTTTCTTTAATCTTTATTCCTTCTTCTGACTTGTTTTTAATTTTTTTCTAAAAGTGTTCACAAGAAAGGATATGTTTATGGCAACATATTTATTTTTTCCATTCTATTGGTCATTACAGGATGGGTAGACTGTCCGCATTTTCCTACACAATCTGAGCCACAGTATTTTTAACATGACTTACATTAAACTGATTCTAATATCTTTTTTACAAAAATTACAAACTGCTTTTTGGTACGTCTAACTTTGCAGTTCAAATTCTGATTTTATTCTTGTCATCTGCAATGAACATGAAAGAGCAAAACACCAAGGATTTAATTGGTTAGTGGGAAGCATAATGGTGTGACCATTTACTTTAACAAATAAACCACCCCCTGCCATACATTAAAAAGATATTGAAAGTCTCCTCAGAGTTCCATGACCTCCTAAAGGAATTGGGAAATTGGCCTTGGTCATCTATATGACATGAAATTAGCGTCCTGCCATATCCTTATAATGTATGGCAAAGGTTTTTTGTCACATATATAATGCCAGACTCTAAATGGCACCAGATTCCATAGCTGCTGTGCACTACCTCCCTGGATGGCGACAAAGGACTGGACCCTGAGAAAATCTGTTAAGTTTTGTTCTTGAGTGTCCATAAAAGGGCAACTCCTCCCAGTAGACATGGTGGTTCCCAGTACACAATAGTTCTCGTGAAAGATGTCAAGAGAATCCTTTAGAGGTCAAGTTAGGAAGAAAAAGCCACAATGGACAAAAAACTCCTTGGCAATCTTATAGTTCTCGATCGGAAATGAAGATTAATGTAGATGTAAATAGCAAGGCACACATCCCTCCCTAATACCAGGGAAGAGGAATAAGTCAAGCAAGAGATCCAAAGGAAGATTCCAACCGTGAGGAGCAAAATATTAGTAACAAGAACAAAATAGTAGTAACAAGAGGGTGCAAAATCAAATGTCTTGAGAAGTGTCCCTCACTCATAAATGCATCCTGATGTAGTTTGTTCAAACAGTTACTGACATCACAGGAAAAGACTTGACTTTATCTTAGTTTGGGAACCTCAGGCAGAGTTCCATGGACAGATCTCTATCTTGGAAAGAGCAGTATATAAGGCGTGTCCACATCCCCTTCCTGTAATTCATGATATTGTGCCTATAGGTGAAGCCCAAGTTTGACATCATTTGCCCAGCACACCGCTCCACATTCCCAGCTCTCTACCTTACCTTCTGCCTCTCCACCTTGTTTGTGGAACACACTTCCAGGTGACTGTAGAAATGCCAGCATGGTCCAAAACGTTAGGAAGCCTAGCCACACACTGAACACAACACCCTATAAAACTCTTCCTGATGGCAAGGAACATGCGCAATCGTATTCTTGATGCCCACAAGTTTTGATAAGCGCTTGGCATAGATGTAAGAAGGTCTTTTTTATATAGGTGCTCATAGTTTTTGACTGGGCCATAGAAAAAAGCCTGACATCCCCCATTCTAAGCTTGAAAACTTGGGATTGCGGGTAAAGGTGGTGGAGATACCAACTTGAATGGAATAAGTTATGAACTATGTTGTTATGTCGACCCTACGCATTGTTAGAATTCTGCTATGGTGCCCTAAGGCCTTAGCCAGTACTTTTATATTCCACTGTGGTTTCTGAAGTGCCACTTATGTTTATGTCACTGCTAGTGATGTTACTTCTTTTGGTGCCAATACTGAATGAATGTGCAGTTCCTAACAGTGAAGGGGAAAGGGGAAGGGATCAGGTCTCTTGCGGATAGCCCTCACACACCCCGGAGGATGTCATGCTTCATCATAGGGCTTGTGCTCCTCGTCGCCCGACGGGCACCCGCAAAGGGGCTCTTTGCCGGAGATCTTTTTTTAGATGAAGCCGTTGGGTGTGTGAGGGTAAGTGGTCAGGGTAGTGAATGTGTGAGTGACTTAAAATAGGTCTAGTGCTGTCCTAAATAATACTTTTATTCTGAGGGTGTACTAGCCTAGCTAAAAAATCAGGGAACCCTGTCTGGAGTTATTGGTCCTATAGGGTTCTAAAAGTGAGGGTGGTCAACATGTTTCTTGCCTTTTAGCCCCTAATGGGTCTAGCGGCAATTTGTCAGGACCGGTGTATGAAAGAGAAGGTGCTCTAGACTCTTACACTACCGCATCGCTGGTATAATGCGTCATTGAGTAACCAGCGGTACTGCCTGGAATCAGGGTATTTAGCCAGAACTTTTGAGACCTGAAATAAAAATGGAAAACAACACTGTTAGACCGAAAAATCGGTCCTAAAAAGGAAAATTCCAAACTCCTGGTGAATGTGATAAAGAGCCTAACTTCTAGTGCCAGGACGATCAGTGATAAGGGTAGACTATAACTGTACACTAATGTTCTCAGAGAGCCCGGTCATTGTAGAATGATCAGGTGTGGAGCACGTGAACCGAAGAACGGTGCTCCAAAATCTAAAATTGGATAAAACGGACTCAGAGGGATGTAGTGCCCGTAGTGGTCAGATTTTTTGCATAAGAGAACAAATGTGCACAGTTTCCATATGATCCTGCCCGTGAGAGGTTACAAAACATGAGCCATATAATTCTGCCAAATCGGCGTGTTTCCAAAACATGATGCACACAACTCAATGGTTATGACGGTAATAGTGACTATAGGCACTTTCTTACATCGTCACTTAAAAAGTGCTCATGATTGCCGTTGCCGAGTGTAACAGCTGCCCCATACGGTTGTTTTGTGAAAAATAAGACCCCGTGAACTAGTAGCACGCGCGGCGGCCAATGCCCAAAGGAGTAATGCCTAGAAACAAAACACACAACAACAAACACAACAGCCGGCGCCAGTGCAACATTAAAGTAAATATGCCCCAAGTTCATATCTCCGGTGTATCACGCACTCGCACTCACCCAGGATAAAAGGCAATAATGCCGACGGGGCGGGAGAAACCAGAGCACTTCGTTGCTCGGTCCTATAAGGGAAACATGGAACAGAAGCAAAAAAGCCAGCTGTATTAGTCATAATTACGTCCTCAAAACTTTACCGGTATGTCCATGACTTAGATCCCCACCGTGCAGAGAGATGAGTACTTACAAAAGGGTGGCGTAGCAACTAGCTATCGTCCTACCCCTGCTCTGAGCCCCATAACTAGATGGAAGTGGGCTGGGTCTATGTGTAGATTTGTCACAACATGAAGACGTGTGACTACTAGAACGGTGACCGCGGCAGCCATTTTGGAAGATCCAATATAACTTTATTCATCTCAAAGTGTTTCAACACCGGTGACGTGGACGGCAAGTGTCTAAATAAGAACAAGGCACAACAACCATTGTGAATGTCCTACTGACAAAATAAATTTGGAGATAACGGTAATGGTAAACGGGCATGGAGGCATATAAATCATTGTGCTATAAGGCTTCATTTGGGGTAACTGGAAAGGACAGGCATGTAAGGGCTAGCACTCGTGTAATCAATTAACATGTGTGTAATGTATTAATAGCACAAACGATTTGGAGAACCCTCTCTGTGGTTCAAAAAGGGGGGCCAGGGAAGACCTCACAACTGGTGACACTTCTGCTAATGTTGGAGTTATAATGAGGCAAGGGGAAGAAATAACCTGCCTCAGTTAGATGGATAGCCTGTATTTAAAGGGCAACCCTTTTTTTTTTATTTTTAAAAGCCAATTTTGTGAGTCACTGCCCTGGAATAGGGCAGTGTATATAAAGTAGCAGATTACCAGGGATGGTATATGGCACTGCACACTAGAGCCCAATTAGCATGCGCATAGAAAAAACAAGGTGGCTGAGAACAAGGGTACATCGCCCAGCCCCATGGGGTACTATACAGAGAGCCCGTAACTAGCCAAAATCCCCGTTAGAGTGGATACATGGGGACACCAAGGGCATGCCTGGCGTGAGCCAACCCCTTATTTTGTATGTCTGTAAGGGAACTGCATAGGCTCACCCAGCGCGTGTTTGCGTGTGAATGAAACAGCTAATTTACATTGGCACACGTTAGTGGAGATTAGGTGCGGATTAATTACACCCAAGGGATGTCATCGTTCAAGCCCTCGGTGTGACTCGAGAGCCTGTATGTTGTAGTTCAGTAAAGTGGGTGCACATCCTAGTGTTAGTTTTTTTACACCTAATATTACTACGATGTTCACTGTGTGTTGTCTGCCCATTCACCAGTACCAGTTTTGTAACCTCTCACGGGCAGGATCATATGGAAACTGTGCACATTTGTTCTCTTATGCAAGAAATCTGACCACTACGGGCACTACATCCCTCTGAGTCCGTTTTATCCAATTTTAGATTTTGGAGCACCGTTCTTTGGTTCACGTGCTCCACACCTGAGCATTCTACAATGACCGGGCTCTCTGAGAACATTAGTGTACAGTTATAGCCTACCCTTATCACTGATCGTCCTGGCACTAGAAGTACGGCTCTTTATCACATTCACCAGGAGTTTGGTATTTTCCTTTTTAGGACCGATTTTTCAGTCTAACAGTGTTGTTTTCCATTTTTATTTCAGGTCTCAAAAGTTCTGGCTAAATACCCTGATTCCAGGCAGTACCGCTGGTTACTCAATGACGCATTATACCAGCGATGCGGTAGTGTAAGAGTCTAGAGCACCTTCTCTTTCATACACCGGTCCTGACGAATTGCCGCTAGACCCATTAGGGGCTAAAAGGCAAGAAACATGTTGACCACCCTCACTTTTAGAACCCTATAGGACCAATAACTCCAGACAGGGTTCCCTGAATTTTTAGCTAGGCTAGTACACCCTCAGAATAAAAGTATTATTTAGGACAGCACTAGACCTATTTTAAGTCACTCACACATTCACTACCCTGACCACTTACCCTCACACACCCAACGGCTTCATCTAAAAAAGATCTCCGGCAAAGAGCCCCTTGGCGGGTGCCCGTCGGGCATTGCGGCGCCGGCCCGACGAGGAGCACAAGCCCTATGATGAAGCATGACATCCTACGGGGTGTGTGAGGGCAATCCGCAAGAGACCTAATCCCTTCCCCTTTCCCCTTCACTTTTAGGAACTGCACATTCATTCAGTATTGGCACACTTTAGTTGGGAGTCCCTGTGCAGGACCTGGTTAAAAAACTCCCGGTTCCTCCTTTTGAGAAAGTTACTTCTTTTGGTGTCACAGGGGGCGAAAATTATGCCGTTTCACTCAGTTCCTTGCACAGAGATGTGGAATTTGGAACACCTGCATAAAGCATACACATAATATCATTCAATAGCCAAGGGAAGGAGTATCAAAATATGCCTAGAGGCATTTCAGTTTGTGATAGAAGTGAATTATGCAATGATATTTGGGCTAATATTCTCCCATATTTGTTTTAATGTGCTATTTGTTATGGCGACATTAATTATTATTATTATTTTGTTTTTTCGTTGTGAGGAATAGTCATTGAGATGTTTGCTGCCCGGTAATCTGCATGCATGATAGACCTTTTATCTCATTTTTGTAAAGGGTATTTTAAGATTATTGGCTGATGGCTTCATCTAAAAACCTCGAATAAAGTGTATTTGAAATAAACAGTTACTAGTGAATAGCAGGATATCAGCCTAGTCGCGAAGAAGGCCTCGAGTCCAGGGACCGCGCGGCCATTTGTGGCCGCTTGCTCATCTGCCTGTGCTGGTGGTGTAGGGGGAAGCCTTTGTTCTGGTATGGCGTGGTCTCTGTTTCACTTTGGGTCTCAGAGCCGTAGGACAAATGCTGGCATCGAACCTTAAGATGGCGACGCTGTTTTTATTTAGCGCTGGTGGCGTCACGCCTGATGAGCACGCGCCACCCATATAAGGGCGGTGTTTTGACATCCAATGAGTACATCATGCCCCTGGGACCGTGGGACTTTACACTCATTGAAATGTACTCAGCTGCCTCTCCGGGGCTATGACGTGTGCCCACCAGCTGCCTCGAAGTGAGGCCAAAACACACAGCAAAACCAAGCAACATACTCGAAACGCGAGGGTGGCCAAATACGGGACTATGGGGGGCACCGTTAATGCAAGTTTAAAGGGGCGTTGGAGAGGCAGAGACATGCCTAGCAGTGGGTGGTGTAGGCAAGGGTGGGGGTATGAGGCCTGAGAGCAAAAGCATATCCATAACCAGTGTTACCCGTGCCAACTACTTACACCAGAAGCTGGCACGTCACTCTGGGCTGCGTCAGAGCGGAGGAATCTTGACTGCCAAGTACATCCTGTGGATAGGTTTACACATGAAAACAGGATGACGCATTCAGATCCTGAGATGCGTTAGTCTCCCAGTAGATGAGTGATGCGATAGTCACCCAGTGGATACATGAATGAATCATTGATTTGTGAATCGGGGGCTGTGGGCATCAGTACAGGGGTGGATACACTTGTGATTAGAGGTATGCATCAGTGGTTAGAGGAATGCCTGGATGGCAGCGAGTAACCGTGAAAGTAACCCTCCTCCCAACCCTTCACTTTGAACCACATTTCTAATAGCACAGAAGGAGCGACCCCACGCGCCCCAACGAGAGTTCAAGTGGTGAGGGGGATGGGGCTTGAACAAATAGGGCCAAATAGTGAATATGGCAGCACAGTTTTCAAAGGGTTTAGGCCAAAAATTACAAGAATTTCAGTTCTGACTTATAAAACAATCTGAAAAACGAAGGACTGCCTGTGAAAGCTAACCTCCCCAAGTGACTTAAGAAGGGTTCGCCATAATATTATAACACATGGGCCTTGATTGTACATTTCACAAAACGATTCTTAAATGAATTAGCTAAAGAGCCTTCTACTGTACGCATGGTACTGACGAAGCGTGGGAAACCAAAACATTTTTCAGTCTAGTCATCTTAAAAATGGTTAACAAACCATGGGATTGGCGATCCCTTTGTGCAATTTGGGTACGTAGTTTGCCATTTTCTGGATGTATATATAGCATCTTTTTTATATTTTATCTTCCTCCTCTTTTCTTTTTCCCATGCTCCCTTTTCCAAGCACACTTTCAGTGATATCTTACTGACTGAGAATATATTTGGTGGGTGCACTGTGGTGAAATGATGACGTCATTTTAAGGACGAAGGTCCATGCAGCTGGCATCCCAGACATTTTTAACTCGGTTTTCGGTTCCCTGAAAGTTCCCTATGTTTTTTTTCACGCTGAACTGCTCTTAGGCAACCCCAGAATCAACCCTTGCTTGTGCCCTGAGAAGGGTGGCCCCCTTTGTCTCCGCCCTGCCAGTTTTAGGAGGTAGCCCTTTTAGCCTCCTCGACCAAACCCTGGCTTCTGGGATACCTAGACGCTCTCAGGGGTGTTGCCAATTGGTCTCCAAATGTAAATTGAAATCCAGAGTGATGGAGCCAACGTTGGCCCCTTTGTGTGTACTTTTTATTATCCTGGTCATTGCCTGCATAACCCTTTGTGAACATTAGGGTGCATATGTTATAGTAATGGAACTTGTATTCATTGTAGCGGCACCTGCTTTTAAGGTTATCATTAGGTGATGTAAAACGTATAAGCACCAGCAGTGTGGGCCTTAATGGCGCCTTAGCATATAGTTATTGCTATCTACAAGACAGGCATACTCAACTTTTCATGTCCCCACCGCTTAGAATGCAAAAAGAACAATTGATGGACAGAATGCAGAACAATGTCATACATTCACCCCAGTACAGAGATCTGAGCCTAAATCCATCGTTTTTTTGCTCCCCATGCCTTTCCAGTTTGGACCCAGCCATATGCAAATCAGTCTTGACCCTGCGCCCAATGGGAACAGTCCAGCCCGAACTGCCAGGCCAGGACCTCCCTGGACTGGAAACAAGCATCCTTGGACCGGTTTCGGGGTTTCACCCCTCATCAGCCAGGAGAGCGTGACTCCAGTGGCATGGAGAGCACGGGACCCACGTCTGGGCATACCCGTCCCACTCGGGGAGACAAATGCAAAAAGAACAATTGATGGACAGAATGCAGAACAATGTCATACATTCACCCCAGTACAGAGATCTGGGCTTAAATCCATCGTTTTTTTGCTCACCATGCCTTTCCAGTTTGGACCCAGCCATATGCAAATAAGTCTTGACCCTGCGCCCAATGCGAACAGTCCAGCCCGAACTGCCAGGCCAGGACCTCCCTAAAGGCACAGGGTCAAGATTGATTTGCATATGTTGGGTCCAAACTGGGGTGGCGTAGTGGGCAAAAGAACGATGGATTTAACCCAGATCTCTTGAGTGGGGGAGAATGTTTGAATCATTCAGCATTCCGTCCATCATTTGTTGCAGTTACACTTTTCGCCCTAAGTGGGATGGGTATGCCCAGACGTGGGTCCCTTGCTCACTGTGCCACTGGATTCAAGCTAGCCTGGCTGATGAAGGGTGACATACCCCGAAACCGGTTCCAGGATGCTTGTTTCCGGTCCAGGGAGGACCTGGCTTGGCAGTTCGGTCTGGACTGTTCCCATGAGGCACAGGGTCAAGACTGATTTGCATATGGCTGGGTCCAAAATGGGGTGGCGGATTTAACCCAGATCTCTTGAATGGGGGAAAATGTTTGAATCATTCAGGATTACGTCCATCATTTGTTGCAGTTACACTTTTCGCCCTAAGTGGGATGGGTATGCCCAGACGTGGGTCCCTTGCTCACTGTGCCACTGGATTCAAGCTAGCCTGGCTGATGAAGGGTGACATACCCCGAAACCGGTCCCAGGATGCTTGTTTCCGGTCCAGGGAGGAACTGGCTTGGCAGTTCGGTCTGGACTGTTCCCATGAGGCACAGGGTCAAGACTGATTAGCATATGGCTGGGTCCAAACTGGGGTGGCGTAGTGGGCAAAAGAACGATGGATTTAACCCAGATCTCTTGACTGGGGGAGAATGTTTGAATCATTTAGCATTCCGTCCATCATTTGTTGCAGTTACACTTTTCGCCCTAAGTGGGATGGGTATGCCCAGACGTGGGTCCCTTGCTCACTGTGCCACTGGATTCAAGCTAGCCTGGCTGATGAAGGGTGACATACCCAGAAACCGGTCCCAGGATGCTTGTTTCCGGTCCAGGCAGGACCTGGCTTGACAGTTTGGCCTGGACTGTTCCCATGAGGCACAGGGTCAAGACTGATTTGCATATGGCTGGGTCCAAACTGGGGTGGCGTAGTGGGCAAAAGAACAATGGATTTAACCCAGATCTCTTGACTGGGGGAGAATGTTTGAATCATTCAGCATTCCGTCCATCATTTGCTGCAGTTACACCCACTGCTTAGAAGGCACAGTCCACAAACCACAATTTCAAAAATTTAAAAGGAGCGTCAATTATTACATATACATTTTAGTTTGATTTAATCAATCATAGTTTAAACATGGTGCTGTCCACATTATATCCAATATTGATAATTCAATGGGATTCAATCATTCAAGAGTCATATGTATGTGTTCTGACTCCAACTTTATTCATATTCTTCAAAAAAGCTCATTCCATTCAGCCTAGCCAATGCGTTTCGTCCCTTAGGACTTCATCGGGGTTATATATTGCTTCAATATCAAAATTCTGACTGGTGTATACTCTTCTCCCCAATCCAGTATCTTCATGAGGAACTGGTAATACCCGTGTGTGGTATATTACCCCCGGTTCTATCTTTCTCCTATGTACTCCAATCTCAAAAGGCCACAGATAATGCGTCTGTATACAACCCTTTTGAAGTCCTAAGGGACCAACATGATTGGTTGGGACTTTGAAGTTGTAAGGATGCATTTACGGTGACTGGATACTGGTCTGATGCCAACTGACCACCTTTGTGAATTTAACACCAGCTCACTGAAATTCTCCCAGAGCTGGACTTGCCAGAATTCCTTTCTGCAGCATATCCAGAGTGTGGAACCAGAGGGCTGTCCACTTCCTTATGGCTTGGTCTGAGCCAGGACCCTGCAGAAGTTCTGCTTGCCTGTCCCGCTGTTTCAGTTGTACTTGTCCAGCATGGAAGACCCCAGTCAGCCCATGCGATCCCCTTCTACAAAGATCCTGCAGACAACCTCAGCTACTGTACCCCTCACCACAGAACAGACATAGGATGCTGAGAATTAATTTTATTGGACAATGATTTTACAAACATCTGAAAACCCCCTCAAAACCTAGACTACCAACAGAAAGGACTGCCTGAAAGATCAACCCTGCATGTGTACTTGGCACTTTGTGACTGAGCCTGGCAATAACTGCTCTCATTGCATGACCTTACTTTATTTCATGTATTTCATTGTCTTACTCCCTTGATCTTGCCTTTATGGCAGTTCAGCACCCAGATAGCTAATCCCTTCGCTGGGCCCTGTAAATGTTTTTAAGTCTCAACTTTTAGGGTTAGTCAGGAGCAGTATCTTTAAGTACCTGTACCACAACCAAGGATCCAGAACTGGAGGGGCAACATTTGGGGGGTCAGGACTCACTCAAGCTGAGGCCAGATGCAGGTCTCAAGGTCTCTGGAGCTTGTTATGTCCCTGTAGCTCGCACAGAAGGCCAGACAACAAGGCCCTGGAGTTATTTTCATAGTTCTGGTTTCAAGCAGGAAAACAGGCCTCAATCAGCAGGGCAGGCCTCTGGTTGCAGCAAGGCAGTCTTCAGTGCTACAAGGCAGGCCCCATCCAGCAGGGTACCTCTCTGAGGGTCCATGGCAGTGCTTCTGAAGCCCTTCACAGGTCCAGGAGTGTACTGAAGTGTTGTTCTAAGGGTCCAAACTGTATTTATAGTAGGAGCCAGAGATGTGGAGGAATCTTCTAGGCTACTTCCACATCTGGTTCTGGAACATTTCTTCCTTTTCCTTTCAAGGATCCAAGAAGTCTAGGGTAACAAAAGACTAATGTTAAATTTCTTTGTATTTGGTGTAGTCAATCTCCTTTGAAGTGCAAGTTAGGCACAAAACAGTTCTTACCCCACTGATCCTGCCACGATGGCCCGACTTGCCCACACGTAAGCCCTATTGTCTCACAGTCTGGAAGGAATACATAAAAACTAACAGAAGGGTCATGTGACCCAGGACACTGGCAGCAGGCACCAAATGGTTAGGACAAGAGAATGCCAACTTTCTAAAAGTGAAATTTTCAGAATTGTGACTTAAAATTCAACGTTACCATTAAAGAGGATTTTAAATTACAATTTATTTGAGACCAAACAAGACAGTTCTACCTGTTCCCAATCAAAAGTTAGTACTTATTAATTAAGTGTAATAAGGAAACCCAATGTTATTTTATTAGAAAGGTAGGCCCTGCAGTAGTGAAATATGAATTTAAGAGTTTTTTCACTACCAGGACATGCAAAACTTAAGAACACATGCCCCACTTTTTAAATACAATACATCCTACCCTGTGAACTGTTTAGGGACTACCTTATTGGGCGACTTATATGTATTATAAAGGAAGGTTCCGGCTTGGCAAAAGTTTTATTTTGCCAGGTCGAATTGGCAGTTTAAAACTGCACTACAGGTGGCAATGGCAAGCCTGAGACATGTTTTAAAGTGCTACTTAGGTGGGTGGTACGATGCGTGCTGTCGGCCCACTTGTTGCATTTATTTTACAGGCCCTTGGTACATATAGTACAATATACTAGGGACTTATAAGTAAATTAAATGTGCCAATTAGGTGCAGGCCAATTTTACAGTATTTTAGGGAGAGATCACTAGCACTTTGGCACTGGTTAGCAGTGGTAAAGTGCATAGAGTCCTAATGCCAACAAAAACAAATTTCAGAAAACAGGAGTCGTGAAGGTAAATAGTTTGGGTGAAGACCACACCTAGGATGTCATGTCTAACAGGTCCAAACTAAGGCCCACTTGAGCAACGCGATAGACATCACCATGCAAACATCAGCACTATTTGCTTTGTCAATACCTTGTATTACTAGTAATAAATGTCCCAGCACACACAAACATATATTTGCCCTCATCATCGCCTTGCCTTATTGATTACCCAGAGTGAAAGCACCTGGCTTCAGAACCTGACACCCAGTGCTTAATTTAAGACTGTGGTTGAAGTAGGGGCCCACTTTACTCATTTTTGAGGACCGCCAATTATTTTTCTTCATAAGACATTGAAAGAAGGCACAAGAGAAAAAAACACAAAGGAGGGGTGGATAAGAAGGTAGCATGGGTGGAAAAAGTGCCAAAGAGAGAAAGCAGGGATGATTAAAAAGAACCTGATGGAGTGAAATAAAAGGAAGGGGGTGTCTGGTGGTGGGTTAAGGAGTCACAAGGGAGAAGCAAGACTTTGCATCCTTGGTATTCGGCACCCCGACCTTCAATAGCTCCGGCCAAATGCTTCTGAGCAAAATTCTGAGTCTGCACATATTTTCTTTTTACAAATTAAGCACTGCTGACACTCCACTAATAAATGTTAAATCTGAGAACCTCGACTCATTCTTCTCCAAAATTTAGATGACATCTCACCGGATGCATTTTAATCAACTTAAATCTTTGCGGACCCTTTATTATCCAGATAATCTCAGAAAAATGATTACACGTGTGTCACTGGCTCCCTTAATTTCTTTTTCTGTCTTACAGCTGACCTAGAATAAAACAATGATGTCAGATTGAGCCTGTAATCCTGGGCTGGGCTCAGTCTGGAATGATCAGAAAGGCCCCAGCCACCTGCTAAACCCGCACAATTCCCGGCTTCTGGGCAATGAATCAAGCATGCTTGACATTGAGAAAGGAGAATGGAGACCAGAGTCATCTACAAGAAGAGAGCAATGTATATCATACAGGGAGGGTGAGAAAGAATTTCTTTTTCAAAATGTTTTTTTTTCAATCTTAATACCTATGTTATTCAATTAATTTTTTCATTCAGGTGTTTTGAAACACACTAAAGGTCACCATTTCGGAGTACTCTGTTAAAATTACACACATAAAAATATAGTGGGTGATAAATAGAATTGGGTCAAATTTCAGGAGATCCGGGTGTGGGGGAGGGGTGAAGTGGTTGTAGTTTCCAGTTATAGAGGTACCAGTGAAGTGGACAGCACTAATGTCTCACGTGATCAGTGGAAAGCAGTTAATGTGCAGTGTGCATTGAAAGACAATTGCAGCGTTTATGAGATGAGGTAACTGGACCTCCATTTTGATACTTGCACTGTTTAGCATGGTTGCTCTACCCTATACCTCTCTCAATATATCCTCTACCTCCACTTTCTGACTCATCCCAAACCTCATTCTACTACTCTCTCCAATGCACTACCCTATTTCTCACCCTATACCTCTCTCAATATATATCTACCTCTACTCTCTAACTCATCCCAAACCTCATTCTACTACTCTCTCCAATGCACTACCCTAATTCTCACCCTATATCTCTCAATATATCCTCTACCCCCACTCTCTAACTCCTCCCAAACCCCATTTTACTACTATGATTCCCAAAATAACCCTTTCTAGACTTTTCCTTCCTTGCATCATCTCAAACGTCCTTTACTATTCAGATCTCCCAAACAAGCCTTTCTAAACCCTTCTCTCTGACTCCTCCCCCTCCACCTCCACCTCCCCTTTACTCATCCCAAACCTCCTCCTACTGCTATGATCTCCAAACAAAAGAAACTTTCTAGATCCTACCCTCTTCTATCCCTCCACTATTTTTTCAAGCCACAGACTCACCTGTCCACCGCTCAAATTAATTTCATGTTTCCCTATGCTAATTCCCCACTAACCCTGTTTGGGTTCCGGAGTAGCGTGCTACCCGCCGAAAAGCGATTTGACACTTCATCAGGGGTAGCAAGCGCTATATAAATGTAAACATTTCCATCTTCTATCCCTTCACTATCTTTTTTAAATCCAGATAACAAACTCACATGTCCACTGCTCAAATTCATTTCATATCTACCTATACTAATTCACCACTAATCCTCTGTGGGTTCTGGAGTAGCGTGCTACTCGCCAAAAAGTATCGACACCTCGTCAGGGGTAGTAAGCGCTATATAGATGCAATTACCAATACAGTACGATTAAAACGGATCAGGTCAAAAATCAAAGGTTTGTTTGAAAACTTCTGCTTACAAACTCTTTCTGAAGAGCAGCTAGTTTGGTTTTGCAGTCAAGGATGGCTCAATATTCCAGCATTTTAGGGAGCCAGCTGGGGTATTTGTAGGGTTTGAACTTTGGTTGGCTTCATCAGCCATTCCTCAAAGTATATCATTTGGAAACACCACCAGGCATCATCCTTGGCACTTGATCCAATGGGTCGTGTCAGTGGTGCACAGCATGTTCAATTCAATTCTGCACTTAAGTATCAGTCAACTGGGTGTTTTAATGCGGATTTCACATACTCTTGTTGTTTTATGTCAAACCCCAGTCTCGCAGCAGGACGTTTGCACTGATGATAGCCTAAGCGAGAAGAAGAAAATATTATTTTGCTGTTTTTCTAATACTTATCGACTTTTTGTTGCTGAGAAATGGTTAGATGCACGCTCTAAAATAAAAAACAAATAGCAGGGAATTAAACATACTTTATTTTGTCCTTCTTGGATTACCTATTATTTTGTTCTCATTTATTTATTTATTTATTTGAAGAGTTTCATATAGCGCTGGCTAGACCCAGAGGTATCAGAGCGCTTTACATGAGGTCAAACAGTGTTACAAAGTTATTGTAATTGTAATTGGCATTTGTAGAGCGCATTATCACCATCAGGTCTCTAAGCGCTGTAAGAGAGAGCCCTACCCTAGCACGTGAGGAGATGTTATTGATTAGGTTGTGCCCCAGGCTTCCGCAAAAAGGACTGTTTTTAACTTCTTCCTGAAAGGGAGAAGGGCGTGTTCCTTGCGCAGATTCTCCGGCAGCTTGTTCCAAAGTAGAGGAATGGAGGTTGAGAAGGCTCTTCCTCCTTTAGAGGTCAAGCTAAAGCGGGGGCAGGCCAGCAAGCCGGCCTCTGAGGACCTTAGCACCCTGCTAGGAGTGTAGTTGGCTAAACGATCTTTAATGTAAGTTGGGGCTTGGCCATAGATGGCTTTATGCGCAATGCAAAGGCCCTTAAACTTGGTTCACTGCCTGACCGGGAGCCAGTGCAGCTGACATAGGAGGGGGGTGGCGTGGGCCCTCCTAGGCAATCTAAAGATTAATCTGGCAGCATCATTCATGATGACCTGTAATCTGTCCAGCAAATTTTCTGGGAGGTCGATGTACAGGGAGTTCCGGTAGTCTAGTCGTGACACTATCATGGCCGATACAGCCATTCTGAGTGTGGCGAATGTGAGAAGGGGGGCAAGTTTCCGTAGCTGTCTTAGCAGGCCAACACATGTTCCTACTACTGCCGACACCTGCTGGTTCATGGAGAGCTTGGCATCGATTTTGATGCCCAAGCTTTTTATGGCCAGGGCTGGTTCAGGATTTGTGCCCAGCTCTTGTGGCCAAAAGAGGTCGCTCCAGGGGTTGGAGTCTGTGGTGATGGCCAATACCTCGGTCTTATCAGGATTAATTTTGAGGGAGTTGGCCGTCATCCAGTTGACAGTAAATTTAAAAATGTTTTGCATTCTTGTGTGGGCGGCCGGGGAGTTGTCTATCTGGATGATAATTTGAGTGTCGTCAGCGTAGTTATAGATCTGACATTCCATAAGGTTCAGTGCAGCTATCAGGGGCTGGAGGTAGGCGTTGAATAGGAGGGGTGACACCGCAGAGCCCTGTGGTACCCCGCACAAGAGTTTGCCGGAATCAGACGCATGGTCAGCCAGCTGTACTCTCTGGGATCGGTCGTTGAGGAAAGATGTGAGCCAATTAAGGGCCGTGGCCTGGATGCCTAGCTCCGAGATCCACGACAAAAGTTGGTCGTGGTTGACCGTGTCAAATGCCGCGGATAAGTCTAGCAAAACCAGGGCACATGGCTTTTTCTTATTGGTCCTGAGCCTGAGTTCATCTAGCCCTGCCAGCATTACCATTTCCGTGCTGTGATGAGCCCTAAACCCTGCCTGATTGGTTTGCAGGAGGTGGTTTGCTTCTATGTGGTGTGACAAGGATTTCAGCATGTGCTGTTCCAGCACTTTCGCCAGGAATGGGAGTTGGGAGATTGGCCTAAAGTTTTTTAGGTTATTCACGTCTGCCCCTGGTTTTTTTAAAAGTGGGATGACACGAGCTTCCTTAAAATCGGTGGGGACGTGGCCCGATTCTAGAGATTGATTTAGTAGCGAGAGGACCTCGCTTTCTATCCCTGGTAGTGCCAACTTAAAGATCCTCGTGGACAGGGGTCCGCAGGTGACCCTGACTTAACCCGCCCCATTAAGGGAGACAGGGAGTCGTGGGTGAGCATGGGGAAGACGGTGAGTGGTTTATCATATGTGGGGGGCAGGGGTTCTGACGCTAAGGGACAGTGGACAGTAGGAGTAAGATGAATCTCCGTCAGTAGGTCCTTCACTTTCTTTGAGAAGAAGGACTGGAACTTGTTGCAATCTTCCAGACAGAAGGGGGGCTTCTGTTCCTGAGCTTGTCTCAGCTCTTTTAGAATCCGAAAGGTTTCTTTTTGTGTATTGTCAGCAGTCAATATCCTAGTTTCATAGAATTCTGCTTTCCTTGTTAAAATTGCTTTTTTATAGACTGCAAACATAGATTGATATTCTAGCCGGGCACCTGGGTCATAAGCTTTACGCCAGGCTCTCTCGCACTGGCGTAGGGTTTGTTTCATGTTTCTTAAAGCTTCGTTGAACCAGGGGGCCCCTTTGCCTTTGTCCCTTACTCTTTCCCTACGCATTGGGGCTACCATGTCAATGGCGTTCTTCAGCCTTGTAGACAGGGTGGCGCTTTCTACATCAAGGTTTCCCTGTATTGGACTTGGGGTGGCTGACTTATGTAGGGTGTTAACCAGGTCGTCAGCTCTAATTTTATTCCAACCCCGCAACACTTTCCACTCCAGGGGGGGACGGGCTGCTTGTTTTGTGGGTGGAAACAGGCCTCTGATTAAATGATGATCAGACCAGGCGCAGGGACTGATATCTATTGGGCTGGTAAAAGGATGGGATGTCCAGACCAAATCGAGTATGTGGCCCTTCTCATGAGTAGGAACATTCACTAATTGTCTGAGTTCCAAAGAGATCAGCGCCTCATCCAACTGTTTGGCCTGGCTGTCTTTGGGAATCTGATCTCAGTGGAAGTTGAAATCCCCCATCACCAGGAAACATTGATACCGTGAGCGGATATCGTTGACTAATTCCGTAAAGAGCTCAACAAACTTGGGTGGCGTTCGCGGGCGACGGTACACTATCAGAACGACTAGACAGGTGGTCTGGGAGCAGATCTTAGCCCCCAACACATCTGCCCCCTTGATGCTTTCTGCACATAGAGTCTCTGTCTTTAGCTGTTGATTATACAGAATCGCGACTCCACCCCCTCTAGTGCTGCCAGGTCTGTTGTAGCAAAGGGCGGCATAGTTCGGGGGCATGGCGGCTACCAAGTCCGGAGCTGAGGACTCCTCGAGCCAGGTTTCTGTGACTCCTAGGATGTCCAGAGGGTCATCTTGGAGGAGCGAGAAGACCTCAAGATTGTGTTTCTGCAAGGAGTGTGTGTTGAGGGTAGCCACCCTTAGTCCCCGTGGGCCAGTGGGCCAGGGAGACCTAGGAGGATGGGTTGTGGGACCTAGGCTACCTGTTACCGTTTGTGACCTTAATAGCCCTTCCGACCTGAGCGCGTCAGCTACGTTATTATCAAGTAGCATTGTACCTTGATCTAAGGTCAGGAGTTCCTCCGCGGAGTACAGGTGGCGGGGGCCAGTGGTACTGGCCCCTGGTCCCGGTCGGGCGCAGACGGGCTTGCCTTAGGCGCGCCTTCAGCGCGCCAGCGGCGCGCCCGCTGCGCGCGTGCGCTGCGTGCTTGTTCCAGCTTTGCTAATAAGCGTTAAACTCCTCCCACCCACCAATCAGCCCTGCTGTGCAGCAGCTGACCGTCCCCGAACACTAGACCGTGAGATGAAGTGGAAGTGCTCCAGCGTAAGTGAGGGAGCGCTGAGCGCGAGTCAATGACAGTGCAAAATACAAGTGCAGAGTACAGTTTTACAGGTTTAAAAGGTGTAAAAGGATTCCAACAGTTTTGAAAAATAACAGCGTTTTAAAAATAGCAGCGTTTTACAAACAGAACAGCAGCGCCACGAGCAGACCACCACGAGGGCGAAGCGCGTCTCTCTCTGTCTGCGCGCTTGCTCCAGCTTTGCTAATAAGCGTTAAACTCCTCCCACCCACCAATCAGCCCTGCTGTGCAGCAGCTGACCGTCCCCGAGCACTGACCGTGAGATGAAGCGGAAGTGCTCCAGCGGAAGTGAGGGAGCGCTGAGCGCGAGTGAATGACAGTGCAAAATACAAGTGCAGAGTACAGTTTTACAGGTTTAAAAGGTTTAAAAGGATTCCAACAGTTTTTAAAAATAACAGCGTTTTAAAAATAGCAGCGTTTTACAAACAGAACAGCAGCGCCACGAGCAGACCACCACGAGGGCGAAGCGCGTCTCTCTCTGTCTGCGCGCTTGCTCCAGCTTTGCTAATAAGCGTTAAACTCCTCCCACCCACCAATCAGCCCTGCTGTGCAGCAGCTGACCGTCCCCGAGCACTAGACCGTGAGATGAAGCGGAAGTGCTCCAGTGGAAGTGAGGGAGCGCTGAGCGCTAGTCAATGACAGTGCAAAATACAAGTGCAGAGTACAGTTTTACAGGTTTAAAAGGTTTAAAAGGATTCCAACAGTTTTGAAAAATAACAGCGTTTTAAAAATAGCAGCGTTTTACAAACAGAACAGCAGCGCTACGAGCAGACCACCACGAGGGCGAAGCGGGTCTCTCTCTGTCTGCGCGCTTGCTCCAGCTTTGCTAATAAGCGTTAAACTCCTCCCACCAACCCACCAATCAGCCCTGCTGTGCAGCAGCTGACCGTCCCGAGCACTAGACCGTGAGATGAAGCGGAAGTGCTCCAGCGGAAGTGAGGGAGCGCTGAGCGCGAGTCAATGACAGTGCAAAATACAAGTGCAGAGTACAGTTTTACAGGTTTAAAAGATTTAAAAGGATTCCAACAGATTTTAAAAATAACATCAGTTACATCAGTTACAAGAGAATAGCATAGAATAAAGAAAAACCGTGTTACACAATTACATCCGTTGCTTGAGCATTAAATAACATAGAGGACAAGATCAATGGGGCATAGAGGGTAATGGGGGGAAAAGTAAAGGGGATTGAATGCAGATCAGGTCACAGCTGGCCGGCCAAGGAGTAAAGAACTACAGGGGACACCAGAAAGTCAGAGTCAACAAACCGGTAGGGTTCTCGTGATCAACCACATCCAGAGCCGGACTCCCTCACTGCGACGGGTCGCAATTAGAGATTGAACGGGTCCGAGGGAGGGTGTGAAAAAGGTGCCTCACCGTGATCATACAAGAAGAGAGGGGTGAAAGGTGAGTCAAGAGGGGGTCGATATAGGGCAATAGTCAACCCGGTGGTACAAGGCGCTGACCAGTAGCGTGAATCAGTCTGGGAGTATTCAAAAACCGCAAAATGGAGGATCCAAGTCATGGACTCCAAATACCTTGCTACAAAATGGCGGGACTGCGGGCAAACAAAAATCCGATCGAAAAGGCCAACAAGGAAAAACCTACCCCAGGAGCAAGTCTGAATGGGGAGGGCAGACACCAGATCTGGATGGAGGAAGGATGGAGGTCGTCGATCCCTCATGAGTCTTCAAAGTCAGGGGAAAGTCAGCACGGGCGCCCAGGCAGCAGCCCCGGAAGAGGAAGGCAGCTACGGGGTCAGGAGGGCGCGTCAACACAGAGAAGGGAAGACAAGCTCGGTGGTAAGGGCAGTAGCGACACGGCACTCACAAGGCTGCTCCGTCGGGGGAAACAAGACCCGCGCGTCCCTGCAGCAGCTCCGGAAAAGGCGCAGCAGAACGCCATGGAACCTCGGCACAGGTCCGGAAGGCAGGCGACGGCCAGGAGGGGCGATCGCCAGCCACCTCCAAAGCAGCCACCAATGCAGCCCAGCCGGGCAGCGGCAGCGATGTACAGGATCAGCAACCGGCAGACCCTCGGAGTCCACCGGGCGACGGGGAGACTCACCACTGATGCACCCCCACCGGCCGTCGTCGGCAGAATCATCGGTGTTTCGTCGGAAAGGCGGGGGAAAAAGGAGACACAGCGGAGAGACGAGGATGCACTGTGCCCGATGTCCGGCTGGGTAGGTGACGGCTGAGGCGGGGAACCGGAGCCAAATCTCCTCTGTAGCTGTCTAGGCAGCTCCACCGGGCATCGGCCATGTTGCTCGGGCTCCGTGGGCAGAACATCAATCACTTTTCCTCCGAAATCTCGAACCCAAATGCGGGAGATTGGAGAGACGAGGATCGTAGTTAAACATGACCCCAGGTGAGTAAAAAGTTTGAAGGAAGGGGTAGAATATCAGGGGATTTGAGCCAAAAAGGCAATCCCTAGCCGGGAGCTCCCGGCCGGAGCTCCTCACCTGTCGGCCATCTTAGGAGTGACCCCAAAAGTTAATAAACTGCAGTTTTAGTGACGGTATGAAGTTGTTTCACTAATTGCACTTTAATATAAAAATGGTAGATTCTTGTCACACCTCTCAAAAGATCAATATGATTCTGGAATTGCAGTGGATTAGTTAACAGTGTGCATTATCTAAAAAGTGCACATATTGTGCTGTTAAGACTAGAGTCTCCTAAAGAGTGTTGTCCTGAAGATGTCCGTGCAGTTTCACTTTGCCGGATCTCTAGCAAGTGTTGGACTTCCGCGCCGGCCCTCCCTTTGGCACAGATACTGGTGCTCCTTTGGTGTGGATTGACCCCATAGCTCCCATAGTTGGAAGCTCTTTCATTAGGCGTCTGGCAGACATATATATGACTCTGTCTGTACACCTCGTATCACATCTCTACTAAGTTGCTTATAAAACACGTTTGATGTGATGTTGCATATCTGTGTTTTGTCTGAATTTCGGAACGGACATAAATCTATACTTCAAGTTGTGCTTTCTTCATTTTGCACCTTGTCCTGAAGAAGTCCAGTGTGTTGGACGAAACGCGTTGGCTGTTAGCTGTCAGATATATCTTTCATACAACAATTTGTAAACAACTTACAGAATAAAAGAAGAAAGGCACACAATTTGGAAACCCCTCTTTTTGGACTGTTTACTTGTTAACAAAAAAAGGAAAACAAATGTAATTTGATGCACCTTACATTAGCATATTCCTCTGTTTGGACTGCACCTTGACAGCAGGTGCTGATATTGAGTGCACATATCAGGTATATTTGTGTTTGATTATTTGGTTATATACAGGTTAGGTGGGATTTGTGCTAGTGGGTCCACTGTCATGCTTAGGTTTGATATGTCTAAACCGCTATTGATGCTATTGTGAGAAGAACAGGCATACGACGCCTCAAGGATAGGATGTTTGGGAGCAACACTAAAAAGTCCTTGAAAGTATTTCAATGGGTGACCTTAAGACTTCTTACAGAATATCACACGCATTTTTGGAATAAGGTGTTACTGCTATGATTAACTAGCACACACTGTACAGTTCTGGATCTATATCCACATTTGGATACCTAATGAAAAGAATGTAACCGTTTAATATGAAATATCTAATAGAATAAAGGAAATTTGTGGAATAGATTGGCACCATAGTTACAACTTCAGTACACCACTCTGGAGATCTGCAATTAACATTTCAGATGATTAAAATAAGAATCTTTCATAACTTAAAGAAGTAGAAAGATATAAGTTACTTTTTTTGTCCATTTGTTCAGTGGGTGATTTCTGTAGCTCTGTTTTTTTTTATTAAAGGTGCAGGAATTGCCACATTGAGCATACCCTTCTACTTGCATAAAATAGAAAATGCAGGTCCAGTAGGTTCTTTTCAGCCTCCGTGGGCTATGAGATACATTATAAATTTCATCTCATTTTCCACCCTTGTAATCTCCTGGACTAGCTGTTGATGGTTCCAGTTAAAGCTAAGGAGTAGTTAGTGTTTAAAGGCTTGATGCACTTCTCCAGCATTGGAGCACTCAAATGTATCAAGCAGACCCACTCTCCTATCTAATATAGAGCATCACAACTACAAAAGAAAATATTTTTTCAGGAACCACTTGGTTCTATCCTAGTAATAAAGATTGTATGTAGCAATTTGAGTAGAGACGACTAGTGCCACCTTCCACACTGACTAGAGTGGCCAGACTACCCGTTGCCCAATGAACTCTGCTTCGACACCCATTTACAGGCCCGCCTGCTTCCACATCTTATGGAGTGTTACACTGGGATGTGGAGAGTGCTTGCCACAGAGTGCGCTGTCCCACAGCAAGCAAGGATTTCGCACTATTAGTTCCAACTGCCTGACATAATTTTAAAAGAGCTCCTGCGGTGGTAACCAAAACACCAGGCAAACCAATGGATTGTCCACTGCACCCTTAAAGCTGAACTCTGAATGTGAATGTCCACAACATGAAGCCCAGATCTGGCCACATCCTTCTTTAGTTCATGAAAAATATGTTTTGTTTGATTGTAGAGGCTTATGGATAATTTATATCTGAGAATATGTGTGAAAGATGACTACTTTGCCATTTACCAGTGTTGTTGCCAGGTGAGGGAGTGTGTTATCAAACACCCAAGGGACAACGTGCACTGTGTTTTCTGTTGTGCGAATGACAGACTCCCATGAGTTAAGTGATACAGTATGTCCAATAAATAATGGCCTCGTGTGTGCCAGTTTGAAGATTTCCCTACAATACCAATATCAGGGGTTTCTCCACTTTGAATATGTTGGAAGGTTGCGCCTGGATTTTAACACATTTGTTTTAACTACTTGTGATGCATGTACAAAACCCACTAGCAACCACGGGACACTCCCAGATATACCTTTTATTAATTGGCCAGTCAATCTAAGACAAAATATGGTACATCCAAACTGTGAATTTGTAGATAATTTTTTGCTCATGAGGCTGTAGCCAAATTGAAGTATTTACTATTTATACAAGAAGGGGAGCATGGGAGAGTAACAGCATGGCATCCATAAACCACTTCTAAATTGTTTTATGTTCCATGCATAAAATCGGCTCGTGCCATCCAGTATAATCAAGATAGGCTTGAGGGCTGTGAGCATAGCAGCATAACCTTACAACCAGCAGCGGCCGGCACCGGTAAGCGCAGTGGGCGGGATGGGAGCGGGGTGGGGTGGGAGGGGTGGGAAGTCGACAGACGATGGAATAGGTATAATTAAATAAATAAATAATACCTATTCCGTCGTCTGTCGGCTTCCCCCCTGCTGAGCCCTGCGCCGCCTCACCGCGCTTACCTGTGCTGGCCGCCACTGCACAAAACCATATAAATTCTTGAACAAGCTCTGCTGTCTTTTACCTAGGTTCACGCTATTCAAATACCTCTCTCACACACACACACACACACACACACACACACACACACACACACACACACACACACACACACACACACACACACACACACACACACACACACACACACACACACACACACACACACACACACACACACACACACACACACACACACACACACACACACACACACACACACTAGGGAGTTACAAAAGCATGCATTAACGAAAAAACAGGTAAACACTCCTAGACAGATGGATTCACCATAGAGCTCTCATTGAGCATAAAATAAATTAGATTTCAAATGTTATTCTAGACACAGAAAGGTTTTCACTAGCAAAATATTATGATAAATCCCTCACACTACTGCAAATAGATTAATAAATGTAGGGGCCCATGCCTTATTTGTAAAAATCAGAAAAGAAAACATAATTAAAACCCACCCATTTCGGATTCCAACAATTAAATGAACTTAGGTGGAACATGAGGTTTCCCAAGAAATTCTGAAACTAAGTCAGATTCAATGAGTAATCAATGAAGAAGTGAACTCAAGAACGTTGAAGTGCAAATGTTACATGAAAGCTTTTCTGGAAAAATACAGGTGCTTGGCAGCATGCCCTAAGTCAATTTCTCTAAGAAATAGCACAAGTCAGCATCAAAATGAAACTATGCGCTATATAAATGTATCTGCCCATTCACTAGTCCTGCTGGCTAGGTGAGTTCAAAGCCTTTGGATGTCCTCTGCACATTTCATCTTGTGTTGCTTTAGCAGCAATGCTGAAATGTAAGCTCTGCCCAATGAGATGCATTAATATTGGTGGTATGCTCTTCTAGAACAAAGGGTCATTCAGGGAGGTAGGAATATCGGTGTAAATCAGAGCTCAGCTGATAGACTTTAACAATGGTTACTGCGACGTCTTACTTGAGAACAACAAGGACCCCCCTGCTATTGATCAGCGCTCCCAAGGACAGGGAAAATATATTGTATACAAAGACCTTAGGCAGCCTAATATTTTAATTTAAAATGTTTTAACATGAAAAGAGCCAAGCAATGCAGATAAAATCGACCAAAGCATTTTGGTATCAAAAATATAAATTAGAAAATCAAAAAATTGATGATAATTCCATTGACTATGTCCTATTCTATAAGTAAACTAGATCATTATATCCCATCATCATTTCTTGATAGAGTACAGGAATACATGTCAAAAGTCAAGGAGATTATTTTCCCACAATAACAAACAAGAAGTAAAACACAACAAGAAGTTGGCTTAGATCGTGGCTGATTCTTGGTAGGATCGTGTTAATGTGCGTTTCGGCGACCAGTGTGCCTTCATCAGGAAAGCCACAAATATAACCACATGTACCTGCAAAATATAACACATATGCTTGGCTAAACATATAAGAGGAAAATATTGGTTTCCCTTTATGGAACAATAATAAGAAAAAAAATTCATAATATTATCCTATGTTCTAGATAGGGGTGCCTATACAGATAGTGAGTGAAATTCGAAAATAAAAATGTGATCCTCACGTGAATATAGATGAAGAGTGTGAATAGACATACAAATACCTATACCCAAGATATAATACAAGAATGCCCAATCGTGAATAAAGGGAAGAAGAATATAAAGGAAAAAGAAGAAAGTGCACAAATGTGTCCATAAAGTCTAGAAAAAAGATGGAATCTATTTACAATACAATCCGATACACGGAAAATGGGGAAAGTACCCCAATATTCCTTGATCTCAGCTTAGGATTTGCAACTCTGGTGTGGGTAAATGAAGATATGTCTACTTACTATGGGAAGAGATCAACTTCCAAAAAGTGGGACAACGCCCACACTAAAGTTTGATACCGCTCCACAAGAAGGTACAGTTGTCTATGGGTGATAGTAATATGGGTCCTCAGATGTTTAGATGGACTACTGTAATACAATTAAAAGAAAATAGACTTGAAATATGTTGGCTATATATTCAGGTATCAGCCTAAAAATGGTAATGCCGCTAAATTGCAATGGGGACCTTCCTGCACATAAACAATCATAGGTAATTTGCTGTTTCTATGTGTGCTGCACAATGCAGCACACATGGAAACAGCAAAAACGAGGAGAAATAAAGCATTTCTCCTGTTTAAGACCAGGTTTTCCCTGGTCTCATGTTTTCCTTTTCTATTTGGCATACTCGCTGACATTTACCCATCTTTCACTAGACCTCTAACATCTTCCAATTCTCTTACCTTCCATCGCACTTTCTACCTGTTTATTTGGATTGTAAGTTGTTGCGTAAACTCTCTCTCTCAGAGATTTGTCAGCTTCCTTCCCTCAGTTTTTGCAGAACCTATTCTGCCTATTTCTCTTTCTTTGACTTTTTCATCCACCATTATAGAGAATTTACCACCTCTGCCAAGGTAGTTGAGGAAAATACATCAAGTTGAGGGAACTTTGCCAAGGTGGCAGAGGTTCTTCACCAAAGTGACTGACTTTACCATGGATTGAGCCACTTCGTTAGAGGAAAAATCCTGCGAAACATTCACCAATGAACACTGTGGCTCTCATAAATTCGACCAACATATACAGTATTGAAAATAAGAACTTCAAAACAAGAGCACTATGTCAAATATATCTCTATATACTGTGGGGCAGATTTACAAGAAACTGACCCATCTGCACAGATGCGTCAGTTTCCCTGCGCCTCCATGCGAAACCCTTGCGCCACCATGGATGCGCCATATTTACAATGCAGCGCACCATGGCACAAGGATTGACAGATGCGTCAGAAATTCTGACGCATCTGTTGGCACAAAAGTCACGCATTGCTGGAGTCGTGTCGCAAGCACGATGAAACTCCAGCAATGCACGGGGAGGCCTATTCCCACTACACTGTCACTCCTTATGCCTGCTCCAACCAGGCGTTGGGGTTTGACGCAGTGGAATCCTAAAAGTGGTGCAGTGAAATGTTATAGATTTCACTGCGTCACTTCTACGAGGCTTTCCTGCCTGGGAACACCCACCCTGCATACATTATACCTGACGCAGGTATAATGTGGTGCAGGGCTTTACAAGGTGACAAATCTCCCTAGATATGTCACATTGTAAATGGGCCGCAACGTGGCACATTGTTTACGCTGCCGCTGTGTCACAAAAAGTGACGCAACTGCGGCGCAAAAGTGTTGCAAGGGGCTTGTAAATCTGCTCCTGTATATCTAGTCATCGTTACATGCTGGGCAGTACTTCGTATCATCTCAAGGACACAATAATTATGAATGTGCGAAAAGCCATTTTCCCTTCCGTGAGGGGCTTTTCTGAAAGTAACTGCAGGAGATGTGGTTGGGGAGGTCAGGTGAGTGGACCACCACCGTTACTGGTAGTTACCTCTGCACATTGGAAGGGCAGGTGGTAGCGCTAGAGGAGTTTCCTTTCAGAAAAGGCTTCCACCTCCCTCTATAAATAGGATAAAAAAGATTCAGCAGCCCTGACAAGTTTCCCAGGTCCATGTGTGATGTGCTGCTCCAGTCCAGGTTTTTTCTTTGAATTCTGGGACATTTAGTCTTCTTTATTCCATTGTAAACCATGACTACAAGACCCAGAACTCGAAGGGAAAAAAACCTGGAATGGAGTAGCACGTCACGCATGGACCTGGGAAACTTATCAGCTATGCATCAGCGGCGCGGATGGTAAATCTTCGAGTTTTTGGGAGGATGTTCCATTATCATCCTCGTGGGAATCAGGCTTATGGTATATAATATCCTCCTGTCTTCTGTGTTCTTTTAATCTCTCTCCCTTCCTCACCTCTCCTTTATCCTGTTTCTATGCCATTGGGCAGCTGTTGCGTGCATCACTCATTAACATAACTGTTATCTGTGACCATCGGTCACCCCTGCTGTGAGTATCCACATTCATAAGTTTGAAATATTTTC
This sequence comes from Calotriton arnoldi, assembly GCA_963921515.1. Lineage (NCBI taxonomy): Eukaryota > Metazoa > Chordata > Amphibia > Caudata > Salamandridae > Calotriton > Calotriton arnoldi. The sequence goes on along the minus strand of CAWUFW010008115.1, from coordinate 271,961 downwards.
CATTGTACAGTGTAATATTTTTAGCATATGATAATGTGCTTCATTGCCCTGGTACAGAATGCCAGCACACAACATAATACCAGGAACAGCATTGAGCCTTCCATATATAAATGCAAGTCCATTAGCTGATAAACACATATGAAGGTGACCCCTGCATTAAGGCCCTGAAGTTTTTTTATGATTAGAGCAATGCCATCCCGTAAGAAGTATACACATAATCAAATAATACTTAAAATTGTACAAAATTAAAATGTCAGAAACATTTATTTTCATTTAGTTTATTTGTTTTCCATGTGTAGCCACAACATGTTACCTAAAAAAATCAAAACACTTAAGGAGAATGCATACAAGTAACAATGAAGCCGTGACCATAGATAGGGATTCACTGAAAACCTAAGTGTAGGAGAAGTGGCATCATTTACCCTGTGACCCTTTGACTTTAATGCTAAGGGCGAGGGTAAGTGGACATGGATAAATCTACAAAAATTAAATGAACATAGCTTTTACTCTGTTGCTCCTGCATTCTTGACCCCTGAGGCCACCGGTATCCAGATCAGTGGCATGGGTACCAAAGGACAAGCTTGCCAGGGGACAGCGATGCAAAAGAATTAGCAAGGGAAAGCTGCTGTCCTCTTTGGCTTTCTGTACTTACCGTTCATGACCATTATTGAAAAACGACTGACTAAAGGGGTCTTGTAGACCATAGACCGCTGTACTTTTCATGATCAGTTCTTGGTAATTCCTTTGTGTTGCACCAAGCCGTGGATGCCACCTTGGAAATAAAGTTTTTCAATTGTTCCCTGAACAAAAGATAGTAAGTCAAATGCGTTCAGTAGTTGGAATTTTTACCCCTGGGAATATGCTACAGAGTGTTGTCTCATTGGGTGCTAATTTGCAAAGGAAGTTGCTATTTATCTGGAACCCATCTAATAGGATATAATCTCGACTGTTTAGCAAGCTTTCAGTTAAATACTTCACTACTCATCTGGCTGCATATTAGATAGCAAAGATTCAGCAGATAATTGGAGTGAAGGAGTTATTTATTTTATCCGCTGTGGAAGCCATCTTAGAATGGGGTTCGGGAAAGTGTGTGAAAGATTTGGAAATGGTTGTACAGAAGTACGATGGTGTGCACAGATAGATGTAAGTACATGAATCAAACAGAGGGGTTCACAGATAAAAATATAATACAATGGGGCCGATTCCGATCTCGGCCGGTAGGGCTCCGAATCGGATTCGGCTTTACCGGATCCGATTCGGAGCCCTGTTTCCCGACCGAATCGTACGCGGTCCGGCCGAGCGAGTACGATGCGAGTCGCCGACCGACTCGTCCGGGCGTCCCAACCGCTCCGACCGACTCGTTCCCGGCTCGAACCACACCGACCGACTCGCTCGGACTCGACTCGCACCGCGCAATGGAGACGTTCCCCGGCCGGGTAAGTACGATGCGCGCCGCGAGCAGTCCGACCGATCCGCGCACTCCGGCTCGAAAGAGCTGTCGGAGCCGTACTTTGGGGGTCCGTGTCAGACCCCCCTGTACGCGTAGCCGCGCGAGTCGCACACAGGGGGGACCCATGGGTCCCCACTACCTGTGCGTGTACGGCGCGAATCGCTTCGCCGCGTACCCGCTGTAGGGGGCACACTTGTCCGACTCGCACCCATTGAGTCAATGGGAGCCCGCGTACGCGTTATACGACCGGCTCCCATTGACTTCAATGGGAGTCCGACCGACTCGGGTCCGATGGCATACGTGCGCATCGTACTCGTTCGGTCGGACTGCACGGGTCCGATTCGGTCGGAAATCTCTCCGGGTCCGGCTCGGTCGGAGAAATTTCCGGCCCGAATCGGAATCGACCCCAATGCGTTTAGAATAATTGACATCACTATAAAGCAAAATAAGAACAGCAGGAATCAGTTGCTGCAAATCACTGCTTCGGGATCCACAGCCAATGGGAAACACAAATGTTGCACTGCACCTTGAGGTTCCTGCGGCGGGGTGCAGGGATTAACACCACCTCACATTTCCCTATGGGAGCATGTACTATGGCCGGCTTGTTCGGTCGCATCATAATGAGGAGGTCGGGACCACCGTCCAGAGGTCGGTCGGTCCTGTTTCCGAGACGGTGTCAGGCGGATGCAAGTCTGCCCGACATCTGATAGGTGCCTTTTGGCTGTCTGCATATCATCCACTATAGTTCAATGTGCGCAGAATAACCATTTTTGTGATTTTTGAAAACTGGACTCGATTTGGGATTCTCCGGGAATAATGTGTTTGTTTTAGTCTTCTTTTCAAGCAGGGCTATGCTTGTTTTGGGTTTTATAGGAGTGAAAACAGAAGCAGTAGATAAGCAGCAGCAAACAGAGAGCACGGAGCAACAGGGAATCTGGGTAACAGAAGGGGGGTGCTTACACTAGGCACTTGGGGGCTGATTAGGATGGCGGGCGGACGTGTCAGAAACGGGACCGCCCGTACTATAAGCACTACAATGCGATCGCCACCACGGTGGTCGCAATGCCTATCTTTTGCATTGCGGTGGTGCTGCTGGCTGCAGCACCCGTCGCAATGCAAAAATGGGACACTTTACATATCCCTGCACTACGGCAGGCACATGGTGCCTGCTACATGGTTCAGGGATATGTAGGGGGGCACCATAGGTGCCCCCAAAACCCAAAACGGACGCCTAGGTGGGCAAGGGGGCACGCTACGGGCCCCCAGTGTCCCTTTCCACCTGCCTTTTCATGGCAGGTTCACTGTCATGAAAGGGCGGGTGGTAAGGAACATTGTAATGCCTATGGCGGTGCCTGGCAGGCACCACCACCATTGTAGGCATTACTCCGCCTCCAACGGACCCCGTGGTCGGTCTTTCTGACTGCCACACATCCTCCCGCCATTGTAATATGGCAGGCAGAAAACATCGTTACGATGGCGGTGGGACCGCCACCGGCGGGCTGTCAGCGGAGGTCCCACCATCATCGTAATAGGGCCCTTGGTGTCAAGGACATAGTGCTTTTTTGGCTACTTACAGATGGTAAATTGGGATGGGCATAGAGAGATATAGGATATGGGGCACAGAGAAAAGGCCACCCTCAGGACAGGTAAATAATACCCCTGAGTAATTGGACTGGAGACAGAGTGGGGGCTAGGACCAGAGTGAGGGAGCAATGAGTATTGAGTTCATAGTGGTGTGGAGTAATTGGACTGAAGAGAGAGAGGCAGCTAGGACCAGAGTGAGGGAGCAATGAGTATTGCGTTCTTAGGGGTGTGGTGAGACCGAATATTGAGTTAGAAATATCCAGTGATAGTAATATCAGATCAAAGATAGCGTGGAAGGGAAATATTGAGTGCAAGAATATCGTTGTCAAGAATATCGAATTTAAGGTAAGTAATATTGATTTGTAATTTTTAAAATGAATTTAATTTATTAATAAATACATTTTAAGAGACTTTTTATGTGAAATAATATTGCATTCAATTTTTAATATTGTTTGCAATATTATTATGATGTTTTACATTTTCAGAAATATTTTAATTTTCATTGTTTGTTTAAATTTAATATAGTACATTTTAAATATTTATTTTTAATATTTTTATTTTGCTTTTAAAATTAGTTTTTGTAGACATTTTATTTGTTTGTAATGTAGTACTGACTGTAGTGGGAATAAGATATTTATTTAAATTTTAAAATCCCACATTTTCCCTACTGTTGCACTGACTGAAGTGGGAATAGTACATTTTACCCCTCTGCAATCCAACACTTTCCCTACTGTTGTAATGAATGGAGTGGAAATAGTGTATTTTACTCCTCTGCAATCCAACACTTTCCCTGCTTTTGCACTGACTGGAGTGGGAATAGTAAATGTTACCCCTCCGCAATCCAGCACTATCCCTACTTTTGCACTGACTGGAGTGGGAATAGCAAAGTTTACCACTAAGCAATTCAACACTTTCCCTATTGTTGCGTTGAGTGTAGTGGGAATTGTAATTGATTTTTTGGTTAATTATTAATTTTATTGTTGTGTTATTTGTAGTGGGATTAGTAGTGTAGTATTTTGCACTGTTATATTTTATGTAATTTTATTTTTATTGTAGTTAGAGTATTAGAGTATTAAATATTATTGTTGGGTAACGTAAAATGTTTTATTTAGTATTAAAATGTTTTTTTAATGTAGCGTGAAATTTAAATGTATTTATTTAAATTTTTTATATTTTATGTTGTTATAATTTTTATAATTATGGGTTTGATTTATTATAATAATATTTATATTTTACAATCTTTTTGTTTGTAAATTATTCTTAAATAAATTGAAAGAAATGTGTGTTGTTTAATTTTTATTTAAAATTAATTGTGTTTCCTTTTAATGTAATATTTAATGTTTTTGGCATATTTAAACATGTCTACTTTTTAAAATAATATATCATTTACAATTTTCTAAATTATAATATTACTTGAAATATTCGTTTTTCATATATATATATATATATATATATATATATATATATATATATATATATATATATATATATATATCCTCCGAGTTGGTTCAGCCTTGTCGGGACATGGCAGCGCTCCTCATGGGTGCGTAACCCCGCGGCAGAACCACGCCGCTCCAAACCATTTCACAATCCTCTCCTAACAGGAAAGGACAAACGGGTCGCACTCCCGTAGAATTTTGCAACTTAGATTTATTTTCTCCTTACATCAAACGGGAACACAGGCAACAAGATCTACGCGTTTCGGTATTACCCAATACCTTGTTCACGATCTCAGGCATATACTTGTGAGCATTGTTTAAATGTTTAAACTTCACTTACATCACTTCCTGTTTGTGATCACAAGAGCCCCTGTGATTTATGGGAGTTGTAGTGACATACATTTTTCGCTTTTTTTCCTTTTTTTTATATAAACATGTTATTCTAATTTCATCTTTAACTTTTTAGTACCAAAAACAAATAAAGTGAAAAGATTTATAGAAAGGTGAATTTAAAAGAGATTTAGACGTTAAAATGTTTTTCTTTTACAAATGTCCCCATTTTTTTCGGCAGTCCATTGTTAACTTTATTCCCTCCAGTGGGTCTTGTAATTAATCCTTTGTTATTTTTATACACAACTTTTCTTCCTTTCTGATTGGGGTGTATACTTTTCATTTTTCTTTTTTTCTTTTTCAAAGTCCATCAGTTTTATCATATCTTTTCTCGAATCTCATGAATTTTTATTCCTATTTTCATTCCTTTCGTATACCTTTATATCCTTGCCCAGGGAAATTAATTTCACTTTTATAAATGGATATACAGTTCTTCCGATTGGTTGAGGCCATGTGGTGTTAACGTTCGTAAATTGAGGATATGTCGTGATTCCTTCTGACGTAGGAGTTTTTCCCGATTTCCCCCACGTTCATTCACTGGTACTGTTTCAATTCCGTAAAACTTTAAACTTTTCCAATCACTTTGATGGTACTGCTCCATATGCTTTGCTATGGCATTTGATCTGTCTTTATTTGTTGTAGCTCTGACATGTTCCATTACTCTTTTCTTTAGAGCACAAATTGTGCTGCCCACATATTTTAATTTACATGGGCATTCTATTACATACACGGTGAATTGCGTTTTGCATGTTATTAATTCCCTTATTTCCCAGGTTTTATTATTGGCTAATTTGATTTCCTTGGTTGGTTTAGCTATCTGGCAGACCTTGCAGGTATGGCACTTTATAAATCCTTTGGTGTTTAGCCATGATTTATCTTTCTTTTTCCCTTTGAAATGACTATGTATTAGTCGATCTTTTAGGTTTTTTGCCCTCCGATAGGTAATTGTTGGATGTTTTCCAACCAATTTTCCCACAGTGTCGTCCATTTGTAGAATTCTCCAATTCTTTTTCAAGATTTTGATTATTTCTTTGTTTTCATATGAATAATCCATAATCAGCCTAATGGGTTCTGGGTCTGTTGTTTCTATGTTCTTTTCTTTTCTTTGGATCAGGCATTCATCACGTGTCTTAGCATTAGTTTTTTGCCAACATCTTTTCACAACATTTTGGTTGTATTTTCTTTTTTTGAATCTGTCCGCAGTTATCTTGCTGTGTTTATAGATATATATGCTACCACCCTCGCACATAAAGTACAAAGAATGAAGCACTCACGGGGGCGAGTCCAAACGTTTATTCCGGGACTCACATTACAACCAGACGCGTTTCGGCAGTCGCCTTTCTCGATGGTGATCAGGCGCGCCGGAAACGGCCATTGTTTATGTGTCAATTATTTCCTGTATCCCAACATGGTTAACAACAGCAAAAACGGACTGCGTGTCTAATAGAAAAACATACCGCCATCTTATAACATGTGAAGTCCATGTATTCATATACATTTTATAAATATAAAACGCTATACAATTTACGTTTGTGATAACGAAAGCTTCCGTGTACAAGTAATTTACCCAGTACATTTCTATTGGTATTATCGTACCACTTCTTACTACATTTAGACATAGATTGCCAAGAGTCTACAAAAAATCATCATATTGCGCTCACAAATGGGCAAATCATCGACTCTATAATAGCTTTCTTCTCACAAACAGTATATTTAAATGTCAAGGTAAAAATGATAAAAGCAAAATGCAAAATATTCCGTTTCCAGAATAATATAGTGCCTCCGATCTCAATAGATCAATATATCACTAGCTCCCAAAAATCCGGAATACAAATTGAGGGTCACCATAAAGATCTCGCCCTGAATGGGCATGCCCTTCGACATTCATAATATTATGGACTTCAACACAGTGCAATATTTCATCTTATAGGGCTTCATCACCCCTCATGTTTGTTATCCAAAGGATATATATCAAAGAAACTATCGAAAATAAACTATCGAAAACATTTAGGTTCATATCATACACATCAGAAATTCATGTCAAATGTTCTTCAATTTTTGCAATTTTAATAACAGTTCAAATTGACAAGTCGAAATTGTAACGTCAACAACCAGTTTCCGTACAAAAATCGATACTGTGCAAAAGATATTCCAGAGATTATTGTTCCAGCTGACAACCAAAGATACCCCTCTTAGTTCCCCAAATGTACAGTAAGTTCCTCATTGCTGTTTAAACCTTGCGGTATTCTAATTTGGAGATCTATGATATGTCTTGATTCCAGTCTTCTGAGACTCGTTATTCTATCACCCCCCTGGGGATGTAATGGTACATGATCCAAAGCAAAGAAAGTCAATAGATCCCTATTGCTATTGTGTTTAGACATAAAATGCCTCGCCACCGGGTATGACATATCACAATTCCTAATTGCCCTAGTGTGTTCCAAGATACGCATCTTGGTCTGATGTATGGTACTCCCTATGTACTTGAGTCCACAAGGGCAAATAAGGCAGTATACGGTGTATGGAGTACTGCATGTGATGAATCTCCTAATGGACCTAGGTTTTTCCAAGCCTGGTACGTTATATGTCAATACTCGTTTACTTCCTATGCACGCTTTGCATTTCCCACAAGGGAAGAACCCGTGCAGGTCTGTCCCAAATGGCTTTTGTGCTGTTGTTTTGGTCATGTGACTGCTTGTAAGTGAATCTCTTAAGGCCCTGGCTTTTCTAAATGTCAACATTGGGCCTGCTGGAATGTCTGTTCCTATCACTGGATCCATCTTTAGCAGATTCCAGTTCTTTCTCAGGATAGTTCTAAGTTCACCTGCTCCTTCTGAAAATGTAGTTATCATACGGAACTTACATGTGTTGGGTTTTCTAGGTGCCTGTTCATGTAGCAGTCTGGTTCTAGATATGGAGTTCACTTTCTGCAACGCCCCAATCAATGTTTGTTCCCCATATCCGCGGGCTCTGAATCTCTCCAGGCAATGACCAGAATGAATCTGGAAATCCTCCTCCCTAGTGTTGTTTCTTTTGATTCTCAGCAGCTCCCCGTAGGGGATACTGCCGATCAATTTAGGAGGGTGACTGCTGGAGGCATGTAATATCGAATTGCCCGCTGTGGGCTTACGATACAGGTTAGTACATAATTTTCGATTTATTACACATACCTCTAGATCCAGAAAATTAACTGAGGTGGAACTCATATCTGCACTAAATCTTAGGTTCACGTTATTTTGATTGAGTATGTCTAAATATGCTAGGGCTGTTTCTTTTGACCCCCTCCACACCATAAACAGGTCATCTATATATCTGTACCAGGCAATTATATTCCTGGTCCAGATGATGTTAGTATCCGCCCAGGCTACCTGCTCCTCCCACCAGCCAACGAACAAGTTCGCATAGCTGGGAGTGAAGCAGGTGCCCATGGCTGTCCTGATACCTGTCTGTAATGTTGCTCTTGGTACAGAAAAATGTTGTTATGCAAGCAAAAACCCAAAAGTTCGAGTAACATATCATTATGCTTTGTAAACTTCAGTGGTCAGTTCTGCAAAAAATATTGAACCGCCTGTAACCCCTTCTCGTGCATGATACAAGTGTATAAACTGGTGATGTCCATCACTATCATGTTGTCGCCCTCCTCCAATTGTACCCCATCTATGCGAAGCAAAAAATCCTTGGTATCTTTCACATATGATTTCAAAGATACCACAAAGTCAGCCAGAAAATAATCTAAGTACACGACAAGGGTTCCAGAAGACTACCTTGCGAGGAGACAATAGGTCTCCCCGGAGGAGTGTTCACATCCTTATGGACCTTGGGCAAGTGGTAAAAGCTAGGTGTAATCGGATTTAGATCCCTTAGGAACAAGTATTCCTCCGTCTCAAGCATGCCTTCATCATACCACTTCCTCAATAACGCATGACAGTTTGTGATGCTCAAAATATATGTGCTTTTACTCACTGTTTCATAATTAAGAGTATCAGACAATTGACGTAGGGCCTCATGATTGTATGCCTCATACGTCTGAAGCACAACATTTCTGCCCTTATCAGAGGGCTTACACACAATATTTGTGTCCATTTTAATGCTGTTAATTGCCTGATATTGCTCCTGAGTAAAGTTATGTTTAGTCTTCTTTTTGATTGACATATTCTTCCGTGTTCTAAGATTCATCAAATCTTTAATTACAGCGTCCGAGAACATATCAATAATATCGTTGGTCATTTGAGGCAAAAAAGTAGATACAGGTTTCAAGGGGGTAGTTACACTCCGTTGTTCAATGCCCAGTACTGATGTCGATCCCTTCGATTCACATGGGCCACTAATCTCTTCGCTTAGATCCTCTAGCGCTTGTAATGCTGGACAATCATGTCCTGTCAGGAGATCTGTGGCCAGGGATTGATCTCCTGTTCTCTTAGTTTGCTATTTCATAGGTCTTAGTTTAAAAAATGTGTGTAATTTAATTTTTCTCACAAACCGAAATAGGTCAATCCTCGTCTGGGTGTACTCGAGTTTCTTCTGTGGACAAAAGTTGAGTCCCAACTTTAATACTGACTCTTCGCATTGTGTCAGATTACGTGGTGTTAAATTAATGATGGTAAGATTATCTTCTGTCATTGGTGCTAACGTCGTTTGGTAAACTTCTTTTTGCTCCTGGTTACCGGAGGTGACCTGCTTCCTTTTGCGCCATTGCCCCCCTCTCCTTGTTGGTCTCCTCTTTTTGATTCGGGGCGTTTCCCTCTGTTGCCTTTCTGCCATGATTGGCGGATGAGACGAAATTCGTCCTGAAAAGGGGATTTCTTGGGAACCAAGCTCGAGGCACCTCCACTTTCCTCTCCGAACTCCTCCAGATCAGTTGCCTCGGATTCCGTGGTATCTTGTTGGTCAACGATCTGAGCCATTGGTTTCGTTTGAAGGGCCCTGCGTGGTGCGTCATATTTTTTCGCAAAAGTAAGCACTCGGCCGAGTGCATAGTCACGCTCATCACGCTCGAATTTCTCTTGTTTTCGTTGCTTGATTTTACTCTCATAATTTCTGAGACGCTTTTGCATCTGTTGCCTTAATTCATCTTGTCTGTTTTTGTCGCTGTCCTTCGCAATTTCTATTTCCAGATCTTCAATGGCTTTACGTGCCTTATCGCGGTCGCTCCACGCAAATTTGATGAAGATTCCCAGCATCCCCTTGCATGAACTCGCTGTATGCTCATCCCACTCCTCAAGCAATTGCGGGTCAGGGTTTTCGTATGCCGGCACAGTGTATATGCGGAGTCCTCTGGGGATTCTCTCTACTTCCACATAGTGCTGCAGTGACGTTGCCTCCCACCATTTGCGGATCTCATGCTCATGCAACCTTTCCAGCGTAATGAATTGAGATGCCAGTGTAGATGTCACCTGTCCTCCTCCTTGAATTTTTGATGTTCCTAATCCTCACTTCACATGACCAAAACAACAGCACAAAAGCCATTTGGGAAAGACCTGCACGGGTTCTTCCCTTGTGGGAAATGCAAAGCGTGCATAGGAAGTAAACGAGTATTGACATATAACGTACCAGGCTTGGAAAAACCTAGGTCCATTAGGAGATTCATCACATGCAGTACTCCATACACCGTATACTGCCTTATTTGCCCTTGTGGACTCAAGTACATAGGGAGTACCATACATCAGACCAAGATGCGTATCTTGGAACACACTAGGGCAATTAAGAATTGTGATAGGTCATACCCGGTGGCGAGGCATTTTATGTCTAAACACAATAGCAATAGGGATCTATTGACTTTCTTTGCTTTGGATCATGTACCATTACATCCCCAGGGGGGTGATAGAATAACGAGTCTCAGAAGACTGGAATCAAGACATATCATAGATCTCCAAACTAGAATACCACAAGGTTTAAACAGCAATGAGGAACTTACTGTACATTTGGGGAACTAAGAGGGGTATCTTTGGTTGTCAGCTGGAACAATAATCTCTGGAATATCTTTTGCACAGTATCGATTTTTGTACGGAAACTGGTTGTTGACGTTACAATTTCGACTTGTCAATTTGAACTGTTTTTAAAATTGCCAAAATTGAAGAACATTTGACATGAATTTCTGATGTGTATGATATGAACCTAAATGTTTTCGATAGTTTATTTTCGATAGTTTCTTTGATATATATCCTTTGGTTAACAAACATGAGGGGTGATGAAGCCCTATAAGATGAAATATTGCACTGTGTTGAAGTCCATAATATTATGAATGTCGAAGGGCATGCCCATTCAGGGCGAGATCTTTATGGTGACCCTCAATTTGTATTCCGGATTTTTGGGAGCTAGTGATATATTGATCTATTGAGATCGGAGGCACTATATTATTCTGGAAACGGAATATTTTGCATTTTGCTTTTATCATTTTTACCTTGACATTTAAATATACTGTTTGTGAGAAGAAAGCTATTATAGAGTCGATAATTTGCCCATTTGTGGGCGCAATATGATGATTTTTTGTAGACTCTGGGCAATCTATGTCTAAATGTAGTAAGAAGTGGTATGATAATACCAATAGAAATGTACTGGGTAAATTACTTGTACACGGAAGCTTTCGTTATCACAAACGTACAATGTATAGCCTTTTATATTTATAAAATGTATATGAATACATGGACTTCGCATGTTATAAGATGGCGGTATGTTTTTCTATTAGAAATGCAGTCCGTTTTTGCTGTTGTTAACCATGTTGGGATACAGGAAATGATTGACATATAAACAATGGCCGTTTCCGGCGCGCCTGATCACCATCGAGAAAGGCGACTGCCGAAACGCGTCTGGTTGCAATGTGAGTCCCGGAATAAACGTTTGGACTCGCCCCCGTGAGTGCTTCATTCTTTGTACTTTATGTGCGAGGCTGGTAGCATTTATATTTGCGGGCACATCTCCTGCATGGAAGCACCCGTCCATGAGTGCACGGATAACGGATGCACACTCTGGAGCTGTGATATATATATATATATATATTGACTGCAAACACTTCTATAACGAGACCGGAACCCGTGGGAGGTGGTGCACGCACCGGGGGAGTACCCGATAATCCAAATAACCAAGTTCGTTTCGTGACGCGAAATAAGTGCACTCTCAGGACACAATCCAAATGAAGTTCAGGTAGTTTATTCCACTCTAACGCAATACGTTTTGGCAGTTACGGGTGACACGTAAGCAAGGCGTAACTGCCGAAACGCGTTGCGTTAGAGTGGAATAAACTACCTGAACTTCATGTGGATTGTGTCCTGAGAGTGCACTTATTTCGCATCGCGAAACGAACTTGGTTATATATGATCAAGGCCCGGGGCAGGGCTGAAACGCGTCATGGCTGTAGAGGTGTTTGGGGAAAAATAAAAAGACATTGCTAAGATTCGTGGTCCGTGCTCCGTTTTTGAAAAAGAATCAAGGCGCAGCGGAGTTTTCTGGATATATATATATATATATATATCACGATCTGTCACTTACCAAGCCGGATGGCAGGCCGAACGTCGAGTGCACCTTTGAAGCTGAAAGGCACTTTGTTGGATATTATATTGTACACGGCCGCCTTGCCGTGAAAGGAGCACCATCCCCTGAAGAGGAGAGGCTGTGGGTTGGAACTGGTCTCAACCCAGTCAGCGCGTGAAGCCAGTGCAAATTATGATCGCTTTGTGACTCCTCATCCTACTTAAGGAAGAAATATTGTTTTAAAGAAATGGTTTGCTACGGAACCCACTCAGGGTATAATATGAACTTTCCAAACGGGACTACTCTTCCCAGCATGCACCAAATTTTTACATGCACTTAGCACAGCCCAAGGGGGGCCGTTAACCAATGGAAAGCATGCCAAGTATAATTGAATAATGGAAAACCTCCGTGTGACCCATGAACAGCCTATGAATAAGAGGCAAGTCCGCCTTGAAACGCGTCAGGCACTATAAATGTAAGAGGCAAAACGAAGCGATCTGTCACTTACCAAGCCGGATGGCAGGCCGAACGTCGAGTGTACCTTTGAAGCTGAAAGGCACTTTGTTGGATATCATATTGTACACGGCCGCCTTGCCGTGAAAGGAGCACCATCCCCTGAAGAGGAGAGGCTGTGGGTTGGAACTGGTCTCAACCCAGTCAGCGCGTGAAGCCAGTGCAAATTATGATCGCTTTGTGACTCCTCATCCTACTTAAGGAAGAAATATTGTTTTAAAGAAATGGTTTGCTACGGAACCCACTCAGGGTATAATATGAACTTGCCAGACGGGACTACTCTTCCCAGCATGCACCACATTTTTACATGCACTTAGCACAGCCCAAGGGGGGCCATTAACCAATGGAAAGCATGCCAAGTATAATTGAATAATGGAAAACCTCCGTGTGACCCATGAACAGCCTATGAATAAGAGGCAAGTCCGCCTTGAAACGCGTCAGGCACTATAAATGAAAGAGGCAAAACGAAGTGATCTGTCACTTACCAAGCCGGATGGCAGGCCGAACGTCGAATGCACCTTTGAAGCTGAAAGGCACTTTGTTGGATATCATATTGTACACGGCCGCCTTGCCGTGAAATGAGCACCATCCCCTGAAGAGGAGAGGCTGTGGGTTGGAACTGGTCTCAAACCAGTCAGCGCGTGAAGCCAGTGCAAATTATGATCGCTTTGTGACTCCTCATCTTACTTAAGGAAGAAATATTGTTTTAAAGAAATGGTTTGCTACGGAACCCACTCAGGGTATAATATGAACTTTCCAGACGGGACTACTCTTCCCAGCATGCACCAAATTTTTACATGCACTTAGCACAGCCCAAGGGGGGCCGTTAACCAATGGAAAGCATGCCAAGTATAATTGAATAATGGAAAACCTCCGTGTGACCCATGAACAGCCTATGAATAAGAGGCAAGTCCGCCTTGAAACGCGTCAGGCACTATAAATGAAAGAGGCAAAACGAAGCGATCTGTCACTTACCAAGCCGGATGGCAGGCCGAACGTCGAGTGCACCTTTGAAGCTGAAAGGCACTTTGTTGGATATCATATATATATCTATATATATAGATATATATATATTGCAGGTAACCTTTTTCCTCACGATTTACTCCTTCAAAAACCGGAAAACAGGAACGGACTCCTCTTATTTCGTGCAGATATTTATTTTATTTTATTTATTTTATTATGTGCTGTGCCGCCATGATGCGTTTCAGCCTATGCAGGCCTTGATCACATGATGCGCTGACAACACTTCCCCATTTTTAAAGTGCAAGTGCATATGATAGATATAAACAACAGACTGTCATATTATCGACAATATTTCGAAATTTGAAACAGCAGAATGACACCGTATGTAACAGATGGTTATCATTTTTCAACTCAATGTGCAAATAAGCGTGTATAAATTCAATTGTATAAATACAATAAATAATATACATGTAGCCACTAAGCCTGGGCAAAGCACTACGCTACGCTCGCGTAGTTTGCGAAGTTTGCGCTACTTCGCACTACGCGAATTGCACGTAGCACAGTGCAAACACGCGTAGCGTAGCGGTCATTTTTGCTTGCTCGCGGTCCTCAACGTCAAGTTGGCGACCGCGAGCAAGCAAAATGACTATCCCGGCGAGACTTTTCCTCGTTCGCGATCAGCAACATCAAGTTGCCGATCGCGAGCGTGGAAAAAACCTCCTGGCGAGATTCTCAACGCGGGAGGTCAGGTTTCTCATTGCGAGTGGTTGCGCATGCTTGCGACCGCTCGCGATGAGAAACTACCAGTCCGCGTTGAGAAGCTGCCGCTCGAGTAAAAATCTACTCGAGCGGCAGTAAAAGACAGCTCGCACTGTGCAAGATGCCGTTTTCAATGATTGCACAGTGCGGACAAGCATCCGGCACTGTGCAATCAGTGCGAACAGCATTTTGCACAGTGCACTACGCAGTTCGCGTAGCTACGCGTAGCTCGCGTAGTGCGAGGTGCACTTCACGTAGCTTCGCGTAGCGCAACTTCGCGGACTACGCCCAGGGTTAGTAGCCACTCCATAAAGTAATCCTGTTGACTAATAACTGTCGTATATGTTTGCAGTTTGCAACCCCAAGATGCCAATAGATGTGTATACTTTGATTTGTAAAAATACAATAAAATATAAATACATACACACTACATGGCTAGAAACAATTTGTTCAACTGGTAGCTGCCCTCATGTTTGTATTCTACAAACAATGAGGTGTTGTTGTTATACGGTTTTAAAGGGACATTCTGCCCCAGTGGGCTTAAACTCTGCTGTTCAACGACACTTAAGGTGCTAAAAAGTTTGTGCAAAATATCGCTAGTGTAAACCTTGTGAATAAACGACCCCTTAAGCTCTAAAGAGCTAGGTTACGTTATTATTAATGTGACAGTGCTGATAAAATATAAAAACTGTTATTTGATTTACAATTTTTTTTAAGGAAAGTGAAAGAAGCAGGGATTGTTCAGATGCAGCTATACTTTTTGTTTCCATGCCTTAATGCATATATAAGTTATTGGAGATATTGAGGCTGCTATCTGTTGATAGATTGCTTATTCTCAGCAAGTGCTGCATTACAACCATGTGTACAAATCCTCTGTGGTATTGAGTCCATTAGGGCTCTTGCTGTCCAGCTCTAATATATATTTGGTTTCGAGTTTTCTCAAGCGTGCCTCTCTGTCGCCTCCTCATCTTAACGGGGGAATCGAATCTATGACAAAATACTTTAGTTGTTGTGTGTCATTGCCATGCTTTTCCCTAAAGTGACGGGCCACTGGGTATGTTGTATCAGTGTTTGTTATGGCCCGTAAGTGCTGGAGGATCCTCTTGTGGACCTGCAGTTTTGTGCTTCCCACATATATATATGTAGAAAATGTATCCACTTGCAAACAGAAGGGTACGGAGGAACTCCTCGGTGAGTATTTAAAAAAAAGCTTTATTTCAAGCACTAAAGAGTGACAAACTGTTAACGCGTTTCAACTGCACACAGCAGCCTTGATCACGACAGAGGGGGTCATTAGGATGGCGGGCGGACTTTAGTCCGCCCGCCATCCTCGCGGTGCTGGGACCAGCCGCCAGACGTGCGGTGGTCCCGCACCGCTGATTAGGATGCGACCGTCACCCTGGCGGTTGCATTGCCACATTTGACATTGCGGCGGGTGCTGCTTTCAGCAGCACCCGTCACAATGCCAAATTGAAATGTTATGCTTTCCCAAGCACAACGTGGCAGGCACCACGCGGTGCCTGCCACCTTGTGCATGGGAATGCAGGGGGGTACCATGGGTACCCCCCATGTGCACCCCACCCCCCCACCCCCCCAGGGGGCCCGCAACGGGCCCCCAATGTACATCCCCGCCAGCCTTTCCATGGCGGCATCGCCGCCATGGAAAAGCCTTTTGAACCAGGCAATGCCAAATTGACATGTTGTGCTTTCCCATGCACAACTTGGCAGGCACCACGCGGTGCCTGCCACCTTGTGCATGGGAATGCAGGGGGGTACCATGGGTACCCCCCATGTGCACCCCCACCCCCCCAGGGGGCCCACAACGGGCCCCCAATGTACATCCCCGCCAGGCTTTTGAACCAGGCATCATAATATGGATGGCGGTGCCTTCTAGGCACCGCCACCATATTGTGACTCAGCTCTGCCCGGCTGGCAATCGGAACGATTGTCGACCGGCGGAAAAGCTGCGGACGCACTTTGCGTCTGCCGCGATACCCGCACCATAATAATATGGCGGGGGTAAATCCAGTTGGGATGGTGGGCGGATCGCCACCGTCGAGCCGGTGGTGGCGATCCGCCCGCCATCCTAATCAGTGCGCCATCTTTTGGTGCAATAAATAATGACGTGCGTAGTAAACATAAAATACATCCTCAAGTTAGGGGAAGAAGTAAGATAGACATGTAGTCAATTGCATTGATATCCAAACAAAGGGAATAATATTCACTTACATAAAAATGTCATTCATTTTTCAAAAATGAAACACAAAAATACATATATGTCACATTAGAGGTCTCCTGCTATAAACCTACAGTAGACCATTCATTTAAATTTCAGTGCAACTTCATGAATATTGAATTAAAAACAATGGTCATCCCTATAAAAGCTTTCATTAGGAATTGTATATATAAAAAGCAGGTAAGAGTATGAAAATAATTGCACGAGTATAATACCCCTTAAGATCACATCTTGTTTGTAAATATATATATGTTTGTGTGTTTACATTTTTCAAAGTAATTCATTTTGTTATATTTGTTAAAATATCCTTTTAAATATATTTTATTTATTATAAATTCATGTTAGTATTTAATATATGTTTATTTTAAATTATATATATTTAAAAATCGATATTTGATACAGCTATATTATTGTAAACAATATTTTTTTTATATTTTGTACTTACCTTTTTAAGTATAGCAAGTCGATATGTTTGCATCCTATATTTTTCCCTCGATATTTTTGAGGTCGATATGCTGTCAGTGAACTAAAGGGGGTGGCAATGCTGGTGACAACTAAGGAGGCATCTGCTGCACAGAGCTTGGGGGCACCTAGGGAGTATTTGGACATGGCATTTGTAGAGTGTGGTAAGCCATTAGATGGGGTATGGAGTGGTAGGGGCACCCAAATGTTTGGATATGAAGAGGACAACTGGGCAATAGTAAGTGGAAATCATTGAGCACAAATAAAGGGCAAGTAGCGTTGCCATACAGAAAGGGGGAACCTGAGACACAGGCGATCCTGGTGATCCAAAGGAACATGGAGACGGAGAATCCCACACAGCAACAATGTGGACAGATCCATCACCTTTCATACTTCCACATGCATGGCTTAAAAGGAACCTAACACCTCATCCTCACCAATCATCTGAAAATAATAGTTAACTCTCCAGTTGTTTCAAGGAATGACGTCAGAAATGCTATTTTAGCAGGAGTTCCAGAAACATCCTTCATTCCACTCAGAGCTGTTTTAAACTTAGCTGCAAGACTGGTTCACGTCACAGGTATATATGCCTGCAATACCCTATATATGCCAACATTTTAGAAGAGGAAAGTGGGAGATTTACGTAAAATAATCCGGAGACTGTATTTCTCCCATTGACTTCTGTTGAGGCCGGAATCGGGTCTATTGTCATGTATGGGACTTGCAACTGTGCTGCTGCAGGATCGGATATTAGAAATGCAAATATACATTTTTTTTCCTCTTGCCTGTTGGGAGTGCGGATAAAGCGCTATGGCAGGCAGAGAGAGTGTGACAAAGGAGCAGGTGCACACTCAGGGTCACACAAGACAAGTCCCTGTCGCCAGAAGCCTGCAGAGGAATCAGGTTTTTGGATGTAAGAATCGGCAGGCGGGACACTAGCCTTGTAATCGGTAGTCTCCCGCCTGAATCAGGTGGGTTGGCATTTATGATACGCCCTTACTTTGAATCCTCCAATAACAACCACAGCCAGATCACGTCCAAAATCTGCCTTCTCCTGCAGACAGCCATTCATGAAAACACCTCTCCTTCTGTAGCCTTTTGACTCATTCTCTCTGGTGTTTCAAAGGGCCGCAGAAGTCAGAAAACCCTTCTTTTAGAACCGCCTAAGTTCAGGACAGCAACAGCCAGTGGCAGTTTCTCCCCAAGGGCGTCGGGGCTCCGCCCCCGTTACATTCAACCAAAAGTGCTCGTATTTTATTTTATAAAAAAAATACCCATTTTTTGTAGTCTTTTAATATTACTGCTATTAGAAGTGAACACAGGGCACTGTCTGCCCCACTCGCTGCTGCCGTGACAGTGGCCATGTGGAGTTTGGATGCATGTCACGTAACGTGACTGACTCTCTGCATGCTCCTGGGGCGGTCCCAAAGAAGCCTAAGTGTTTGCCGGCTGAGAACCTCACAGCCCTGAAGGCTGGAATGTCATCAGCTCGGCAAAGACCTAGCTGCAAGGCGCAGTCTCCACCCCTGATAGCGTGGAGGTAAAGTTAGCCCCGGGCGTTTTAAAACAAGCCCGGGATCGCTAACCCTCCATGTCAATCAGAGAGTGGAGAGCTTTTTACCCCACCCTTTCACAACTCATTACAGAACGTGGTGAGACCCACCCTGTGACGAGTTGGGAAAGGGGTGTGGCAGGCGGGAAGCCAAGGAATCGAGTCTGCGCAGACTCGACCTCAGACTGCTTCCCGCCGTGAGTCTGCACTCTCCACTGTGGTGGAACTTACTGGAAGCCATTTGATTTACTGCGGCATCATTATTCGACTCCAGCAAGACGGACTTGACTTCATTTAGAGCAGACTTCGACTCGAGTTCAGAGACAGACATTACTGCAGTCCCCCAGGTTGCTGTCCGGAGTACGACTGGACTGGACTAAAGTAAACTCCGGAGTCAGCAGTTCACCAGCCCAGGTAAGGCCCATGTGGGCATTTTTTAAAGTTATATAAGCCAGTTTACTAGGGCTTTGCACTACTGCAGCTTGCTTCCCTCTGCTCGCTTCCCTCTGCTAGCGGCTGCACAGCAACAGGCAGGGAGGCTGGAATGTCAGAATTTGAAACGCCTCCTTTGAAATTTGGAGCGCACACCACTACAGCTGGTAAAATTATTTTTAAATGGCAACACCAATCCTCAGAGAGTTCGTGCTGCCCCTACGCGCTGCCCTCACGGTATGGGGAAATTAAGCTCACGACAGGCAGAGTGCTAGCCTCTCAAAACTGTTTTCCCAGGCGTGTTCACCAATTCACAATTGAATTGCCACAGTAATCTCTGGCCCACACCTTAATCACCACTCTGCCTCCCCGGAGACACTTCGCTTAAAACCAAAGCCAGCGAGAAAGCTCAGTGAGCTGAACGGTTGACGCTGTCACAGTGCAGTTTACCTCCGGTCGTGAGTTTGAACCCCGGTAAAGCAGAATAAGTCTTACCGTACATCGTTACACTGAGTCACCTAAATTAGGAAACAATAACATCTGCTGTTTACAGTGCATAGAAATAGCATACGTTTGGTATTTAGCACTACATTCAAAAGAAGGGCTTATTAACATGCTTTATGGTCGGAGTACGTTATCGAGTGCTCCTGTCACCATCTTGCATTTCACTCCTTGGTGTCCCATTGTTGATATCGTGTTTCGCATAGATAGTGCTCTTTGAACCAGAAAGCCCCCCGGTGCCAGGTCCCAGGCTGTACAGCACAGAGTTGGTGATGGCCAACAGCTTGGATCACTATGAGCCACTGGTAATCGCTGGGTGTGCACGAGCCTAAAAACCACGATTGCATCCGAACTGCTTGGCCGTGTCACCACTGGAAGGGAAGAAATACTGTTGCTTGTGCCAACCTCACTTCACAGGAGACGGATGTTTATAGAACAGTCTATTTCCCAGGTTTTCTGAATGGAAATATCCTCAAAAATACATCCTAGCTGTTTTTGATAGGTTCTCAGTGACAAACAAAGAAGACCATATTGTCATAATCTGTTCCAAAATGCATACTGTTTAGTTCTTCTGTGAGTATTTAGTCATTTATTAATTTTATATCACTTACAAAATCTCCAAATATGTATGTTTCAAATAAAAATTCATTGTACATCAATATTTTCAAAATTACTTGCTTATCAAAATAGTCTTTATATTTTCTCAAAACACATCCACCCCATACATATCTACTTACATGATCTCATTCATCCCAAACTCAAACTATAATCTCCCACTGAAAACCTCACAACACTCCAACATTAGATGTATATATACAAAAAGCATTAATGTTCAGGGAGGCCAGACAAAACCGCGTTTCGGTGGAAATATTTCTTTAGAGACACCTTCATCGGGACACTTCCTGATGTCTTCGAACATAGAGCAGTATTTCTGATTTCGAGTAGATAGATCTGTTATTAAAAATGTATCTTGTTAGCCATATGTTAATGGCAGTGGGACATTTTCAGACCGAATGGAATATCGTATTCTGCATTGCTAATTTATAGCATAATTAAAAATGCGTTATTTTTCATGACACTCTCGGCTGTGGTGATTGTCAGTGCTGCAGGGGTGGCTGTGATTACGTGTTCCCTCGCGCGCTTTACCCAGTGTCTTGCCGGGAGAAATCATGGCCTCTCAACCAGAACATCCCGCGCTGCACCCTGCCTGTCGGCGTTGGCTGTTGGCTCTGTTTTGTCGAATCTAGGCTGCTTTAGAAATGGTGGAATGTGGGTTTAAGTCTGCGAAAAAGGCTTTTTTTTCCAAAAACATTATAATCCACTGGGGTGTTGTCCGTATGCTTGTGTGTAAATGGAATACCTAAACTTGATTATTCAGACGAAATCCAAGTCCAGTACATGAGGTATTTTTAAGTACTTTATTTGCCTCGGCCTCTAAGCCATTTAAGGCTATTGTCTCCTATAAACTGAGAAAATGGGCTGGATTTGGTTTGAAGGAGTCTTTAGTCGTCTGCAATTGTCCTTTACTCGAGGACTGGGAGAGAAACGAGCTGCAAGTGTTAACGTTTGCAACCCTCGAGGGATTAGGTTTTAACGTGTTTTTGTACACATTCAGGATGCATTCAACTCTTTCCATTAAAGACTGCTGTTTGATTTCAGTGGACCTTCACCTGGTTGAGTTTGTTCTCACTGTATAAGACGATGCTAAAAGCTCGGCCAGATAGGCCATATATTCCATGGGGCATTTCCCCAGCAGGTTCCGGAGTAATTGGCTATTTTTTTTTTAAAGGCACAGGGCCACTGCTGGTGCCACTCTGTAAACTTCTCCAGCTACCTGAGGTTAACTTCAGCAGAGAGGGAGAGAAGGTGGGAAACAGAAAAAATGGACGGAAAGAGAGAGAGAGCGGGGCTGCTTTGATGATTTTTGCAAGGGGGGGCTTTTGGTTCCTAGGTCAGGGCTGCGTAAAAGAATGGAACAAATGGTTAAAAAGACGAAAGGATGGCCAAGACATGAGCTCAATCTTGTGAAAGTATCGGTGACGTCAGGTATGACAATAGAAACAAGACTAAGCTAATCATTTTTCCCGAGCTTGCAATGATGGCATGCGGTAGTTTTGTTTGTTGCTTTCAATGGTCCCATTAAACATTCAGTGCTGGCGCCCCCAAAGCAAGGCCTTCCGCACCCGTCCACGTGTAGATCACACAAGGCGCCATTCCCCGACTCTATCTGATTCCAACAGGCACCTAACCTATATGAAGGAGCATCTCTTTTACTTCCGCCCCCCAGGTCAGTCATGCAAATACTGCGGTATAGGCCAACCTTGCTCTCCCTATTCATTTCTATGCTATGACTATGGTTTCAACCCCATATCAGGTGGTTAGATGCAAGACAGAGTTACTCTAGACCTGTAGAACAGAAATCTTTCCAGCCTACTCCAGGTCCTAACCATGACTGTATTAGCCCAGTGAAATTCTCCTGATGGCCTCTGGTTTGTTTGAGTTCTAGTAAACAATTAGCTTGAGATGTGTTACAGGTGAGAAACACTTGGAGGGCCTGTTTCCGTTGGTTGTATGTGCTTGGCTTGGGGGTCATTTTGCAAGCAGACTAGTTTGAGGATTGGGCACATTTTTGATTTCATTCTTATGTTTTCTTCACACTTGTGCTTC
Organism: Calotriton arnoldi; assembly: GCA_963921515.1. Taxonomy (NCBI): domain Eukaryota; kingdom Metazoa; phylum Chordata; class Amphibia; order Caudata; family Salamandridae; genus Calotriton; species Calotriton arnoldi. The sequence continues at coordinate 249,546 of CAWUFW010008115.1, read as the reverse complement.
AAAATGCTATATTTTGATCCCCCTTTTTTCAAAAATTTGCAGTAAATATGTGGTGTAAAACTACCATTTGAATCCACTTTTTTCAAAATTTTCTTGCGGGGGGAGAACCCCCACCCGCACCCTCCCTTTGCAGGTCGGGCTCGCTCGATTGTTGCATTTGGGTACAACTTTTTATGGCCCACCACTTTCAAAATTCACCAGCCGCCACTGGCAACAGCACAGAAACAATGAGGCCCAAACTCGTTTAAATGGGCACTGGGCATTTTAGGCCATTTTACTGGTGGGCTGGCAGAGTGGGGGCTGGTTTTATTGCTGGCGGGGGCTGGGCTGGTTGCTGGAGGCCGGGCCTGCATGAAGCACTTCAGCGCTCTACAGACAATACATAACAAATGGTTTTAAAGCATGCCTAGTCAAATCATGCTCGCTTCAAAAACATTTGTTTCTGCATTTGGTTGGTTCCGGTCTCCTGCAGGGCCGCCAGGAGCAGCACTGACCTTCTAGTGAGTCAGTGTGAAAGAGGCTCAGAGTCCAGTACAGATATAAAGACTCTTCGAAATTCAAAACAGTGTATTTCTTTCAAACATGACAGTTGAAACAAATTTCATTTTAGTAGATTATACCATTGCATTGAGGACAATTGTTAGAAGTGATTCTAATCATAAACTTGCAAAATTCATGCCCCTTCACCACTGCCCTTACAGTGATGCTATAAGCGAACCAAGAGTGAAGTCAGCTGTCTTTTGTCCCCTATGTGTGACCTAGGGCAGCGATTCTTAACCTGTGGTCCATGAACCCCTTGGGGTCCTCGGAGCCTTCTCCCGTGACTGCTTAGAAAATTAAGTAATTTTAACAGGTTGCTACAAGTGGGCGTGTGCCAGGCAAAAGAAGTCCAAGACACTCTTGTAGTATGTAACGCCTTTATTTCCAATTAATATTTCCCAAATGTTAATGACACATTCAGCTCAGCCAACGCGTTTCGTTCTCTCACGGAGGACTTCATCAGGGCTTAAGTAAAACGTAGTGAAACCTCGATAACAACAAGCAGATAGGGTCCAAAGTAAGCGCTCCAGTGTATTGTGCTGGACGCACAAGGGAATTCCCAGGGCTAAGTAATGCCCAAAAGCGAAGATCAGAATGATCGGTCCAAGCGTGACAGTCTCTGTAAACACGTTACATACTACAAGACTTCTTTTGCCTGGCTCACGCCCACTTGTAGCTGCATTTTCAGGATCTGGGACACAGAGGCACCACGTAACGACTGGTGCCGGGGTTTCAGTGCGCAGGACTTTCGAATTGAGGAAACTGGCGTGAGGTGCAGAACCATCAGTCCACCGTTTAAGCTTTGTTCTTTGTAATATTAAAAAGGTTAATAAAGTGTATTTAAATAACAGACCAAATGTGAAACTGGAAATTTTAAATCTTTCGGTAAATGTGAAGGAATAATGAAATTGGACTTTAAAATTAAGTTGGTATCCTCAGATTGATTTGTGGGATAATGAAAGTACATCAGACAAAATATAAAAAGCTCAAATCTTCCCATTAAAATTAAAATTTTGTTTTTTTCTTATTTGTTTGTGAATTAAATAAAATATTTAATAATTTGTGTATAGTTTTGTGGTTCAAATCATTGAAATTGCTTAGTTTGAGGTCGCTGGCTTCCAGTAATGACTCAGTGGTGGTCCCCGGATTCCAATAGTTATTCAGCAGGGGTCTCTGGATTCCAGTATTGATTAAGTGGGGGTCCACAGAAGTCAAACATTTAAGACCCACTGGTCTATGGTGTTACTATAAATGAATAGTACATTATTTTGTTTTTGTGCAGCAATAACTCTGGACTGATATATTTAAAGGCGTTCTCATGTGATGATAAAGGAAAAGGAGGCACTTGAAAAAAAACTATTTGCATAGGATCACACAATGTGATCAATTGGAAGCTGTGATTGATGCAAAGTTTCCTGGTTTCACATGGTTATCTCTTTCCCCCATTTTAGATCAGAGCTTTATGCTTTGTATTTAATTCTGTGAGGCACTAAATCAGCACACTGTATTAAATACCTCTGGGATATGCATGTTTCTCAAGAATTGGTGGACGTAGTGTTTGGGAAGGGTGATGGTATGTGGGCATATGAGAAACAGATGGAGGGGTGCCTGGGTGCAAATAGTTGTAGAGTAATCAGTGGCTGGATTCAGCCTGAAGCAGTGGGAGCATTATAATAGGGGGAAATAGATGGACAAAGAGGCAGGAGTAGATTGAGGACACTGATAAGCTCATTCCGAGATTAGCAGGAGTAACACTGTTTTATTCTTGCTCTTTAATTTACCAATACCACAGGAATTTATAATTCAGGTATGTACAATACCACAGTATTCTGAGTTTGCAGGGGTGCCATAGGATATGGGGATTTGGGGCTCGATTACGATGGCGGACGGACTTCAATCCGTCCGCCATTGTTTCGTATTTGGGACCACACGCCTACTAAGTGACGGTCCCACAGGGCAAATTAGGATGCGACCGCTACCATGGCAGTCGCATCGCCCATGTTTTGTGTTGCGGTGGGTGCTGGGCTCTTCAGCACCCACGGCAGTACAAAACAAACACCCCACACAAATCCCTGCACTACGTGGCAGGCACCATGCGGTTCAGGTCCCGTGTCTGTATGCCAGCCTTTTCATGGCAAGTTCACCGCCATGAAAGTGCCGGCAGGAAGAAACATCGTAATGCCTATGGCGGTGCCTGGTAGGCACCGCCACCATTGTAGGCATTACTCTCTGATGGAAGGAGCCCATCGGATCCGTGGCAGTCGGTCTTTCCGACCGCCACACAGCCGCCCACCATCCAAATGTGGCGGGTGGTAAAGTTGGTTAAGATGGCGGGGAGACCGTCACTGACAGCCTGTCGGTGACGGTCTCCGCGCCATTGCAATCAGGCCCATAGTGCTTGAATCAGCTACTGAATCCAATTCCTGTAGAAATTTGCATTCTTCTCTTTCCCCCCCCCCACACTAAAATTTCACAGGGGGCTTACTCTGCACGCCTTGTAAATCATGTTCATCGAGAAATATAGTTTCCAGCAGACTCAGGACTTGCACTAACCTTGGATGAAACCGTTAGCCATATGCAGTAGCAGCTGTAGTGGAAGGAACATTACATTGGAGTAATTCAGATGATAAAAAGCCTAGGGGTACTGAGAGGTGCCATAGTGGTACAGAGAGTGGTGATCTGGTAAAGATTGGTGCACCTTGAGCCATTTAAAAGAGGCAGATGTAATGAGGTACTGTACCTGCAGCACTGGAGGAAGCAGCTGGGATATAGAGCACCAAGGTAAAAAGGCAAACTGGGTGCACAGAAGTATAATGAATGGGACAGCCAGTGTAGAGCGAGAAGGCATCTGAGGCTCTTAGAAGATGGGGTGTGAGTCATCTTGTTTAGGGGCATGGGAAGGTTTGCAGGAAACAGAGGGGAAAAGCTGCAAAAGAAGGTGGGTCATTTTTGATTTAATAGTTTGGATTGGATAGAGTATATACTCCGTTCAGTGGATAGTGCAGAAGATAAGATTGACCCCTCACCACTACCTACTCATAACACTCCTGGATCTGATAAGAAAATGTCTCAAAGAAAGAGGACTTTGCCTGAGTGCTGGAAAAAGAAGATCTAAGGACTCCTAACTCCTGCTGGCACCCAGGGACTGGAACTCCTCTTCAAGACTGAAGAGATTGGCCTCCTGCCTTCCTGCTTCAGGGCCACGGATTGGAGAAGGACTCCTGACTCCAAGACTGCAAAGCTGCACACTGAGGACTGGACCCTGCATGAGCCCTCATTGGAAAGAGATCTGGTGTCTAGAAGCCTTCCTTGAAAAACTGAGGGCTGCAGCAGTGAACTTTCCAAGAAGTTGAAGAAAAATGGGAAGAATTAGAACAAGGTTCTAAGGCTTCCCTTGGAAGGGCAAACCCTCTGCGTGCAAGAAAACTAGGTTCTTCCTGTTCAGAGATTTTTGCCTCGCTGAAAACTGTCTTAGTGGGACCTTGCAGTGAAGGTACCCACCCTTGTTGAACGCTGCCCATTTACAGCTTCCAGCCTAGCCCTGCTGGTGGGTTTTGAAAGCCAAAAAAGCAACTATGGGGCATATTTATAAGCCCCTATCGCCACAGGAACGTCACTTTTAGTGACGTTCCTGTGGTGATAAACCCTTCAACTTATTTACAAGGCGACGTTAAGCCACTTAATGTGGCTTAATGGCACCTTTTAAATAAGGCCCCCTTTCACGCTACACTTAGCGTGAAAGAGGCGTGCAATGTGTGTTGTGGTGGGCGTTCCGCCGCAACACCCATTGATTTTGACGCTGCCCCCTTTTTACAAGGGTGGCGTAAATAGGAGGCATCACCAAAATTAAGACCAGGGAAAGCCTGCTCTTAACATGGTGAACCGAGGAGAAATTATTTATTTCTCCTCGTTTTTGCTGTTTCTATGTGTGATGCATTGTGCAAGAATGCAAGTCTTTTCTAAGTTGTGTACGTACAGGATAGCAAAGTTACTTGCAAAACATGCGCCCATGGAAATACCTTTGACTTGTAGGTAAAAGGAGTCCTTGTATAAGAAGTAATTATTGCTGAGGGCAATTTTGAGTAAGTCCATTACAAATTCAGTTGGGATGCGGGTGGGTTTAGGTCGGGCATCCAAAAGATTTTGAATGATCAATAGGCCATCGTCATGTGGGATATTTGTGTATAGAGACTCAATGTCTAGGCCCACCATCAAGTCAGTATCGGTATTGAATGGTCTGTCCTCTATGAGGTTAATGAGGTCAGTATTGTCTCGTATGAATGTATCCGTAGAAGGAACAAATTCCTTGATAATGGCATCTATATATTTGCCCAGTGGCTCAAGGATAGAGCCACACCCAGAGACTATTGGTCAGCCTGGAGAGCTGACAGCATCCTTATGTATCTTTGGTAGTACATAATGGCTGGGGTCCGTGGATGTGGGTTGTTTAGGAAAGAATGTTCCTTTTCTGTTATGATGTTCTGCAATCTGGCTTGATTAGTCACTGTTTGTATTTTAGAACGAATATCAGTTAAGGGGTCAGAGGCTAAAGTGCGATAGTGAGAAATATTAGATAGTTGTCTCATTATCTCCACATCGTATTTCTCTATGTCAATAATGACAATTCCGTCACCTCTATCAGCTGGTTTTATCACAATATTTGAGTTGTCTTTTAGATTGAGTAGTGCCTGTTTTTCTGCAAGGGTAAGATTCTAAGGAACAAACTCAAATTTGTTTTTTATTCCCATGATTTCGTGAAGAACTAGTCTTTCAAAGGTCAAACCTTTGTGGAATTTGACCACTCCGGTGACCAACAATATTCTTATTCTATCCCCTTTTTATTCTTCCCATTGTACAGCACCGACAAATTCCTTTTTATCTGGTCCTGAAGATGACTTGAATTGATCACTGGTCGAAACGTCGTCAACCACCCAGCGCAACTTTTGGCGCACTTTTGATTGTATATTTTCCTTGTGCCGTTTTTGCTATTTTCCTTGCCTTACTTGTCACTTGCACCATTCACTTATCTGCACGAGCACAGTTGTGCACAAGATTCTATGGGTTACACCCACATTTAATGTAAATAGTGTTTTTTTGTATTCATTTTTCCTAAATATAGACTGCTCCTTACATTTTCCAAAAGACCATTGATGTCTCCTTGATTCCTCCTTTCTGCAATTACTGTGCATGTTTTATATAATTGTCTGTGAATACCCCTGTGGAGACGTATGCTATAACACTAGTCACCCAGGTCTCAACTGGGTTTACGTGTACCCTCCTGTTGTTTTTTACTGAGTGGAATAGAGTGGCATAGATTGCAGTTGCACAGAGTAGATTGCTTCAGCATAGAGTGCAGTGGTATAGAGTAGAGTGTCGTAGAGAGCAGTGGTGCAGGGTAAATTAGAGTGGATTGGCGTAGAGTACAGTGGCATAGAGTGGAGCGATGCAGAGTGGAGGGGCATAGGGTTCAGTGGTGGAGAGAGCAGTGTTGCTGAATAGAGTGACATAGAGTGCAGTGGCACAGAGTGGAGTGATGCAGAGTAGAGTAGAGTGGTGTAGAGTGCATTGGCATAGAGTAGAATGGAGCAGTGGCACAGAATGGCATAGAGTGCAGTAGCATAGAGTGCAGTGCCGTAGAGTGGCACAGAGTGCAGTGGCATAGAGTGCCGTCATGCAGAGTGCAGTGGTGTAGAATGCAGTGGCTTACAGTGCAGTGGCATAGAGTGGTGCAGAGTAGAGTGGGACAGAGAGTAGTGGCATAGAGCATAGTGGTGCAGAGTAGAATAGAGTGGTGTAGAGTGTTGAGGCGTAGAGCTCAATGGTGTAGAGTGACATAGCGTGCAGTGGCATAGAATAGAATATTGTAGGGTATAGTGGCGCAAAGTGCAGTGGTGCAAAGTATTTGGCAGAGGTACAGTGGCCTACTGTGCATTGGTTTTGAGTAAGGTGGTGTACAGTGAATTGGCATAGAGTGCAGTTGTTTAAAGTATAGTGACGTAGCGTAGAGGCGTAGAGTGGAGTAGTGCATAGCGCAGTGGCATAGAGTAGATTGTTTCAGAGTAGAGTGAAGTGGAGTGGAGTGGCACAGGGTAGAGCATAGTGGTGCAGGGTAGAGGGCAGTGCCAAAGAGTAGTAGCGTAGAGCACAGTGACGCAGAGTTGAGTGGCACAGAGTAGAGTGGCGCATCGTTGAATGCAGTCCCATCGAGAAGAGTGGCATGGAGTAGAGTGGTGTAAAGTGCAGTGGCGTAGAGTAGATTGTTTCAGAGTAGAGTGAAGTGGTGTAGAGTGGAGTGGTGCAGAGTAGAGTGGAGTGAAATAGAGTAGTGGCATAGAGTGCATTGGCGTAGAGTGCAGTGTTGCAGAGTGGAGTAGAGTGGACTGGTGCTGAGTAAAGTAGCCTAGACTGGAGGGGTGTAGAGTGCCATTGCATAGGGGAGAGTGGTGCAGAGTAGAGTAGAGAGGCTTAGAATGCAGTGGCATAGAGTGCAGTGTCTGAGTGCAGTGGTTCACAGTATATTAGAGTTGTGTAGAGTTCATTGGCATAGAGTGCAGTAGAGTGGCATAGAGTGGTGCAGATTAGAGTGGCATAGAGTTCAGTAGCAGAGAGTGCAGTGCTGCAGAGTAGAGTATTTTACAGTGCAGTGGTGCAGAGTAGAGTGGCGTGGAGTGCATTTGTGTAGAGTGCAGTGGCGTACAGTGGTACAGAGTAAAGTGACATAGAGTGCAGTGGAATAGAGTAGAGTGGCATAGACTGCAGTGACATAGAGTATAGTAGAGTGACGTAAAGTGCAGTGGTGCAGAGTAGCTTGGCATAGAGTCTAGTGACGTAGAAAGTATTGGTTTTGCGTAAAGTGGCATTGAGTGCAGTGGCGTAGAGTGCAGTGTCAGAGTGTAGTGGCGTGGTGTGGAGTGGCGTAGAGTGGAGTGGAATAGAGTGGAGTGGTGCAGAGTGGAATAGAGTGGTGTAGATTGCAGGGACATAGAGTTGATTGCTTCAGAGTAGAGTGAAGTGGAATAGAGTGCAGGGTTATAGAGTAGTGTTTTGTAGAGTGCAGTGGTGCAGAGTAGTTTCAAGTGGCTTAGAGTGCATTGGCATAGAGTACAGGGGCATAGAGTGGAGCAATGCAGAGTTCAGTGGTGTAGAGAGTTCAGTGGCGTAGAGTTGCATAAAGTAGAGTGAAGTGGCATAGAGTGCCATAAAGTAGAGTGGCATAAAGTAGAGTGCCAGAGAGTGCAGTGTTGCAGAGTATACTGCGTTAGAATGCAGTGTAATATAGTAGAGTGGCGTTCAGGGCATTGGCGTAGAGTGCAGTGGTGCAGAGTAGAGTGATGTACAGTACAGTGGTCAAGAGTAGAATAGAGTGGCATAGAGTGCAGTGACGCAGAGTTGAATAGAGTGGTGTAGAGTGCAGTGACAGAGTACAATGGTGTAGAGTGCAATAGTGCAGACTAGATTGGTGTAGAGTGCATTGGTTTTTAGCAAAGTGGTGCAGAGTGTATTGGCATAGAGTGCAGTGGCATAGAGTGGTGAAGAATAGAGTAGAGTGGTGTAAAGTGCAGTGGAGTGGTGCTGAGTGCAGTGTCCCAATTGCAGTGGCATAGAGTAGATTGTTTCAGAGTAGAGTGCAGTAGTGCAGAGTAAATTAGAGTGGCATAGAGGGAATTGGCATAGACTGCCGTGGCATAGAGTGCAGTGTTGCAGAATAGGGTGGCATGGAGTGGTGCGGAGTGGTAGAGAGTGCAGTGGGGAAGAGTGCAGCAGTGCATAGTAGAGAGTCTGGGGTAGAGTGCATTAGTATAGAGTAGAGTGGAGTGGTGTAGAGTAGAGAGGCATAGAGTGGTGTGGTGCAGATAAGAGTGCAGTGACGCAGTGTGGACGGGAGTGGCGTAGTGTGGATTGGTGCAAAGTAAAGTGGTGTGGAGTGGTGGAGAGTAGAGTGGAGAGGGGTAACGTGGAGTATGCATGGTACGGTAGCATACTGTCATTACAGAGAACACTTCTTCAATTGAAATGACCATTACTTTTGCACTCACATACAGTTTTGCTGATAAAAGTATACAGCGCCCAAACGATCACGTGTGGAAATGCCATCACCCCATGTACTGATTTGATTGTCAGCACAGTTAATTTACAGACATGAAATTTTTTTTGTGTGCTTAAAAAAAAATAACATTGTACACCCTTCCTCAAGCAACCCCACTAGCTAGCATGATTGTCACATAAATCCTCTCATTTGAAGTCAGAGAAAGAAAAATAAACACCAAGCTCCCTGGAAGACACAGTCTGACATTTGATCTCTTTTTGAATGCACAGCAAATGTGACAAGATAAGAACAAGATTTATAAGCCTGTTTACAGAAAGTGAGTTTGTGGAGAATACAGTAGACAAAGGGCCAGATGCACGCTAAAAACCATGGGCCCATGTACAAACAGTATTTTGCGAGTCGCAAATAAATTGCGACTTGCAAAATGCTGTTTTGCGACTTGGTATTTGGAAGGGGCGTTCCCTTCCAAATAGCGACTCCATAGCCATGTACTAATGTTTTGCAACCGCAATTGCGGTCGCAAAACACTCGCAAATTACCACCCCGTTTTCCTTAAAGGAAAACAGGATGCATTTAAAAAAATGAAACGTTTTCGTTTCATTTTTAAGGCAGGCAGTGGTCCCTGGGACTACTGCCTGCCCTTAAAAATAATTTTGCATGCAATGGCAATGGGGAAGGGGTCCCGGCATGCAAAATTATTTTTAAGGGCAGGCAGTAGTCCCAGGGACCACTGCCTGCCCTTAAAAAATGAAACGAAAACGTTTCATTTTTTTTTTAAATGCATCCCGTTTTCCTTTAAGGAAAACGGGCTGCATTAAAAAAAAAAGCTGCTTTATTTAAAAGCAGTCCCAGACATGCTGGTCTGCTGAGCCCAGCAGGCCACCATCCCTGGGAGGGCCAGCCATTCCAAATGGGGTCGCAAAATGCGAGTGGCTCATTAATATTCCTGAGCCTCGCATTTTGCGACCCCATTGGGAATCGCAAACAGTGTCCAAAACACTGTTGTACATGCCAAATAGCGAGTCGCAAATTGCGAGTCGCAAAAGCGACGCAATTTGCGAGTCGCTATTTGGTAGGTCTACACATCTGGCCCAAAGTTTTGGCAATAGCAGGTACGAACTCAAGATGGACAGCCTAAAGCAAATAGAAAACCCTAAAAATGTGAGTTACAAACCACCACGCCAATGGTAAGCAACGGTGGGAATGCATTCCTAGGTCAACTTTTTGAATGTCCACAAGATGTCATTAGCGAAATCATGCGACCTAAAAAGGAAGGTGGGAACACAGCAGCTAGAGCTGGGAAGCAGAGAAAGCATTGTATTGAGATGCCTTAGAAGACACAGCAAGAATGGTTGTCTTGGTTCACTGAGTGGTAAATTTAGGAGTTCAGTTGGTGCTGTACCGGGTCTTCCTTAGACGAATGTTCTGCCATTGCTGAGTACAAGAGGCCTTGTGGTCTGGTAGATGACCTCGTGGTCATCTTCCAGAACTCATAAAAAACTAGTTACTGTTGTGACCTCTTCTAGCTTTCTCTTTGTGTATCCAGTGTGCCTTTGACTGGTGAGTTTTCGTGTGAAGGTTTTACATTTTCTATGCGTCACCTTTTGGCATCATATCTGCCACCAATATCAAACTTACAGGACTACCCCACTTAAACATATGGACATACAGAATTTGGAGTGAGAAACAGACAAATTATAGAGGATTTTCTACATTTTATTTGGCACCATTGCCCTATTAAGTGGGACTAGTAAATGAAAATCTAAAGTAACACGTTCTATAGGTTGACAGAATAGAATTGTGAACCCGCATTTCAATTGATTAACATTAACAATAGGACTCAATAATAGGTTTTTTTGGTCTTACAGTATAATTGTTAGTAATATGTTTTAACCTTTAACTTGGGTCCTGAGGGTGGTAACACTATCTGGGTTTTCGTGGATACACTAATTCTAACAGTCCTATTTTAATTAAGGGTGAATATATACATATTTCCTTTCTTATTAATAGCTCTAACTGGATGTTGAGTTTTTAAAAAGTTATTTGTGCAACACTCTACACTAGTTTTTTAACTCCCACACCCCTTTTTAGAGTAATCTTTATCAGCTCATCCTTGCTGCCAATGGAGCATCAAGTGTGCTAATGGAGGAACTTGAGGCCAGATGTACGACCCTCAGTGTTTGCAATTCGAAAGTTGCATTTTTTTGCGGATAGCAAACTGTGAGTCGCAAACACTGATGTACAACAGTGTCTGAGACACTGTTTGCGATTCCCAAATGGGTCGCAAAGGACCTGCCTTATCATTATTCATGAGGCAAGTCGCATTCCATTGGGAATGGCCAGCACTGACAGGGATGGTGGCCTGCTGGGGTCAGCAAACTACCAAGTCTGTGACTGCTTTTATTAACAAACCAGTTTAAAAAAAAAAAAAATGCAGCCGTTTCCTTAAAGGAAAACGGGTTGCATTTAAAAAATAAAAATGAAACGTTTCATTTTTTAAGAGCAAGCAGTGGTAAGCAAGCAGTGGTACTTGGGACTACTGCCTGCTCTTAAAAACATTTTTGCTTCCAATCACAACAGAGAAGGGGTCTCCTGGTCCCCCCTTCGCATTTGCGACTGGCTTACCACCAATTTGAAATTGGTGGTAAATGCGTTTGTTTTGCAACTCGCAAAACCTATTTTGCAAGTCGGTAACAGGTTACCGACTCGCAAAATAGGTTTGTTACATTCTACAACCCGTTTTAGAGGTTGCAAACGGGACAATTTCCTGTTTGTGACTGCTAAAAAGGTCGTACATCTGGCCCTTGGTTGCCCAATCTGAGTGCATTGGACAAACCATAGGGGTATCAATGGTAAAAGATAGAACCCATTGAAGGTCCTCACACCACTCATTCACTTGAGTTAAAAGCATATCCTTAAACTATTTATCTTTAGAGCCTCAACTTGGGATACACAACATGCCCCGAGCAAGTTTTACTCTGCATGATATACTACGCAGTACTTTGCGAGAGACTGTTCAGAGAAGTTCCTTCATTTGAAAACCTGACTGGTCCTGCGAATGCTCCGCCACACGACTTCTACTAAGCAATATGCAGTTAGCAGTCATGGAGACCCAATAGAAGCAAGCATGACAAAGCCAATAGGTCTCGCTTCTTTTGGTGACAAAACAGTCCACCAGTATACTAGTGGCACATGGAAGATGAGGCACTAGTTGTGAAACCCTACTGAATGTGTCTGTGTAAAAGTGACAAAGTGAAGAAAGGTTCAACATTTCTATGCGACACTGAAGAAGTAATCTATGAAAGCCTACCCTGCTGCATTCTGGGTTTGCATAGCAATAAAACCCATAAATTGGGGCATGTGTAACAGTACCACGCCAGCGAGGGTCCTGTATAAGAGTGACTGAGCAGAAACGTGTTGACTGTTAAATCTGGCAGACATGGTTTTAGTAGTGACACCTGAGAAAGGGGTGTAGCAATGGTATCATCCATGAGAGTGTGTTTGACAGAGAAGAAACCCCCCTTTAGAGGAAGTATTTTAATGGCTACAGTCTTCACTGGAGCTGTCTCTAGCTGAGGCAGTCAGAGGAGTGTTTTTCAAAGAAATGACATGCTAATTTTCTGAAAGGGGAAGTAGTGACTCTCTTGCAGTGTTCGGAAGTGGTGGTTTCTGGCTTCGTGTTCACTTGCAATCATCCCTTCTGAGCAGCAGCTGCGCCCAAAGCCATGCTGGGCCGAGGATGATTGGGCGCTGGACCGCAGCATTACCCCTGCTCCTTTTCGGTGAGTCTGTGACTGCTTGTTTGTGTTTCATCGCCTCATCAGGTGCAGTAAGCGCTATGTAAATGCAATTTACAATTACAATTTACATATGGCTGATTCTCAGCCTGGTTGAAGTTGTGTGATACTCTGTCATGCTAAATGGATTCCAAATCTGCTCAGAAAATCAGGGATACCACTTAGCTTTTTTCTAGAAATTCCAGATCCTACTCCCGGATTTCCTTTGGTTCCAAGGGCACTGACTTGACAACGCTGGACTAAGAGGTCATTGTGGGACTGGTAGGCACAGAAAGTAAAATTAGTTTTGGGCCATGTTTACTTTCTGTGCTTTTCATTTCTTGATCTTCGCTTCGCCCAACCGCAGCAACAAGACTGCAAAGAGATTTAAGATGGAACAAGAACTGAACCATCTACTGTCAGTGAATGACTGCATAATGTCACTTACAACCATATGCATTTTTATGAATAGACACAGATACAGATGATTTTGTTGTATGGCCTGTAGACATAACAGCTAAATCTAAATCAAATAAAGCACAAATATAAAATAGTCATATTTTAATTTTTTAATAGCATATGCTGAGAAAACATCTAATGAATCCAATTATGCTGGGACCACTAAAATCAGGTGCAAATCAAGCACCCGCTTATTTGCGATAGCGCAGACCTGTGTTTGTAGCCAATCAGAGGGGTGGCAAATAGCGACCTGCCTAAGTAATATTTATTAGTCATGTTGGTCTGTGATCCCCTGCAACTGGAGATGTTGCCTGCGACCTATTAGTACATAGGTTGCATCACAAACTTTCATGTTGGTCACAAAATGGTGTACAATATGCGGCCACTTTGCCTTATATCTCTGTTTATTCTCTTTACTTGGCAACATCTTCATTACCTCTGAAAATAGAGCTAGCTAGGGAATTTCAGAAGTACTAAAGGACAAGTCAATGGTGGCAACTGCTGCACACTAACATTTTTACTTGGCAACCATGCTCAGCTTTCTTCCCTGGTGCTCATAGAGGTAAATCCACTTTATTGGAAATACTAAAGGCCAGATGTACGACCGTTATTTGTGGTCGCAAAGGGGATTTCGGCCCCTTTGCGACCGCAAAATAGGTCAGCCCAATGTACTAACCCTATTTTGCGACTCGCTAACCTATTAGCGACTCGCTATTAGGAAGGGGCGTGCCAAACAGATTTATAATATAAATGCTCCATTCAATGAATTCCTCTTTCTCATCCCTAATCCCAACAATGCTACAAAATAATTATTCATTAATGCATAAAAACTCTGGCATAACTCACAAATCAGCCACATCGGCCAAATCACTTGGGGGCATATTTACAAGCCCCTATCACCACCACAACATCACTTGTCACGATGTTGTGCCGGCGATAGGGGATTCGCCTTATTTACAAGGCAGCGTTAAGCCACTCAACGTGGCTTAACGCTGCCTTGTAAATAAGGCACCCTTTCATGCTATACTTAGCGCAAAAGGGGAGTGCAATGGATGTTGCGGTGGGCGTTACACCGCAACACCCATTGTTTTTTACGCTGCCCCCTATTTACAAGGGTGGCGTAAATATGGGGCAGTGCCAAAATTAAGACCAGGGAAAACCTGGTCTTACCCTGACGCAAAGAGGAGAAATGTTTAATTTCTCCTAATTTTTGCTGTTTCCATGTGTGCTGTGTTGTGCAGCACACATGGAAACAGCAAAACGCTATTGATTGTTAATGTGCAGGAAGGTGTCCCTTTCTGCACATAAAAAAATGATATTTTGCAACTTCTATGTGTGCTGCATTAAGCAGCACACACAGAAGTTACAAAATGCCATTTAGGGGCACCTTCCTGCACAGAAACAATCTTCCCCTGCAACGCAGACACCCTTGCACTATGGTGCAAGGGTGCCTGCGTTAGTGCTAGGCAGCTAAATTTAGCGCCAGCAAAGGGGGAAAAGCAGGGCTGCACCATATTGTTGTAAATATGGTGCAGCCCTGTGTTTCAGAAGTGGTGGAGCATGGCGTTAAGCCAAGGAGGCTAACACTGCACTCCGTCACTTCTATTGTACATATGCCCCATGTTTCTTATTGAATAAGAACCTACACATTGAAGACTATATCCAAGCAATGGCCAAATCAAGAAGATTTCACTTAAAGTAAACGGGGAACTCAAAACACCAACATTTGGATCATGATTTCACTAGATGTTGACGTCCTAGCATCTCATTCGGATTATGGATCTGCCCTCCTTACTGCTGATCTCCCTAAACAATGCCCTGCCCTCTCAACAGAATTTCACTCCAGCCCACTCTGCTCTCCAATGTTTACCCAATTGTGGACTGGTCCTCGCTGAAAACAGAATGCCTTACAGGATACCTAGCCGAACAAATGGAGAACCCGGAAGGTTCATGTCGTCCTAGAAGTAGAAATAAATTCGCACTCGCCTTGATCCTTCTGAGGTAACACTTCAAGGATCGGAAATGACTGTTCAGTTTGCATCACAAATTCTGGATTTTAACAATGAAACATTTACAATGCCATGCAGAGTTTGGTGCATTGAGCACCACAATTCGCATGGTATTCCCCAAAACTTAAAATATGTGTAATTTGCTGCACCTGATTAAAACCGAAACTCAGGGTTTCAGATTTAATGAGGGGCAATACATTAAATCTAGCCCTCCAGAGCTCTCACAACCATGGCCTAAGTATTTAGAGTGCTATATAACTTCAGTACTGTAAGAATTGACAGGCTCGTGTAAAAATAAATGCAGATGTGTATGTAACTATCTATGTGTGTACCGTGAGTGAAGAGGGTGCTGGAAATGTTGCGTCACTTTCCACAGTGGCAAGGCTTAAAGGCTGGATGTTGCTTGAAAGTTGGTACCGTGTCAATAAGGCTTACTACCCCCCCGTCACATATTTTTCCTCGAAGATATTCTTAGCCCTGACCCCATTGGAAGGAAGATGGGCATGGGAGGGCGAACTTCAGGAGAGGTGGGTGCAGGGAGCACAGCCCACGAAGCCATTGGATTGTGTTTCCTCCATTTAATCCTCCTCCTACTCATTTGGTGTCTACGAAAAGGAGCCAAATGGTGGCCGAGGAGATGGCCTCGTTATTAATTGCAATTAGTATGAAAGGCTTGTCATTCCTACTTTGAAGAGACATTCAGGGCCTCATTTATGAGAAGTGGCGCATCGCTGCGTGAAAGCAGCGATGCGACACTTCTCAGTGTGCCCTCCTTGCAGCACCAATAATGCATCGTATTTACAGTATGACGCATCATGTCGCAAGGAATGACAGATACGTCAGTATTACTGACGTTTCTGTCGGCGCAAAAGTAGCGCATTGCTGGAGTTGTGTCGGAAGCGTGACGCAACTCCAGCAATGTTCCTTGCACAAGGGGCAAGCCCCATGTGAAAGGACCTGCGTCACCCTTATGCCTGCAGGGAGGCAGGCGTACGGTTTGGACGCATTGGCGTCCTAGAAGTAGCGCAGCGAAATCTCATAGATTTTACTGCGCCACTCCTACGACCCTTTCTTGCAGGGGAACGCCCACCCTGCATACATTACACCTGATGCTGGTATAATGTAGCGCAGGAGTTTACGAAGTGACACATCTGCCTAGATGTGTCACTTCGTAAATATGGCGCATTATTTACGCCGCCGCTGCGTCACTTAAAGTGACGCAAACGCAGCGCAAAAGTGACGCAGGTCTTCATGAAAAAAGCCCCTCAGTATTTTACTCTTATAGTTAAGTGACCGTCTTTTGGAAGTGGATAAAGCACTTATAGTTAGTGACATGGAATAAACTGCAGTCATAATTTAAGGCATCACACCTGAAAAACAGTAAGGGACAGATTTACAATAAACTAACGCAGCGCGGTGCAGCAAGTCATTTTGCTGCGCCGCGCTGCGTTAGTTTGGAAGCACAGGGATGCAACATATTTACAACAATATGTTGCATCTCTGTGCTTTCCCCTGCTCTGGCGCACAAACTGCTGCCATGCGCCGGCGCAGGCACCCTTGCACCATGGTGCAAGGATGCCTGCGTCATGGGGATGATTGTTTATGTGCAGGAAGGGTTCCCTTCCTGCACATAAAGAATCAGAAATGGCGTTTTACAACTTCTATGTGTGCTGCATTAGCACACATGGAACTTGTAAAACGTCTTTATTTAAAGGATTATTTATGTGCAGGAAGGGACACCTTCCTGCACATAAACAATCACCAGAGGTGATTTCCTCTTTTTATGTGTGCTGCAGAATGCAGCACGCATTGAAAGAGGAAAAATAAACGAGGAGAAATTAATGCATTTCTCCTCGTTGCACCTCCCTACGCCTCCCCTGGGGAGGCGTAGCATTCAGATGCATTTCCAGATTTACAATTTCTTGTAAATCTGGAAATGTGTCTGGTTCCATGGGTGTTGCGTGGGAACACCCACAGCAACACCCATGGAACGCCCCTTTCAAGTAAAGTGCTGCGTGTAAAGGGGTCGTATTTACAAGGACATGAAAAGCCACGCAGGGTGGCTTTTCCTGTCCTTGTAAATATGGGGCAGAAAAATGCGCTGCTGGTGCGTCACAAAAATTGATGCGCTGGCAGCGCAAGGGGCTTGTAAATCTGCCCCTAACTTATTGATGAAAACGTATTATAACATATTGGTTCTGAGCACCAAACCCTATTAAATCCATGAGAGCTTGAGAGTTGAGCATAAAGGAGTAACGCAAGTGAAAAGGTGTGTGAGGGTTGATGATAGGAGTGTGGTTCATGGGCCTGGTTGGGTTCATCCTGGTATGTTTACTTGTAATGGCCGGATGTCTCCATTATGGTTGGCACTGTTGGTGTGTCCAAGTTGTGCAGTCAAAGGATATGTGAGGGTGTTCAAGGTGATCGTTCATCTGGATGTTGGTGTGTGACGTATCTTGGTGGTTTGTGCTGTTGTGTGCAATGGATTAGCTGATTATATGGGATCTTTGTTGGTTGTTTGAAGCACGGTCTTTCTAATGTGTTCTATTGGATGTTTTGTGAGTGGTTCATCTTGAGGGTAAGTGATGTTTGAATTCTGTTGATAGCTGAATGTAGAGAATATTTGAGCTGTGTTGAAAGTTTGAAAGGTGTTATGTTTACTATGTTCTGTAAGATGTTTGTGTTTGTCATGTCTAGGTGGTAAGTGATCCTGGGAACACCATGATAGCCGATTGTGAGGATAATTTATACCCTGTGCTGTTATCCCATTCATCTATGCCTGCTTTCATAGGTGTGGTGGTGCTCCCTTATTCACTGGTGGTTGGTGATCTTTCAAAGTGGTAGGGCACAATATTTACCCCAAACTTCAGTGAGCTAAGCAGAGTTTGGGGGGTGGGAATTCTCCTGTGAGAATTAAAACGGGTTCGAACAATGCATTTTTTGGCACAATTTTGACATATATCTGCTCAAAAGCTATAGAATCTGAAAGGCCACTCATTAAATATTCAAGAACTTATATGCTGTGCCAAGTCAATGAAGCATGATGCTCCCCAGGAGTTGACCACTATTTTTCGAAATGTGTAGTGGGTGCTCTCCCAAAATATCAATAAGTAGCTTTGTTGTGCCAGTGCCTCCATATGAAAAGGGTGTCCGCCTGTGAAAAGAATTACATACAATATGTCAGCACCAGAATTTTGAAATTCCATCCATATACCTTTGGCGACTGCTGTGTCAAAAATGACCATCTGTATAACAGGGCCAGCATTTTGTAATGATTGCCAGTCCTTGGCTTTATATGCCTTGGTTGCCAAGAATTTTCTCTAGTATATCAGTGCCAGCATTTTGCCATGGGTGCATTTATGCCAAAAACTGCCTCAAATATGCCAGAGCAATCATTTTGCCATGGGTATCCCACATGCTAATAATGATGTACAGCATGCCACACCAGAATCTTTTCAGGTGTGTCCCATATGACAAGAATTACCTCTGGTGTGCTACAGTCAGGATTTTGCCATGGGTACAGTTATGCCAAGAATCACCTCCAACATGTCAGTGTCACCATTTTGCCATGTGTTCCTCATATGCCAAGAATTACCTAAAGTCTGCCAGGGCCAACAGCACACTCCCAAAGATAACAGGCTCACAAACACTAATTCACTCATGCTCACTTACATTTGACTTTGAATTTGAAAGATATTTCTAAGGTGCACAGTTAAAGGGGTCCTGGCGCTGAGCTAAAAGGTAGGCTGGCAGACCTAGGTTAATGGCACGGACATAGTCCATGGAGGAGGAAATGAGGGCATGGACTGTATTTTCTAAGCAGAAGGAGGCAAATATGGCAACATTTTGTGAATAGTTTGAACCATCACAAAACTCTTGGAAGCGACTGAAGCCATATGGGATCTGAGTTAAAGATCAGTGTAAAATACTACCCTCAGATTTCTGGCACAGAATGTGGGAGATGGTATTGGCCCAAGTTCTTTGGTCACCGCTTAGACCATTAATTAGGACTGTTGACATTGAAAAATAAAATCTCAGTTTTTCAGTAATAAGCTTCAGAAAGCTTTTAGTCATCCATTCAAAATGATCAACATGCAGGAGGCGAATTGACCCTTCACGTCTTCCAGATTGTTGAAGATTGAAACAACAATCTGGGTATCATCTGTGTTAGATTTGGGGGTCTCTAGTTGGCAGAGGTAGGTACCTTTGTCCAAATAGGGACCCTTGCGTCTAGTCAGGGAAAGTAGGTACACTCCTGAAATAACCCCTGCTCACGCTCTTGGTAGCTTGGCACGAGCAGACAGGCTTAGTTCAGAGGCAGTGTGTAAAGCATTTGTGAACACATACAGTAATCAAGTGACAACACTACAAATGGACACCACACAGGTTATATATTTATAAAAATAGGTATACTTTATATAGATTTATCACAAGACCATAAGCGACAAAAATAATCCACAGTACTGTCAAGAATGTTTAGTTCTGATCAAAAAGGCTTAATTCAAGGTTCTGTGCGAGTCGGTAGCCTCCTCCGGCTACGACGATGTCAAGAACAAACAGAATCTAACAAATCCAGCTGACAGCGTCGAGACGGGCCAACACAGCGTAGACAGACTCGGTCACAGTACCTTTTACTTGAAGCGGCAGGCACGGGCGTGCGAGCCGGATGGCTGTACGTCGCGGTCGCGATGCAAAATGGAAGCGTTGCAGGACGCGTTGTCCCTCGATGCGGTGCAGGCAGCGGCTCGTTGACGTCGTCGAGACGGAGTCGGTGAGACCAGGGCCGTGCGTTGCAGGGCGAGACGGTGCTTCGATGCGGTGCTGGCAGGTTGCGGTGCGGCGACGGAGCCGGATTCGGGAGCTGGCGTCGATCAGTCCGGACAGCGGTGTGAGTCGGGCGGTGCGTCGCGAAGCGTGCGAGCGGTGCCCAACTCCGGTGCGGTCACAGGACTCGAACTCAGCAGCAGTGACCGTGTCGGTCGGATCAGTTCGTTTCGGCGTAGCGAAGCGTTGCAGGACGAGTTGTCCCTCGATGCGGTGCAGGCAGCGGCTCGTTGTCGGAGTCGGTGAGACCAGGGCCGTGCGTTGCAGGGTGAGACGGTGCTTCGATGCGGTGCTTACAGGACACCGAGCCGGTCGTCAGAGTCGGTCACAGCTCCCTAACCCTGTAGCCACTTGTTAGAAATGGGATTTTTGGTAGGCTTGGGCGTGGGCCAAAGCCAGGCAAAAACCACCACTCTAGTCAGGATAAGGGAGTTACACGTCTAAAATAACCCCTGCTCACCCCCTTGGTAGCTTGGCACGAGCAGCCAGGCTTATCTTAGAGGCAGTGTGTAAAGCATTTGCACATAACCAACAGTAATACAGCGTAAGCACTACAAAAGGACACCACACCAGTTTAGAAAAATATCCAATATTTTTATATACTTAAGACAAGACCAAAAACGATAAAAATCCACAATACTATACTTAAAAGTTCACAGTTCCAAAAATACGCTGATTAAAAAGAGTTTCTTGTGTGGATAGCTCCGTCCGGGCTACCACGGCGTCGTGAACAACAAATCCAACAGTTCTGGCTGGTCGCGGGGTCGCGGGACAGCTACGGTGTCGGGAAGACCCGCAAACAGTACCTGTGAGAGATGCAGGGCGTTGAGGCCCTTGAAGTCACTTGCGTTGCAGGTCGAGCTCCTCTCTGATGGAATCAGGAGCGCTGGCACCGGTAGACATCTGGTGCTGCGGTGCGAAGCGCAGCAGTGCAGCGTGCGGTGACCCCAGGTCGCGGTGCGAGCAACGGCTCGGTGACGGCGTCAGATGGCGTAGTCGGTGAGACCAGGGTCGCGGTGCGAGATGAAGGCGGTGCTCGCCACGGTGCTAGCAGGTCACGGTGCAAGCAGCGTCGTCGTCGTTGCTGAAGCGCTGTCGTCGGCTGACGAACTGGAGTCGATGGCGCCGGCGTCAGTAGGCCAAGGTTGAAGTGCAGGATGAGGGTGGTGCGTCGTGTGACTTACGAGCGGTGCCCTCGAACCACGGTGCAAGCAGCGGCGTCGATTTCGGCGGGAAGTGGCGGCGTCAGGAAGGCCAAGGCGTCCTCGTGAAGCAAGGCGGTGCGGAGTGCGGTGCCCACAGGTCGCGGTGCGAGCAGCGGCTCGGTGGCGGCAACAACAGGCGTCGTTGGTGAGACCATGGTCGCGGTGCGGCACTGCGGCGGTGCTCTCTGCGGTGCCAAAGCTTCGGCGTGAAGCAAGGTGGTGCGGAGTGCGGTGCCCACAGGTCGCGGTGCAAGCAGCGGCTCAGTGGCGGCATCAACAGGCGTCGTCGGTGAGATCAGGGTTGCTGTGCGGCATTGCGGCGGTGCACTCTGCGGCGCCAAAGCTTCGGCGTGAAGCGAGGCGGTGCGGAGTACGGTGTCCACAGGTCACGGTGCAAGCAGCGGCTCGGTGGCGGCGTCAACAGGCGTCGTCGGTGAGACCAGGGTTGCGGTGCGGCATTGCGGCGGTGCTCTCTGAGGTGCCAAAGCTTCGGCGTGAAGCAAGGCGGTGCGGAGTGCGGTGCCCACAGGTCGCGGTGCAAGCAGCGGCTCGGTGTCGGCGTCAACAGGCATTGTCGGTGAGACCAGGGTTGCGGTGCGGCGTTGCGGAGGTGCTCTCTGCAGTGCCAAAGCTTCGGCGTGAAGCAAGGCGGTGCGGAGTGCGGTGCCCACAGGTCGCGGTGCAAGCAGCGGCTCAGTGTCGGCATCAACAGGCGTCGTCGGTGAGACCAAGGTTGCGGTGCGGCGTTGCGGCGGTGCCCTCTGCGGTGTCTTCAGGACACGGAGTCGGCAGCGGCGTCGTAGACGTCGTTGAGTTGGCGTTCTTCTTGCTGCAGCACAAAACACACAGTCCCCAGTGCTGCGGGTCGAAGAACTTGAAGTCTTTGCTGTTCCTGAGACTTCGTGAACAGGGGGCAAGCTCTACCTCAAGCCCTTGGAGAGACTCACAAATTAGGTTGCAGAAAGTCCAGTCCAGGCCTTTCACTGCCCAAGACAGAAGCAGCCACTGCAGGTCAGCCCAGCAAAGCAGTCGTTCCTTTTCGCAGCTTCTCTGGCTCTTCTTCTTGGCAGTCTTCTTGTCCAGATGAGTTCTAAAGTTCAGGGGTCTGGGACCCAGCATTTATGTCCCAAAATCCTTTGATCTCTTAGGCAGAGAGGGCCTGTGCCCAGTCAGGACCAGTTCTGCCTTCTCTGGTGTGAATTCCTGGCAGGAGGTGGAGACGGCATTTGTCAAAGGCAGAGCAGGCCCTTTGAGGTGCAAGGAAATCTCCTCCCCTTCCCCCATCGTAACCCAGGTCTCTTCAGCCCTTTCCTGACCTACCTAGACCATCTGGCGCCCCTCCTGCTCCCCCAGCCTTCTGTCATCCAAAACCCAGACAGGCAATCCACATTCCAGCAGAGGCACACGGGATGACTGAGCAAGAAAATACCTACTTTCTAAAAGTGGTATTTTCAAACACAGAATGTAAAAATCACCTTCACTAAAAGATGCATCTTTAGATTCTGAGTTCAGGCATACTAAATTCTATTTTCTTACCGAATTCCCTGGGCCAGTTATGTTTATAAGATGTTATAAACAAACCTCCCATTCTATCCTATGGGGAACTGGTAGCCTTGCAATAGTGAAAAACGAAATTGGCTGTAATTCACTATCAGGACATGCCACACACATCAGGGCATGTCCCACCTTTCACATACACTGCACCCTGCCCACAGGGGTACCTTGGGCCTACCTGAGGGGTGTCTGACATGTAAGAAAAGGGAAGGTTAGGGACCGGCCAGTGTGTGCACTGGCCAAGTCGACATGGGAGTACAAACTGCGCGCAGACTTCTGCAATGGCAGGTCAGAGTTACTGTTTTCAGGGCTACTCACGGGGTGGCACAACCAGTGCTGCAGGCCCCCGAGTAGCATTTGATTCACCAGCCCTGGCACACGCAGTGCACTTTACTAGGGGCTAACAGGTAAATCAAATATCCAATCATGGAAACACCCATCCATAACACAATTTACACAGAGAGCATATGCACTTTAGCACTGATTAGCAGTGGTAAAGTGCCCAGAGTCCTAAAACCAACAAAAACAGGGTCAAAAACAGGAGGCCAAAAAGCAAAAAGTCTGGGGGTAAACCCGCTGAAAAAGCCAAGTCTAACACCACTGAAACAGCATTTCCAGCAGCAATTCACAAGGCTGGTGAAGTCCACTGGTCCTGGGACTTCGGTCAGGGGGCAAGCTCTCTCTCAAGCCCTTGGAGATCCTTCACAAGTTGATGAAAGTCACAGCAAAGCAAAAGTTCCTTTCTCCTTTGGCAGTCAGGCAAACCACTGCAGGCCAATCCCCCAAGCAGCACTTCAGGCTTAGGGATAGTCTCTCCTCAGTTTCCTCTTGGTTCCGCTCCTCAGCAAAGGTTTCTTCTTGTTCCCAAAAAGTGATCTAATCTTCCTGGGGTCTGGGTGCCCCTCTTATACTCTGATTCTCTTTGTTCTCTGGAGGCAGAGAGGCCTGTGCCTAGTTCAAACCAGTTCTGTGCAGCTTTGGAGCACTCTGTGTACATGACTCCTTCTTTCCTTTCAGAATGTGGGGCAGGGTACTCAGACGCCCTGCAGTAGGTGGAGCCAGCATTGTGGAAGGCAGGCACAGCCCTATTCAGACCCAGATGCAACTCCTCCCTCCACTCTGGATGCAGATCTCTCTATTCAGCCCTGGGCTGCCTCATCCTGTCTCCTGTGGCCACCCCCAGACCCTGTAACGCACAACCCAGACACACAATACACAAGCTAGCAGAGGCAGGCTGGATAGTTAGGCAAGAAAATACCCACTTTCTAAAAGTGGTATTTTCAAACACAGAATGTTAAAATCAACTTCACTAAAAGATGCATTTTATCATTCTGAGTTCAGGCATACTAAACTCGAATTTCTACCTAGTTCCCTGAGTCAGGTAGGATTATAAGGTGTAATAATCAAACTGCCCATTCTGGCCTATGGGGAGCAGGTAGCCTTGCAATAGTGAAAAACGAAAATGGCTGTAATTCACTATTAGGACATGCCACACACACCAGGGCACGTCCTACCTTATACTTACAATGCACCCTGCCCTAGGGCCTGCTTTAGGGGTGACCAACATGCAGTAAAGGGAAGGTTTAGGGCCTGGTAAGTGGGTGCACTCACCAAGTCGACATGACAGCCCTAGGCTGCACACAGGCTCTGCAATGGCAGGCCTGAGACACATTTTACAAGCTGCTTCTGTGGGTGGCACAACCAGTGCTGCAAGCCCACCAGCAGCATTTGATTTACAAGCCCTGGGCACACTCAGTGCACTGTACTAGGGTCTGACAGTAATTCAAATAAGCCAAACATGGAGTCACTAATTCATCACACAATTTACAATAGGGAGCACTTGCACTTTGGCACTGATTAGCAGTGGCAAAGTGCCCATGAGCATCTAGTCCAGCAAAAACATATCGACAACAGTGGAGGCATTATGAAAAAATGGAAGGGAGACCCACAACAAGGATGCCAGGTCTAACAATCTGCATATGTCATGCATCAAAATCCACAGGATTTAATCAAAATCCCCACTTTTACATTCACTCACTCACTTTCATTCTCACTCACACTCGTTCTTGATCTGTGCCTCACTCTTGCTCCCTCATAGTGTATCATGCTCATTCTCTCTCATTCATTCTCACTCACACTCACATGCAGGCACCCTTACTCATTATCACTCACTCATTGTCTCTCACAGTTTTAATTAATCTCGCGCACCTACTCTGTCATTCACTCTGGCTCACTATTCATATTCACTATTTTTATTATAGGATAAGTGAATAATGTATTTACTATTGGTATAATGAAAGGGGCAGAAAACAAAGAGGGTGGAGCCCTGATCCACATAATGATGAGCCACCATCGCACTAGTTATAGCAATGATGAATCACCTACTGCATTTCCGGAAAGTGAAAGAGGTGTCTGTGTGGCTGGGAGAGGCGCTGCAGAAGAGGTTGGGTCCTGCACAATGCAGCTACAGGGACACAGTCATCTTTAGATATCCTAGGAAATGTGGAGACCTTCAGTTAAACAACCCTGTAAATTTGACTGAAATCCATGCTGGGGCATATGCTAGGAATATGCTCTTGGTTTATTTCTTCAGCTATGCGTTGTTCAAGGTTCACATAAATGATCAGATCAGGGGACAGAGAGACAGGGAGAATACGATTTGCCCAAGATCAAACAATTTGGTAAAGTTGGAGAGCTGAGAGTTTAAGGCAGCACTGCTTGTTCCAAAGGTTATTACTTTACCACCATATCACATTTTGGTGAATACATAATGACAGTGAGCACTATTTGTCACCCCTGCCACCACTGAGAAACTATCCAGTGTAGGTTTTTTTTTCAATTTTATCACAAATGTGCAGCTTTAACATTATTCTAAATGCTCCCATTCTTGGACAAAAATGGGAACAGAGGAGTAGGTTTAAAAGATAATTCTCCAAGAATACACAATTTAGCCAAACCAGGAGGCTGGGATTAAACACCAAGTTTACGAATAGCCTACTAGACCAAAACTGGGTTGGCAGTGATTCTGATTGAAATGCCAAGAGGCTACCTTCCCAGGGAATTTTTCGGTTTGGTGAGCCCTGTCTAGATTTATAATTCAATGATTCTTTCCAGCATATTTGTGTAAAGTGGTAAAGCCAGGATTAGATGTTGTGTGCAGAGGTGGGGTCTGCCCACTGCATTGAACTGCCCATTCTTCCATGGGCCCAGTCAAGGTGGTTTTAATAGCACTTACTACCTTTATTTTGCCTATTTCTAAGCCCCACCAATATTTTCATATAATATGAAAAAAGCTGAAGTACATTGTGAGACCTTTTCTTTAATCCTTGAGGTAGTAGGTGTTTACTGAGATGTGTCTGTGGTAGATCCTTTTCTTTAACATTGGTGTTTCATGTCTTAAGACTATTTCATTCCATTTGGCTGGTGGAGTTATACATTTTGTAAGAGTGTCTCTCCAAAGGAGCCAAACGTGAGCAGGCAAAGCTTACTCTAGGAGTTGGTAAAGGGGTTGGAACTCATATAAAATAGTTTTCAGTAACCAGACTCAAAAAGGTCTATATTGTCCGAGTGCTATCTATTAAAAGGGCCGGATTGAGAGGCGATGGTTATGAAATAAGCAAAAAATGCACTTGTAACTCATACCCATCCTGCTCCCTAACATCTTCTGATGTGTCCATGTGTGCAAAGTGTCTCCACATGCAGGGACAGATTTACGAACATGTCACACAACACAGCACTGCACCCAAAGTTGCTGCACTACATTGTGTGACAGGAAGAGAGCAGGAAACTGCCATATCGACAGAGATATGGCACTCCCCTCCTCTCTCCCTAGTACCGGGGCACAATCAGGCTACTGAGTGCCATGCACACACATTTGCACCACAGTGTCAGTGTGAGTCTAGTATAGGTTTTGTACTAGAAGGATACCCTTCCAGTACAAAATACTATGCTTAGACTAACGTTAAAACTGTTCCTACTTTGTATGTGTTCCGTACAGTGCAGCATACATGCAACGTGGGAAAAGTTAGAAGAAATAAAAGCATTTCTCTTCTTAACGCCTGTTTTCAAGTGATGTTAATAAATGGTGCCAAACCCTGTATTCTATTGTTAGCAGATAGGGTTTTGTGTCAAAATCCATGGTTGGTTATACAGGAATGCCCATGTACCACACATGGAACGCCCCCCTTGACGCAGAGTAACGCAAAGCAGCACTTTGCGCTGGTTTGGGTTACTTTTTCTCACAAATCAAAGCAAATATCAATTTGCGTGGGTCCGTAAGTCGTGAAAAGGATTTTGCATGGGGTCTGCATCATAAAAGTAATGCAAACCCTTTGTAAATGTGTCCCATAATGTCCCCTTGCAGGGAAAGTGTCTACACATGCACAAAGTGCCAGGTGAAGTGATGATGAAAAGTTGGTCACACTAGCACACAGCTATTTCCGTAAAATGCTACAAGGGAGAGGAGGTGGCGTTATAGCCAGATCTTCCGACTTTGGAACTTGGACACCAGGTTTGAGTCTCGGATTCAGCTCAACATTCTGTGGTTTCAGGCAAATCATTTAATCACCCAGTGCTCAAAAGACAAATCTGACCTTGTGTAATGTAACGGGTGCTCGTGTAAAGCGCTCCAATACCTTCGGGTGGATATAAAACTGCAACAAAAAAAACAATGCAACGAGGGATCCTTCTTGTCCACATAGTGTCCTCAGTTCATCTTCTCTCAGACATTGCACACAGCCTTCCGCTTTAAGAGGCCACAAACATGTTCTTCTACATTAACGAGCTGAGCACAGACCCTTCCCGTCACTCACACTGCAAGTAGCCCCCCCTCTCTTTATGCACAGTGCACACAACTCTTTCCCTCACGGGCACAGTGCACTGCTCTCCCTAGCACAAACTCTGCACGCTTCCCTCCTCCTCTTTTCTGCATATATTGTTTCACCTCAGAGACTTTGGCTCAGCAACACTTCCTCTCTTTGACATTGCACATAGCCACAGGACTGTTTGTCACTGCATTTAACCCTTTCCTGCAATCATGCAATGCCATCACAAACGGGGCTTCACCGCACTGGCTCTGCACACAGGCCTTCCCCATAGACACTGCAGTGCACACACACAAACAGTGCACACAGCCCTTCCCCTCGGACGCTGCACCCAGGAAGTATAGAAGAAGTTGCCCTCAAAAACAATGCGGACAACTATTTACAAAATAACCCCTTGCATAATCAGAGATGTTTTAAGGCATGGGCAGTGTGGGCTCTGGCCCTTGGCCCCAGCCTTTCAAGGGGCCCCCTGATAGAGCCAGCTCTGTTCTGCAGAGTCTTGCCCTGATGACCTTGAATAATTCTTAAACAGATTGTTGCAAATAGTGTTTTCCTTTCATTTATTTTTCATCTAGGTAATATGTGAGAGTCTCCTACAGACTTGCAGACAAATGTTGTGATTATGTTTCATGCAACATCCATAAAAAAAGTTTATTTTAGATGCAAACACGATCTCACATGTGAGAAATAGGAGGGTGTCAGGAGATTATTTTCAGTAATATTAGTGATCTGCTGCTGTGTTACAATATTGGAAACACACCACTATCTCCACATATTAGATATAAACACATTTCGAATTTGGACCAGTGTACCTGGGAGCTGTCAGTGACCTGGCCAAAGAGGGCATGAAAGAGCTGAAGTGGATCATAAATTCAAAGCTGATCTGAACAGGGGCCCCCAAAATACGTTTGGCCCAGGGCCCCCAAAATCCTTTAGATGCCCCTGTGCATAATGCATTCAATGTTAGTCAAAGCAATCTGGGAAACACATACGGCGTCAGAGGAAAGCCTCAACAGTAGCCGGTGGAAAGGACACCGAGCAAAGGCATAAAGCCATGTCTGTTGTACTCAACAATCACGTGCACTAAATTTAGGTCAATTATTGAACAATAATTAACTACTTATTTTAAAAGGGTAATTGTCTTCACCTAATAAAGGAAGCAATTATTTTCTCATTTTATTTGTAGCTGTGCTCAACAGCAAGTCAATAGAGTGCGCCATGATCCCCGCTCCCTAATGAGCTGTGACATCAAGTCAGCTGTGTCCTGGATTTATTCTCACTCTGGGCCTCGAGACTTCACCGATAGAAGCCGCAGTTCACGTGCAGTGCTGTGCCTCTCTGTGGCGAGTTATCATACGCACGTGCCTTTCCATAAGCTGGCAGTGGCGGCTCCCTCAGAGCGGTGGGTGGTGAGGCGTGGGGAGGGGGATGAAAAATGAATAAAAAATTAACTTACTGTCGCAGCCGCCGTCACCTCTCCTCCGTCCACAGAACTGGAAGTACCCAGGCTCGGTCTCTCCCAGCCAATCAGCATCGTGATTGGTCTGAGCGGCAAACAGGCTGCCCGGTGGAGAACATGCTAAGTGCGCATGACGGTTTGGCTGCCCCAAAAGGCCCTGCTAAACCGTCAGGAGCACTTAGGGAGTGCAAACCACTCCTCACTCTGCTCTGAGGGGGGCGAGCACAGCGCTGCCCCACCCGACCTAGGTTTGAGTCCCGCAAAGAAAAATAAAATGATAATAACTCTTGGTATTATCATTTTTTTGCACTGCTCGCTGAGCAGTGGGGCGGCACTCCTCCGCCTCAGCGGAGGAGCCACCACTGTGAGCTGGCCAATTTTTCCTTAAGTCTGACTTGCACTGAGTTGTGTACTGTCTTTCCATGAGCTGTGCAGTGTCTCCGTGTGGTTGAACCATTCAGTGTCTTCGTGTGAGCTTCTATTCCAGGAGTCCTTTGGGGTTGAAGCCTAATCTACGTCATTCAGCTCTACGACACTTCACTCCACTCCATGCCATTCCACTTTATAACACTACATGTCATTCCAACATATGACACTCTATGTCACTTCACTCAAGGCCACACTACTCCACTCCATGCCACTCCACTCTATGCCATCCTATGCCACTCCACTCCATGATTTGATACTATTCTACACCACTCAGCGACACCCCAATCTACGACACTCCACTCTGCACCACTCCACTCTATGCTACTTTACACCACTCTATGCACTCCGCGCTACCCCTTTCTACGATCCTTTATTCTATGCCCCTCCATTCTATGCCGTCCAATCTACGACACTCCACTCCATGGCACTCTATGCCACTCTATGCCCCTTCACTCTACAAACCGCCCCTCTACGACTCTCCACTTTATGACACTCTACTCTACAACACTCTTTTCCACTCAATGCCCCTCTACTCCATTCTACGCCACTCCATTCTACGCTACTCTACTCCAGAAATAGTCCTTCTACTTATCGGGGTTTATCAACAATACAGCCATAGTGACGTGTCAATGTGTGCTATTAACCTCCTACGGAGATATGCAGCATTAACCACCTGCCACTGTTGCCACATTATACCTCAATCGTAATTCCCAGTTTAATGCACACTACACCCCAAACTGTGGCTGCGGCAATATAAAAGTACACTACTTGTACCCATGCATATGCCTCTATTGGTATAAACCTGCCTCCAACCCATACCGGCAGTAGATTTACAATAGCTTTAGCCTCGTAAAATAGCATTAGGAAAGCCTGACACTGGCTTCTGTTTTAAGGTCCATTCACATTAACAGACATAGAGGCTAATTTAGTCCCTGAGGATGGAGTGCCATTCTTGTGGGGGCCGGAGGACTTAATGGCTGCCACCCTGACAGACAGTAGTCCAACCTATTTAGAGGTATCCACAGGCCCTGCGGCAAACGCTGTACATTGAAAAGAATACTGTCAGGGTGGATCCCTTCAAGGTACAAAAATGTTGGTGGACAGCTGCTGTCCACTTTAATAGGTGTCCACCAAACTTTAAACATTATTTGTTTTTTCAAAACCAAACTCCCAAAAGGAGACTACGTTTAAAAAAAACAACAAAAAAACCTAGTGAATCCCCCATACTCTGTTGTGCCAGAATGTTGGGGTCATTTTTTTCTGTCCCTCACCACTAAGGAGTTGATTCCAATGTCGGTCGGAAGGGCTCCGAATCGGATTTGCCGAATCCGATTCGGAGCCCTTGTTTCCGACCGAATCGGACACACTTCCGAACGACCAAGTACGATGCCTGGAAACTGTTAGGGCTGACCGAATCGGTTTTGAAAGGCATTCGGACACGTCGAGCCTTTCCGGAGCCGATTCGTACAGCTCTATGGACTCGGTTTCTGAGCGAGTGAGTATGATGACCGATTCGGACAGCCTTTCCGATTCAGTTTGCCTGGAATGAAAGGGCTGTCGGAATCGGTCTTTGGGGGCCCGTAGCAGGCCCCCCTTCACTCGGGGCCCACTGAATCAGGCCCGTGGGAGTACCCATGGGTCCCCTCTTCCCAACCATGCACACTGTGGCAGGCACCATGGGGTGCCCGCCACAGGGTGCACGATTTTCCCCAACCACCCCTTTCTTCAATGGGAGCCTGTGTTCACGTTCGGAACACAGGCTCCCATTGAAGTCAATGGAAGTCCGACCGAATCGTATCCGGATGCATACGGATACATCGTACTCTGTTGGTCGGACTCCCCCGATCCGAGTCGTACGGAAAGCACTCCGGGACCGATTCGGTCGGTATGCTTTCCGAACGAGATTGGAATCGGGCCCTAGGTGTTTTCTGGCAGTAACAGGCAGAAAGCAACCCATCAGACCATCTACTCTAAATCTGCCTGGCCATAACAGGTAGCTTTTTGTCGGCAGAGCCAATGAGGGTTCTGTTGATGGAAAGCTGACGGCCCTTGTGTTTTTTTTTTTACTTTTCTGTCTGTATTTATCGGTATTGATTTTTTCCTCCATTTATCTGTATATATAGATACTTTTTGTGCTTTAGTGTAATAATAAAGCTGTAACAAGTATATTTCAACATTTATTTAGTCAATAAATATAACCACCTTACTCTTGACTAACAGGTTTTAGCACTATAACTAGTCATACACAACGAAATACACTCATCTGACAACATTGGAATGGCAGAACAGCTTTCATAGATGCACACCTGAAGCGATTTTAACTTGAATATGAAACCTTCTTCTTTCTACCTAGCCTACCTATCAATCTGGTATTCATGATAGACAACATTAAGAACCATTCAAAAGAAGACCTAGTTTCAGCTTTTTTTCTGTATTTAAAAATAAATGGAAAAATTCTATTTTGTCTGTATTTGTAAAAATCTGTAAAAACTGAAACCTGGGAGCCTTTTTATACAATATTCATCAGGACATGTATAGGTCAGACAAGAAGTCTGGTTTCCACATATGTAATAGGGATGTTGTGGCCTAGTGGCCTATAATGTCTCTCACACATAGGTCAAGGACAGACTGGTAGCAGCAGTGCACACTTCCTTCACACAGAAACACACAGAATATGTACCACATGTGCTGGAGCAGTGCAGACTCCTTCACACACAGGACAGAGCACAACAGTGCAAGTACACCTCTCACCAAGCAGATGCAGCCCTGTTGTAGCAGTGCACAAAGCTCTCATAGTAAGATAAGAACTGCATACACAGCAGCAGGGAAAGCTCCCTTCGCACTCAAAAGGCACAGCAAATAGAGGGCCTGACTAATCAAAGGGTGCTACCAGGCCCTTCGTGACCCAGGTCTGCTATGTAGAGGATGACATATTTTATTTTATTTTTCGCAGTTTTTATATAGCGGGAATTCGAGCCGTAGGTATCGGGGCGCTTTACATGAGCACCAGTTACATTACACAAGGACACATTTATTTTTGGTAGGTACGGGGACATTAAGTGATTTGCCCAGAATCACAGGATGTTGCGCTGACGCCGAGATTGGAATCTGGTTCCCCAATTCCAAAGGCGACACCTCTGGCCGGTAAGCCACATCCTCTCCCCAGCATGCTCCTGGCACTGATGTAACAGCAGGTGGAGATGTTTCAATGCCAGATTCCAGACCTCAGGAGGGTCTTTCTGACTGAGTGGTCTTTTCACCAAAGGAGGCAGTGTTGATTGTAGTATGTGAACCTCAGAACTTGCAGGTACAACACCTATGCTGAGGGGTCGCTTTCAGGGTCGCGAGTGGGGCATCTTCCATGCAGAGGGAATGATTTCTTGTAAGACTGGGCGTGTTTTGTGCGCAAAAGTAATATTTAGTGCATCATTATTATAGGGTTTCACTTAATTTGTGATTGTGAAGCCTACACTTTTAACTACTGGATACTTGTTTGACTATAAAATGTCCAGTGGTTTTTGTGAAGCTGCTTGTGTACTGCGGTCACATGACCTGCAGTATGACGGTTGCTACATGACTTTAGAAACTGTATGTTTGTATACAGAATGAGCAGGTTTTCTTAGTTACTGTTGTACACAAGGGCTTAAGTCACATGCAAACAACTTCCAAAGTGTATTTTGCACAATATGTATAATTATCACAGTAATTATGTGTTTTTTTTTGTAGAAAAAATATGCATTTTGCTCACCCCTGGTATCTCCCGGAGTTTATCATCTTTTTTGTAAAAAAGGTGCCCTCTGACCTATACCCACAGATCAAACAGCGTCAATGACACCCTTAGCAGTGCGTTGCATTCCCGTTCTGAAGTGCATGTTCATAAAATAGACCACCATGCTCCATGCAGTGATGGCAGCACTCTTGCACCAGTCAGAGTGGAAATGGAGATATGAGGATGTGACATGACACACACGAGCGAGCTTTTTTGCTCTCTACCTCGAGCATCACTGCAACAAATGCGCCCTCTAGTGGCACTGGCAAACCCCTTGGGGAACACGGCACCTAGGTCTCTCCTGTCAGGCTGCTGACCACCCACGCCTCTCGCTGGCAAGTGAACTGCGTTTAATTTTGCCCGCGGTTTTTGGAAAGTATTGCAAAATTTGGTAGCGAAAAGGAAACCCACTACCGTTCAGTAGTGAGCTAGAAGCTAAAAGTACCCAGGAAGGATAACGTGTTATTATTACCAGTCCCATATCGTACCAATTAAGGGTAGCGATACAACCCCCACGATATATTTTATTTTTTTGGGAGGGGTGGGGGGGGGAAATGATGTACGTGTCGACATAAAAGTGATGTCCGTTTCCGCGAGTATGTTTGTCGAGCGGCTCCCTCTACCCTTAAATGCAGCCCCCCTGACCCCTCCTCCTTCCTGACCTCCCCTCCCCTCATACGTACCTAGGTTCTTTCTTATGTCCCATATGGCCAGTCAAGCCCTGATTGCTTTAACCATTCAGCGAGCCCCACCCGTGGATTAGTAGGGTCATGTTTGGCAAGCTTTTCTACGTAAATAATAACATTTTAACATGTTTTATGTTATCAAAAATAGCATGAGACAACATTAACCCACCTTTCAGTGTTGGAATGGAGTGGGAACGGGCCGGATCCCGGTTCCAGCATGTATTAGTGATCAGGAAGCGGGTTCTGGGCCTGGTCTCAGCAGTGACTCCCTGTGCCCCCCCCCCCATACAGCTACAGAGCCCCTACTGGAGGGGGTGTGGGGTGCGGGTCACTGTTCCTCCCTGTCCAGTGCAGCATCTGCAGTGCTGACATGGTTAATGTCACAACCCGTCTCGAAATGGAGGAGCATCTTATCAGTTATGCCACAAATGGATAAACTGATAGTGTGTTTGTATTTATTTTTTTACTTCTCGTCTGCAACAGTGCATGTGCTTTCACTTGCAAGAGATATTGCGTACAACGAGGGGCTTGTGCCCCACCCATTGCTTAACATTTGTTGACTTTATTGTCCCTCTTCTTTCAGCTTGGACCAAGTACTGATTGCCAGTGGTGGCTGCTACGGAACGTGGCTGGTAGGGCAGGTGAGATGAAAAAAAAAAAAGATCACGTACCTGTGAACAGCTGCCGCCTCTCTGCCATCCTCTTCTCTTCCTGACTCCTGGCAGCACGAAAGCACATAGGCTCCCAGACTCCCCTAAGCCAATCATGACGCTGCTGTCACTAGCATCACTGCAGCGTCATGATTGGTCTGAGCGACCTGTTTGGCCACTCAGGCAGGGCCTGGGACAGTTCTCCACCCGGCTGTGCAACTCAGCCAGGTGGAGAAATGCTAAGTGCGCATGTCTGTTTGTCCGGCCCAAGATGGCCGGCCAAACTGTCATGCGCACTTATGGTGCACCAACCACTCCTCCTGCCCTGCTGCCGTAACCTGGCCCCGTAAACCATACTAAAAATAAAATGATAGTAATGTTGTGCTGTTATCATTTTCTTTTTTCTTTTTTACTCTGCTCAGAGAGCAGCGGGGTGACGCTCCTCCGCCTTAGCGGAGGAGCCGCAGCTGCTGATTGCTTCAGCTTGTTTGCTATTATGAAAAAGTACTTAGGCAAGAAGATTTACATTTATCTTGCAGGCATATAGATATTAACGTGACATCAAAAAGTACAATGAAAATTAATTGGAAATAAACAATAAACCAATGTGTTATATATTCAAAATAGCAAAAAATATTTTATTAATTTTATCATGTTTAAACATTTTTTAAATGTCATTAGAAGACTGCTTTGGCAATTTTTCCAGAGTGTCCTTAACAATTGTTCATACATGATTATGTAACAAGAATACATATAATCAGGCAGTTTAGCATGAATACGTGGGAGAAAGCATCATCTCAAATGAACTTTGATATTTTTTATATATATATCTATCTAAAGACAAGAGTTCATAAATAACCATTGACTGTTGAACAAATCATATTCTGGAAGGCTTGAAAATTTGGGGGCATATTATCAAGGCTATAATCGCCGCTTTTTCGGCACATAGCGCCGAAAAAGCGGCGATTTTTTTATCACTCTATCAACAAGGACACGCTAACAAGCGTTAGCGCGTGTTTCCTTGCTACTTTGCATGTCAGCGATCAATATCGCTAATGACATGCAAAGTAGGCGTTCCCGTCCATAACTCCATGTCAATTCACGGCTTTGCACTATTAACAACCCTGCAGCAGACCCGCGAAGCGATAAAAAAAACGCGCTAACCGCGTTTATCGCTGGAATTCAACGTCTGCTTTTTATTTGACTTAGCTATACTAATAATGGGAGGTGGATTGTATGTTTAGGTCCACACTCCCCTATCAGCAAGCAGCCCCATAGCGCTGTGAAATCTTCGCTGGATTTCACACGCTATTTCTCATTTTCGTCCTCTATCGCTGGAATTACATCGCCTGTTAGCTAAGCGTTGATAATACGCCGCTAATACGGCGATGTAATCCGGCGATAGACGGCGATATACAGAAACGCGCTAAATGCGCTTAGCGTTGTTTATCGCTATTCTTTGGTAATATGCCCCGTAGTTACTACGTGCATTCGGCATAAAAGCCTTCATCAGGAAGCCGTCACATGAATATCTTTTCCGAGTGTCAAAATTAGGTTAACTGGGCCCAATAACTCTAATGAACAGACTGCAGTTGAAGTCTTGAAATGATGTTCCGGCGCAGAATTTAAGGAATACTCCGATAGTGTGTAATTCAGCATTATATGCAGCACCAGTGCCGGTAAGGGTAATCACTTGCTATAAACCACTATATGTGTTGGCTACGCCGGTAAGAGTTGACACTTATGCTGGAAGACAGATACTCGTCTTGATGACGGAACTCCAAGGCGGTGGAAACCCCTCCCAGCGATGCAGACTAACTTCCTATGCTATGTAATATTAGCTGGTACTGTCGAGCCTCTCAAACTTCCATCCGCGATTCGGGTAAAGAGCCATGCTTGCGTCAGCTTGTTTACTGTCATTCCGCTGATCATGCTGTGTTTGAGGCACTACTTTTATTTTTTCTTCTTCCATGTCGTCCTTGTTGGACCTCTTGCCATTTGTAGCTCTGTTTTAGTATGCCTCACACACATTAAAGAAACCCTTTTCTCCTTTGAAAATGGATTTTATTGTGGCAACATATGTTATCTGCTTTTATTGTGACAACAGATGTTATCTGCTTGCAAATTTATTTTCACTAAGGCATGGACATGAGTGCAATTGCTTTCCCTATGTGATAGGATTTTTTGCCAAATGTCAGATTTTTTTCTTTTTTAATCATGGGGTGATTAACTGATTTGCACAGAATCACAGGGGCGTTGTGCCGAAACCTAACAAGCATTGGAAAAGCCAATAGGTCTCGCCTTTGAGACTATTGGCTCTTTATTGTTTTTTGTTCATGCCTTACAGCATGGGCATTGCTGACATTGGCAATGATTTGCATTTGCGGCCGGCATGGCTCGCGGGTGGGGTCACGCGGGGAGGGGGGGTTTTAATTTAATAATACATTTTAAAAATACTTACCTTTCCGCCGGCCGGGTCCCGCGTCTTCT
Organism: Calotriton arnoldi; assembly: GCA_963921515.1. Taxonomy (NCBI): domain Eukaryota; kingdom Metazoa; phylum Chordata; class Amphibia; order Caudata; family Salamandridae; genus Calotriton; species Calotriton arnoldi. The sequence continues at coordinate 212,826 of CAWUFW010008115.1, read as the reverse complement.
CGGCTCCTGCTCTCCTTCCTCCGGCAAATTAGTTAAAAAAATGGGCTAACCTATAACTAATTGTAATACAATTTCTGTGAGTGGATTGTTATTGAAATTTTTCTGTAGAAAACGATGGTGAAAAGTCTACCACTCTATCATGACGCGTTAATCCAATATGGCGGATTTTTCAAAATGGCTGCCCATTATTTGAGATATAGGGTATAACTGTTTATATGCCCATGTGTGGTATCATTTTATATGTTTTTAGGGACGGGAAAGTCAAAAATAACATCAAAAATTGTTTCTGATGACTATAACATCAAATTGGTATTAATACAATAAACAACGATAATTATATGTTAATATGCCAAACATAGTTTTGACATTATTTTTTATTTACATTTTTTTAACATCATTTGAAAAGGATAAACAAATTTCAACTAGATAATATAGCACTTCTCAATATGACACTGACAAAAGAAAATTGTTAAAGAGAAAAATTCAAACAGCACTCCTCAGTATAAGAATAGTATGATTTCAATCATCGTCCATGTCCACTTCCATGGAATTGCAACAGCTTATTCCTCGACAATCCGTGCACGCATCTGTGCACACTATTCCCTGTCTTTTGCATATACATTGCAGAGTCGCACATTGACTCTTGATACAGCCACATTTCACAAATTTTAATAAATGATCTGGTGCTGGTGCTTGACTCATTCTAATGGGAGCCAATCTTCCATCTTTCACTTCAAATCCCCACTGTAATGGATCCATATGAATACCCATCCACTGCTGCACCTGATGATATACTCTGAGCGAATGAAATTTGCAGGCATCCTCTGTAGGAGGCAAGACTTCTGGTTTCACATGTATTGTTGATTTTGTTGCCTTTGAAGTGAAAGTTCGAAGTCTCATATCATGTAGTGTACTGTCTCCTGTTATTCCTCCATACAACTCTATAATAGCATGAAGACCAGCATTTTCAATTTCTTCTGTTGATTTTTGTGAAGTTTGGAATACGGCAGCACTTTCTTTGAAGCTGCCTGATTTTCTTAGCAACTTTCTGGAGTCACGTTTTCCTAATCCAAATGGTTTGGAGGTGGTATCACATCCTAATACGGCGTGAGCAAATAAGATGTGAGAGCAGACGTCATTACCTAAAGCTTTTGCTAATTTCCTAATATCATACACAGTTATGTTTTTGGAAGATTTCTTAGGTTCTGGGCAAAGGAAAATATCAAATTGGTTTTCTTGAAAATGATGAAGGAGTAGAATGAGAAGATCGGTGTCCTCGCCAACAATGGCTGTAGGATGAGTTTTGGCCGACTCAATAGCCTCCAAAACGACCATGAAGTCTGCATCACTATGAGCTTGCTTTGTTTTACACCCAGCTTCTTGTAACTTTTGCGATAATTGATCAATGAAGGCTTGTTTATTTCCATTATTACTCAGAAATAATTGATTCTGGATGGCGATGGAGGTAGAAGTTATGAAATTTACTTTAGGTCCTACAATACCTTTGTTTCTTTTTAGATGGCCTTCTGATTTTGTAGAAAACGTATCTCCATATCCGTCGAATACTATTATTGCCTGGCCATACTTTGTTAGCACATATCTCTCATAGGCACAAAGCAGCTCATGGAATGTCTGATTCGGACTCCAAGGAAGGCGATGTAGTAACCACCCACCATCAATGACGAACTGCATATTTTCGGGCATGTTAGCAACGGCTGGTACTTGCTCTTTAATATAATTGGCAAGCTGCGACTTCCAAGATTCCCTCATAAGTCCATGCTTATTGAATAAACTAGCTGGGTATGAGCAAAGCTCATAACGAAACACCTCCTGCAAACCCACGCCACTAGTCTGAGCACAAAGCAACAAGCGCTGAAACAATAGTTCAGGATCATAACAAAGGTTTCTTCTTTCAATTTAACAGATTGAACTGATTTCATTACCTTCACCTGGTTGCTTTTTCTGAAAGAGAACTCAGAGACTCTTTTGTCCATCATCTCATTAAGAATTCTATTTCCAATTTCTTCTGCAAGTTCAGGATTAACATCACTGCCATAAGTAACACCCGTGACAATGTTACGCAGGTTGCTGTCTTGCTCAAAAACATTGAGCTGTTCTACATATACCAGTACTTTCTGTGTATCTCCTTTATCGCGTTCAATTCTTGAACTGGTCATAGTAACATGTTGCTCACTTGCTGCATGCTTCACTGAAGCAAAGTCCTGCATGCATTCATTCAAATGGGCGCAAATAGGGCGTGACATAACCCAGACAAGCTGCTGCTGTTCTGTCATATTTATTTATTTATTTCTGTCATTTATAAAGCGCATGAATCACCCCAAATGGGGTATCTCCGCGCTAATGGCGACTAGAGAGGCACGAAGAACTAAAAAAGAGAAGTTTTTTCCTGAAAGTTAGGTAATTAGTGCATTGGCGGATATCCAGAGGTAGCTGGTTCCATAATTGTGGGGCTATGTAGGAGAATGCTTTGCCTCCTAGCCTAGTTTGTTTTATGCGCGGGACAGTAAGAAGGCCCTTATCTGCTGATCGGAGGGTGCGCGAAGGTGTATATCTAACCAGTTTGTCTGCTAGATATTTAGGTCCCATTTTATTGAGGCCTTTGAAAACCAAGCAACCAATTTTAAATTCTTTTCTTTTACGTATAGGCAGCCAATGTAATTTGCGTAGCAGGGGACCTGAGGGAGTTCGGGGGGGGAGCACTGGTCACCAATCGGGCCGCCGTATTCTGGACCACTTGTAAGCTGCTCAAGGCAGTTGTTTTAGCGGAGATCAGCAAAGCATTGCTGAAGTCCAGTCGGCTAAGGACCATTGCATGTATCAGGGTTTTTCGTGTTGAAGAAGGGAGAAGATGAAAAACCTTACGGAGCAGGCTGAGAACATGGAAGCAAGTCCGTTTTGTGGTGGCTATATGGTCATCCAAATTAAGTTTGCTATCAATTAGCACACCCAGATTCTTGACCACTAATTTAGGGGATGGTGCTGGTCCCAGCTCTTCTGGCCACCAGCACGGTGACCATCTGGTCACTGCGTCTTTGAATAGCATTATTTCAGTTTTATCTGCATTTAACTGCAGAAAGTTATTACTCATCCATGATGTAATAGTTTTCATGCCATTTGCAAAAGTGCTCTTGATGTTAGGTGTATTTTTGTCGAAGGAGAGAAGGAGCTGTGTGTCGTCCGCGTATGAGATGGGAGTAAATCCAATCTTTCTTAAAAGTGCTGCAAGTGGGGCGACATATATATTAAATAATGAAGGGCTGAGACAAGAGCCCTGAGGCACGCCCTTTGTTACCATACTTGTCTGAGATTTGAAGGGGCCAAGGTTAACTGTTTGAGTTCTTCCCTTTAAGAAGTCAGTTAACCAGTCTAATGCATTGTCCTGTATTCCTATAGCCCGTAATCTCTCCAACAAAATCTGATGTGAGATAGTGTCAAATGCTGCGGAGAGGTCGAGCAGTATAAGAATCACTGCTCGACCAGCATCCGCATGCATTCGGATGTCATCCATGACATTGACCAGAGCTGATTCGGTACTGTACTTAGGACGGAATCCCGACTGCGAATAGTCAAGACAGTCTGATGATTCTATAAAGGTGGAAAGATGAGTATTGATATGCTTTTCCAGCATTTTACTATATAGAGGGAGAAGTGAAATGGGACGATAGTTGGAAATTACATCAGGGGGTAGTTTGGTGTTTTTCCTAATAGGCATTATCTGGGCAGCTTTCCACTCAGAGGGAAGCTTGCCTTCTTTAATTGAACTATTTAAAATAGAACACAGGGGTGCAGCCAACTCTGCTGCTAAACCTCTGGAGATTTTAGATGGAATTAAATCTTTAGGGGATCCGGATTTAATAGATTGTAATAAGTTTTCTGTACTTTTAATAGTGAGCAGAGGAAATTCTTTCAAAGTGAGAAAATTATATGAGTCAGGGGGTAATTCTGCAGTTGGTTCATTCCTAGTGCTAGTAACAGTAGTAGTAATTTTATTGTAGATGTTATCAATCTTTTGTGTAAGAAAGTCCGCAATGTTATCACAGAGTAACTGGGTTGGTGCGTCTTCCTGAGTACATACCTTTTCCATGGGTCATTCCGCCGAATCCTTTTATATTCTTCATTAGAACTTGTTCAATTACCAAATCAGTGGAAAGGCCACCCCAAAACCTATCACTTCTTCGGACAACATGCAGACCATTTGTAAATGCCGTGTATACATCAGGAGCTTCAAATTCAAGCTCAACCATTCTCTCATAATACAGTCGTGCAGAACTGGCATATAAATTATGGCCACATGCTGCAAAAAAGGTAACATCTCCTTTACCATTGCAAGATGTAGATGCCAATTTCCTGTTCTTTCAGCTTTTAAGAATTGTTTCAGGATGTTGACCATTTGCTGCAGCTGAACGTTCAAAACGAAGAACTTCTGAATAGGAGCTGCAGAATCCCATATGATTTACTGCTTCAACTACAAAACTCGAGCTTGTGTTGTCATGTAATTGAACTGCCAGCCCTAACTGCAACGGTGCAACTAAGACTCGTGGGCGCACAGCTTGCATAATTGCCTGTCCTATAGAAGCTACTTTTCTCTCTCTGTTGGTTTTATCAGTAACAAAACTGATAATAAGAGCCTTAACGAATCAGGAATATAGCTCACATTATGGTCAACACTACTCATGTTTTCAATGGGTGGATATGTTTCTGGTTCTACAGGGATGTCTTTAATATCATTTCTTATTATTTCAGCAGCTGCCATAAGGAGATTGTTTCGATCCTCTTCAACATCTTCATGGCTATGACTGTGGTACTCTTGCAATACATGAGCAGCTGTACTTTTAAAAGTAACGACATCAGCAGTCGCTGCAACTGTTCCTATGAAGATTTCATCTTCAAAATGCTCTTTGAGTTTTTGTTTCATATACTTCGAACTGTATGGTTCGCTATCTTCTGGCAGTAATTCTCGCATTTTATTAACAAGTTCTTTAACAGTAGTTTGTTCTTCCTCATTTTCCTCTATGTATTTAACTACTTGAAGAAAGGTTTCCTGGCGAACTGAGTCCTCTGGTCGACCTGAAGATATTGGAGGGTTTTCAGTGAACTGCCCGGGAATGAATTTTCCAGTATAAAAATTGACGTAACACTGTTTGTGGTAGCATGCATCTACAGCATGTAAATCAGACACATTTTGGATACGTCTCTTAACTTTGTCTGCCCATTCATCATTGCGTTCGTTGCATTTTTGTAAAACTGATGATTTGAATTCAACTGTTCGTGCATTAAACCACGCATTTTTTTCCTCTCCCTGAAGTATAAACTTAACTCAGTACCACAGAAAAAACAATTTTTTCTAAAATCAAACGGGGTTTCACACGACCGTAGAACACGAGAAGTTGTGGGATCTGATTCTTTCTCCTGGAACGGAGTTTTCAAGTTAACAAAACGCGCTCTACATTTCTTGTGAACTTTCTGTCAAACACAAACGTGAAACTTAGATATTTTTCTCTCCTTGCATGTTTTTTGAATTCCAGTCACTCCTCTTTCAGTGAGTACAGATACATCGTCATTTTCTTGAAACACCACATCACAAATGAAACACTTTTCTACGTCCATTTTCACTGTATCTCACAGCAACTCGCAAGAACCTGTAACACATAAATGAAACATTTTTGATTAACAAAAAAACAAACAATAACAACAAAGTTACAAAACAAAACACAAACAATAGCAAACTTTTTATTTCAAAAGTTAATTGTAATATTTACGTTCCTTCACACTTTGTCATATAAGTCAACGAAAAAATTATACAAACTTTGTCTATCTGACATATTCCGCGATTATTTGATATTATGGTCGTCAGAAACAATTTTTGATGTTATTTTTGACTTTCCCGTCCCTAAAAACATATAAAATGATACCACACATGGGCATATAAACAGTTATACCCTATATCTCAAATAATGGGCAGCCATTTTGAAAAATCCGCCATATTGGATTAACGCTTCATCATAGAGTGCTAGACTTTTCACCATCGTTTTCTACGGCAAAATTTCAATAACAATCCACTCACAGAAATTGTATTACAATGAGTTCTAGGTTCCGCAACAAATTGACTAGTCTAGGAATTAGAAGCAGGCAGCCAGGCTCCCTCCCCTAAGCCAATCACAATGCTGAAAGCAGCGTTGTGAGTGGTGGGGACGCCGCGCAGCCAGGTCCTTACAGGGAGGCCATGTTCTCCATGTAGGCTGCATTGCAGCCTGCATGGAAAAGGGCAGAATGCACATGACTGGTTTGGGCAGACCCAGAGGGCCGCCCAAACAGTCTTTGCGCACTCAGGAGTGGGCACACCACTCCTCCCTTGCAGAGAGCAGCCCTGCCCACCCGCACGCCCACAACCAAGCATAAAATGGTAATAACGGAAAGTTATTACCATTTTATGTTTCTGCTTGTAGCACTGCGAGAAAGCAGTGGGGCGATGCTCCTCCGCCCTAGTGGAGGGGCCGCCCCTGATGATTTGTAGCCATACTGCATAGCGGCGTGGCTGTGGTGCAGCACAGCTAAAAATATAATAAAAAAGTACTATGATGCATCCATCACTTATGCACTTTAAAAAAAACAAAAGCACATTACCATGGCTGCGTCATAGCGCTTTTTAAAATTAGTTGTAGCCACACTGCAAATCATCCACAGTGCTGTACAGCATGGCTACAAAACATTGCCAAAGCCAATAGCTCTCCTAGGTGAGACCTTTTGGCTGTGCCAATGCTTGTTTTACTTTTCGTTGTTTGCGTCTGTATTGACGTGGATGTGTGTCCTGCTTGAAAGTCTAGTGTGTGCGTGTGTAATTACATTGGTAACTACAACAGTAACCATCTGTGCAGAACCTAATAACTTGCTTCTTGTATAGTAGTCAAGGTATTACTAAAGATTTTACGTTAAGCATTGTAATGTAGTGCAGTTGCATTTATAAAGCACTCCTTATCCCCGATGATCTACTAAACCAACCAATTTATTACCAATAAGAATTTTGTTTCAGGGTTTTTACTACTGCAGATTAGACAACTGACCCAAAAACACATTGTATATGAATTCTTCAAGTTGAATTAGACCTAACCGAATGCAGTGCAACCTTTTGTAGCCACATTTATCAGCACTTTGCACCGGATTTGTTTCACAAAAGTGACCTAAAATCATACAAAGTGTTGATTTTCAGATTTCCTTTCCAGTACAAAACATAATTTGCACTGGAAAGTAGCCCCAAAGTAACACAAGATAGGGCTTTGTGCAATTGTGCGCTACATTGCGTCAAGGGGGCATTCCATGGGTGGTATATGTGCGTTCCCATGCAACCACCCATGGATTTTGATGCTAATATAAAGATAAGATAAATACTTTATTGCTTGATTTTAAAAACCATTGCAATGTATTACAAATTAATTAAATAACATTATATCCAAAGTAACATATTTGGAAAAAAGTAACACATTATAAAATACATGCATAAAAAAGCCGGACAATTAGCACCTTAGCGAAGAAGCAGACCAAATCAGTTATAAAGTGCAGTAAATTAGGCTAAAATACTTAAAATAGCCTTATGCTGCAAACATTAAAAGCAGGTATGAGTAAAGTGCTATGACTAAGATAATTTAAAAGTATAGCCTTTATCACTGCATCAATGGTTTGTGCTCTGTCTAGACGTCTAAACGCCCTGACCAGATGGTATCAGCCGGCACCTGTTAAAAAGAATTTCAGAAAGAAGTGCATTCAGAAAAAAAGTGTATTTAGAAAAAAGTGCATTCAGGGGCCCAGTACCAGGCACGTTAACAGCCTAATCACCTCCCAGCCCTTCAGCTACATAATGAAAACTGTTTTGTGCTGATTTTATCCACCCTTTTGAACTCCTGATCGCTGAAGGTTAAGTCGCAAATGTTTGCTAAACCAAGCGTGCTCAGAGCTTGAGACAGGTAGCACTTTCACGCTGACCTTCGCTTTGTTTCTAATTCAGTCAAAAGGTGGAGGGTCAGAGGGCCTTCTTTTGCAGCCCTGAGCTTGTGACATCTTATCGCAAAGGCCACTTTCCGTGTCAATGCCAAATTCCAATCTTATTTGAGCTGGTGATGTATGAGAGGGAAGCTGAAAGATTGTTCTATATATCTGCAAGAGCATTCTGTCGAGAGTCGTACTGTCCCGTCCTTTAAGAGACTCACTCTCATAGGCTAGGGTCTGGAGAATCTTTGCTTGGGACACCTGAATGATAGGCGTGAGCGTAGGAGCTTTTAGCTTTGTGTATACAGATCTGAGAGCGAATGATAGTGCAATGCCTTTCTTCTTTATTTCATTCATCTGGTTCCTGTATCTACATTGTTGTTGAAATGAACTCCTAGGTACTTGAAGCATTTGGTTGCCCCTAGTTTCTCCTGCTCCAGAAACCACATCAGTTTTTGAGTTCTAGCACCTCGAGCCACAAGAATCTTAGTTTTCTTCTTATTGATCAACAGGCCGTTCCGAATTGAAAAAGCAGAAGTGGCATCCAAAAGGTGTTGCAAGCCGACCTTGGTTTTGCTGATAAGAACCAGATCGTCTACGCACAGTAGGTTTGAATGATGAAAACCCCTCAATGTGGGCGGATGGGAGTTAACAGAGTTCAGAGCTGGGGCCAGGCCAGATAAAAACAGGTTGAATAATGTAGGTGCAAGGATGCAACCTTGCTTAAGACCTTGTGAGGTGTTTATTGGGCTAGACAGGCATGATCCATCTCCAACTTTTATTCTGACCCATGTTTCATGGTGCAGCAATTGCAGGCCCGGGATGTTAAGGTGGGCGAGTTTCTGCCAAAACTTCCCCCTATCAAACCGGTCAAATGCAGATTTATACCATATAAAAACCCAGATAGACAGGTTGGTTGTTGGATTCCACCTGATCAAATAGAAGGGAGAGTGTAATAAGGTTAACAGATGTCCCAGTATGCTTCATGAACCCAGTTTGGTTTGGAAAATGATTTTGTCTGTCTCTGCCAATAACTGTAGTGCGTCTAACAGCACACCAACAAAATATTTAGCATCATTGTCAATTAAAGCTACCAAGTGATAGTTCCCGGGGATCCTTTTGTCACCCCCCCCTGAAAATAGGAGACAGTATCGAACCACGCCTTGAGGGGAGGATACAGTTCTGCTGAAATATGGTAGATAAGAACGGAGCTAGTTGTGCAGCCCAGAATATTGGACCCTCCTTATAAATATCTGGTGGTATACCTCCTGGGCCTGGTGTCCCATCTCTGAGGCCTTTGGCAATTTGTTTCTAGACTAGAGCATCAGTGATGAAAAACCAGGGAGTAATCTGGTCACAGCTCTTTCAATGATGTTCCGGGGGTTTGCTAGCCTCCAAACCTTCCCCCTGAGTAAGCAACCGATTAGGTTGCAACTGCAGGTTGGCTCCGAGATGTTGGAGGAAGCCACATTTGGAAGCGTACCACCCAGTCCATTTTAAGTTCACTAAAAATTCACAGAGTTGTTTGAGCTGATGTCATACAATTGTTTTGTCCAGATTGAGTTCCATATCTCCCTTTGATTTTTACTTTTCTCTGCCTTTAGATTTCTTCTAGCCTCCCTTAAGTTACATATTATTTTTTGGGTCCACTGGCTACCTTTTGAGACTTCTCCACAACTGGTTCGTCTTTTTTTAGGCACTCCTTATTAGGAGATTTGGTCCCCCTTCTTTTGTGGAATGCAACTTTTGTGTCTTAAAGTTTGTTATTGTTCCTGGTACTGACTTTGCATGCTGGCTTGTCAATTTTTCAGTGAACCTTGCCCAGCAAGAAACTAAGTCTCCCTCTAGCTTGTAAGTGTTGGACAGTAGTAGTATGACTTCTGAGACAAGGCTTGAAAGGGAGTCAGTGGTACACTTAATGCGTTTGAGGTTGATTGTGTGACCTTCAAATACTAGATCTGCCGTAACCTCATACATGTCTAGCCCAATGTTGAGCGTGAGCTCTTGAGGGTGGTGGTCACTGTGCATTTTTTCGCTAAAGCCAAAGGAAGTAATGTTGTTGATTAAGGGGAGACTGACAAAGGTATAGTCAATTAAGGAAGCCCTAGTGCTTGTTAAATATGCGAGGCTGGGTGGTTTATCCAGGAGTATTCGGCCATTTAGAGCTCTTAGGCCAAGATGTTCCAGGTTTCCTTGAAGTGTCTTTCCTCTGTTATGCTCTTTGTGCCACCCAGGGGGATCCTGAGATGGAATTGCCTAATCGCCATCTTGCACCTCTATTATTTCATTTGAAGGTAGTTCACTCATTAGCCACATATTAAAATCGCCTGATATCATGATGTCCATACTGGGCTTCTCGCATCTAAGGTTTAAGATTATATCGATCAGCTTCTTGGAGATAGCTACCCTTGAACTGGAATTGCAAAAAGAACAGATGATGGACGGAATGCTGGCGAGCACGGGACCCACTTCTGGGCATACCCTTCCCACTCAGGGAGACAAATGCAAAAAGAACAGATGATGGACGGAATGCTTGAACTGGAATTAGGGCAGATGTGAACATTTATCAAGGTTATTCTCTTTAGCTGGCCACTAAATTGCTTTGAGATTTAGGCCCACTACTTGTAGGCCTGCAGTGTTAGTGTCTTGTTCCCAGGACTCAATTGCACTAGCAGTGGCTTTGATGCCAATCCCTATCTACTAATTTGGTATGCAGGGATTTGTACCAAAATGTACACCTCCTGCAGCTGGTGTAACGTTAGAGAAAAGTTTTCTTTTCTCAAAACGTTTCTAACTCTACATGTGTGCTGTACTGTACAGCACACATACAAAGTTATAAAAGTGTTAAACTGTGCCAAAGCATATTATCTTGTACTGAAGTGCAAAACCTGTGTTTGATATCACACACACACCCTTGCATTATAGTGCAAGAGCGTGTGTGTTGGCGCACGGCAGCCTAAAGAGTGCCAGTGAAGGGAGAAGGAGAAACTACGCCATATCTTAATAGATATGGCGCCGTTCTGTTCTCTCCCTTCCACGCAACTGTGGTTACTGCGCTGCTTTGCATGTATTCTTTTGTAAATTTGACCCCTGGTTTTCGTTCACCTTGGTGGCAACGTGGAACTATGTGCAGTTTGTAAAATGGGGGCCATATGAAAAAACAAATATGCCAGTACAACTTTAATATTGCATTGATACTTTGTGTTAGACTTGGCATCTTTTGGCGTGTTTCCCCTGACTTTTTGCTTTCTGACCTCCCGGTTTTGACTCTGTTTTTGCTGGTGTAATGATTCTGCGCACTTTCCTCACTGCTGTCCAGTGGGAAAGTGCAAGTGCTCCTGTATAAAATGCGTTATGGATTGGTGTTTCCATGATTGGCCTATTTGGTTTATGTGTCAGTCCCTTGTAAAGTGCACTGCGAGTGCCAGGGCCTATAGACCAAATGCTGTTGGTGGGCTGCAGCACTGGATTGTGCCACCACCGCAAACAGCCCGTAAAGTGTAACTCGGGCCTGCCAACGCAGAGCCTGTGCGCAGCCTGGGGCTGCCATGTCGACTTGGCAAGTGCACACACTTGCAAGTCCCTAAACCTTCCCTTTGCTACATGTTAGTCACCCCTAAGGTAGGCCCAAGGTACCCCTGTGGGCAGGGTGCGGTGTATGCGAAAGGTAGGACATGCCCGGGTGTGTGCGGCATGTCCTGATAGTGAATTACAGCCTAGTTCGTTTTTCACTATTGCAAGGCTACCTGTTCCCCCTAGGCCGGAACGGGCAGTTTTGATTATTACAGCTTATAATCCTAACTGACCCCGGGAACATGGTAGAAATTCGAGTTTAGTATGCCTGGACTCAGAATGATAAAATGCATCTTTTAGTGAAGTTGGTTTTAACATTCTGTGTTTGAAAATACCACTTTTAGAAAGTGGGTATTTTCTTGTCTAACCATCCAAGCCTGCCTCTGCGAGGTTGTGGATTCCTTGTCTGGAGTGTGAGTGACAGGGGCTGGGGGATGCCAGGAGACAGGGTGAGTCAGCACAGGGCTGAATAGCAAGATCTACATGTAGATGGGTGGGAGGGGTCTCACCTGGGCCCTGAATAGGACAGTGCCTTCCCTCCACAATGCTGGCTCCACCTCCTGTGGTGCGTCTGATGTCCCTGGCCTACTCACTGAAAGAAGGGACGGAGACTTGTCAACAAAGTGCTCCAGAACTGGTTTGGACTAGGCAAAGGCCCCTCTGCCTTCAGAGAACAAAGGAATTTGGGATATAAATATTGGGGCCCTGACCCCATGAATTTAGATCTCGCTGGAATCAAGGAACCTGCCAAGACGAGGAGCTGGAAGAGCTGCCAGGAGGAGTACTGCCCCTTTGCTGTGTTGTTGCTTTGTTGGGTTGGCCTGCAGCTGCTGCTTCTGCCTTGGGCAGTGAAAGGACTGGACTGAACTTTCTACAAACTTGTGCTGAGTATCTCCAAGGGCCTGAAACCGAGCTGGCCTCCTGTTAAGAAGTCTCAGGGACTACAAAGACTTCACAAGCCTCTGGGTACCGCTTCTGGAACGCTGTTTCAGTTGCCACAGAGGAAGGGAACCGCAACCGACTCAGTCAACCGAATCCATCCCTGGCCGGTGACCTGTTTGCACCGCAGACCGCATCGCCCCGCTTCGCATCGCAACCCTGGTCTCACCGTGGGCGACGTCCGACGCCGCCAACATCGAGCCGCTGCTTGCACCGTGACCTGTGGGCACCGCAGTTCGCATCGCATCGCTTCACTGAACCAACCGGACCCGACCGACGCGGTCGCTGCAACTGGCTCAAGAGTCGTGACCGCACCGCATTTGGGGCACCGCTCGCACGTCTGCGATGCACCGCTCCGACTCGCACCGCTGTCCGACGCCAGCTCCCGCACTCCGGCTTGGTCGCCTGCATCGCAACCTGTCAGCACCGCATCGAGCACCGTCTCACCCTGCATCGCACGCCTTGGACTCACCGACTCCGTCTGCATGACGCTCATCGAGCCGCTGCCTGCACCGCATCGAGGGACACCGCACCTTGCATCGCTCCGTCTTGCACCGCAACCACGACGAACGCCGACCGGCTTGTACACTCCGTACCAGCCACAACGAGAAAGGTACTGTAACCGAGTCTGTTCATGACTCTGCTGGCCCGTATCGACGCGGTCGGCTGGAACTGTTAGACTCTGTGGTTTTCAGCATCGCGGTAGGCTCGAACGGAGCTACCGACTCGTACGAACTTTGCTTTTGTGCTATTCCTGCAAAGAAGAAGTTACCGTATCAAGTATTCATTCGTAAAGTATAGTATTGTGGATTTTTGTCGTAATTGGTCTTGTCTTGAGTATATAAAATATTGGTTATTTTTCTAAACTGGTGTGGTGTCCGTTTGTAGTGCTTACACTGTATTACTGTTGGTTATGTGCAAATGCTTTACACACTGCCTCTGAATTAAGCCTGACTGCTCGTGCCAAGCTACCACGAGGGTGAGCAGGGGTTACTTCACGAGTGTAACACCCTTACCCTGACTAGGAAGAAGGGTCCCTACTTGGACAAAGGTGCAAGCCCTTGCCAACTAGAGATCCCATTTCTAACATTGGTTGTCAGCGGTGAGGATAGGACTTGTGTTTGCACTTGACTTACAGTGATTGGTGTGCACTACTACCATATCGCAGACCATTACGTACCACATACTGGTTCTTTTTCTTTTGGCCTACTTTTGATCTTGCCAGTTTTCAACTCACTACTTTTGTCATGCCTGAATCAATTGCATCATCCGTTGCATCTCTGGAAGTTATCTTTGAGGAGGATAGGTTGGAATCCTATGCCGTAAAGGAGCTACGAGCGATTTGTAAAAACCTGAAAGTCCAAATTAAAGGCCTCACAAGGAAGGAGGAGCTACAGAAGGCGCTGAGGGCCTGGGTAGCAGCCAGACATGCCAATGGGCAGCCTGGTAATCTCAGTGAGGAGGTGGAGGAGCCTATTTCCAGGGTGGATGTGCTTTTGGGTAGGGGGAACCCGCCAGGTCAGGCAGCAGCAGTCTGTCCCCAGAGGAGCTGGAGGACAGGCGGGAGGCAAGGCAGTTTGAGCTGCAGAAGCTCAGGCTGGAGAGTGAGCGGGAGGAGAAGAGATTGGCCATAGAGGAGAGAAAGATGCTCTTAGAGCATGAGAGAGAACTGAAGGAGCTAGAACTTAGGAGTAAGTCAGGCTCAGATGGTGGCAGCAATTCGTCCAGAAAGGCAGACAGGATTGTGCACATTCCCAAGAATGTAGGCAAGGAGTTCAAGAAGGGGGATGACATACAAAGGTGGTTTCAGGGTTATGAGGCGGCCATACACATGAATGGGGTCCCTGAGGAGAATTGGGGAGCAGGATTGTGGCCACTTTTCCCGGAAGAAGCAAGGGATGCTCTGATAGCTTTGGGTAAGGGGTATCACCTCACCTATGCTGACATGAAGGATGCCCTTCTCACGAAGTATGGTCTTACTCCTGAAAAGTACAGGGATCAGTTCAGGTCCAGTAAGAAGTCGGATGCCAACACTTGGTTGGAATGTGTGGATGTGTTCTGCAGGTCTCTGGATGGTTGGGTGAAGGGCAGTAGTGTAACAGATTTTCAGGGGCTCTACAACTTGATTGCATGGGAGCACTTGTCTAGTCTATGTTTTGCAGATCTGCGCCAGCACCTAGTTGATAGTAAGCTAACTGACCCCAGGAAGCTTGCTATGGAAGCGGACCGCTGGGTGAGTACCAGGGTCCACAAGAAAGCGTTTGGGGGAGACTCAGCCAAAGGTGGGCAGGGTCCCCAGCAGAAAGGTGGGGGGACAAGGGTAAAGCACAGGAGTTCTCTAAAGGGCCCCAAACTAGTACCCAGGGTAAAGGTTCCCAGCCCCCGGTGATAAGAAGAAAGGGGTCTCTACAGGGAAGCCTGTTGAGACCGGCCCCCGCAAGTGTTATGCATGTGACAAGGTAGGTCACTTTAAGGGGGACCCCAAGTGCCCGAAGGGGACACAGCCGCCCACCGGTGGACAGTCCAAAGTGTTGGCTAGTGTAGCGCTTGGGGAGGAGGGGTGCCCACAGGAGGGTGGGGATCCCGCAGAAATGACCCTTGTCTCACTAGGGGACAGTGAGATGGTCCCAGGAAACCAGGTGCCCCCTAACACAAAGAAATATAGCACCTGGGTGACCATTAATGGGAACAGGGTAGAGGCTCTCAGAGACACTGGAGCCAGTGTGACCTCAGTCCGGTGTCACCTGGTGTCTGAGAAGCAAGTAGTCCCAGGAGCATTCCACCAAGTAGTTGCTGTCGACAACTCAGAGCGCCAATGTATGGTGGCACAGGTTCCCTTTGAATGGGGGGGGGTCGCAGGTCCCTTGAGGGTGGTTGTGAGCCCTACCATGCCTGTAGATTGTCTGCTAGGAAACGACCTGGAGCAGTCCTTATGGAAGGAGGTTGAGCTCAGGTCTCACTTGGAGATGCTTGGGTTGCCAGAGTGGACATGCGTGTCTACTCGGTCAATGGCAGCCAGAAAGGGTGATCAAGAGGACTTGGAGCCTGAAACAGTGGCCCAAGTCCCTGCCAAGAGAAAGGGCAGGGGGCGCGGGAAACCGGCCCCCGAAGTTCCCACGGACCGGGAGGAGGCGGACCTCGAGGGGACGCCCCAGTGCCTACAGGGGAGCAGGTAGCCGAACTGGGAGACATCTCTGAGCTGACCCATTGGCAGCAAGAAGGGGGTCCCACCAGGGAGGAGTTCTGCAGGGAGCAGAACGAGTGCCCTACTCTGGAGGGTCTGCGGCGGCAGGCTGCAGACCAGGCAGCTGGCAATGAGTCCGGGTCACATCTGATCTACTGGGAGAGTGGTCTCCTATACAGTGAGCCTAAGGTTGCTGAGCCTGGGTCAGCCCGTGTGCTGGTGGTACCCCAGCGCTTCAGGACCTTCCTACTGGGTCTGGCTCATGACGTGCCTTTGGCAGGACATTTGGGGCAGGACAAGACCTTTGACAGGCTTGTCACCCACTTCTTTTGGCCCCAAATGCGAAGGCAGTCAGATGCACACTGTAGGTCTTGCCAAACTTGCCAGGCAAGTGGTAAGAGTGGGAGGAAGGTCAAAGCTCCTCTCCAACCTTTTCCTGTTGTTGGTACACCCTTTGAAAGGGTAGGGATGGATATTGTGGGGCCACTGGATCCCAAGACAGCCATGGGCAACAGGTACATCCTGGTCTTGGTGGACCATGCCACCCGGTACCCGGAGGCAATCCCTCTCAGGACAACGACGGCGCCAGTGGTGGGCCGGGCGTTAATGGGGATCTTTTCCTGTGTGGGATTCCCCAGAGAGGTGGTTTCTGATAGGGGGACCAATTTCATATCCAAGTATATGACATCCCTGTGGAAGGAGTGTGGTGTAACCTACAAGTTCACCACTCCTTACCACCCACAAGGAAACGGTCTGGTGGAGAGATTCAACCAGACCTTGAAAGGCATGATCAAGGGTCTAACAGAACCCATGAGGCGTAAGTGGGACGTCCTCTTGCCATGCCTACTCTTTGCATACAGGGAGGTGCCTCAGAAGTCTCTTGGGTACAGCCCCTTTGAGCTCCTGTATGGCCACCCTGTCAGAGGACCTCTGAGTTTGGTAAAGGAAGGCTGGGAGGCAGCTCCCAGGAAAACTCCCCAGGATGTATTTAGCTACATGCTGGCCTTTAGAAACCAAACTGCCCGCTTCAGGAAACTCGCTCAGGCGAAACTAGAAGCAAGCCAGGAAGAAATGAAGAGATGGTATGACCAGAATGCCACTCTGGTCGAATTTCAACCTGGGCAAAAGTGTGGGTCATGGCTCCAGTGGCACCTTGTGCCTTGCAGGACAAGTGGACTGGGCCATATGAGGTAAAGGAGCGCAAAAGTGACGTCACCTACCTGGTGGATTTGCAGGCTCCAAGGAACCCTTTGAGGGTCCTTCACGTGAACCGCCTCAAGCCCCACTTCGAGAGGTCCGAAGTGAGTATGCTCTTGGTGACAGATGATGGGGTGGAAGAGGAGAGTGAGCCTCTCCCTGACCTCCTGTCTACCAAGGAGCATGATGGGTCAGTAGAGGGTGTGATCCTCTCCCCTACTCTGACTCAGGAGCAGCAGGGGGACTGTCGCCAGTTGTTGGGACAGTTCGCCCCACTGTTCTCTCTGACCCCCGGTGTTACTCACTGGTGTACCCATGACGTGGACACTGGTGACAGCCCTCCTGTGAAGCACAAGATTTACAGGATGACTGACCGGGTCAGAACCAGCATCAAGGAGGAGGTCTCTAAGATGTTGGCGTTAGGGGTGATTGAGCCCTCCCACAGTCCTTGGGCCAGCCCAGTGGTCTTGGTCCCAAAGGCTGCGGCGCCCGGTGCCACTCCAGAACTCCGGTTTTGTGTGGACTACCGTGGGCTCAATGCCGTCACCAGGACTGACGCGCACCCCATCCCCAGAGCTGATGAGCTCATTGATCGGTTGGGAGCTGCCCGGTTCCTCAGCACGTTTGATTTGACGTCTGGGTACTGGCAGATTGCCTTAACTGATGGGGCCAAGGAGAGATCAGCATTCTCAACCCCAGAAGGTCATTACCAATTCCGGGTGATGCCCTTTGGGTTGAAGAATGCCCCTGCCACCTTTCAGAGGTTGGTCAATCAGGTGTTGGCTGGGCTGGAGGATTTCAGTGCCGCCTACCTGGATGACATTGCTGTGTTCAGTTCCAGCTGGGAAGAACATTTACAGCACCTTGAGAAAGTGTTGAGGGCTCTGCAAGGTGCAGGCCTCACGATCAAGGCCAGTAAGTGCCAGATCGGGCAGGGTTCTGTGGTGTACTTGGGACACCAGGTAGGAAGCGGCCAGGTGGCGCCCCTACAACCCAAGATTGACACCATTCTGGCTTGGGAACCCCCAAGACCCAGACAGAGGTGAGAGCCTTCTTAGGTCTCACCGGTTACTATAGGAGATTTGTTAAGGGCTATGGCACCATCGTTGCCCCCTTAACAGAGCTGACCTCTAAGAGGCAGCCCAGGAAAGTGATCTGGACTGAGTCCTGCCAGAAAGCTTTTGATGCCCTGAAGGCAGCCATGTGCACGGCGCCTGTGCTCAAGGCACCTGACTTCTCCAAAGAATTTGTCGTGCAGACTGACGCTTCAGAGCATGGTGTGGGAGCGGTGCTCTCACAACTGAACGAAGAGGGCCTGGATCAGCCGGTAGTCTTCCTTAGCAGGAGACTACTTCCCAGGGAACAGAGGTGGAGTGCCATAGAAAGGGAAGCTTTTGCTGTGGTCTGGGCGCTGAAGAAGTTGAGACCATACCTGTTTGGGACTCACTTCCGGGTTCAGACAGACCACAGGCCCCTCAGATGGTTGATGCAAATGAGGGGTGAGAATCCAAAACTGCTGAGGTGGTCCATCTCCCTACAGGGAATGGACTTTACGGTGGAGCACCGTCCTGGTACAGAACACGCCAACGCAGATGGTCTGTCCAGGTTCTTCCGCCTTAGTGAGGAGAACTCCAATGGGGTTGGGTAGTTCTCCCTACTTTCAGCTGGAGGGGACATGTGTTAGACTTGGCATCTTTTGGCGTGTTTCCCCTGACTTTTTGCTTTCTGACCTCCCGGTTTTGACTCTGTTTTTGCTGGTGTAATGATTCTGCGCACTTTCCTCACTGCTGTCCAGTGGGAAAGTGCAAGTGCTCCTGTATAAAATGCGTTATGGATTGGTGTTTCCATGATTGGCCTATTTGGTTTATGTGTCAGTCCCTTGTAAAGTGCACTGCGAGTGCCAGGGCCTATAGACCAAATGCTGTTGGTGGGCTGCAGCACTGGATTGTGCCACCCACGCAAACAGCCCGTAAAGTGTAACTCGGGCCTGCCAACGCAGAGCCTGTGCGCAGCCTGGGGCTGCCATGTCGACTTGGCAAGTGCACACACTTGCAAGTCCCTAAACCTTCCCTTTGCTACATGTTAGTCACCCCTAAGGTAGGCCCAAGGTACCCCTGTGGGCAGGGTGCGGTGTATGCGAAAGGTAGGACATGCCCGGGTGTGTGCGGCATGTCCTGATAGTGAATTACAGCCTAGTTCGTTTTTCACTATTGCAAGGCTACCTGTTTCCCCTAGGCCGGAACGGGCAGTTTTGATTATTACAGCTTATAATCCTAACTGACCCCGGGAACATGGTAGAAATTCGAGTTTAGTATGCCTGGACTCAGAATGATAAAATGCATCTTTTAGTGAAGTTGGTTTTAACATTATGTGTTTGAAAATACCACTTTTAGAAAGTGGGTATTTTCTTGTCTAACCATCCAAGCCTGCCTCTGCGAGGTTGTGTATTCCTTGTCTGGAGTGTGAGTGACAGGGGCTGGGGGATGCCAGGAGACAGGGTGAGTCAGCACAGGGCTGAATAGCAAGATCTACATGTAGATGGGTGGGAGGGGTCGCACCTGGGCCCTGAATAGGACAGTGCCTTCCCTCCACAATGCTGGCTCCACCTCCTGTGGTGCGTCTGATGTCCCTGGCCTACTCACTGAAAGAAGGGACGGAGACTTGTCAACAAAGTGCTCCAGAACTGGTTTGGACTAGGCAAAGGCCCCTCTGCCTTCAGAGAACAAAGGAATTTGGGATATAAATATTGGGGCCCTGACCCCATGAATTTAGATCTCGCTGGAATCAAGGAACCTGCCAAGACGAGGAGCTGGAAGAGCTGCCAGGAGGAGTACTGCCCCTTTGCTGTGTTGTTGCTTTGTTGGGTTGGCCTGCAGCTGCTGCTTCTGCCTTGGGCAGTGAAAGGACTGGACTGAACTTTCTACAAACTTGTGCTGAGTATCTCCAAGGGCCTGAAACCGAGCTGGCCTCCTGTTAAGAAGTCTCAGGGACTACCAAGACTTCACAAGCCTCTGGGTACCGCTTCTGGAACGCTGTTTCAGTTGCCACAGAGGAAGGGAACCGCAACCGACTCCGTCAACCGAATCCATCCCTGGCCGGTGACCTGTTTGCACCGCAGACCGCATCGCCCCGCTTCGCATCGCAACCCTGGTCTCACCGTGGGCGACGTCCGATGCCGCCAACATCGAGCCGCTGCTTGCACCGTGACCTGTGGGCACCGCAGTTCGCATCGCATCGCTTCACTGAACCAACCGGACCCGACCGACGCGGTCGCTGCAACTGGCTCAAGAGTCGTGACTGCACCGCATTTGGGGCACCGCTTGCACGTCTGCGACGCACCGCTCCGACTCGCACCGCTGTCCGACGCCAGCTCCCGCACTCCGGCTTGGTCGCCTGCATCACAACCTGTCAGCACCGCATCGAGCACCGTCTCACCCTGCATCGCACGCCTTGGACTCACCGACTCCGTCTGCACGACGCTCATCGAGCCGCTGCCTGCACCGCATCGAGGGACACCCCACCTTGCATCGCTCCGTCTTGCACCGCAACCACGACGAACGCCGACCGGCTCGTACACTCCGTACCAGCCACAACGAGAAAGGTACTGTAACCGAGTCTGTTCATGACTCTGCTGGCCCGTATCGACGCGGTCGGCTGGAACTGTTAGACTCTGTGGTTTTCAGCATCGCGGTAGGCTCGGACGGAGCTACCGACTCGTACGAACTTTGCTTTTGTGCTATTCCTGCAAAGAAGAAGTTACCGTATCAAGTATTCATTCGTAAAGTATAGTATTGTGGATTTTTGTCGTAATTGGTCTTGTCTTGAGTATATAAAATATTGGTTATTTTTCTAAACTGGTGTGGTGTCCGTTTGTAGTGATTACACTGTATTACTGTTGGTTATGTGCAAATGCTTTACACACTCCCTCTGAATTAAGCCTGACTGCTCGTGCCAAGCTACCACGAGGGTGAGCAGGGGTTACTTCACGAGTGTAACACCCTTACCCTGACTAGGAAGAAGGGTCCCTACTTGGACAAAGGTGCAAGCCCTTGCCAACTAGAGATCCCATTTCTAACACTTTGCAATGTCTTTTGAAGAAGATTTTATAATAACAAAATTGCATATGTACTTACATACCTGCCAACTCACATGGTGCCATCGTGTGACACATGATATCGGCTCTCATCACACGTTCTCCTAGTGAGGATCCGATATCACACATCGGGAGGGAAAACGAGCTGAAAACCACTGTAAATAGTGGTTTTTCAGCTCGTTTTCCGACGCTTTGGACTGCCGACGTCCATTAAGGGTTGTGAAAACACCCCAGGACATCAGCACCAGCCTTAGCTTTTGTTTTTGGGGGGGGGGGGGGGAGAGGGGGTTTGGGGGGTAGTGAGATTCCAAAGTGCCTTGTAGGTACTTCTTGGTATGAGCCCCCCCCCTTCAAGGCCCCACCGACTCCTCACACTTTGAGAGTGTTCTTCAATTTGGCAGGTATGTACTTGCAAACTTTAGATGTTAGGCTGGCTGTCACTGAATGCACCCCTTCTGATTCGGCCATGTCTGACTCCGCCCACTTGCTGCCCTGCCCCCTTGGACCTCTCTCTTTAATTCCGCCTCCGCAGCCTCCTTATTTGAGGGTTGCCAGGAATGATTATTTTCCAATGACAGGCACTTTTTGCAAGAATGCCTTTCAAAGGACCATGGTGTTGTCAGTCCGTTTTCGGGTCTCCTCTGCTCTGCACTTATTGTTGACACCTTCTTCTGCACACGCTCTGAGTATTTCCTGAGACTGTGTCTTACTCGTGTCATTATCTGTCAGAATCTAGAGCAGGCAGGCAGGCACGCTGCCGGAAATGCTTGCATCTTTGTTTTCTGTTTACCGGCAGATCATAACTATTTTCTGTTTTTATTTCCACGCACATTTGCTAGATATCTTAAGATCACGCTTAGGTTCTAAAACCACAAAATCGAGAAAAAAAATCAAGATTAGTAGGGTTTGTCACCTAAAATCAACACTTTTACCAGAAAATAAAGTAAAGCTATGCAAGTAGGCTGATATTGCACAGGTGCATCAGATTTTTTTTTTTAATGTCTGTTATTTTTTCAACCACTAAAGATGTGTGGACTCAGGGGCGTAGCTTCAGGTGAGGTTGTTTGGGGTGTAACACACCCGTAACAAATGTATTCTCTAGCAAATAGTTGGGTACAGGTGCTTCCAGTCGGGTATGGTGAGGTGTTTGTCAGATTTCACCTAGGATTTTTACATGCACACACAAGACAAAAACATACACACATACTCCCACTCTCTCCTCTCTGTTTTGGATTTCTTAAAACTGTTGGTTATTTACAACATATTGGGGCATATTTACAAGGGGATATCACCACCAAAGCATCACTCCTAGCGACGTTCCGGTGGCGATATCCCCTTCTCCTTATTTACAAAGCAGCGTTAAGCCATTTAACATGGCTTAACACTGCCTTGTAAATAAGGTCCCTTTTCACGCTTCGCTTAGTGTGAAAGGGGTGTGCAATGGGTGTTGCAATGGGTGTTCTGCCACAACACCCATTGCTCTTTGATGCTGCCCCATATTTACAAGGCTGGGGCAGCACTAAAAACTAAGACCAGGGAATACCTGGTCTTGGACTGGCGATATGAGGAGATATTATTAATTTCTCTTCGTCTTTTGCTCTTTCCATGTGTGCTGCATCCTGCAGCACACATGGAAAGAGCAAATCGCCTTTCAAGATTGTTTATGGGCAGGAGGGTGCCCCTTCCTGCACATAAACAACCGCCCCTGCAGCACAGGCACCCTTGCAACATGGCGCAAGGGTGCCTGCGCTGGTCTTAGGCAGCTTTATTAGTGCCAGCGCTAGGGGAAACACAGGGGTGCGCCATATTTTTGTAAATACGCTAATCCCTGCATTTTAAAAATGTCGGAGCTCGGCGTTACCAATTTTGGCATAACACAGCGCTCGACATTTTGTTGTAAATATCCCCCACTGTCTTTTAAGTAACCCTAGCAATACGCACCTCTATCCCTTCCTCCTACTGGCCCTTGGCCCCCTCATACTCTGCTTCTCAAATAATGTATTTTACCACGAGGTGCCAGCATGATTGTTGGGAAATTTGATGCTCACACCACCCCAATCTTACTGACTAAGCTACGCCCTTTGTGGACTGTGAAAATGAGTATGTTTTATGAGCCCTACTGAAAGAGAAAGTCTATCGTTTAGGTGCAATCCTACTTTTGGAGTAAATCTTCAGCTTTGTTAAAATTTACAAATGTTTTGAGGAATGCACCTGGGAAGCAGTTGCATGTTCCCAAACTTACTCTTGGAAATCCTTTATAAATTTGAATTTTCGAGTATGCAAAGGCAATATTGTAAAGAATGTGTACTTCTACATGCCTAGGGGGTCGATTACAATGTCAGTCGGAAAGCATTCCGACCGAATCGGTTTCATATTGGTTTCTGACCAACTCAGGTTCAAGGAGTCCGACCGACCGATTACGATGTTTCCGAACACCGTTCAGTCGGACTCCCATTGACTTCAATGGGAGCCTGTGTTCCGAGCGACAACACAGGCTCCCATTGAAAAAAAGGGGTGGTTGCAGAAAACCTTGCATCCTGTGGCACACTGTGCATGTTTGGAAAGGGGGTCCCTTGGGTACCCCCCATGGGCCGCAACCGGAGGCCTCTGGGTGAAGGGGGGCCCGCTATGGGCCCCCAAAGTCAGATTCCGACAGCCGATCAGTGTCAGATAGACCGAATTGGAAAGGCTGTACGAATCCGACATAGTAATCGCTCGGTCGGAAACGCAGTCCGTAGAGATGCACGAGTCGGGTCCGACCGTCTCAGTGTCTCTGAATGCCATTCGGATGCGAATCAGAACCGAGTCGGACAGTCCAAACGGTTTCCAACCATCGTAGTCGGTCGGTCGGAAATGTTTCCGAGTCAGTCGGAAACAAGGCTTCCGAATCAGAATCGGACGAACCGAATGCCGTACGGAGCCTTTCCGACCGACATCGTAATCGGCCCCTAAGTGTGGAAGTTGTACATTTTTTAAATGCAAAACTGTTTCACATTAATATTGTTGCTCTTAGAAACTCGTATTTTTTTCTCCACGGAAATTTTGTTTTTCACGGTGGAGAAATCACTTCCATTGCTTCTCTCCGAATTTTGTGTTATTTCCCTTCCTAGTCTCACCTGGGAAATAGTTTTGAGTGCAAATGGGCCTTGGAAACATTTGTAAATAGCAAAGCAGCGCCGCCTGGATAGGGGCGTCCCCCTGAGCACAGCGTAGGTCCTCAAAAAAGTGGATAAAGGTTAAAACGTATTGAAAGAAGTCAAGTTGTATCACGGTGATCAATTTATCCAAAACATTTTAATGTATGCTGTTCAAATCTGATATTAATATCTTCATATCAAAAGAACGCTCCATAAGTATACAGGCAATTTTTCAAACCCAATGCATTTCGGGCCGTGGGGCCCTTCGTCAGGGGCCAAGGTTATGCACTGAGTATAAAGCAGCGTATCGGTTCCCGAAGTCACTTATGGAGCGTTCTTTTGATATGAAGATATTAATATCAGCATACGTTAAAATGCTTTGGATATATTGATCACCGTGATACAACTTGACTTCTTTCAATACGTTTTAACCTTTATCCACTTTTTTGTGGACCTACGCTGTGCTCAGGGGGACGCCCCTATCCAGGCGGCGCTGTTTTGCTATTTACAAATGTTTCCAAGGCCCATTTGCACTTAAAACTATTTCCCAGGTGAGACTAGGAAGGGGGACGCCCCTATCCAGGCGGCGCTGCTTTGCTGTTACTTGTCACACCCTTTATCAGAGGGTGATACCCCAGAAGCACGCAACAAACTCACACATCATCACATCATCGGTGTGCGCAGTCCCATCTCTTCTTTTTCAACATTTGTAAATACCCATAAACAAGGATGTTTGTAATGTTTTCTACCTTACTAGGGCATTTCTGCCCTGGAAATACATTCATTGCCCGTCAAAGATTTACTCACAAGAAAAAGTATGTGGGAATAAATCTTTTTATACGTGAATCCACATTCTGGGAACAGCAAAACTTGATTTTCATTTGTAGAAAAGACCTTTTGAATGTGTAGAGAAAACATACTCGCACAAGTAGCGTTTTGAACCTGGCCTACACCCAGTGGTTAATTTCTAAAGGAATAAACAAGTGGGGTGCCCAAAGCTCTACTCAGAAGACGGCTGTCAGCGCTATAAAATGTCAGCATGCCGAATACCAAGGCTGTGTGGTGTAGAATTCACCTCTGGCCACTTTAATCTACTACCAGACACTCTCTGTCCAGTTATCTGACTCCTGCATGTTCCTGCTTTCTCCCTCTGTGAATGTTTTTTTGTCATTCTCTTCCTCCTGGCAGAATAACTCTAATCACCCTTGTGGTGAATAGTAGCAGGGCTACACTTGATCTCAGACATGGGAGGATAAGATTCCCGGATTGCCACTACATAGCAGGAAGTCAGGCGCAGCCGGTAGAGGTAAGAGCGGTGGGGCGGTAGGGCAGTGGGGCGGGGCAGGGGGAAAATCGGCATACGACGAGATAGGGAAAATAAAATAAATAAATAAATAAAATCCTTGCGCTCGCTGCATTGCCGAGTCGGCGGTGTGGCGAGCGGAAGGTAAGTGGGGCGGGGCCCCGCCCCACCACTCTTACCTGTACCGGATGCGCCTGCAGGAACTCAGAGCCAATCATAGGCTGTGCCTTGTTAGAAATCCACTTCTCTGGCCAATCTGTGCAGGGCATATCTTCAAATGAATTTCCACAAAGATAGAGAAAAAGCAAGTATCAAAGTGAAAGAATGTGGACGATAGGAGATGCAGGTCAGACTTCCTGAGTAAGGTCTCTCCTGTTTCCAGACAATCAGGACAGGGCAAAAGGTGGATGCTGCCTTTGGAATTAGGATTGTTTGATGGATGCAGTTTTTAATTTGAGAAGGTGGCTGCAGGTGGGGCCCACCAGAACTCATTTTTGGGGACCAGCAGTTATTTTTGCGCATCAGACTTTGGCCCGGAGCAAGGGAGAGAAAAACACAAAAGGGGTAAAGAAGGAGGCAGAGAAAGACAGGAAGACAGTAAGGAAGACAACAAGCAGGGATGAAAAAAAACCTGACAGATTGAGCTAAAGGGGCTGAGTGTATGGTAGAGGGTGAGTGAGGCATGAGGTGGAGTCTAAACTACACAGCTTTGGTATTCTGCATCCCAGACATTTGATCCCGTCAGTGACCGGCTTGAGGGCAAACCTTTGGGCATTGGAGCTTATCCTTTTACAAATTTAGCACTGATTGGCGGGAATAGAGTGTTGACATACCAAGCAGGATAGCTTGTTTCTGTGCACGTCTGCTGGTCATGCTGTCTAGGTTTCCAAACCAGTTCTGATTGGTTCTTCAATCTTTAAAAGAGCTCTGGTGTGGTAGACAAAAAATGGATTCCCTCAAATTCTCCCAGATGGGCTAGAGGTGTTTGGTAAGGAAGCTACAAGAGGATGTCCTGTCCACAAGTCAAAAAACAGATGGGTGCTTTCATTTTGTGTTGCAAGGCTCGCGTCCATGCAGATGACTCCATTCACACAGCTAGAGCTATTTTGGGGGGCATAGGTGCAGCAGATACAGTGGCACCAGGGCCCATTTTCTTTGCCTTGCCTGTACTAGGGCCAATGGCAACTTTAGAAAGCCACTTTTTATTCTCAAATGTAAATAAGTCCCAGAGTGGAAAGGGAGGTCATTGATGGGATGAGCTAATCATGCATGGACTTGGAAAACATGAACTCTAGGCACTTTGTTGCCCCTGAGTAGGCAGAAGGCACAGCCTATATTGTGGAGCGTGCCAGGCTGAGGGTGGGGGTCTTGAGAGGCCGAGAGTCATGGGTGAGTTGACGGGCTGCAGCAGAGACACTGGAAAGTGCGTTACTTAGTGTTAGAAATGGGGGTCTCTAGTTGGCAGAGGTATACACCCTGTCCAAGTAGGGACCCTTCCTTCTAGTCAGGATAAGGGGATTACACACCTAAGATAACTCCTGCTCACCCCCTTGCTAGCTTGGCACGATCAGTCAGGCTTATCTCAGAGGCAATGTGTAAAGCATTTGTACATAACCCACAGTAACACAGTGAAAACACTATAAATGGACACCACACTAGTTTAGAAAAGTAAAGTATCTTTATCTAAACAATTCAAGACCAAAACAACAAAAATACAACATACAGAGATCAAAATATGACTTTTAAAAGGTAAAAACAGTTCTGTTTATAGAAAACTATGGAAGCGTCACTTTTAGCACAAAGTACTTTGGATGAGTCAAAATTATAGGACGAAAACAGGCGCAGGAAAGGTTATGCGTCTGTTTCTTACTTGCAGGGAAGGTGATGCGTCGGTTCCTTACTGCCACACAGGGCAGGTGATGCATTGGTTCCTTACTGGAGAGAAGGTGATGCGTCGGTTTCTTACTGCGAGGGGGGGATGCGTCGGTTTCTTACTGAAAACCCAGCGTTGATGTAGATTTCGCACACAAGTGCGATGTATGAGAAAATCCAGGTGCTACAGGTCAATGCAGCAGCGATCCAGGTGCTGCGTTGATTTCTGCAGCTGCAGATAGGTGATGCGTCGATTTTCCCAGGCGCACAGCAGGGCCTAAGTCGGAGCGGGAGTTTTGGACTTCGGAGACTCAGGCCGCGGCGGTTTCTTTGTCCGTTGACAGGCGATGCATCTATATTTTTGGCTGCACCGATGGGTGTGCTTTTCAACCCCATGGCAGCTTGTGGTGGGAAAAACGGCACTGGAAGAGCAGTGTGTGGATTTTCAGCAACAGGAGCAGCAAAACAACCTCCAAGCGCCCATAACTGGAGCTGGCATCACAAGGCAGGTCAGAACTCCCAGCAGAGGAGTTCAGGGATGCAGCAGGTGAAGTCTTTGTGTCCCTGAGACTTCCTAATAGGAGGCAAGCTCTACCTCAAGCTCTTGGAGAATCTTCTTAAGCAGGATACCAAAGCAAAGTAAAAGTCCAGTCCTTTCCACTGCCCACAGACAGAAGCAGCAACTACAGGCCAACCCAGAAAAGCAACATACAGCAAAGGGGCAGTACTCCTCCTGGCAGATCTTCAGTTCTTCTTCTTGGCAGGAACCTCTTAGTCCAGAAATTTTCCAAAAGTCTGGGGTCATGGCCCCACTACTTATACTACTTTCAGCCTTTGAAGTGTGCCGGTTCAAAGAAAGTCTCTCTTGCTTACTAGAACCAGTTCTGTCATCCCTGGTCCAGCCAAACTACAGTGGGTGGAGCCAGCATTTTGAAAGGCAGACACAGCCCTATTCAGGTGTCAGTGACTACTGCTCCCACCACTCTAGTTCAGGAAGACCCATCAGGATATGCAGGGCACACCTCACCTCCCTTTGTGTGAGTGTCTGGAATGAATACACAAACAGCCCCTGTCAGTCTAAACCAAACGTCGATTTCACAAGTAGGCAGAGGCACACAGAATGGTAAAGCAAGAAAATGCCCACTTTCTAAAAGTGGCATTTTCAAACATACAATTTAAAAGCCACCTTCACTAAAAGATGTATTTTTTAATTCTGAGTTCAGGGAACGTAAACTTCAAATCACTATCTCTTCCCACTTGAAAGTTACCCTTGTAAGATCCTACAAGGCAGCTCCAATGATAACCTATGGGAGAAATAGACTTTCAATAGTGAAAAACGAAATTGGCAGTATTTCACTATCAGGACATGTAAAACACACCAGTACATGCCCTACCTTTCACATACATTGCACTCTGCCCATGGGGGTACCTTGGGCCTACCTTAGGGGTGCCTTACATGTAGGAAAAGCCTAGGTTAGGGCCTTGCAAGTGGGTGCACTTTCCAGGTCAACTTGGCAGTTAAAACTTCACTCACAGACTGCAATGGCAGGCCTGAGACAAGTTTACAGGGCTACTCATGTGGGTGGCACAACCAGTGCTGCAGGCCCACTTGTAGCATTTGATTTACAGGCTCTGGGCACAGCTAGTGCACTTTACTAGGGACTTATCAGTAAATCAGATATGCCAATCGTGGATAACCAATCATAATCACAATTTACAGAGGGAGCGCTTGCACTTTAGCAATGATCAGAAGTAGTAAACTGCGCAGAGACAACAAGCCAGCAAAAACGAAGTCCAAGGTCCCAAAAAAACAGGTCAGGAGCAAAAAGACAGGGGAAAAACACACCAAAGATGCCAGGTCTAACACTTAGGGGTGGAAAAGCAGAGATGCCTGCACTAGCATGTATTTAGATAGAAATCAGCACTATGGAGTAGGCAGAGAAAGGGGCTTTGCAACTGCTTGCTAGTTGGCAGAAGTGTTTTCCCAGCTGCGGGGTGTGAGAGGGTTCTACAAGTGCCCTGGGAGCCAGAGGGCTCCATAGTGGTGGGTCAGCTCTGTGTCACGAGCAGCAATGGTAGTCACTGCTGTATGGGCTTTGTAAAGGAACTATTGGATGTTTAGCTTGTGGGGCGCTCGTGCCACTGCTGTTCTGGTGGTGATGGATTTGGAGCTCTGGACCCTTCTGGCTGCTCACTTATTATGGGCTCTTTGCACTTTCTTGAATAAATACTTTAACTTACAATGTTTAATACATTGACAGTGTCATCTTTTCAGAGTGAACAGTAGCCTCTTCTTGTCCGTCTTTGCACAATGGGGCTAGCAGAAGACTCATGTGCCAGCACAAACAAGACACCACTCTGAACCTCATCCGCCGCCATGGCTCCTGGAGGGATTTGTTGTAGCTTCGGAGTAGGCTGTGATGCTGGAATTTTATAATATTTGGTGGCCACCAACTGGGCAGAAGTTATAATTTATTGTACAGAGAGAAAAAAAACAGTATACTGTATAAGTATATACAACGCACAAAATCCATAAAATAAAACCAGTTCATATGTCGAGTAGTAAGTCTCCTAACATACATAGCAGGAGCTTCAAAACCAACATATTCTAGAATAATAAAATTGCTCTGTTGCTGGAGGCTGCTAGTACCCCCTCATGTCTGCTGCTTCTCTCTGCCCTGGACTCCGGTGTGGACCTTTCTTTACCAGCTGGTAGCACCCACAGAACAGGTTTTTGTGCCTCTGCTGGGCTCAAGGTCATTTGGAACAGCATGAGTGGAAAGCTCCTCATCTTAGATTAGCTTTGCTCTGTTGCTAAGGTTTAAGCACTGCAGATCATCTGGCATTTTCTTCCTGCATATTTGTTCCTGTATGTATGGCTTTTCCTCCCTCGGGTGGGCCTTTTCCCCTTGTCTGTTGCCGTTTACCCCACCCACCTTCCCTTCTTTCTCCCCAGGCTCCAAGGTACCACCCACGCGCCGTTACTTCTCCCTTCCCTTGTCATATTTTCTCACTTCAATTGCAGGCCCTTCCTTAGCTCCTGGTGGCACTGAGGGACTTTCCTTTGTGCCTCCGGTGACCTCGAGGCATGTGCTCTATTGTGAAGGCTGTTGGAAGCCTTTTGTAGGGTATATAGCTCCATCTGCCTGTTCTTTTCTTCTTGCATGTGTATTGTTTTTCCTCCCTCGGGTGGCCTTAACCTTTTCTTCTTATGGTTTCCCCAACATACCCCTAACCCCAGGCTCCACTGTACCTCCGAGCCCCTTCTTCTCCTTCTTGCCCTGGTCACCTCTTCTCAACTGTAGTCAGGGTCTTCCTTGGCTCCTCATAAAATATTGAGAGAATGTGGGTTTCTGCCTCTGCTGACCTCAAGGCCATTTTGAAAAGTGGGAGCAAACTGCTCCTTATGTACTGCCCTCGTTGAAGCCGGGTAGGTCCCATTTTACCACATTGTCTCTTTTTTTACCCTCAAATGTCATTTTCTACTAATAAAGAAAGTGGGAGTTTTCTGGGGGGGAATTCTAGAAGGGCAGAAGTATGCCTCCTCATGTAAAATTAGATAAAGTGAGGGTTGGTACAATCTCACAAAAAGTATTGTGCTTGCCTGGATGGGAGAAGACAGAGGGCTAACACAGAGTGGGTGTATTCCTGCTTGTGCTGTCAGGACAGCAACCTACCGGGTGCTTCATCGCTCGTCCTGGCATCTGCAGGGTACTGTTCTGGCTACGGTATGAGCCATGACCAGATTAGGGCTCGTCCGCCTTTCACAGCCATCTGGATCATCAGAGTGGCTTGGAGTGAGGACCATGGCTCAATATCTTTCCATCTTTCAGCTTAGCAGGAGTACGTGAAATCTGAGCCTTTTAGACTGTAGTTTCTGCTCAGGTGGCCAAGCTCGATTCCTCTTCCACTCCTTTTCTCATTAACGAGGAGCATTTGCACAGCAGTAGGTAGCATCCCTCCCTTTAAAACACGTGCATGACTACTAAGCACTCCCAATCTTGCCCATTTGGCAACATTTTGCTTCATTAATGCTCATGTTGCCATATGGGCAACTGGGCCTTCTTTTAATGATGTTCACACACAACACCCCATGGCCTCTCTGTCTCTCCCGGGGCTGTGAATCTGTCTGTATGTTTTAGCCCTAACTATAATGTCCATGCCTATCTCTTACACTTCATCATCCATCACAGTGCTAGGCACCGTGCGCCAAGACAAGATGAGAGACCTTCTGTGGTAACTCACGCAGGACAACAAACCAGGGACGGACTGGCCATAGCGGGCACCAGGCGTTTCCCCGGTAGGCCGCTAGGGTGGGGGCCGGTTTTGGGCCCCTGGGGGGCCGTTTTTGTTACCGGGGGTCGGCAGTATCGGCCCCGGTAACAAAATCGGCCGAAACCGGCCCTCGCAAACTGCTCGGCTGCACTCCCCCTCACCCCAGGGGGGGCCGGCTGAGCAGTTTGCCAGGGCCAGTTTCTGTTCCCAGTCCGGCCCTGCAACAAACTCTTCCCACATAGAATCACAAAAATACAACTTGGTGCCAACCACGCGCTCACCAACGGTGTAGCGTGTTACCCATCCAAAAATGTGCTGCTTCTTCCCACAAAGGGGTATGAAGCGCTGTGTAAACGTAAGCATTGGTCTAAAAATGTTTAACCCACTTGGGGGGAAAAACAGGGTTAGACAAGCAATTTTTTACAAATGGAACAATGGAACGTCTTTTTGTACACTGTACGCTCTTTCGCCCGTACCATGATACCTTCAACCAGGCTTGGTGTTGCAGCCAAGAGTATAGTGTGTTTTTGACGGGAGTGAACCTCTAACTGACACTGTTGGGACTATTTCAAGCTACAGGTGACAGAGAGGGAGGGTGCCTCTTATGGCTATAATGTCAGAGACAGGAGAGAGCAAAAGTTCCAGCTGTAGGCATCATGCCAGGTGACAGAGTGGTGGACCGCAGGCCGAGTGACAGTCATCACTTTAACCACGGAAGCATCTTGGGCAGAAACCAGGGTCGAGTTGGTAAGGCCGGCACTCGGGAAATGGGCCGGTATCTGAATTGCAACTGTGGACCGCTTTTTTGCCCAGCGTGGTGGCCGATTTGGGCTGTGTCTCTGCTGTTCCGGTGCCCCCAGTGGGGGCCTGAAGGACCTTTCCAGAGGCAGATGGCCCTCTATTACCTCCCTTTTACCAACGGGGTGGAGGTGTCATTCCCAATCTCTCACTGGGCCTGCCCAATAATGTATGCAGATTGAGCAGGGGCCAATGGCCTGAGCAGGAGTGGCCTCACTCATATTCAGGTTCGGTTCATCATTGTGAACTAATCCATGCACAAAGAGTCCTGGCAACATTTGCATTTTGTTATATCAGTGCAGTTAATAAAAAATGCCTCTTTTAGAGTAACCCCCCCCTTATAATACTTAAAACACTGAAGCAGTGTTTTGCGAAAATATGCAATCAGCAAACGTGGGCCACTTTTTTTTAGGGTGCCCGGGACTATTTTTGATCCCAATCCAACCCAGGCGGAAACTACCAAAATTGGAATTGATGGTCTGATAGCCAGACGTGACTCTGCTCCCTCAGAGTGGCAGGTGTGATGTGCACTATAGAGCAGGGTCGGATTGGTAAGGCTGGCACTCAGGCAATGGCCGAGGGGCCGGTATCCGAGTTCCAGCTGTGGGCTGCTTTGTTGGGCAGCCTGGGGGTGCCGATTTGGGATGTGTCTGTGTTGTTCGGATGCCTCCAGCGGCCCAGTGGGTGCCTGAGTGGCCTTTCTGGAGGCTGATAGGCATCCATTACCTCCCTTTTACCAACGGGGCAGAGGTGTCACTCCCTTTCTCTCTCTCTGGGCCGGTCCATTAATGTGTGCACATTGCATGGGGGCAGGGGGCCTGAGCAGAAGTGGCCTCACTTGTATTCAGGTGTGTTTCACCAGTATGAATAAATCAGTGCATTTTTTTTTATCTAAGTCGAGTTAAGAAAACATGCCTCTGCTCGCCCCAGTGTTTTGTGGAAAGGCAATATACAGGGCACGAGTCGGGGGTACACGCGGGTGGACGGCGTCCCCCCACTATTTTTACAGGGCGGACGCCGTCCACCCTGCTAATCAAAACGCCGTCTACCCTGCTCATCAAAATCGTGATAAGAGCGCACCAAACAAGCATTTCCAGGTGATTCCGGCTGGATCCGGAAATTTCTCGGCCTGCCGGTCACCGTCCATCTCCACTCCCGTCTTGATGTCTCTTCATATTCCTGCTTTTCAATCACCAGCCCCACCTCCCTCACCTTCGCCTCTCTCGATTCCCTCCTCAACTCCCTCTCACCACTGTACTTCTGCTCTCCCAATGCGCCTCAGGAGATGTTTTGGGCCGATTCTTGGTGAGTGGAGTGAAGAGGATGGAGGTAAAGGGGGGGGGGGAGACGTGTACAGTGATTAAGAGAGAGCGGCAGTAGTAGAGGGGGTGAGTGACTCTAAGCAGAAAATATTTTGTGAGTTGGAGAGTAAAGGGGGTGGGGACTGAGTAACCACGTGAACGAAAAGGTGATGGAGTTCCAGTGTGTGTCCGACAGAGGGCATCACCGAGCTGGACCAAGCAAGGGATTTAATTGGTGGGAGAGCCAGTCACTCAAAGGGTGTTTTGCAAGCGCTGTGCCCCTGCAATCATTGGCCTCTCCGCTGAGACTGCAGGCCTGTGATGTCACTTCCTGTGATGTGATGTCACGCGCCGTGATGTCACGCGCCGTGATGTCACTTCCTGTGATACTACCTAACTGGGAGAGTCCCCCCACTTCTTTTTTTAGGACTTGTGCCCTGGCAATATACAAATGTGGGCCACTTTTTAGGTCTCGCCTACGCAGCGCGCATGCGCTACATAGGAGGGGACCTCTTGGAATCAATTCGGTTTTTAGGCCAAAAATGTGCATGCATTGCAATGCTTTCAATGGCAACGCGTGCACGTTTGGCGATTCCCTTGCGGGAGCGAGCTTTGAAACCATCTGTTTGTAATTAACTTTCAAACAGATGGTGCCCTTGCTCGCTCCCGCAAGGGAAACGCTGTGTGTGCTCTCGGCAGCATTCCCCCCACCCCTCCCACTTGTTAACCCGCGGGCTACGCCGCGTGCGCGAGTTTGTACTTGTTATCAATAGAGATTGTCTGATCCTTTGAGAATCTGAAGTGTATACACTGCTTAACTCTTTATAGTGCCAACAAACTTTCCTCGGAGGGTGGTTGTTATGAACATTACAACAGAAAGACAAATAGACCAGACAGACGGACAGACTGATTATGTCTTCGCCGATGCTCCTAGCCGAACTGCTAACAAACTTAGCATAGACACGCATTTGTCATTCGGTTTCGGTTTCAACATTTGTTATTTTGATTTATTATTCTCTGCTCCTTTCGAGCGAAATGTGCTCAGCTGGCGGAATTTGCATTTTCCAAATCATCATATCAAGAGCCCTCAGCACGTGAGTGAAAAAGGAGTGCTAGAACGTTAACTTCATGACTGGGACATACACAAAGACGCGCATACTTATGACGGCAATTTTAAACCAGTATGCAGCAGTTTGGTGACCTTCTCTCCAGACGTCAGCTCTGCAAGAATCCCAGGCTCTGAAAATGTATATATAAGCCTTCTATCAAGTTGCAACAACAGGTGTGCCCTCCACCTCAATCCCTAAAACCAAACAGGTTCAAGAAGCAAATACATACTGTACAGCCCTGCCTTAAAGGGGAGGCGGACACCATGTGGGTTCCACGGAGTTGGGCCACCCACTTCCATGGACTGTGAATGCTCTACAAGGGTTAAGATGCTGACACCGACACCGCAGCACTTTCAGGGACCTTCTAACAGCTTCACAGGCTGGGTGCGGATGTAGCCAGCTTTGGGCGCCAGAGTACCTTGTCCTTATATCAATGGTGGCTTTTTTTCACTTTGTTTTTATTGCAGAATTGTGCAGTCATCTGCATACATCACGGCACACGTGGTTACAATGTGCGAGATTGACAAAAAGAGAAAGAAATGCACTACTTACATCTGAGTGCCCTCCCAGTGTCTGCAACGATCCCAAGAATATCCTGGGACGAAGTCCGCGGTCAACATCATAAAGAACATTTCTCCATGCCAGATGTATTGAACAAATCCCATGGAATAAACAGGTGTAACAATAATTAAAAAAAAGAAAGCGGAATACAACACCAAAAAACCCCCATCAGCGATTGGCGGTGGTGATACAACCTATACTTTCTCGAGTCATATAAACGGTCTCAAATACATTTTGGAATCCACCTCCCCATCCCCTCAGGTGGATCAACTACTTATTGGGTTACAAGACTGAGGGGCTATGATATTGGTCATATAGTCAGATAGCAGTTATCAGTTAATCAGTGGTAGCTTTAAATGGAAGCTGCAGTATATGATTAACCACTTCTGTGCATTTGTCCGCAGTACTTATGTGCACTTCACATGCTTAGATAGCACATTGCATCAGATGCCAATTAGAACATGTCCTGCCAGCCCTTGTCTGTCTGGATCTTAAACATGAAGTTGCTGCCGCTACTGATAACGGTGTGCGGTGGTGAACAGAAATATGTTCTCGACGCTGTACAGTAAGCATTAGTACATGCTGTACATACTGTACAGCCCTGCCTTAAAGGGAAGTGAGATGCCATGTGTGCTCCAGGGAGTTGTCACCCGCTTCAATGGACTGTGAACGTTCTGCGAGGGTTAAGGCGCTGGCACAGACACTGCAGCACTTTCAGGAACCATCTAAGAGCTTTACAGGTTGAATGCGATTGCAGCTAGACTTGGGCGCCAGAGTACCTTGTCCTTATATCAGTGGTAGCTTTAACTGGAAGCTGCAGTATATGATTAACCACTTATGTGCATTAGTCCGCAGGACTTATGTGCACTTCACATGCTTAGATAGCACATTGCATCAGATGCCAATTAGAACATGTCCTCCCAGCCCTTGTCTGTCTGGATCTTAAACATGAAGCTGCTGCTGATAACGGTGTGCGGTATTGAACAGAAATATGTTCCAGACGTTGTACAGTGACAGTGGTAAGCATTAGGCATTGTCATGCGTCTGATCACTAGGATTTAAAGACACAGATGTTTACAGGGGTGTTTTGGGCACCTGTTTAGGATATACTGATTATATTGCGTTACATTTATATATGCTAATAACGTGCCACTAGGACAGCTGTTGCCACTGGTACCCCGCGGACCACTCACTAAGCTCTGTCCTAACACCAGCCTGATATCTACCTGAAAGAGTACGATTTCTTGGAAACACAGGCTCTCCTGATGGTACTGACTATGTTGGACCATGTTCAGTGCTCCACCCGGGCCCATGTGACCGACATTTCTCTGCTGTGCTACCTGCCAATGCACAGCTTTTTTTAGGGGAGGTGTGCTTGTGCTTTTAATCGGCCAGATCTAGTGTGTTCCAGGACTGTGTTGGTGCACTCAGATTGTGCACACGCTGCTTATTATGTAGTCATGGCCGGTCTGCTTTTCGATTAGTCGGTGATGTGTTAATTGGCCCAGAACACATGGGTGCTGCTGCAGTGGGGATCACGCATGGTCATGCTACTTTAAAAACTCCTGCTGCAGCAGTAGAAAGTGTGTGCTCTCTTATAGGCTGTACTGAGGAAAGTTAACATGCCTATCCTGCTCAGTGTAGGCAAGACGCCATAGAAATATGCCCTCTTCCATGACTGGATTTTATTTGGCCCTCTGTGTGTGTTGCCCAGTCATTCTGCACATGCTCAGTGAAAGTTTTAGGTTTAGCACGTCCTAGTCTTGGGACCCGCTTTTTTTTTATTTTTAAATTAATTTTACAACATTCAGGCTTATGTACAAGCATGACTTTTCACGAGTTGTGCGTAAATCATAGCCTTTGTGTTCTGGCACTAATAACTCAGACTTGGAGTTCTCAATTTGCGTTTCTTTTGATTTACTGTTGATTTAAATAGATTTTTCTACAATAAGACTATCCAAACCTGCGGCTGCTAAATTCACTAACATTTATTTAAAAGTATATTAGTTCAGTACTCTTTTTATGAAAGTGTTAATATGAAGTCATAAAAGATTATAAAAAACAAAACACTCTGGGTTTTTCATAAGTGTGTATGTGTAACTTTAAATACCACCGTTGTCTTCCTATCTCCGATACTGAACTCCTTTATGGTGCCCTATTCCTTTTATTGCATTGAGATACTCTTTCACATTCTCTTATGCACTATTTAACAACGAAAATGTTCCTATGTGCTATTAGTTATTTGCCACCCAGGTTTGACCCTTTTGCTGTTAATAGCCTCTGGAAGCGAATTATAAATGTCATGATGATGATCTTACCTGTTGGTTACAACACCTGGCCTCATTCCCTCCGCATCAGTGCACCACCACAAGAGCAGCCGTGCCTCAGCACCAGCGCAGCCCCACCTTAGCAGCAGTTCAACTCTAATGCAGCACCACTTCAGCATCTGCACAGCACCACCTCAGCATCAGAGCAGCATCACTTCAGCACAGCACCAACTCAGCATCACATAGCACTACCTGAACACCAGCTCAGCACTACCTGAGCACCAGTGCAGCACCACCACCTTAGAATGACTCAGCACCTCAGCATCACTCAGCACCACCTCATTATCACTCAGCATTACTCAGCACAGGCCCCACCACCACCTCAGCACCACCTCAGCATCACTCAGCACCTCCTCAGTCTGCCCTCGGAATCTGGCATCGGTTGATTCTCCCCTAGTGTCCGTCCGCTGCTCGTGTTGTAATTAAGGTACTATTTCCCAACCTCCACCCTCCCGTTGTTTATGTCCCCCCATAACAAAAACAAAAAAACGATAACAAACAAGCATTAGAAGCGGCAGGAAGAATTTGCCAGCATTGCAAGGACAAAAAAACTAGAAGACATTTTTATGTGCATTCTTTTTTTTTTTTAATAGAGTTGTT
Organism: Calotriton arnoldi; assembly: GCA_963921515.1. NCBI lineage: Eukaryota > Metazoa > Chordata > Amphibia > Caudata > Salamandridae > Calotriton > Calotriton arnoldi. The sequence continues at coordinate 174,556 of CAWUFW010008115.1, read as the reverse complement.
CAGTTGTTCATAATGTCTTCTTGGTTATATATAATGTAACAAAAATGCTTCTCACACTTTTTTATTATAACATTTCAACATGCAGCACAGCAGCCACACTTCCCTATAACATAGCTTAAAGATATTGGAAACGCTAATAGCTCTGGCTAAACACTTACTGTCCCAAAGGCGAGACCTATTGGCTATGCCAATGCTTGTTTTTAGTGTGCCCGGGACGATTTTTGATCCCAATCCAACCCTGCTATGCCGGAGACACCTAATATGGTGTGATCTGTTTGTGAAAGTACAAGGTAGTTTCGAACAGGGCAAGTCCTCACCCGTGCCCTCGCCGTCCGCATTGAAATGCCCGGTTACTCACCGGTAATATTCATTACTCCGAGTCCTGGTCTTCCCGTCCCATTCCTTAACAGTGAGCAGCTAGTCTGCTCCACAGAAACCTACTACCTAGCAGAGCTTTTCGCACTTCCCCCAACATGGCGCCACCATCAGGTGAGGATAAAGGGGAAGTGCGTCCTAGAACATCCTGAGAATACCAAAGAAAACCCAGAAAGGAAACAATCACCAAACACAAAACTCAGGGAGGGAGGAAGGGCTCAGGAATGGGACGGGAAGACCAGGACTCGGAGTAATGAATATTACCGGTGAGTAACCAGGCATTACCTCCTCGTCCTGTCTTCCCGTCCCATTCCTTAACAGTGAGCCCATACCCAAGCACACGGTGATTGTAAGAAAACAGACCAGAAATGCGAAAAGCAGGTCCATTTAATCAACACAAAGCAGTACAAAACATAAACCATGTACAGCAGACAAAACACGGGTGCCAAAGGCAGCCGAGCCCGCCATCCCCAACCGAAGGCGATAACGGGAAACAAAAGGATGGGGAGAAGCCCACGTGGCAGCAATACAAATGTCCCCCAAGGAGGCCCCATTGAACATGGCCCAGGAGGAGGAGACACCCCTGGTAGACCGACCCTGAACCGAAGAAGGGAGAGGACAGCGGGCGGACTTGTAGGCTGAAACAACAGCACCCTTGACCCAACGAGTCAAGGTAGACAAGGAAGGATGAAGACCCCTCCCAGAGAGGCCGCAGGTGACAAACAAGGAATCAACCTTCCGGAAACCACCGGTCCGATCCAAAGAGATGCGGAGAGCCCTCAGCACATCCAAAGAACAGAGGACCAACACCTCCGGGGAGGCAGGGTCCGGAAAAAAAACAGGGAGAACAAAAACCCCCGACAGGGAAAAGAGGACAAAATCCTGGGCAGAAAAATTTGACTGGGACGGAGAATGACCTCGGCAGCGTAGAAACGCAAAAAGGGGGGCGAAGTTATCAAAGCACCAAGCACACCAAACCTCCGCCCAGAAGCACCCTCACAGCCTCACAGGAGGAAGAAGAGAGACCCTACCCAAGACACCAGGAGGAGAAGGTCGTCCAATGACGGTCGTAGGACTTCAAGGAGGAAGGGCGCCGAGACAACTGAATGCACTGGGCAACCCCAGCAGAGCAACCCTGACCCAACAAACTCAATCCCACAAGCGCCAAACCCCCAGCCGGAGGTGGCGCAGGGAGGCAACCCTGAGAAGAGGAGCCCGGAGAGGGGAGGGACACAGTGCGGACCGCCAAAGGGTGCATACTGACAAGGACAGAAGCAGGGGAAACCAAGGCTGACGGGACCACTGCGGCACAACCAGAAGAACCTCCGCCCGGTCCAACCGAATCTACCGGAGGACCCGGGGAATCAAAGCAAACGGAGGGAAGGCAAACAGGAGCACCAGCGACCACGGAACAGAGAAAGCGACGATCGCCCAGGCCAACCGGGAGGGAACGAGGCCGCAAACCCGAGGCAGAAGGGCAGAGTACTCCGAGGCAAAAAGATCCAGCCAGGGAAGGCGGAACCGGAGGACAATCAGATCGAACAGAGCCGGGGACAGACACAGTCACAGAGGAAGGGAACACTCCGCTCGGAGAGTCTGCAGGCCCAATCTCCGTCCCCGGAAGATACACAGCCGCCAGAGATACCGTTCGGCCCAAAGACCGAACACCCTGGAAAGGAGAAACAAAGACCGGCACATGCCCCCAAGGCGATTGACAGAAGCCCGAACAACCTGGCAGTCGGTCCGAACCGAGACAGCATGGCCCAGAAGGAGAGGCGCAAACCACTGAAGAGCCAACCAAACCGCCCGTAACTCCTTCCAGTTCGAGGACAGGAGAGACCCGAAACGGGACCACCGACCCGAGCCTCGGAAGCACCCAGGACCGCACTCCATGGACAACACAACCACATTCCGAGGAGGAATAAGGTTGAACCCCCGGGAAAGAGACGGAGGGGACAACCACCACTGGAGAGCATCCCGAATCCCCGGTGTGACGGGAATCAGGGCATCTTAGACCAGAGAGGCAGGATCCCATTGCGACAGGACATGAAGCAGGAGGGGATACAAATGCAGACGGGCCCAAGGGAGGAGAGGCAGAGTGGAAGCCAACACCCCTGATTCCGCAACCAGAGACGGGCAGACACCCGGGACTGGGACAGAACCCAAGAAAGGTGACGGAACAAAGTCAACAGGCGCACCTGGGAGAGGGACACCATCCCCATAACCATGCAGAACAGAGCACCCAGGAACCCCAGAGTCTGGGAGGGCAGCAGGGAGGACTCGCGGTGATCGACGAGGAACCCATAGGACCCCAGAAGACGACACACCCGGACCACATCCGACAGATGCAGACCTCTGGAATGGAGAACACTCACCAGAGGGGCCAAGAGCTGCGTGAAAACCCATGGCGCCGAGGAAAGGCCAAAAGGAAGCACCCGGAACCGGAAGTGCCGGGAACCAACCGTAAACCGGAGAAACCGCTGATCCGCAGGACGGACCGGGACGTGCAGATAAGCAGCCATCAGGACCAGGGACGCCAGGAAGCCCCAGGAAGCACCAGAGGCAGGATGGACAACAAAGTCACCATCATGAACGTACGGCGGGGGACGAAGAGAACGACCCACACCAGATCCAAGACAGGGCGCAGATCCGAAGCATCGTACCCGGAGACCAGGAAGAGAATCGAAGAACAACCCATGCCCCTCCCCAGAGGAGGAATCTCCATGATAGCCGCATACTCCAACAGGAGGCGCACACCGACCAGCAAAGCCTCCCGCCGTAGAGGATGACGGGGCAGGGGGGCACCCTGAAGACCAGGGGGGGAGGAGAGGAGAACACGATCCGATAACCCCCGGACACAGTCCGCACCACCCAGGCATCCGGAACCGCTAACCACTGGGGCAGGAAACAACGATGGCGACCCCCAACCGGAAAAAGCAGACTGTCACTGCGCAGAGGCAGGAGCGGGGGCAGCACCACCGGCAGGGGCACGGGACTAGGCACCTCCAGGGGCCCCCCGGCCACGACCCCTGCCACGAAAGGGCAGCAAAGCACCCCGAGTAGAAGGCCCCAAGGCACGGCAGGAGCCAAACCCACACCCCCGAGAAGGAGGGCGGACAGGATCCACAAGCTCGCGGTTCCCTGCCGACAGCACGATCATGTCCACCAGTGGAGGCCCGAACACCCGGGAACCCACAAAGGGCAATTTAAGCAGGACCGACTACTGAGAAGACCCAGCCTTTCAGGAACGCATCCAGATAGGACGCCTCGCAGCAAACGAAGCACCAGAAGCAGCCGCAGCGGCACACAGTGTCAAACGAAATGTCAGACAAGCAGGCACCTGCAACTCCAGGAGGGCCAAGAGAGAGGAGGCATCCTCTCCATCCCGTAAAATAAAAGCCAGGGCCTGGAAATCTGACAGAAGGGAACGGACCATGTAAGTGGAACAGGCCGTCGCCGGAAAGAAAAGTGGGAAGCAGCATAGGAACGCTACACCGCCCCCTCAACACGCTTATCCACAGCGCCAGAAGGAAGGGTGTCGTCAGACAAAACCAAACCCTGCGAGGAAAGGTCAGCCATCAAAACGCCAACCAGGACGGATTGGGGGAACTCAGCAGCAAACCCCTCCAGAGGATAACGCGTAGACAAAAAGCGAGGAAAGGCAGACTCATCCACCTCCCACCAATCACGAACCAGCACCATGCGTACATCCCAAAGCATCCCACACATGGATGAACAAGTCAGAGAGCTCCGCACCCTGAACAAAGCTGCCATACACACATCCCTCATCATCAGGGCCCACCCCGTCAAAAGGAGCGTCAGGTGCATCTACAGACCCACGAGGAACCTTGGCAGGAGGGCCAACAGCCTCCCAAGCCCTGAAGGCAGCAGCAACCGCTACATTAAGAAGCAGGCGCAAGGAATCCAGAGGAGGTGCGGAAGAAGAGGCATCCTGTGCCATGGCAGCAACGCAAGAGAGGATGAAACAAAACAGCCACAGAGGACGGGAACCAAGAAAAAGAGACCCGCCTCGAAAGGCACGAAGTCCCGAGGCCCCGTCCTCACACGGGACCAGGAAAAGGGGTAGGACGCTAAAAAAGCGGCCGGCCGCCCAAAAAAATCCCCAGGGAGCTGCGCACGCTGCAGGAAACACCGCCGAAGAATCCCCGCCCGCTAAAGCAGGGCGCATCGGACCGGCGTGGAGAGCAACGGCCGCTAGAGCAGGCCGAGGAGGCACAGATGAGCAGCGGCAAAAAAGATGCACAAGCGGCCGCTAAAGCGGACCGCGCAAGTGATAGGCCCCCCCACATACAAGTACATGAAGGCGGAGCCACAAAGTGCAGGGATCGAACCTCCGGTAGTCACACATGCAACAAAAAAGAAAAAAGGCGGCCGCTAAAGAAGGCCGCGCCAAAAACAAAAAATGGAGAGAAAACTTACCCCCAACAGCTCCTGCTAGGACATCAGTAGACTGCGAAGGCAGAAAAAAAAGAACAGGATGTTCTGTGACGCACTTCCCCCTTTTATCCTCACCTGATGGTGGCGCCATGTTGGGGGAAGTGCGAAAAGCTCTGCTAGGTAGTAGGTTTCTGTGGAGCAGACTAGCTGCTCACTGTTAAGGAATGGGACGGGAAGACAGGACGAGGAGGTAATACGGAAGATTGAGACCTGAAACGCGAGGGCCGGGTGTGACGACATTCACGGAAGCCCGTGGCGGTAACAGGAGGGCTTTGCTTGCCTATAGCGCGTGTCCACGGGCCAGTTAGGGGGGCGGTGACGTGTTCGGCTCGGACTGACAGTGAGGAATCGCTCTGGTAAGTGTTAGAAATCCGAAGAGGAAAAAGTGCGTCCGGTCAATGCTCGAGAGGTGGACAGAGCTGCGGCTTGTGAGTCCCGGAGAACACGTCAATAATTCACGAGAAGGAAAGTGATCCAGAGATGGGCTCTCCTGGGGCCCCGGGGGCACAGATCAGGGCAGGTCCTGACTCCTGACCCCGCACTCACAAACTTCTCCGCCGCATCCCTGCATTACCGCCTTCTAGCTTTTAACCCCTTCCAGCGCCAGTTTCAGTCACTCCCACTGAAGACCCTGGGTGCATTCATATGTGTACAGTGTATTACTTATTCATTACTTAAGTAGTGGCATCTAAGGTAGGTCTAGGAGGTGTGATCTGTGTCAGTTTATGAGGACTGCTGCACCTTCGAAGAAGGGACTGGGAAATAAATACAGTAGGGTCCTAATGTGGCTTGAGGGAGAACCAGGCTTGGGCTTGATTTGGCAGAAGAGGAAGGAAGGGATGCAGCACAGGATGTGGGACATTACACATGTGTAGAGGGACCAGGAGAATGAAGTTGGGTGGTACCGCAACTCGGTATAGTGATCAGTAGGTAGATGCTCCCTGGTATGTGGATCATGGGAGATCCAGCTGTAAAAAAGGGGGTATGAACGCTCTCAATCTCTCAAGGTTTAATGAGGGAGCAGTGGCACTGGAAAAAAAAAAAATGAGGCAACTTCAACAACCCCTGATACGCATTAAATTGGAAGGGCCATCTTTTCTGTAAAAAACGAAATAACAACATGCAATCCTGCATGAATTATAAATATAATACTTGAGGTGGTTAACAGCTTTCAAGATCACTCTTTAATTGACGCGTTTTTCTATCTTTTATTTCGTTTTGGTGTCTGATTAGAATGTCATTCAAGATGACGTAGTTTTTACCCGTGGCTTCTTCTAAGTTAAGGTCTATTATTTCTTTTTCAAGATTGGTGATTTCTATCTGAAGTTTGGCCACTTTTCTTTCTGCGTTCTCTATCAAAATGTTAATTAGTGTATTAGAGTTATGATTTAAGGTTTCTTCCCATTTGCCCAATAGATCGTCGTCTAAGTCGTCAAACGTTGGGAAAATTTGAGAGCGGAGTCCTCTTGGGACTCGATTTAATCTTAAGTATTGTTTAAGTGTGGCGCTGTCCCACCACCTAGAATTCTCGTTTTTTTTTAGTCTTTCTAATCTGAGAAATTTTTCTTTGAGACCTTCTTTGCCTGTATGCTGATTGTTAGTAGATGTAGAGGAGCTGGTGATCCCTTTGGATAGATTCTCAAATAGTTCCGATGCGACCTTGTCTCTATCCATGCTCTATACTAGGAGGCTGGGAATGTTGGGGTCAAACGCTGCGGCTGCCCTTCCTGAAACTGTAAACTGGAGATTAGGTGGGGGTTTTTAGTTAAGACAGGAAAGTGGCGCTCAGGCTATTGCGTATACTAACTATAGGCTTATATGCATGCGATGCCTCCAGGTCAGGGGATTAACCCAATAACCCCTGAAAAATGTGTGAATCGCAGGATCCACACTGTAAAATGAGTACTGTCCTGGGCACACGCGGTGAGGGTATTGACAATATATTAGTCTGTTACGAAATGTTATATAAATGCAGAGGTCGGCATCAGTATTAGAACAAAAAGGGGTTTATTTATGTCTCAACACCAACCTGTCTGGGGGTATTTGTTTTTGTTGTGTTCTGTTCTCTCTCCTTATAGCCTGTACTTCCTTTAAAAAAGACGATGTTGTAGGTACTGTTCTCGTGGAGTTACTGCTCTGGTTCTCTCCTTCACTGTCGCTAGTGGCAATAGTGTTGAGTGATGTGGAGCTGGATGAGAAGGAAGCAGTGTCTATTTTGGTTTGTTTATCTCCCTGTTTTGTGGTACTAATCAGCTTATCGTATTTTCTAGCGAAGGTGTAGACTCATCCTTCCCTGTAGTCAGCTTCGTCTCTCTTTAATTGACGCGTTTTTCTATCTTTTATTTCGTTTTGGTGTCTGATTAGAATGTCATTCAAGATGACGTAGTTTTTACCCGTGGCTTCTTCTAAGTTAAGGTCTTTTATTTCTTTTTCAAGATTGGTGATTTCTATCTGAAGTTTGGCCACTTTTCTTTCTGCGTTCTCTATCAAAATGTTAATTAGTGTATTAGAGTTATGATTTAAGGTTTCTTCCCATTTGCCCAATAGATCGTCGTCTAAGTCGTCAAACGTTGGGAAAATTTGAGAGCGGAGTCCTCTTGGGACTCGATTTAATCTTAAGTATTGTTTAAGTGTGGCGCTGTCCCACCACCTAGAATTCTCGGTTTTTTGAGTCTTTCTAATCTGAGAAATTTTTCTTTGAGACCTTCTTTGCGTGTATGCTGATTGTTAGTAGATGTAGAGGAGCTGGTGATCCCTTTGGATAGATTCTCAAATAGTTCCGATGCGACCTTGTCTCTATCCATGCTCTATACTAGGAGGCTGGGAATGTTGGGGTCAAACGCTGCGGCTGCCCTTCCTGAAACTGTAAACTGGAGATTAGGTGGGGGTTTTTTAGTTAAGACAGGAAAGTGGCGCTCAGGCTATTGCGTATACTAACTATAGGCTTATACGCATGCGATGCCTCCAGGTCAGGGGATTAACCCAATAACCCCTGAAAAATGTGTGAATCGCAGGATCCACACTGTAAAATGAGTACTGTCCTGGGCACACGCGGTGAGGGTATTGACAATATATTAGTCTGTTACGAAATGTTATATAAATGCAGAGGTCGGCATCAGTATTAGAAAAAAAAGGGGTTTATTTATGTCTCAACACCAACCTGTCTGGGGGTATTTGTTTTTGTTGTGTTCTGTTCTCTCTCCTTATAGCCTGTACTTCCTTTAAAAAAGACGATGTCGTAGGTACTGTTCTCGTGGAGTTACTGCTCTGGTTCTCTCCTTCACTGTCGCTAGTGGCAATAGTGTTGAGTGATGTGGAGCTGGATGAGAAGGAAGCAGTGTCTATTTTGGTTTGTTTATCTCCCTGTTTTGTGGTACTAATCAGCTTATCGTATTTTCTAGCGAAGGTGTAGACTCGTCCTTCCCTGTAGTCAGCTTCGTCTCTCTTTAATTGACGCGTTTTTCTATCTTTTATTTCGTTTTGGTGTCTTGTTTTCTAATTCTAATCAGACACCAAAACAGAATAAAGATAGAAAAACGCGTCAATTAAGAGAGACGAAGCTGACTACAGGAAGGACGAGTCTACACCTTAGCTAGAAAATACGATAAGCTGATTAGTACCACAAAACAGGGAGATAAACAAACCAAAATAGACACTGCTTCCTTCTCATCCAGCTCCACATCACTCAACACTATTGCCACTAGCGACAGTGAAGGAGAGAACCAGAGCAGTAACTCCACGAGACAGTACCTACGACATCGTCTTTTAAAGGAAGTACAGGCTATAAGGAGAGAGAACAGAACACAACAAAACAAATACCCCCAGACAGGTTGGTGTTGAGACATAAATAAACCCTTTTTGTTCTAATACTGATGCCGACCTCTGCATTTATATAACATTTCGTAACAGACTAATATATTGTCAATACCCTCACGCGTGTGCCCAGGACAGTACTCATTTTACAGTGTGGATCCTGCGATTCACACATTTTTCAGGGGTTATTGGGTTAATCCCTGACCTGGAGGCATCGCATGCATATAAGCCTATAGTTAGTATACGCAATAGCCTGAGCGCCACTTTCCTGTCTTAACTAAAACCCCCACCTAATCTCCAGTTTACAGTTTCAGGAAGGGCAGCCGCAGCGTTTGACCCAACATTCCCAGCCTCCTAGTATAGAGCATGGATAGAGACAAGGTCGCATCGAACTATTTGAGAATCTATCCAAAGGATCACCAGCTCCTCTACATCTACTAACAATCAGCATACACGCAAAGAAGGTCTCAAAGAAAATTTCTCAGATTAGAAAGACTCAAAAGCCGAGAATTCTAGGTGGTGGGACAGCGCCACACTTAAACAATACTTAAGATTAAATCGAGTCCCAAGAGGACTCCGCTCTCAAATTTTCCCAGCGTTTGACGACTTAGACGACGATCTATTGGGCAAATGGGAAGAAACCTAAATCATAACTCTAATACACTAATTAACATTTTGATAGAGAACGTAGAAAGAAAAGTGGCCAAACTTCAGATAGAAATCACCAATCTTGAAAAAGAAATAATAGACCTTAACTTAGAAGAAGCCACGGGTAAAAACTACGTCATCTTGAATGACATTCTAATCAGACACCAAAGCGAAATAAAAGATAGAAAACGCGTCAATTAAAGAGAGAGCGAAGCTGACTACAGGGAAGGACGAGTCTACACCTTCGCTAGAAAATACGATAAGCTGATTAGTACCACAAAACAGGGAGATAAACAAACCAAAATAGACACTGCTTCCTTCTCATCCAGCTCCACATCACTCAACACTATTGCCACTAGCGACAGTGAAGGAGAGAACCAGAGCAGTAACTCCACGAAGAACAGTACCTACGACATCGTCTTTTTAAAGGAAGTACAGGCTATAGGGAGAGAACAGAACACAACAAAAACAAATACCCCAGACAGGTTGGTGTTGAGACATAAATAAACCCCTTTTTGTTCTAATACTGATGCCGACCTCTGCATTTATATAACATTTCGTAACAGACTAATATATTGTCAATACCCTCACCGCGTGTGCCCAGGACAGTACTCATTTTACAGTGTGGATCCTGCGATTCACATTTTTCAGGGGTTATTGGGTTAATCCCTGACCTGGAGGCATCGCATGCATATAAGCCTATAGTTAGTATACGCAATAGCCTGAGCGCCACTTTCCTGTCTTAACTAAAAACCCCCACCTAATCTCCAGTTTACAGTTTCAGGAAGGGCAGCCGCAGCGTTTGACCCCAACATTCCCAGCCTCTAGTATAGAGCATGGATAGAGACAAGGTCGCATCGGAACTATTTGAGAATCTATCCAAAGGGATCACCAGCTCCTCTACATCTACTAACAATCAGCATACACGCAAAGAAGGTCTCAAAGAAAAATTTCTCAGATTAGAAAGACTAAAAACGAGAATTCTAGGTGGTGGGACAGCGCCACACTTAAACAATACTTAAGATTAAATCGAGTCCCAAGAGGACTCCGCTCTCAAATTTTCCCAGCGTTTGACGACTTAGACGACGATCTATTGGGCAAATGGGAAGAAACCTTAAATCATAACTCTAATACACTAATTAACATTTTGATAGAGAACGCAGAAAGAAAAGTGGCCAAACTTCAGATAGAAATCACCAATCTTGAAAGAAATAATAGACCTTAACTTAGAAGAAGCCACGGGTAAAAACTACGTCATCTTGAATGACATTCTAATCAGACACCAAAACGAAATAAAAGATAGAAAAACGCGTCAATTAAAGAGAGACGAAGCTGACTACAGGGAAGGACGAGTCTACACCTTCGCTAGAAAATACGATAAGCTGATTAGTACCACAAAACAGGGAGATAAACAAACCAAAATAGACACTGCTTCCTTCTCATCCAGCTCCACATCACTCAACACTATTGCCACTAGCGACAGTGAAGGAGAGAACCAGAGCAGTAACTCCACGAGAACAGTACCTACGACATCGTCTTTTTTAAAGGAAGTACAGGCTATAAGGAGAGAGAACAGAACACAACAAAAACAAATACCCCCAGACAGGTTGGTGTTGAGACATAAATAAACCCCTTTTTTGTTCTAATACTGATGCCGACCTCTGCATTTATATAACATTTCGTAACAGACTAATATATTGTCAATACCCTCACCGCGTGTGCCCAGGACAGTACTCATTTTACAGTGTGGATCCTGCGATTCACACATTTTTCAGGGGTTATTGGGTTAATCCCCTGACCTGGAGGCATCGCATGCATATAAGCCTATAGTTAGTATACGCAATAGCCTGAGCGCCACTTTCCTGTCTTAACTAAAAACCCCCCACCTAATCTCCAGCTTTCAAGATCACTTTGGTCTGTAGCACATGGATGAACTTCTTTCGTAGCAGCGCTCTTACTGGCTGACTCACTTGTACTGGATTCCAGACATGAGCCTTTCGATGAGATTCAATGGACCCCAATCTACTTAGTGGTCAAACAACTTCAATATGTTCTGAATTTATGTTGTATATTAGCATATAATTAACTTCTAGGTGGTCTGAACCCTATATCTATCTCCTTTCCTGACAATGCACTTAACAAAATATGTATTTACTACATGCAGATTTTGCAAAAAAGGTTTGGGGGTTGAAACTCCTTCAACTACCCAGCAATTTGAGGTCAACCTGATTCGGTTTGCGAGGCCTACTGAGCACCATGGCTTTATTCATCTCATCTTCTATAGTTTTTTTCACAGGTGATGGCACCACTTATTGGGAATCCTTCGGAAAGAGTATTTTGCTGGTGTCTTCCATGGGGGAGGTGTGTTTGTGTTTATTTTTAGAGTATTTTCAATTGAAATGAAGTGGAGAGATGACATCAAATGGTACATGGTTCAAGTGGTGCATAGGAGTAATCCAGGTGAATCTCACCAAAAACTATGGGCCCCTTTCCAAGATGGTCAAGAATACTAATATTGAATCATTATTCCTGCTCCTGAAATTGCAGGGGTATCAGTATTTCTGTCTGCTGAGGGTTCCCTTCTAAATTGCAAATTACTGTGGTAATCAGAGCTAGCACACAGAGGGGCTTATTTATGAGCCCTTGCGTCACTTTTGCCTTGCCGGTGCGTCACTTTTTGTGACGCACCAGCAGGGTAAAAAATGTGCCATGTTGCGTTATATTTACAAAGTGACGCATCTAGGTAGATGCGTCACTTTGTAAACCCCTGCGCCACATTATACCTGCGCCAGGTATAATGTATGCAGGAGTGGGCGTTCTGACGCAAGTAAGCCTCGTAGAAGTGACGCAGTGAAATCTATGAGATTTCACTGCGTCACTTCTAGGACGCAAATGCGTCAATATCTTACGCCTGCCTCACAGCAGGCGTAAGACTGACGCAGGCACATTTGAAATGGGACTTGCCCATATGAAACGACCCGTTGATGGAGTTGCGTCACTTTCGTGACACACTCCAGCAATGCGTCATCTTTGCGCCTACAGATACGTATCTGTAACTCCTTGCGACATGATGCGTCTTACTGTAAATATGACACATCCAGCATGTCGCAAGGAGGGCGCAATGAAAAGTGACGCATCACTGTTTTCACGCAGCGATGCGTCACTTTTCATAAATGAGGCCCAGAATTTCTTCGGTCATACCCCATTTTCGTGCTGCTTCTCTTTCAAAATTTGACAATCTTTTTCTGGGTAAAATGTCTGAGGGCGGGGGTTATGAACAATACCACAAATGTGGTATTCCTGTGAGAGTTGTAATTCCTGATTCGCCGCAAAATCTGCTTTTGGACATGGAATGAAGACAGATTCTACTCAAGCGACTCTCCACCAATAACTCCAGTTTGTCAAATGCTGACATGCCCGACATCCGGATGCGCACGGAGACTGTAAGGTTCCTGGAAAACGCGTTCTTGCCAGGTGAGGGACCTCTCCTAAGCACACATTAGGGTAATGTAAATTCTTCTAGCTCCAGCTCCAACTCCTAACCGCCTCGCTCACTTGAAAAAATACACCAGTCCCACAACACAAATACCTGACCAATTAGAAGCAGCAATCAAAAATACTGAGAGATTTGTGGCCTAATGATTAAGTCCTTGGACTCCCGCCCTGAGGAACAAAAAGACTGTCACTCTGACACTCTGACACTTTGACCGCCTCCGGTACTTCATCCGCTATTGCGAAGGGTTACCACATTCCGACATCCGGGTCGGGCTGCTACAAGCCTGCCAGTTGGAGGACCAGCAAAGTCTTGTAGGAATCTCTTCCTTACAGACACACATATGGCCTGGGAGAGTCCGAAATCTAACATTCTCACTCATGACAAGCATCCTGTCTGGAGGGGCCTCTCAAAATGGACGTCAGACATGTGATTTGAGGTTGAATGGAAAATGCAGTTGGGGTATAAGAAACAGGTGGCGGACCGGATGGTTTTGTTGCAGTGAAAGGGCTGTAAAAATGTCATGTGCGACTTAGCATGAGTATGAGAGAGTGTACTGTCATTCAGGGAAGCATTCATACATACATATCATCAGTGCCGTCTTAACGCATGGGCAGGCTGGGCAGTTGCCCGGGGGCCCCAGGAGCATAGGGGCCCCATGCAGACCAGAATTTAACACTAATTTTCCGTTAAACATTTTTATTCCTGTGAGTGGTTGTGTAGGCAGGGTCCAGTGCACGGCTTTGCCCGGGGGCCTATAATGCTGTTAAGACAGCCCTGCATGTTTTTGGAGTGACTACGTGAGGAACGGTAACAAAAGGAATCTGTGTCTATAGCAAAGCAAAGCAATGGGAAGAGTAACAAACTGCCGAACTATGTCACCAAGCGAGGTGGGGCACAACAAGATGGGGGGCCACAGAGAGAGACTTAGGGTTCACAACTAGAGTAGGCAGGTAGGCATGGGAATTGCTGCAACCATAGAGCAAAGCAGGATGTGTCTGAGTGGGAGTAGGAGAAGCAAGGTGTAATGTCGGGCCCAGTTGTGAAAGGCCGCCCATTGGTTTATTTGCACATCACTCCGCTCTGGGGGTGTAAATGGTACAGCCCTGATGACATCAGGTTTAGGAATAAAAGAAGCCCAGGGAACCACGAGAGGAACTCTTGAGGCGGCAGGTAACGCAGTACAGTGTGTGAAACTCATTGAGGATAGGGCGTGCAGCAGCTAGTTTGGCCAGTCTGGAACATAACACAGGGGGGTGCTCCACCGGGGGTACTACGTCTTCAGAAATTGGTCAAAAGTACGTTGTGATAAAATGTTTCAATGCAATGCTCAGAGATGGGAAGGGAAGGGGAGGAAAGGTTTTGGTGAAGGGAGGTAACTATGTGGAGATGTGAGCGAGAACAACTCCATGCAGCGCTTTTCTATGAGTTCTAGATGGCGGGGTTGGTGGATATTGTCAGTGGTAATATAATGAAGGGACAGTTGAAAACAAGGCAGGTGGTGTTTCCCTGTCTGCTTGCCTTCCTTCATGTTAACCTTGTGATTTGGGGCAGGTGACTCACAAACAGCAGATTCACTGTGTTATCTCTTGCAGGTGCTCATAGGATATCCAGACCCGGCACACACTGAACATGGCAGAGGTGATCGGTGGGTACCGCCTGTCTTGTGTTTAATCTGCACTTTACTGTATATGCTCATTGCTTGCAGCTAAGAAGTGTGTATCTGGGTGTTTATGTCATGGATGGTGAACATAAATGGGGGGTTTTCAATCAGTGAAACTGACACTGCTGAGAGGTGCCCCTACTGCTCCATGAAGCATATGTACCTCTCTCAGTATAACAAAGTAATTCCAGGCTATGCTGACAGGCTCCCTGGGAGTTTGTCAACACAGTGATGACTCTCTGCGTTGATGGATAGCAGGAATGGAGTGAAGGCACAGAAGGTGGTGGGGGTGATTTGCAGGAGATCAGGTATTATTTTTTACATTTTTGGACACATGAGAGGGTGGGTTGAAGAGAGGATAAGTGGTTTTTAGGGCACCAGTTGTTTTTAATGTAGGTGGAGAAGGGAGGGAAAATGCAGAGATCTGCATGCTTGGTAGGAAGGACGCCAAGTATTTTTTTTTATCGGATATGGGGTCGTGGGAGAGGAATTGGAGTGAGGATGGTGTGGGTAGGTAGAAGAACCACTTTTTAAAATAATTTGGGTGTGAGAGTTGAAGGTGAATGTAGAGGGTGGTGGGAATGGGTGGCCGGACACCAGGTTTGGGAGGTCCAGGGAAGTGTAATGCAGAGAGTGGCTTACAAAGAGTGTACTGCAGAGGGGTATCAGTACTCCATTTGGGCTGGTGTACAGGAGGAGCAGGGTGTGATAGAACACCTGGTTTTATACAGGGCAGGGCAGGTACTGGTGAGGACATGTTTTGTATGGCTCCCTCTTGACTTCTCTACTCCTGCACGGCTGGTGAGTGACAGCAATGGGAGATAAAATGGACGTCCATACAAAGCCTATCATTAAAGGTAGGCAAGCGTGGATAACAGGGATGTTTTTCACCTCATGGTTGGGAGTCACATCATAGGCTACTTGAGCTTCACTCTTGTTATCTATTTAATGTCACTCGGAAACCCTTAGTAAAAACTGTCTTTATTATTCACTGTTACCCAGCCATAATTATATTTGCTATGCATGGCTTCCATTGGAAGCCTCTTTCTTGAATAACCGGATTACATCTGATTATTCACTGATGTGACCTAACAGCAGAGGGAAACAAAAGTTTTTCCCCACTGTTAGGTCACCAGAGCAAACCGTTGCTTCCCCTGTGTTCCCCGCCCAGGTCTGCAGAGTCCTGAGTCAGGTTGCGGAATGGTGGTCTAACCCACTGTTCTTTCATCTCCCCCATCGACCCGAGGGAGGTTAAAGATTATGGATAGTACTTTGCCTCTGTCAACTGCCACAATCCCTTTCAGCCGTGGGACTATGCAAACCAGTGCTGAAAGGGAATTGAGATCTTCACTGGCACGTCTCTCCCTGAGACTGTCAGCACCGCACTAGCTCTCTGCTCCATCGAGAGCAGAGAACACAGCAGAAGCTGGGATGGTGAGGAACGGTTTAAGGTGGGTGCAGCGGCAGCCCCTACATTAGGACGGAGGAGCGCCGCCCCCTCTTCCACCTCCGTCAAATAAAACATTTATAAAATGTGTTTAAACCTGTTTTCTTATCCTTTTATTTTAATCCCCCTGGATCCGCCCCCTGGACTCTGACAAATCTTGGGGGTAGATCCAGGGGGATGACACTGCTGGTGGGGGATGGTAGTGCACTCCCTTCTCTGCTCATGAGGTTTTGGCCAGCCGTCTCAGGCCGGCCAAACCCTCATGCGCAGTGAAGCTCTCTCCAGCCCCAGCTGCGTTGCTGGGAGCGCAAATTGCCAGCGCTGAGGCCAATCCTGACACTGCTTTCATGCAGCTTCAGGATTGACCACAGTGCAGTCTTGGAGTCTGTGCGCAGAGGAATGAAAAGCGCAATGCGGCAGTGACGGCGGCGTTCAAGGGAAGTAAAAAAAACATTATTTGTGTCTATTTTTAGTCCCACCAACCCCAAACACCTCCCTCCTCCTGCCCGCCCTGCAACTTTGGCAGGGGACGGGCTGCTACTTGGTGGGGGGGGGGAGGGTGCAGATGGTGTCAGGAGACAAGATATTTCTTTCTATATTTGGACAGGGGAAAAGGGGATTAGAAGAGTGTGTTGAGGCTGGATGCTAGGAGACCAGGTTTTATTTTTTATATTTAGGCATGGTGGATTGTGGGAGAGGGATACAAGAGACATTGGTGGGGTGGGCAGTAGACCAGGTGTTATTGTTTTAACACATGCAGGTGGGGATTTTGGGAGGGTGGTGTGGGTAGTTGACAGAAAGTCATTTTTTTAATATAGATTTGGACAGGGAAGATATGGCATAATATGTATGGCTCCCCCATTACACCTCTGCCCTTGAGTAGCAGTTGAAAGTGAGGGTGGATGATTTTGGGAGCCATACATATCATAAAATTATAAATGTGTAAAAAGTGAATAACAGGGAGATTTTTAACTCAGAGTTCTGAGCGACATCATAGACAACTCGCGTTTTACTTCCGTTGTCTATTTGCTGTCACTCAGACCCCCTTGATACAGAGCATCCCTGTTATTCATTATTACCCATGTATAACTCTACAGGTTATGAACGGTTCACATAAAAAGCGGATTCTGAATCTGGTTATTCACTGCTATCATATATCAACAGTGAGAAAGTTTTTCTCACTGTTGTTACATCATAAAGTAATTGTAAGCCACACTTACTGGGTTCTCAGAAAGTCTGCTGTCCTTGCAGCACTGGCTCTCTGCTCCAATGGAGAGCAGATGGCTGAGCTCCAAGTTGGTAGGGGGTAGAAAGATGTAGAGGGTGGTGTGGGATTCCCACTAATAGCTCTGTGTGAGAGCCAGAATGTTCAATAGCAGATGAAATGTATCTAGATGTATAAACTGATGATTTTCACTCCTCTTTCCAGAATTTCAGTTATCTAAATAAAGGCAGTAACCTGGACATGTGCGAAATCAGGGGCTTAGAGTGGCACAGAATGCAAGATGTAGGCAAGAGTTAAAATCCACTCCAAAAAGGAGTACTAAAAATAGACAAGTAGCTCAAAACTCAGTGTTAACTTCAAGTGTAGCTGCACAAAGATAATCCTCTGCAGTCCTTCATGCTTCTGGACATGAGCCGGCCATATTGTTCACCTGTCAATGAAGATTTTACCTGCCAGGTTAACAATGGAAAGAACATTGGCTTCTAAAATATGAACACTTGTTTGTAGAGGTCTTGAAAGTGCACCATCCTGGAACTGTTGTGTGTTTTACAGACCATGCATATTAAGTGGGAAATACCTGTATGTACGAAAATGCAGATGTACGTTTTGTAGTTCTGACCCTTTTGCCTTTCAAATGCTTACCAAGCTGTTCCAGCCGTGGACTGTGCAGGTAAGAGCGGTGGGGCCAGCTGGGGGGGATTTCGACAGACGATGACAAGGGAAAATGAATTATTTATTTAATTTTCCCTCGTCATTTTCCGTTGAAATCCCCCACCAGCCCACCCCACTGCTCTTACCTGCATGGGCCGCGGCTGAACTGTACATTGAATGTTAAAAGTTTTGGGCTCCTATTAGAGATTCCTTGTGAGGATTAGCTGCCAAGTGAAGTGAAGTCTGGAATTATGAGACACGTGGCTTGGTTTAGTGGTAGGTGGATAGAGTAAAGGCCGTCAGGGTGGAGGGGGACTTAACGTGCACCACGCTGCCTTTACTCCACTTGACAAAATTAGAGCTCACCGTCGGCTTTGCAGTGAACTCTAAGAGTCTGAATGAACTGTCACCACAGCAAAGGGCGCAGTCTGATAAAGTACTCAGTGCATGAGTTATAACATCTCTGCTCTCTATCATTTGTAAAGTGCCCTGACACCCGCGAGGGTCATGTTCGCGCTATATAAAACTTTCAAATAAGTAAATACACAAAATAGATGAAATAGCATTTGGAGTATTGTAGCGATGTGAAAGGAACCAAGTTTAATACAAAGTATTTGAATCAGAGTTTTTACATAAGTTTATAGGTAACACACCCGAGATGCATCGACATTTTGACCCTATAGAGTAAAGTCATGGGTCTGATCAGGACAACACCATCTGTCTAGTCAACTGTGGTGAAGGAGACCATCCTATGCACCAAGCTTGTTCACGTCCAATTGGAAAGCTTCCAAGTCTTGGATCTCCAAGTTTATTCAAACGGCTCATCTATGAATCATAGGAAGGTCTCCTTGCTATTTTGCCTATTTTATGTACATATGTATATATATTTCAGGCCCTGAACACTTTATCACACAGGGCCATCAGCACTAGATTGTACTTTGATTTGTTTACTATTACATCTAGTCCTGAGTGAAGACACACGGTGTATAGATTATTGCATATCTTTGAGTAACCCATGGAACTATTGTCTGTTCTCTACTCATCGACCCAGGTTACACATAGTGGGTATAAGGGTCCTTCCTCCCTGTATGTACCAAGTACAGTGAGCAATGGTACATATGCCTGGGCACACTCATATCACCTAGGGGGACTCACTGAGAAAAATCAAAAATGTGATTGGAGGAATGCTTGAATTAATGCCAGCTAATGGAAATAGTGGCCAGTAGTATGTCAGATCCTGTTCAAAAGGGGTGGGGGTACATGGGGCAAGCAGAGGCTACTGGATCTCAACCATGGGGGATGAAGTTGCTTGTCTCTGATGTCCTAGGGTCCATGCCTTCAGTACTTGACTTTCAGGGGCCCATTACGATGCAGCCCGTAAAGGGGGCTGCATTGTAATGGGCCCTGCGGCCGGTCATTCCAGCTGGCTTCCGAAGAGCTTGGAGAGTCAGAAGCCGGCCAGTAATCTCAAGGGCGGGCCTTTCCGCCCTTGAGTTTACGATGCACGGTTTCAGATATGGTTTTCATGCCGGCCTGTCCGACATGGAAAACATGTTGGAAAGCGTGTTTGGGGGCCCCCAGCAGGACTCACTTTGGTGCACGGCCTCTAGTTGGAGGCCGAGAGGGGCACCTATGGTGCCCCCCTGTTGATCCCTGCACCTTGCGGCATGCACCTTGAGGTCCCTGCCACGGGGTGCAGGGTTGAACTGCATCTCCCTTTTCTCAATGGGAGCTTGTGTTATGGCCGGTTTACGGCCATAACACGAGCTACCATTGAGAAAAGGGAGCAAGCGACTGAACAGTGTTCGGTCACATTGTAATGGGCTGGTCAGTACCGCCAACCGGGTGTCGGTCGATCCCAGGACCGAGTCGGTGTTAAACGGAAGCAATTCCGGCCGACATCGAAATTAGCCCCTCAGTGTTAGCAGTGACAAGAAGTCACAGGCTTCTTAGGGAGGTAGTGTGAAGGTGCTCGGGCTCAGATTTCCACTAATAAATAATTGTCCACCCCAGTGTTTTATTTTCAAGAAGACAAGCACTGCACACACAATAGAACTAAATACTATGCATATGACATGAACAAGATGCAAATTAGCATCAAGGCACACAAGACTGTCTGCGCCATTTTCTGCTGAAGATCCTTTTCCCTCCCTTCTAGTCCAGGAGGGTTACTCTCTGGGTCAATGTGAAGCATGATTAGGTTCAGGTGCAGACACACCTGTACTTTCTCAATCCACACCATCTATCTCACAGTTCACTTATCTCACCAAGTGAGGTTTCTCTGTGTGTTTGGGTTGGCACACTCGGGCTGCCATCCGGGTCCTCCTGAATTCTCCCACTCTCAGGCTCCTGAGAGAGCATGAGCCCACAGTTCTTGTTATGGCCTCTGTGTGCGGTAACATCTCCGATGAGGCAGCTGCTCATGTCCACTGGTGATTGGGGTAGCTCATTGGCCGTCTGTTCTAGGACACCATGGATCACACAGAGGCTGAGTACCCGTATGCTTGAGGTGTTTGAACAAAATATCATGTAGATAAAATATCGAGTCAGAATATCAAAGGCCAAGATATCACGAGGGTAAGTTTCTATGGGTAAGCAAAGCTTTACTATACTTAATTCCACATATATGTACCTTGACAATATATATATATATATAGTGGCCAAATCAGCAATAACAGTGTCTGTTATCTTGACGTGGAGGTATATGTAGAAAATGCTAAGATTGCAACTCGTCTATATAGGAAACCCACGGCTGGTAATGTTCTGCTTCATCCCAACAGCTTTCACCCCAAGAGTATGATTAGTAACATTCCGTACGGAGAATTTCTCCGTCTTAAACGAAACTGTACGGCCCCTGGAGAATATGAAAAGGCCAGAGATCAGGCTCTCCAAAGATTTAAACATAGGGGGTACTCCTCGGTGGTATTACAACAGGCATCCCAAAAAGCGGAGAAGGTAGAGAGATTACAACTGCTAATACCTAAAGGGGGCAAATCTGTGAACACATCTACTGTTACCCCGGTTAGAATGATCGCACGCTACAATGTTAAATCTCATAAAGTAGTGCAAATTTTCAAAAAAAAATGGCATATTCTTAAAACAGATTCAATCCTAAAAAAAGTTACTCCAGAATATCCGTTGATCACATACAGACGTTGCAAATCAATAGGCGATCAACTAGTACATAGTCACTTCCAGCCATCAATACTGCCAAAAATACGCTGAGAGGTTTCTTTCCATGCCTCAATTGTAAGGCATGTAAACAAAGCCATAAGGTATTGGAATATGAAATTTTGGAAAGTGGGGTGACTAGTAGAAAAGTTAGAAAGATCAATCGCCTGCTGAATTGCAACTCAGAATACACTGTCTATGTGTTAGAATGCCCTTGTCCGAAAAGGTATGTGGGCAGTACCATTCATCCAGCTAAGAAACGGATTCTGGAACACATGCGAGCCATCACTAAAAAGATCAGACATATTCGATGGCACGCCATTTTGAATCAATGCATAAAAGTGATCCCAAACTGCTTAAATTCTTCTGTATTGATCAGGTGGCCAGGAATGAAAGAGGTGGGGACAGAACAAGGGCACTGAGGGCCCTGGAATCTAAATATATAATAGATCTTCAAACCAGGGTTCCCTTAGGCCTTAACTTCGATGAGGAATTATGGTCACACCTTGATTAACTAGAGTGACCATTATTCTAACTGTATTCCCCATCTGTATCTGGACCATTTATTCTATTCTCTGAAATGTACTGACACTGTGTAAAGAGTCTATTGTGAGTTTCAACTCCCTCATAATATACAAATGAATTGTTTTTAAGGTTCCCTCACGTTCATGGCTTTGTTTTTGGTTTGCCCATTCAGGGCACAATTTTGTATAGTACACGGTGCTTTGAGTGGTCTTTTTTGCCCAAGTAGGCGATTGTTTTAAGTCAGAACATTATCACTTTTTATAGGTATAAAGATGAATTGTCATCTAGGCGGGATATATGCATTTAATCGCGCCATAATCCGCCACCTTTTAAGGACTGACTTAGTTAATAAAGATGGGTGTAACATCTAGGAATTTTCCTATGAGTTTGTACTTTTAGATCAATCCATCGTAAATGTGTATATAAATGGTTATACAGTTTTAATTTTTGACCACATGTAAATAGCTGTATATAATGATATATGATTTTGAAGCACTGATGAACTTACATTGTTTTTACTAACTTTGGAACAAGTCTTAAGATGGCCGCCATGTATTGTGCATTATGCAGTAACTTCACGAGGCCCTCTTCTGTTTTGATGTTTACTTTTTTAACCTATCGAATCACGTTTACCACTTTAAATATGTGTCATACACTTGGGGCCACTGACATCGAAGAAGGCAGATTGCCGAAACGCGTTTATCAGTGCGGGGGGGTTTGTGCATTGAATAAATAACTTGCAACAAGGACCTGTGAGTGCTCTTCTACTTACGCCGCGGAAGCTGTTGTGCGTGTGGACAAATAAATAGCGGCTCACCACCGCGGAGATTGCACCCGAGGGAAGTGGAGCGGCGATGGTGAAACTCGTGTGTAGCTGTACTTCGTACTTTTGATCGCCTGCCCCGGTGTCGTGGATTTACAAAAATATACGTATTGCCGACTGCATCAATACGGAACTGATCTACGGGAGAATTCCGACGAGGAGACTAGACGTCACCGGCAGACGGGATCGTATGACCGCGGGAGCGCGGCTTCGACTTCACATTACCGGTGAGTGCTCTAGCTTCTGTTTCCTAGGCTCCCTGTTATATGTTTTTCCGACATCTACCTCGAAGGTCCTGGGACATTATCTTTTATTGAGCACATGCCCCCACTGCCAAGTTTCTTGACACCATTACTTGTTCCAAAACCATCATGTCCTCGGTTATTGAACGTGAGGAAGCCACTATGGACATTTTCAAGCAGGGAACCGGAAAACCCGGCAGGGATCCGAAAGAAGCTAGTGTACCATCAGCGCCTGCAAGCAATTTAAAAATATTATACCAAAGTCTGGAAAAAGCCCACGAGAAAAAAATCCGAAAGTGGTGGGAGGCAACCTCTTTGGAGAGATATCTACAAGCTGATCGCATTCCAAGAGGTTTGCGAATATTTATCGTTTTGTCATACGAAAATCCGGATCCAGCACTATTAAAAGACTGGTCAGATCACACTACAGAGTCAGCCAAGGGAATGGTTAGAATCCTGATTAAATACGCATGGAGCGATCAAATGAAATTACTAGAAGAAATTAAGAAACTAGAGGAACTGATTAGCAAAGACAAAGATTTTAAACAGAGTGAAGAATTAAAAACAACAATGATGAGGAGACTTAAGGAATATGAAAATGGGATACGGAAACGAAAACAAACAAAATTCCAGCGAGTTGAACAGGATTATCTCACAGGCCGTGTCCTAACATTTGCGCGCAAATATGATATTCCTAGGAAAAATCTTTCCCAGCAACAGAGCAAAGCGCAGCAAGTAATAAAGATACCTCAGAGTCTGAGGTGGAAGTCTCAGAAGGTGAACAAATCACTATAGAGGACGATCATTTCACCACTGGGTCCACTTATTTTCAGGAGTACAAACTAATACGAGAGAATCGCCAAAGACCGGCGAAACGAACACATCCACCGGCCCTAAAGCCAAAAGGAAGCGAAAAACGAGGAGGGGCAAAAATAACAGCCGAAGAGGCACCATCACCCAGAGTAACCAGGAGCAAGGGCAAGCGAGGCAGATGGTAGCTACAAAAACAGTCATCAACCTTTCAAACCGAGTGCTCAGTGAAGCAGAAACACGAGTACTACAACTAGGATTGACTTTCTGCCCAACCTCAGACTTTGACTTCGTGGAAACAAGAGTGGACCTTTTTAAATACACGAGAAAATTGAAATTACAAAAGTTACATCAATTACGTCCACAAATAATTTCAAATGATGAGACTGGGAACACCAGCGATACGGATTTACTTACTGGCTCAGACCTAGATACCCTCTTGACTCTGCAGCTATTAGAGACCTCAGAATCAGACACGGACACTTTTACGCAGCCAGTTAATAATGATTCCCAAACAGTGGGGATTGCACAGATTGGTGGAAGAAGTGGTTTAAAGAGAAAATCACGGAAAATACCGCAAACAGCATTTGATGCAATCGATGTCTTCAGCGATGCTGTTGTTACTGATCTCAAGAAGTTGAGAAATGAAAATTCACTTAGAAAGAATAAAGGTTACAACATCTCAATTGAGCAATGGCAAGCAATTCAATCATTAAAGAACGACGATTCTATTGTAATAAAACCTTCAGATAAGGGCGGCAACATTGTTGTCTTCTCCAAAGAACACTATGTTACAGAAGCCCTTAACCAGCTGAGAGACACAAATTGCTACCGACCAACCACTAGAACTGTATATTCAAATTGTATAGAAACATTCCACCAATTATTGTTGACATGGCGAGGGGAGGGTTTGATTGACACAGATGAATATAATTTTTTATTCTGTGAATATCCAGTAGTTCCTACATTTTATCACCTCCCAAAAATTCACAAAAACGCCAGTAGACCACCAGGGCGTCCAATTGTAGCATCTATTGGCAGTTTATTGGAAAACTGCTCTACCTACATAGATTCTTTTCTGGCACCATGGGTAAGGGATCTTAGTTCCTATATTAAAGACACTGGAGATTTTTAAGAATAATTGAGGGTGTTGTATGGGAGGAGGACATGCTCCTCATTACGTTAGACATAACCGGCCTATACACCTGTATTAAACATAAAGATGGGATGGAGGCTGTAAGATGGTTCATAGAGAAACGACCGCTCAAATATATCAAACACAATGAGATGCTGTTGGCCATGCTTGCCTTTTGCCTTGAGAATAATATTTTTATTTTCTCGGGACAATTGTACAAGCAACATCAGGGGACAGCGATGGGCACGTGCTTCGCCCCCAGCTATGCGAATCTTTTTGTTGGCTGGTGGGAGAAGCACGTGGCCTGGCGGGACTCGCCGGGCGGTGGCTGGATCATATTGTATTATGGGCCCGCTACATAGATGATTTATTCATCGTGTGGAAGGGCGCTCGTACAGCTGCTGAGGAATATGTGATCTTCCTAAATAATAATAACCTCAATTTACAGTTTAGTGGCCAAATCAGCAATAACAGTGTCTGTTATCTTGACGTGGAGGTCTATGTAGAAAATGCTAAGATTGCAACTCGTCTATATAGGAAACCCACGGCTGGTAATGCTCTGCTTCATGCCAACAGCTTTCACCCCAAGAGTATGATTAGTAACATTCCGTACGGAGAATTTCTCCGTCTTAAACGAAACTGTACGGCCCCTGGAGAATATGAAAAGGCCAGAGATCAGGCTCTCCAAAGATTTAAACATAGGGGGTACTCCTCGGTGGTATTACAACAGGCATCCCAAAAAGCGGAGAAGGTAGAGAGATTACAACTGCTAATACCTAAAGGGGGCAAATCTGTGAACACATCTACTGTTACCCCGGTTAGAATGATCACACGCTACAATGTTAAATCTCCTAAAGTAGTGCAAATTTTCAAAAAAAAATGGCATATTCTTAAAACAGATTCAATCCTAAAAAAAGTTACTCCAGAATATCCGTTGATCACATACAGACGTTGCAAATCAATAGGCGATCAACTAGTACATAGTCACTTCCAGCCATCAATACTGCCAAAAAATACGCTGAGAGGTTTCTTTCCATGCCTCAATTGTAAGGCATGTAAACAAAGCCATAAGGTATTGGAATATGAAATTTTGGAAAGTGGGGTGACTAGTAGAAAAGTTAGAAAGATCAATCGCCTGCTGAATTGCAACTCAGAATACACTGTCTATGTGTTAGAATGCCCTTGTCCGAAAAGGTATGTGGGCAGTACCATTCATCCAGCTAAGAAACGGATTCTGGAACACATGCGAGCCATCACTAAAAAGATCAGACATATTCGATGGCAAGCCATTTTGAATCAATGCATAAAAGTGATCCCAAACTGCTTAAATTCTTCTGTATTGATCAGGTGGCCAGGAATGAAAGAGGTGGGGACAGAACAAGGGCACTGAGGGCCCTGGAATCTAAATATATAATAGATCTTCAAACCAGGGTTCCCTTAGGCCTTAACTTCGATGCGGAATTATGGTCACACCTTGATTAACTAGAGTGACCATTATTCTAACTGTATTCCCCATCTGTATCTGGACCATGTATTCTATTCTCTGAAATGTACTGACACTGTGTAAAGAGTCTATTGTGAGTGTCAACTCCCTCATAATATACAAATGAATTGTTTTTAAGGTTCCCTCACGTTCATGGCTTTGTTTTTGGTTTGCCCATTCAGGGCACAATTTTGTATAGTACACGGTGCTTTGAGTGGTCTTTTTTGCCCAAGTAGGCGATTGTTTTAAGTCAGAACATTATCACTTTTTATAGGTATAAAGATGAATTGTCATCTAGGCGGGATATATGCATTTAATTGCGCCATAATCCGCCACCTTTTTAAGGACTGACTTAGTTAATAAAGATGGGTGTAACATCTAGGAATTTTCCTATGAGTTTGTACTTTTAGATCAATCCATCGTAAATGTGTATATAAATGGTTATACAGTTTTAATTTTTGACCACATGTAAATAGCTGTATATAATGATATATGATTTTGAAGCACTGATGAACTTACATTGTTTTTACTAACTTTGGAACAAGTCTTAAGATGGCCGCCATGTATTGTGCATTATGCAGTAACTTCACGAGGCCCTCTTCTGTTTTGATGTTTACTTTTTTAACCTATCGAATCACGTTTACCACTTTAAATATGTGTCATACACTTGGGGCCACTGACATCGAAGAAGGCAGATTGCCGAAAGCAGCGTCTGTCAGTGCGGGGGGTTTGTGCATTGAATAAATAACTTGCAACAAGGACCTGTGAGTGCTCTTCTACTTACGCCGCGGAAGCTGTTGTGCGTGTGGACAAATATATATATATATATATATATATATATATATCTTCAAGATACGCAGATGTAGTGTTAAGAATAGTACATCTATACTTACCTATTTGCACTTACCTTCTTGATTTTTGGTCCTTTATATTTTCATCACGGTATACTGTCTAAACAATATTTTTAGCATTGATATTCTATCTGACAACCAATGCTAGAAGACTCGTCTGCGATGCTTGGGCTGACTGGGTCTAGGATTGCGGCCATGCAGAAGCTGGTCTTGAAACTGTGCAGCCATGCACAGTCCAGCTTTGGTCATGTGGCAAGGCCCATCGAAGGCCTCACTCTCCGGTGGAAGTGACTGAGGTCATGGTGCTTTTGTCTTTGGGGCAGGGGCTCAGGTCACATGGCAAGTTCTTTGTTGGCACAGGGGCTCATGTAACACTGCAGATTCTATTCTGGCACAGCAGCTCAGGTCAAGCTGCAGCTTCTCTTCTGGTACAGTGGCTCAGGTGATGCCAGCAAGGATCACAACGCTGACTGGTCTCTGGAAATCTTTGATCATGCTGCATAGTTCCCAACATGAACTGCAGCGGGAAAGACTGCTTCCAGCTGACTCCTCTAGGACAGTCACTCTTTCTGCAGGGTTGGAAGACTCCTTACCTCTCACATCAGGCTGGCTAGCTTCTAGGTGCTTCAAGACAGATGAACAGCTGTTAAAGTAAGGGTTAGACTCAGACGATGTCCCTTTGCCTCGGGGAAGTTGCCTGTCAGGCATGCACCAGCTCTGGTCCTCTGAGTACTCGACTGAGAAGTGCCTTCCTTGGTCATAGAGAGCTTGTAACAAGTGTGTCAGTGGGTCCAACATTAATATAGTAAAAATAGACAAGAGTTATGCATCCACTGTGCACTTTCACAACTAATTTCAGGTAATTGTCTTTTCAAGTACCCTTTCCAGGATACTATGCTGACACAACCTTTGCATAAAAGTGACGCTTTGCACAGGAGGGATGTCTCTAACCTGGTGCATCCACAATAGAGGCAAAGAGAGGAGTGAGGTTTCTGCAGCAGGCTTTCATCAGTCAACCTGAAGAGTGATCAGGGAAACACAAAAGGCTGGGCCTCATCTA
This sequence comes from Calotriton arnoldi, assembly GCA_963921515.1. Taxonomy (NCBI): domain Eukaryota; kingdom Metazoa; phylum Chordata; class Amphibia; order Caudata; family Salamandridae; genus Calotriton; species Calotriton arnoldi. The sequence goes on along the minus strand of CAWUFW010008115.1, from coordinate 146,683 downwards.
AGGGTCCCCTTCACCTTGCACAACAGAGCCTGCAGACCCACCCTTCACCCCCACTATCTACCAAATGGAACTGCTTCAGGAAGACTAATCAGCAGCTCCTTGCTCAGCAAAAGGCTTAATTGAATTTAGAAAGGAGCCTTCTCCCCTCTTCACTTGCTCCACTGTCTAGGTCTCCTCTCGAAGGCCTCAGAAATGTAAGAAAATACACTTCCACTGCCTGAGAAAACAACCTTACCTCCACTTTGTGCAACAGGTTAGGCTTGCAGCATCCAAAATGGATCCCACGGGACTATAATTAATCCCTCAGTGCGCTAGCACAATTTCACACTCCAAGCATGTTCCATACAGGCCACATATAAAAAACACGCACACATACACTTGGGATGTTGGCGCTAGGATCTCAGTAAGCACTTGGAAGTCAAGTTCAAGTTCAAAATAACTTTATTCGGCTTCAAAGACCATAAAAGTTTAACAAACATACATTACAAGATAAACATTTCTCCATAACATGTTTGTGCAATAGCAAGGGTAAAATCAATACAATCATTTCCGAAAATTCCAACAGTTAAAAAAGGTATATAAATCTTCTTAGTATCAAATACTCGATACGACATACTACGACATCAATCCTAAAATTTCATTAAAACTTAAATATGAAATTTAAAAGGTTGCAACATTCACAATCATCTATTGTGATTCATAACGTTTTCTAATGATCATTGCAACTTTAATAAAATTAGTCACAGCAGTGCAAATATCAAGAGTAGCTAAAGAGTGCAAAACATTAAAGCCTTCAATATAGGTACCAGGTCGATTTTCCCTCAAGAGTGGGGCCAGAAATTTTCCCCTCGGCTCTACAAAGAGGGGGAAGAACAACATAAAGTGCAGGGTGCTCTGAGCTGCCATATTATCACAAGGGCAAGGTGTGAGTTTGTCGACCCATCCTGACTGTTTTGGGAATGCCACTTGAAAGTGCAGAGTGCCTAAGCGAAATCTGGTTAAGAGAAATCAAATCCGGGCATTGGTGGTGTAAGTAAGATAAAATTGCTGTTGTGCAGGGAACACATGTAAAGTACCTGACACCTCTCCATGCGAGCGAAGCTTGCTTGCCCTAGAAAAATACGCCTCTTTTATAGTGACTTTTGCATTTGAGTTAATATTGGCAGGGTTGTCGTAGTAGTGCCCCAAGCCTATCTCACGGAGTCTATCTCTCACAAATCGGAGCCAGGGGATCAACAAAGCACTATCTTGGTGAATACAATCCTTGATAACGTCCCTTGTAAACATTAGTTCCTCAGACAGCCAAATTTTAGCCCATAATAACAGAGGGGCAGTATCTATTCGATCCTTTAAAAATTTCAGCCCCAACTCACGATGGCAAAAGAGTGTGGGGGCACTATTACGGATCATCAGTAGCTTGTAAGTCAAACTTTACACAAGTGGGCCAGTAGGTATCCATTTAATTGACACAGCAGTGGCTGCAACCACTACTCTATGTGCTAACCCTACGACAGGGACAGTCAGCCAGTAGTCGGTACGATGACAGTCACCCCTCCAGGTTACAGGATAGGTTCAGGACCACACTCATCAAGGGACAGGCCTTGGCCTCTGTACACACGCTATATTACTGTGTGGTTGGTGTGAAAATAAATAAAACAGGATACCAGGTACACGCCATGGGGGACTCAGGGCATGGGGACACGACTGTATACTATGCATGGGACATTCCCATCCCAACATGTCAATCGTTTTTCTATCTGTCCCACTACAGGCAAGGAACAACAATGTGCAAACCATCCTTAGTCCTTCACAACTCACGTAATTCCATACTAATTTGGCCTTGTCGTGCCTCACCAGGGAGCTAAAGCTTCACCCAGGCCTGGGCATAGCCACAGCAGTTGGTGCAGCTGACTGAGTTAAACAAAGTATGGGTACGATTTTGAAATTCACCTTAGCCAATGGTAATTACTCTAGGCTACATTCCGGTCCAGCATGTTTTTGCTTCTTGTGCCTAAGAATGTATTCCAAACGTTTTCTGCATAGAGGCATTGAAAACACATGCAACATGTTGTGGCTCTGCATCTGTGCGGCAAGTTGGGAAATCACAGTTGCACACCATGCATCTTCAGATCTATCCCAAAAAGTGTTGAAAAAGCTCTCTCAGCAGGCCACACTGGATCCCATCCTCCTGTTTTGATATTACCTTTACCAAGATCACTTTGATGTTGCTTATCTCTTGCAGATTCCTCCTACTAACTCCCTACAGTCTATCAGTATTAAAAAGAGTATTGTTGAAGGTTTCGCATGAGAGTTTTGTGTCAGCACTCAGTGGCCTTTCTACCCCCTTTGGAAATTACATGGCTACTCAAGCGTCTGCATATGAGCCCTGAGTAACATCGACTGTAGATGGTTCAGACCATCTGAAACTCTCTTACATCCATCTCTCCCAACCTCCTGCCCTTGGTATTCCGACAACCTAGTGGCCACCAAGTGTCTCAACAAAAACACTAGAGTGTGCTTGTCATATTGACTACAGTCCTTAACTAAAAAAAACAAATACAAGGCAGTCATCCGGACTTATACAAATTCTGAATGGACAAAGAAGTTACCTGCTATGTGCAAAGCAATTGCCAGCACCAACAGTGATAAGAAAGATTTTTTAATGTGGTCATCACTCCTTCCCAGGAGCTTTGCGACTCAGTCTACTTTCTTTCATAATGAAATCAAACAAATAAAATATAGTCTGCTGCAGTGCCTGTGCAGTAGAATATATCAACCAGAATGTCATTGTGCTGCTCCAGATAGTCTCTTGACAAATTGTATTCCACTTGCTCTAGATAAGGTTAACATGAGTTCACTCTATAAAGCCTTCAGCGCCCTTGGATCCTCAGAGTGCTTTTATTTTACTATTGTATTTAACTCCATCAACCCCATTGTTTTTTACTTATGTAACATTTCTCTATCATCTGCTAATATTTTACCAGCATGGAAACATGTCATGGCATTGCCCATTTTCAAAATCACCCATGGCCGACCCAACCCCTCTTAGAAGCTTCTGCCCAATCTTGCCTCTTCCCCTACCCTTCAGTTGCGAGAAGGATGTGGAAAAACTCCTCAAATTTCAACATTGACAAGACAGAAGTCCTTGTGGTAGGAGGTGTTTCCTCTGCTTGGTCATCTAATTGGTGGCCCAGGAATCTTGCCCATCCTCTTTGTTCCAGTGAAAGAGGTGCAGAACCGGGTAATGTGAAATGTGAGTCCTCTCATCCAGTTGCAGCAAAACTGCCGTCCAGGTAATTATTATATCACTTGGACTTGGAAATGTACTTTATCTTGACCTCCCATTGTACCTCTTATCCAGACTTGGCATGCACAAGTCATCATTTTGGAGTCACACCGCTGTATTCACAGAAGCCCCCTTTTGTCAGGTCTGCTCTAGCTTCCTACTTTTAAAATTTACATTTTCAAGAGCCTCTGTTTATGTCACCATGAGGTGAATCAAAGAGGGCCTTCCCACCTTCAAAGAAAGTAACGGCCTTGCAACATCTCTGCGGTTCTCAACACCTTATTTTCTGATTCTACCACACATTTGAAAGCCTCGGACAGCAGGTCACTCTTGTTCGTACCTCACTGCAAGATATTGACATTCCATCCCCATCAGGACCATTATCCATTTAGAAAATCCTTGAAAACATAGCTCTTTTAGCCACTATCCAGCACAGCTATGGTTTCATTCGTCATCAAACCTCAGCACCAGCGCATCCCTTGCAGTAGCTATACGCTCTAAGAATTGATAAAAAGGTATTGCGCTCTGTCGATGTCGTGCCCACAGGTTGGCACTAAGACCCTGGGGCTCAGGGTCAGGGGGGAACAGGGGACACCGGACACTACATCCGGTCAGGGGCGGGGGGACGAGGACACTCGCCTGCAGGACCTCGAGGTGAGAGGTCAGACCCTGGGGAGCGCAGCGCCCGAATGCCGATAACTCTGTACCAGGCAATAAAGAATTGACACCACTCACCCTGTCGCGTCCTTGATGTTCTACAAGCCGCGAGACGCGACAACTGGCGACGAGGGTAGGATCGTGACCTCCGTGAGCCTGCACGGCTCGGCGAAAAGGATCCTCTGTCGTGCCCACACAAGAAAAGAAAACGGAGCGCAGCGACGCGAGAGCCCACCCCGGCCGCTGCGAGGAAAGACTGCCTGCACCGGTAAGCGCCCGTAACTAAAAGAGTGAAGACATAGAATTTGCCGCGAGCTCTTGCGAGAGTCTCGGCGGCCATTGTACAGTCAGGCGAGAGGGCCAATCAGCGAGCGGAAAAGACTCGGCGGCCATTTTGAAGTCAGGCAAGGTTTCCATTGGCCGCGAAATCGCGCGAGATTATCGGCGGCCATCTTAGAATCAGGCGAATAAGCCAATCGGAAGCAAGAGTGACTCGGCGGCCATTGCAAGGCCAGGAAAAAAATCGATCTGACCAGAAAAGGGCAGAATTTCAAAAAAGAAAAAGAGGCAAAAGTGCACAACAAGCACTAGTAAAGGAAATAAAAGAGAAAAAGAGACAAGAGGAAAGAAATAAAGGAAAAAGAGAAGAATTCAAAAGGGCACAAAGAAAAGACAACTAAAATAACAACAAAGATAAGGCATAAGGAGAACGAAGAAACAGACAGTAAATAGATTAAAAGACATCAAAGACGAAATAAAGAAAATAAAGGCAACAGAACAAAGGAATACAAGGAGCAATGGCAGACCAGAAACAAAGTGCGCAATACAGGAGACCACTGCCGTTTAGCCTATCTGAACCACAAACTGGGATAAGATGGGAGAAATGGCTCAGACGTTTTGAAAATTACGTTGAAGCAACAGATGTCATAGAGGCCAAAAAACGGGGACTGTTCATAAACCTAGTGGGCGACGAGATCGAAGACCTACTAGTGACACTGCCAACTGCAGACACTGACACCTACGACAAATTAACAAAGTGCCTGACGAATAAGTTTGATCCGCAACGAAACACTGATTTTGAGAGGTACAGCTTCATGATTTCCTTCCAACAGGCCGAGGAGTCACTAGATGACTTCGCAACAAGGCTAAGGAAACTAGTGACTCACTGTGAATTTGATAAATTCGACAACGAGCAGGCCATTCGACTACTAATCATCGCAGGCTGTCGGGACATAGACTTCCGAACAAGAATACTTAAAGAACCGATAGCGCTGGAGAACATCCTTGCACTAGGAAGAGCGGAAGCACGAGCCACAACACACGCGAAAGAAATGGAACGTGGAAAAGGAAGAGGTGGAGAACAAATTAATCGGATGGCAAGCAACAACAAAACAGGAAACTGGAGACAAGACAGAGGCGGCCAGACTGGGAAGAAGCAGCAAGAAGGAACGTGCTACAGATGCGGACTAGAGTTCCCACACCGAGGGCCATGCCCAGCATTTGGCCAGACGTGCCGAAAATGCAACGGACGAGACCATTACGCAAGTGTATGTCAAGGGGCACAGTTCAGAAATGACCGTGGAAGAACAAGCAGAGGGAGGATGCCGACACACAGACACATCAGGCATGTCGAGACTGAGGTGAGGAATTCGTCCGCAGAATCAGGGGAAGAGGGTGAAGAAGACAAGACTTCGCAAACGGGGCGGTTATACCTCATGACAGAGGTCAACACAGACTCAGAAGAAGACGAAGAAGAGCGAGATGAAACAATATGCCTGGTGGACAAGAAGAAGATAAAGAGAACGGAGTCCGTAACAATAAAAGTGGGGCCACACGATACCACGTTTGTGTTGGACAGCGGCGCAACGTGCAATATCATGTGCGTCTCTGAATATGAGAAAATGAAAGTGAAGCCGACTCTAAAGCCATCCAGAGTGAAAGTATTCACATGGGGGGCAAAGCGACCAGTGATCAACTTGGGGAAATTCAAAGAGGAATTACGATACAAAGATCAAAGGCTAACGGAACAGATACATGTGCTCAAAGGAGACATGCCAGCGCCATGCTTGTTGAGCAACGTCACGGCACAAGTGATGGGGCTGATGGAAATGACGTATCAGATGTCAGAAGAGAAAAACATTCTAAAAGAATACCCCAAACTGATAGAAGGACTAGGGAAGCTGAAAGGACGGCAGATCACGTTGCACATAGACGAAACGATAAGACCAGTTGCGCAACATCACAGAAGGGTACCCATACACCTACAGCCACAAGTTGAGGAAGAACTAGAGGCCCTGATGAGACAGGACATCATAGAACGAGCAGATGGGCCGACACCATGGGTGTCACCCATTGTGGCCGTCCCAAAAAAGGACAAATCAAAGATAAGAATATGTGTGGACATGAGGATCCCAAACAAGGCGATTGAACGTGAGCGACACCCAGGCCCACATCTAGACGACATGATCAGCTGTCTCACAGGCACGAGAAGATTCTCAAAACTGGATCTCTGCAAGGGGTACCACCAACTTGAACTAGACCCACAGTCCCGATACATCACGACGTTCTCCACCCACCTAGGACTATTTAGGTACAAACGTTTGAGCTTCGGGATCTCATCGGCCGCAGAAATATTCCAGGAGACAATTCGTCAAGTCATCAGACCGGTCAAGAACAGCCTAAATTACAGTGACGATATCCTGGTGTTCGGCAAGTCGGACGAAGAACATGACACGGCGTTAAGAGAGGTATGCTCACATCTAGAAAAAGCAGGCCTAACATTAAATGAAGAAAAGTGCGAACTGGAGGCGGAATGAGCTAGTGTTTTTCGGTCACATTTTTTTCCAAAAAGGAATGCGGCCAGACCGCAGCAAGGTAGAAACACTGGAAAAGGCAAAGAAACCGACTGATGTGGCAGAAGTGAGGTCATTTCTGGGGTTGGCAAGTTACTGCGCACGCTACATTAAGGATTTCGCCACTGTCAGCGCGCCACTGAGAGAGCTGACGAAACAAGGACACAAGTTTCAATGGACCAGCGAGTGTGACAAAGGGTTTGAAGAGATAAGAAAGGCAGTGACAGCAGTGGATCATCTGGCCTACTTCGACCCGGACTTATGCACAGAGCTGACAGTGGATGCAAGCCCCGTGGGCTTGGGAGCAATTCTAGCACAACATCAACTTGGGAGAGATTCCCCAAGACACATCGTTGCGTATGGGAGCAAGAGTCTGACAGACGTCGAGAAAGGATATTCACAACCAGAAAAGGAGAGTCTGGCAGTAGTATGGGCCTGTGAACATTACCACATGTTCGTATACGGAAACCATTCACAATCGTGACTGACCATCAGGCCCTGATAACAATATATGGCAACCCGAATGCAAAGATACCGCCAAGAATAGAAAGGTGGGGAATCAGACTGATGGACTACAACTTCAAAATCATTCACAAGCCAGGAAAAAGAGCAAAACCCAGCAGACTATGTGTCAAGGCACCCCCTGCCACAAAACTCTCAAGCAACCACAATGGCAGAAGAGTACCTGAACTTCGCACTGAAACTAAGCACACCGGCAACAATAACAGAGAGTGAACTAAATAAAGAAACGAAACAGGACGCCACCATGCAGGAGGCAATGAGGATCAACAGGGTGCAACGATGGAGGCATGTAAACAACAACATGCACGTAGGAAGAGGAATAGACAAAGAAGAACTGCTGGCACTGAAAAGAATAAATGAGGAACTGTCAGAATGCGAAAACGGAACAATAATGAGGGGCACAAGAATAGTGATGCCCCAAGCGCTAAGACTGAGAACAGTGGAGTTGGCACACGAGTCACACCGAGGCATGGTAGCGACAAAAAGATGCTGCGAGAAAAAGTGTGGTTCCCGGGACTTGACAGCATGGTGGAAGAGATGGTGACAAAGTGCCACGTATGTCAAATAATAGGGCCACCGTCCAAACCAGAACCATTGCAAATGTCTCCGCTACCACAGGCGGTGTGGACCGAGCTGGCAGCAGATTTCTACGGGCCATTAGAAACAGGAAGCTATTTTCTGGTCGTGATGAGACGAATACTCAAGATTCCCCTTAGTAACGCCAGTGTCATCAACGTCGGCAAACGCTACGCTACCAGTGTTGGACGACATTTTTGCTGCATGGGGCTCGCCACAGACATTGAAAACAGACAATGGACCACCATTCTCAGGGGAGGAATTCAAAAGGTTCATGGCATACCTAGGCATAAATCACAGACGAATAACGCCACTGTGGCCACAAGCAAATGGGATGGCTGAGCGGTTCATGGGAACAATCAAAAAGGCGGTGCAAAGAGCAAAGCTAACACAAGTGTCGATCGGACAAGCCCTGTGCCAGGTACTGAGGGACTATCGAAACACACCACACAGCTCCACGGGGAGATGCCCCGCTGAACTGGTACTAGGGCGAGTGAGCAGGACAAGACTGCCGCAGACAAAAGAAAAAAAAAAACAGACCAGGAGGAGCGTCGTCATCAGAGATAAGGGACAGAAAGCAAAAATGAAAGAATACGCTGATCAAAGAAGACGTGCAATGCCTCACGAGCTAGAGGAAGGAGACATGGGGCTCGTAAAACAACGGCAGGTGAGGAAGTCAGACAGCGCGTTCGCAAAGGATCCGCTGAAGGTGGTGAAAGTGAACGGGACCATGATTACAGCTACCGCCGGCCAGCACCAGGTCACAAGAAACAGCTCCCACTTCAAGGAGGTGAAAACGGAAGAAGAAGGAGACATACCAAAGAAGGAACTGACCAGAGAGATTTGGCAGGAAGATACATCACCAGTCGTCGGAGAACAGCGACCAAAGAGGGAATGTAAAAAGACCAAGAGACTAATCGAAGAGATGTGAAGAGACCACCAGTTCACAGAGATGTCTCTCTCTCTCTCTCTCTCTCTCTCTCTCTCTCTCTCTCCTCTCTCTCTCTCTCTCTCTCTCTCTCTGATCACCGTCACGAGTCGACAGGACAAGTGGCAAGAAACTGTGTTTGCAACAAAGGGGGAGATGTCGTGCCCACAGGTTGGCACTAAGACCCTGGGGCTCAGGGTCAGGGGGGAACAGGGGACACCGGACACTACATCCGGTCAGGGGCGGGGGGACGAGGACACTCGCCTGCAGGACCTCGAGGTGAGAGGTCAGACCCTGGGGAGCGCAGCGCCCGAATGCCGATAACTCTGTACCAGGCAATAAAGAATTGACACCACTCACCCTGTCGCGTCCTTGATGTTCTACAAGCCGCGAGACGCGACAGTCACATCACAAGAAATATGATAAACCACTTGGGACTTCCAGTTAATATGCCCCCTCCCCACCCCACCACCACAGGACCCATTGACTGCAAACAACTTGCATCAAAAAGCCTACAACCCACACTTTGCCTACTACAAATCCAGGTGATACGCAAATGTAATACTTACAAAGCCTCCTCGAAACACTTCCCTGGATCGTGGCATGATTCTGCCATTGTATACACCAGTCAAGCTGCCAGACAACTTAATGTAGAGTGGGCACATACTGCCCTGACTGATATACTGTACAAGCCACAATTTCTATGCCTGATAGCAATAGGAGTCCTATGCCTTTGTACCATGACTGTGCCTTCATGCCTATCACTCGCCCCACTGCTTCTGCAGTTATAGGCTACCTCCCTCCATGGCTGTCCACGTTTCTATCAGATTGTGTGTTATCCCTTGACTCCTCCCTCTAGCTTGTGCACCACTGGTCCAGCTCCCCTCTTGGTGGACACTTGTCACTCTCTCTATTGGTCTCATCCTCAAGATGGACAGGCTTTTCTACTCTGACATGGAAAACGCCATCATCATCATCATCCATCCTGCTACCACGACATCCTTATGCAAGGCAGCCTTTCCTCTGACATTCACACCCACCAGAGGTCTCCCTCCTGTTCCAGTTTCCCACCTTTGAAACATTTGATTGTAAATCAGAAGGAAGTGTCTTCCTCTGTTCCTTGGAATTCATAAGGAATTGCAATTTCTACATTGCAAATGGCAAAGACATTTACGACTCACAATTTAACTTTAATACAATGTCGTTTTTGTTTATTGTCATGGTAAAGTTGACCACGTGTTCTCAGGGCGAGCTTTGAGAGGGTCATTTTTTTTAACATGGGGTCTCATGTCTCACTCAAAGAAATAATGCAGCCCCCCAGTGCCGGAAAGTAGGGGGATCATGCCGGGGATACCTGTTCCGGCAGCTATTTCTGGGCTGGATCTCTGATCCGGCCGACACAGAGAAATATGCTGAAATTGTCCTGTTGTCATTTTCCAAAACTGGGACACATTTCAGCAGCGCCTCCGCATTGTCTGCATTTCTTTCAGTGCAGCAACCTGTAGGCAGCAAGAGGGAGCTTTCGTATTTTTATTTCCAGTCAGGCACAAACAAAGGCACGATTTAAAGGGCTATCAACCCTTCTTATGTTCAAGTACCTGCCTGGCTAGGAGCCATCAGGAATCTAACACCTAGATGGCAATGGAATGGAATAAAACAAAGGCACATAGCTTATCACTTCACAAGTACTTTAGAGAAACTATGACTTGGAGGTAGGTTTTTGACTTTGTTCAGCCCCGTATATAAGAGATGTGCATGCACTATAAGAATGCACGATGTATCTGTGTGTATGAGTAAATACACTAATAATGATTTAAATGGCACCTACTAATTTACTTATAATTGAGTTATTTTATAGCGCTACTCATCCCAGTGTAGGGTGTCAGAGTGCTATGCAACACACACCGAGAAACAATAAATCACACGTGTGTAAATCAATGTACAGGAAATGTTTCTTAAGACAATGAGGGTAATAAGGTGTAGGAATCATATATCACCCATACTTGTAGACTTTATATTTTAAGCGTGAACAGTCGTGAGAAAACAAAGTCAGGATATAAAATGTAACACAGTGTTTGTGTGTTGTCTGTCTAACATGACTTTATTACTTCCTGATGGGACTCTTCTTTGCAATCTTAGAATAGCAGCAGATTGAGGAAAAAAGAAATAAGGATCTAAACCCATGACCTACAGTTTGTATGCAGCTCCTTGATGCCGGTAAATAGATCGCTGTGCTATATTAGAAGGATTACAATTTAAGAACATGAACAAAATGATCTCTGTGTCAAAAACAGTACCCCACTTACCTAGCTATTTAAAATACTAATTCGGGTTATCTGCACGTTACAGGATGTGCTTTGCAGCAGGCCCTTTAACCCCCTATGCTACTTTGAGTCAAAACTGTGATTGGACAAAACATAAAACTCCCCCACAACTGCATTAACCACCATATTTACCTTACCAATATTATAATCGCCTCACAATTGCCTGGCACACAAAAATCTCTACAGCAGCTGCATTAACCCTGTAAGAGATTTTAAAATGCATGTATAAGTTGACTGTCACACTCTGCTTTTCAAGTTCCGCCGGTTGTGATTCCACCTTTTTTCCTCTGCCATACCTGGACCTCCAATTTATGGGCTCTTAGATTAAATTGTTTGTAATTACAGCACTGCAGTGCGCTAGAAAAATGAGCCATCGTTTTAATGGGACAATAACATAACATGTTTTTGTAAAGCGCACGTTGACCCAGAAGGGTATCTTGGCGCTGAAAACCAGAGGTTTATTGTTACCCAACTGAGTGGTACACATTATGAAGCCCCATATATGTTTGCGTCTGCGTTGTTTTTCTGGTGGCTTTATTAAATGATTAGTAAATAGATTTTCAAAGGGAGGTTTCTTTAAGAGTCGTGTTTACTTTTCTTGCTTTCACAATCTTGATTTTAAATCAGAAAATATTCATAATTTGCTTCAGGTGCGCGTTCTGCAAGTCAATCATTTTACCATGAAATGATATCACTTCCTTTTTTTAAAGTTTGAATTAGCCTTTCCTAATCTGTTTCCCCGTTGGTTGGGAAACAGTCGTATTCCGTTCACCGCGCTTACGTCGCATTTACCATCTTGCCACACTTTGGGCCAGTTCACCTTGACGTGTGCCCTTCTTCCTATGACGTCACTTTAGATAGCCTAATTGGTTACTTTCTCCCCCTCTTGTTCACCTGAGCGCCATTCTTGCTATGCTCCCAGCTGTGCACGGATGGTACTGTTCACGGTGTCCACGTTTGAACAAGGGAAAACGTAGCAACGTCTGCCACCTGCTGGCTTCATTGTGCTTCTCCGAAATGTTTCCACAGACCTAGCAAATACGAATAAAATTCGACTGACAGGCCATCTCTGAAGAGTGCCAATTCAGGGACCCGTGGAGAAAATATCCGGGAGTTTTCTCAAATTCCTTTTGGGGTGAATTGGAAGATGGGCATTTCACCAGAGAGAATTTAATACAATGCCTCACTTACAGTTTCCTTACAACTGCTTCAACACAGAGGCTTAAAACATGTGTGTCTCATTCATAGGTTTAGACATTGTAAAACCCACAAATATCTGAGAAATCAGATTTTTGCATATAATAGAATGTGTCTATGTGTTTACAATAAACAAGAAAATATTTTAAAACACATTCACTTGCCGTTTACAGTAAATATAAGCTCTTATGATTACAAATGCCTATTCTCAAGGACTCATCGCCGATTTATCGGCACTTTAGCGCCGCAAAAGTGGCGATAGAGTCATCGCCCTATTCCCAAGCTGGTGCAAACTGCCGATATCGCCAGTTTCCCAGCGATAGCTGCCGCAAAAAACATCGCCACGGATGAGAGCGACAACTAACGCCAATGATATGCAGAGTAGGCATACCCGTGCAAAAACACACGAAAACACCACTTCGCGATATTCTCAATGACCAGCCAGATCCGCGATGCGACCCAAAAACAGGCGATAAGGCGCGTTAGCAGCAGGGATTTAACACCTGCCTTTTACTGGTGTAAAGCCGGACGACAACCTGCAGCATGAAAGGGAGCCCAGCCCAGAGCCACATCTGAAGACCAACACCTGTCATGGAGCTACTGCCCATGCAGCTCGGAGACCCAAGAGGTCCACAACACCCACCGCCACCACCCCCAGGCGCCCCCCAGCCCCTAACCCTGTTGCTGTTGGCTCAGGTCATGTTGTGCAGTGTCCGGTCCCCTAACTCCTGCCACCGTCTCCCCAATGATGACTCGGGTCACCATTTCCTCCATCTCATCCAGCTCCTGGTGTGTCACTGGACTCCCACCTCCAGTCTGCATTGCTGCTTTCAGGATGGCTGCGGGTTTCAGCTTGGTTTTGCACTTCACATCAGTCCAGCGCTTCTTGCAGTCGTCCACTTCCCTTCTCTTCACTCCAACTGCATTTACCTTGGCCAAAATGGACTGCCATATAGTATTTTTAGTTGCCAATGACACAGTGGAGGTGATGAACAGTTGGTGGTGGTGTTCTATCACCTCCGTAATGAGGATCTGGTTTTCCTGCGTACTGTAAGGCGGGTTCCTCTTCTTCTTCTCCTTGCCCTTCCCTGACCCCGAGGTCCCAGGCTGGTCCTCCGTGGGCTTGTGGGGTTCTGGTTGTCCTCTGTACTCGCTCCGGCTACCTCCATGGTGCTTCGCAGTTGTTTGTGTTTTTTGTTGTCGCTTTTCTAGTAGTTTTTCCCGCCTGACTTGTGGGACTTGCAGGCCTGGCACTGCTTATCGCTGTATTTTTTTTCGCAGTTGGGCCCATCGCAACTTTTTTCACGTTAGGCTTTAGATTTTTATCGCCGTCCCGGTGATTTTATTGCGGACATTTGACGCGTTATCAGGACACTATCGCATGTTACCGCCGTGTTGAGAATGGGACGTTAACACAGAGTTATTTTCCCGCGATGGACGGCGATATGTGAAATTGCGTTAACCTATTTTGGTGATGATTATCGCACGTTCTTGAGAATATCCCCCAAAGTTTTCTTACAACATCTGTTCCTATCAGGATTGAAGGATGTGTTTCATAGGGTCTCTCAGGGATCTGCCCTAAACCCCACACTTTTTAATTTATATGTGTAACTCTAGCCAGGCTAATCCGATCCATCGGTCTGAGGTTTGTTTGTTACACCGATGTCACTCAACTGCTGGCTTCAGCTGACTAGGAACAGGCGAACTCTACCAGGGCTGACTTGCCGGACCGGCCATTGGGCGTTTCCCCGGGAGCCTGGAAGAGTGGGGGCCGGTTTTGGTACTGGGGGTCGGGTTTGCAGTAGTGCTGCAATATCGGCCCCCAGTGACAAAAGCAGCAAGCAAGCATTTCCAGCCTCCCGGGTCCAGGCAGTGCTTACCCAGGGGCTGGTCCGAGAAAATTGCCAGGACTGCTTTGAGTTCCCAGTCCTGCCCTGAACTCTACCCTTGTAATCAGGGAATGCATGTTGGCAGAGATAGATTGGATGCACATCATCTCTCTTAAATTAAACTCTGATAAAACAGAAGTTCTGATAATATCGGGAAAATATTCTCCTAGATTTTCCCCTTGTGACTTCTGGCCGGAACAACTGAGGCCAACTCCCTCTGCTGTCCCTGGGGTTCAGGAACTGGGTTCTCAACGTGACCAATATCTGACTCTGTCTGGGCAAGTTAATAAGATTCTACCATCTCAGACCAAACAATTTTAAGTCGTCTCGATTACTGCAATTCCTTGATTTTGGTTTCAACCAAATTTTTGGTCCACCAACTGCAGTAGATTCAAAACTAACCAGCTCGTCTGGCTTGAAACCTACCTACCTAAATGATATTTGTCTTCACAAGCCTTATGTACCCTCCATTGCCTTCAGGGGCCATATTACAGATGCAGAGCATTTGCCTGGATTGCTCTGGGTGCACCTTCAAAAGGTGCCCCCAGCGCAATCCAGGAAAATGCGGCGCATTATGGTGAATGCACTGCCCCCAGGCAGCCGCAAACTTGCGCTGCCCTTGGGGCAGCACCTTCATGTGAAAAACAGAGGGGCTGCTTTAAAGCCGCTTTATGTTTTCACAGTGCAGACAGTAACCCGCCTGCACTTTTAAAGTGGATTAGAGATGCCCTGCAGGCGGGTGGAGTCAGTGACTGCACCCTCCTGTAAGGGGATGTCTGGGGGGGTCCATGGGACCGCCTTCACCTCCTCCAGAGGGCTGCCATCAGGGGGCGCACTGACAGTGTGCTGAGTGCACCTCCTAAGAGCTTCTTTGCCTTTGTGCCCGCATCTGTAATACTACGCAAACAAATGATGGACAGAATGCTGAATAAATCATACATTCACCCCCAGTCAAGAGATCTGGGTCAAATCCATTATTCTTTTGCTCACCATGCCACCCCAGTATAGACCCAGCCATATGCAAATCAGTCTTGACCGGATTCCTTATGGGAACAGTCCAGCCCGAACTGCCAAGCAAGGTCCTCCCTGGACCGGAAACAAGCATCCTGGGACCAGTTTTGGGGATTTTTCCCCTCATCAGCCAGGCTAGCTTGAATCCAGTGGCGCAGTGAGCAAGGGGCCCATGTCTGGGCATACCCATCCCACATAGGGCGAAAAGTGCTACGCAAACAAATGATGGACAGAATGCTGAATAAATAATACATTCACCCCCAGTCAATAGATCTGGGTTAAATCCATCGTTCTTTGGCTCACCATGCCACCCCAGTTTAGACCCAGCCATATGCAAATCAGTCTTGACCCTGTTCCTTATGGGAACAGTCCAGCCCTAACTGCCAAGCAAGGTCCTCCCTGGACCTGAAACAAGCATCCTGGGACCGGTTTTGGGGTATTACCCCTCATCAGCCAGTGCCAGTCTAGCTTGAATCCAGTGGCACAGTGAGCAAGGGACCCACATCTGGGCATACCCATCCCACTTAGGACGAAAAGTGCTACGCAAACAAATGTGGGACAGAATGCTGAATACATCATACATTCACGCCCAGTCAAGAGATCTGGGTTAAATCCATTGTTCATTTGCTCACCATGCCACCCCAGTTTAGACCCAGCCATATGGAAATCAGTTTTGACCCAGTTCCTTATGGGAACAGTCCAGCCTGAAGTGGCAAGCAAGATCCTCCCTGGACCGGAAACAAGCATCCTGGGACCGGTTTCGGGGTATTACCTCTCATCAGCCAGGCTCACTGGGCCAGTTTTGGAGCAGTGGGGGCCGGTTTTGGAGATGTGAGGGCTGGTTTTGTTCCTTGGGGGCAGTTTTGCAGCGATGCTGCAATATCAACCCCCAGTAACAAAAGCATCAGACCTGGGATCTGTTTTTATTAAGCAGCAGTGCTTCACGCTTGTTTCCCCCACGCGGGGGTAGGGGCCGGTCTGACAGAATTGCCATGGCTGCTTTGGGTTCCCAGTCCGGCCCTGTTACCAACCCCTTTGTAGTCCTTAACACCACCCTTCCTTGAACCCTAAAGATCCCTGACTACCCATTAACACTACCAGTTGCTCATACTTACCATACCCTTAGTACCGCTTAATGCTACCCTTCCTTGAGCCCTAAAAACCCTTAGTAGCCTTTTACACACCCTTCCCTAAACCCTAAAAATTCAGCACTAACCCTTAACGCTACCTTTCACTGCGCCCTAGAAACCTCTTAGTACCCCTTAGTGCTACCATTCTCTGTACCCTAAAGACCCTTACTACCCCTTATTGATACCCTTCCCTGAAACCTAAAAGCCCATAACTACCCCTTGACACTACCAATACCCAAGCTGTCCCAACCCAGTAATACCCCTAAACACTAGCCTACCTTGAACCCTAAAAACCCCTTACTACCCATTCCTGAACCCTAGAAAACCCTTACTACCCATTAACGCTACCCTTCTTTGAACCCTAAAAAACACTACCCTTCACTAAGCTTAAAAAACCCTTAACTACCCCATATGCTACCAATCGCTAAATCATAGCAACCCCTTACTACAGATAAAGCTACCATTCCCTAAATATTAAAAAGCCCTAACTATTCCTTAAAGGTACCTATTCCTGTACCGTCCTAACCCCTTAATACCCCTTCGCACTATGCTTTCCGGAACCCTCAAATACCCCTACCAGCCCTTAACGTTACCTTTCCTTGAACCTTAAAAAAAACTTAACAGTACATTTTTCTGAACCCTAAATGCCCCTTAGTACTTGTTAATGCCTGTTAATGCCACACTTACTGAACTTGAAAAGTGCCTTATTATCTTTCAATGCTACTAATCACTAAACATAAAAATCCTTAACTACCATTTAATGCTACCAATCCTTAAATCATGCCAACCCCAACTACCGCTGGCCCTACCATTCCCTGAACCCTAAGAAACCCTTACTACTTTTTTTTGTTACCCATCCCTGAACCCTAAAATCCCAGAACTACCCCTAAAAGTTACCCATCCCTGAACCCTAAAAACCTCTTTCTATCCCTCAGCGCTACCCTTTCGTGTACATAAAACCCCTTTAACTCCCCTTATTGCAACCCTTCCCTAAACCCTAAAACCCCTTACTACCCTTAACACTACCCTTCCTTGAATCCTATAATCCCCTACTATCCTCTTATGCTACCCATCCCTGAACTCTAAAAACCCTGAATCTCCCCTTGATGATACTTATCCCCAAATCCTAAAAACATTTACTACTCTTTACTGCTACCCTTCTCTGAGACCTAAAAGCTCCTAACCACCAGTTAACGTTGTCAAACCCTAAATTCTGTTAACCCCTCTTTAACGTTAGTACTACGCTTCCCTGAATCCTAAAAACCCCTTTCTACTCCCTCTTTTCTACCTCACTGTAAAAGCTCCTCTCTGCCCCAACAGAAAGACGCCCCCTTTCTTCTGCTCCCAGTACACTCAACATTGCTCTATAAGGCACAGCATTTTTCAATTGTTATTTTAGAATCACATCTTTTTTCATTCTATTTTTTCAGTAGACTACATTTTTCACATTATATTTTTACTGCAGACTGGGCTTTTGAGATCAAAAGAACTGTATAAATGTGCATGCTCTCTTAGCTTTCCAAAATCCCTGGAGTAAGTCTGCAATAGCAGACTAAAGTAGCTAAAATACGGTTGTATGATTGAACAACGCAGGTAAATACTTTGCATGCCTTTACCACGCATTTATCACCCTGCATTTTTTTAGAATGTGTTTACAATGTATGCTTTTACTACGCATTGTTTATATTTATATATATAAACAATGTATTTGTGGGGGGAGACCCCCCACACCCCCGAACGTACTTTAAATGCGTGGTAAAAGTATACGTTGTAAAAGCATATGCCTTCTAAAACCATTCGAGGTAAAGGTACAACGTGGTAAAAACCTCGTTGTAAAGGCTATTTCCCCTAAAATACATATTGGAGTAGCTTTGAAAAGATATCTGGGTAGAACCTTCATATGAACCAGATTGAAGCATCTAATTAAAGATATCATTAAGCTATGACATTTTAGAAATATAGAATATAGTTTTTAGATGCATGGGTCTCTCATAATTTTGCAACATTTGGAAATGCTGCAAATCATGTTAATCCCTAAGCATGCTGCCTCTGATACTAATTCTTCATCACTGCAATTCTAAATGACATTATTTTGATATGCATAGTTCATTATGTTGGATTCATTTCAAAATTGAGAGGAAGAGACAAAGAGTTGTACTGGAGAAAATCCTCCCTGTGGTAGATTGACTGGGAGAGTATGTCACCATCAGGCAAATATTTTACCTCTTCACTATAGAACACTTTATTGAATTGCAGTGTCGCCAACACCATCTTACCATATAGTCTCCTAGGGAGGGCACCCGGACCATGTCCTCAAGATGAATCACCTTGCACCTTGTTTTTCAGGTCTCTGCAGTTTTATCTTTTCCGTCTACCCTGTTACTTTGAGAGTGTATCGGGACTCTTCCTGGCGTCCTATGCCCTTCATAAATATGTTTCAGTTCATGCTGTGCCAGAGGGGCTCAATTTGAATTCTACACACACCAATGACAGCACACAGATTATCCTTTGTCCTAATGATGATATGGGAGCTAGGAATATATGACTGCAGTTGCCCTACGGATGAGCCAAAATTCACAAATTTTGAACTCAGATAAAACAATAATCAAGATCCTAGGTGGTCCCTTTGGTTTTTAAACCTTTGTTTGCTGATCTCCTCTTTAGCAGCAATTCACGTTTTGCTGTCTTCTCTCAGAACCTTGCTTTCAGGCTTTACTCTGACCTCTCCCTTGCAGCAACAATTGATGCAATTACAGTTGCTTACTTCTTTGCCATTTGTATTCTCAGTCAAAAGTTGCCTCTTTTCCCACTTGACACCCGGAAAATGTTAATTGATGACACCTTTTCTTCTACATTCGATTATAGCATTTCCCTTTACATGGGTCTCCCAAATATACTCAGATTGAACAAGATGCGACCATTAAGGTGCTTGTTGGACTGAAATATTGTATCTCAGTGTCTTATCAACTTACGTCTTTCCAGTGACTTTCACATCCGCATGTCATACCGTCAAGGTAACTTTGTCCCACATCACGAGTTTGGTAATAATAACATTTTTGCTGACACCCCAGTTCCCTTCCAAAACAGTATTATGAGTCCTCGGGTAATAGTGCATGCAGTAATAGCACATTTGTTTTTAGGGCCAAATTCTGAAGGTAAATCCTGAAGGACTCTAGTAAAAGGGCTAGAATTAAGGGTGCACTTGCAGAAATCGGTGCACTAACACCCATGTGATGTCACGTATTGGG
This sequence comes from Calotriton arnoldi, assembly GCA_963921515.1. Lineage (NCBI taxonomy): Eukaryota > Metazoa > Chordata > Amphibia > Caudata > Salamandridae > Calotriton > Calotriton arnoldi. The sequence goes on along the minus strand of CAWUFW010008115.1, from coordinate 127,063 downwards.
TGTAGGGTATCAATTTAAAATCCCTTGGTAATACTACACCCTGTTGTTACAGATACCCCGAAAACCAGGTGACGAATTACCAGAGGTGGGCTTTGACCTATAGTAACAAAGGCCTTTGTGGATCTCTCTTCAGCTTCCATGTCAAAGGCTGCCTTTACAAAAAGTTACAAAAACTATTTACTGCAATGCCTTCTGCTCAAACCCAGTAAATACTAACAGTCTAGATGCTGAAGATGGCCCAGTTTGTTTCTGCTGCAAATTCTGAAAATAAAATTGCCCAATATTGGTCCTCTATTGCACTAGCAAGATGTCTGACCTCAAGCACAGGTTAGACTTTTTTGATCGTTCACTGAGCCCTGAGGACTTTCCTCTTCAATGTCTGGGCTGTAGTCATGGTACGTTCACTTGTAATGTCATACGGGTGCCAGGAGTCCTTTTTGAGTTGCAGTCCACTTTATAAGCCCATAAAATTTATTTACAAGTTCTAAGGATAATGTATTTGTCTGTCTTTTAGAGTACTACTGTGTAGACAACCGGCCCCTTTAGATTAGTAGGAAGCCCTCCGCTCCTGGTCTGAGCAGTTGCTGGGTGCAGTTCTCCAGATTATATTGCTGGACATTCTTTAAATGGCAGTAGGGGACTTCGTGTTGTTTATTTATGTCCTTTGGAAAATGTCCATGGTTGAAAGGCTTGACATAAAACTATGGTCTTCAGGCCTATCAGTATGTACCCACTGGCAGATAACAAGCCATTCTCTGGGGCTCCAAAGATGCTCAACACCAGAAGTCACTGCTCCCTGATCTAACTCACAGGGAGCGAAAAGAGATAGGATGACACAGAGGCATAGAACCAGGGCACCTCCAAGAATGTCAACAGTCGAGCCCGCCAGACTACATGCAACTTATTGGTGTTTTACCCTTGTCTTGTTTCAAGTTTATAGTAAACAAACAACATAAATGTACTCTTCTGGAACTCAAAGGGACACATAAGATCATTTTCAAGTCAGCTTACCCTCTTGCTTTGAGGTTCCCCATTTCAGTCCTGGGTGAGAAAGCCAGAATCTCTTCTGGGCAAAAGGAGAATTTCTCGCTCCTGAAACACCATGTAGCCCTAGGACACATTTGGTAATTGCAAAATACCCATTCCCTTATGATTTTATGAACTTAGGAGTCTGAGGCAGCAGTCCAAGGACCATCACTTGTGTCATCTAGGCATCTGACAAAGATGCCTTCTCAAAGGACAAGGAGGATGCTTGCCAATTTTATTTTTACTTTAGGCTGCTGTGGAAACTTCTCCTCAAAAGACTGCAAAACATATATCTTCATCAAAAAACGTGGAAAACTGGCTTTTTTCGATGTACTTACACTCCTTTAGGTAAACACCTTCAATAACCTCATGAATGGGTAAATCATCAGCTGCTGGAGGTTTGTATTGTGGAAGGAATCGATCATCCATCAGTTGTTTCTCCTGGAAACCCAACATTTCTCCTACATGTTCAAGCATGGCTTGAAATTGCAGTCTTTGCAAGTATCTGCCCCTGGAATCCACTTCAGGATCTTCTTCATCATCAGGGGACAGCTTTTGCTTTTTGAGAGCTGATTGAGCCAAAGCTGAGGAAACATCCTCATTAATCATAGTCTGTAAATCGGATCTCGAAACAGACAACAGTTCCTCATCAGCAGACTGCCCTGCTGCAGAAGTACTGGGAATCGGCTTCATTGTGTCTGGAAGACACTATAGCTGTCTCTTCCTGTTTAAATACAGGGCTCAAGTCCTAAAAAAGAAGTGGGGGGACTCACCAAGTTAGGCAGAATCGGTGTGACACCACCGCACGTGACATCACAGGAAGTGACGTCACGGCACATGACATCGCATGTGGCACCACAGGAAGTGGCATCACAACCCATAACCTCGCAGGAAGTGACATCAAATCTTAAGACCTCACATATGTTTAGTAGGTCTATCATGAGTACATTTGAGTGCATTACAATATTAAAAAAATTAGATTGTGCATTAGGGTTGTGCCAAAATATTGACGCAAGCCAGATGCAAAATCTGGGCCTCAATTTATACATTTCTTTTTTTTTAAATCCTGCCACAAATAAATTGGCAACAAGGAGAAATGTGGCAGTAAATTTGTTCTGCTTAATTGGTTGCAATTTCTGAATTTTAAAATATCTTATGGGGTTAAGACACCTGCTGCAGAGATCTCTGTGTGCCAGCTAAATCTCAGGGAATAATAATAATGGTAAGATAACTCTGGAGGATAATGTATTTGCTGGAGAGATCTGTGTTTTGCCTAGTCTGAGTTTTGAATCAGATTAGCATAGAGGGTTAATATGTCTCCTGCAAAGCACATTATGTAACGCGCAAATGACAGATTTATAGTTTATGTGAATGAATAAGTGGGTTACTGCTTTTAAGACAGAGATGCTTTTGTTACTTGCAGTTCATAAATTGTAATCCTTCTAATATAGCACAGTGGGATATTAAGGATATGTGGTTCCCACACCTTGTAACCCTCACTATGTCTTATGTAACACATCCTGTATATTTATGTACACACACATGACTTATTGTCAATGCGCAATCTATACATGTAATGAAAGCGCTCTGACACCTTGCATTGGGATGAGTAGTGGCACTACTCATCCCAATGCAGGATGTCAGAGCGCTTTACATCAGACGTACACAAATAACAATTTAAATACCGCTATTTTGTTGTATTTCTTTTATAGCACTTTAGCACTACTATAGTGCTAAAACGCTATAAAAGAAATACAACAAAATAGTGGTATTTAAATTGTTATTTGTGTAAATACTGGGGCGACCAACACATCTCAATATCAATATCAATTTCTTGTCTAGAGTCACATCCCCTCTTTCAAAGTATTGATATCTACCTTCCCCTGACCGGGCTTCCGCTATCAGCGCCTTTGCGCCCTTGAGCATTGTTCGCGCTCTACAAGTCAGTTATTCATTCATTCACATCTGAAATTTTTATAGTGCATGCAAATATATCTCTTATATACAGGGTGTGAACAAAGTCAAAAGCATTTCACTCTTAAGAACCTGTGAAGTGATTTTGTTTCCCCTCCATTGCATCTAGGTGTGAGACTCCCCATAGCTCCCACTCAGGATGCTCCAACAAAAAGAGGCCTAATGGACCCTTAAGTTCGGCCTTTGTTGCGGACCCAGCTTGCATCGGATAAACCCCTTCCCCGCCTGCCCGTTGCTGCTGGGAACAAAAGCAGACAATGTGCAGGTGCTACTGAAAGTGTCCCGGTGTCAGGAAATCAATCAATCAATCATGGGTTTGTTAAGCGCAACTACTCACCCGATAGGGTCTAAAGGTGCTGTAGGGGGGGGGGAATGTCACCGGGACGAGCGGGAGAAGTAGGAAAGGAACGTGGCACTCTGCTGAAAAAGGCCAGTTTTGCAGCAGGGTAGACAGCGTCCACCCTATGAAAAGAGTGGGTAGACGGTGTGTCTATCCTCGACTCGAGCCCTGTTCAAATAGGTTGACATGCAACCAAATCTCGTCTGGTGATTGTCTGCTGAAATCTACATGCTCAAAATGAGCACCCAGAACAGCTAGCCAGCGTGAAACCCGCTCATCCCCCTGACAACACACACTTCAAGAAAGCTCCCTGCCCCAGCTAGAGCACCTGAGCGGGAAGCACGTGTACTGCCGAGCGCACCACCGTGACCGTGTACACCAATCGTGGTAAGAATCAAACAAAAACAGATAAACAAACAAAATGGCAATTTTGCTAAATTCTGGTTTCGCTAATTCCAGTTTGGCAGCATTCTTCTATTACAAAGGACAAAGGGAAGACAGAGAGTGGTCTAGGAGGAGGGTCCTTGGATCTTGTTGGTTTTTCAGTGTTAATAGAAATAAGGAAAAGCTTGAGTAGCATTTCCCTGTCAGGAGGCGGGGTGGCCTCCTGAGTAATAGCTGTGATGGGAGGATAGACGTAGGGGTATTATGCTTCACACACTGTTGTACAATGACTTTTACATTAGGGATTTGTATACTTTGGATTGCTATTGATTGATTAAACTATGGTTTTGTGAGTGTGTGGGTGCAGATACTTTTGCTGCGCTAGCTTTTCAGCAGAGTTATTTGTTTCCTCTTTCCTTAAATACTGGAAATGGGCTTTGGTGGGCAGCTGACCATATGGAGGTGTGCCCCCCGGGGAGTTTGGGACAATGGTGCAGCCCGGGCTACTGCAGGCTTTTTTTGGGACAGTTGCAAGATAAGGATGTTAAGGGGGGAGGGGGCGGGCAAATTTAGGGGTTGGGGTTAGGGGCAATTAGGTGAAGTACTGTATAGTGAGGTCTAGTTTTGTGAGGCTAAGGCATTGGGGGATTTTATGTGATTTGCACCTGTGCTCAATGAAGCAGCCTTTATTACACAAGAAGTGAGTATGTGGTCTGTGCTGCCCCTTTTGGCCCAAAGCATAATTTTGAATTCCCTGATTTAAGGTTTGATTGTGGAATGTATTTTCTTCTCTTTTCAGTTCTTGGCTTAACCAGTGATCCTTCCGGTAGCGGTTTGCTCTAGATTGCAAGAATGCCGTAAAGATTAGACGCATTGTACTTCTGTCAAGTCAATCCTGTATTGTTTTTAGGTCTGGCAGAAAGTCTGTTTAGTTGTGTGGTAGAGCTCATCTAAGAAAGAACTGAAATGATACATAGAGACCCTGATTGTGAGTTAAATTCCATTATGTGTGATAATGTCTGTACCTGCATATATCGGAATTATGAGTGTTCATCATTTCATCCCCTGTATTTTCTCCTAGTAAATTTTGTCAGGTCAGACTGCGGGAAAAATGACCAGTAAATTCCAATACCTGTGAAATTTGGTTCAAAAGCACCAGTTGAGCATGTAATTCTCCAGTTCTTTAAGGAAACTCAAAGTAGGAGGTATGGAAGCTGCAACCAGAAAATATCTCACCCCGGAATTTTGGTATTAACACAAGTAATAAATACCTCATCCAATTCCAGGCACTTGTAAATGGGGCCAGAGAGGGCCGCTGGCTCAGCCCCCTTCAACCATTGCTTATATATATTTTACTTTAACATTAAATCCTCACATGTTTACTTTTCTCTAACTTTCGTTTCTTCACTCAAAGTAATATTTTTTTGATGCATTCACCCCTTCTAGACGTCAAGTATGCTGTTGTTGGAGCTTGCATTGGGGCACTCTTATCAGCGGCGTTCATTGCCATTAAACTATACATGCTAAAGAAGCACATGCTGGATAATGAATCTTCAGGTGAGTAGGGAACTGACACGCAATTGAATTATCAGGTGATTTGGTGCAGAGTGCCTTGATGTTTTGCTCTCTTGTGTAGGTTGGTTTCCAATTAGCTCACACTTGATTTGTCAGGTAAAACTATATTTCATTGGTTAATGTTTAGTTATCTCCTTCAAGTCAGCTTCTCATTGGCCACTCGTCAAGTATTCCCCATGTGAGTTGGTTTCACCTTGCTTAATGATTGAAGATGTCTGATGATTTATTTTTGAATGAGTGCTGATATCTCTTGTGAGTCTGATTTTTATTGGTCAAAGTTAAATTACCTTTATTCAGCTTGTATGTAGTGCATTAATGTGATGTGATTGTTTTGTGGGCGAGTCTCTACCATTGTACAAGTTGACTCAAGTGAATTACTTGCTCCTTTGTGAAATCTGAATGCTTCCTCCAAATGACTGTTTGATGCTTGATATCCTCAGTTTATCTCAGTTGTATTTGGTTGATTGATTGATAACCTTTTGAATAAGTGTATTTCGCATTGGCTGAAAGCTAATAATCTGATGTAAATTGGATGTTCCTTTATCACTATTGGACGAAATTTCTGGTGATTAATTGGTATTGCATGCCCTCATCTGGGTAAACATTTTGTTTGTTCAGTAGTTCTCTGATTCATCTATTTGTCATTGATTGACAGATGTTTAGATGAGTCTGTTGTTCTTTGACTCAAGCACAGCACTTTATTCTGTCGTTTCATATTGAGCTGTAATCTGTTTACTACACCCAGATATCTGTCCTGTCTACTGGGAGCCTAAACTTCTCATGCCAATGTTTAAATTTCTCCATGGTTAGTGTTGTCCACAGTAGCAGCGGGTGTTGTGGACGAGTGGCTGGGCGGGCAGCGAAGGGGGCATAGGTGTCGCGGGGGCAGAGGGGCAAAACAATTTTTTTTTAAACTTTACTTGTACGCGGCCACGTCGCGCTCGTCTGCTCCTCTTCTCCAGGCGGCACAGGCTCCCAGAATGCCCTGCGGCCAATCCTGAAGCTGCTCTCACGTATGAGAGCAGCTTCAGGATTGGCCTGAGCACCCTCGATTTCCGCTCCAGGACAGACTCTGAGTCTGTGCCTGCTCTCTCTAACCCAGCTGAGTTCCTGGGATTGAGAGTTTTCAATGCGCATGACGGTTTGGCTGGCCTGAGATGGCAGGCCAAACCGTCATGCGCAGTGAAGAGAGTGCACATACCACTCCCCTTAGTGTCTGTCACTCCCAGGCCCGCCCCCAAGACTCGACAGAATAAAGGAAAAATAAAACGAGTGTTTAATATCGTTTTATTTTTCCTTTCCTGCTGTTTTTTAGGGGGGGGGGTAACGCTCCTCCACCATAGCAGAGGAGCCACCGCTGGTTGTCCGTATGATGAATTTTCACTTTCATTTGTAAAGCCTTAGCTGCTATGTTGTAGATAAATGCCTCAAGCTTTACTTAATCACCACAAATGTGTTTGAACACCTTCAATGTTATCCATATGTCAGCCTTATAGTATCCCAGATTGGTCCATGCCATATGGACACTACTTTTACAGTCCTAGGCTTTATGTTTTGTGATCGCTGTTACCAGATATATCATTTCAATTGCTTCATTTGAAGCAAGCAAAGATTATATATACCAAAATGCACTGTTATATGACATGAAAGACCAGATGTTGGAGCATATTGTTCCAGTGTTATTGAGTCACCTTGCCCCTCTAAAGAATAGGCAAATCTTCCCTTCCAGCCCCTTTGCAATGCAGCTAACGACGATAAAGGGCAGGATCTGAGGCATCATGGTAACCGCTATCCTTTTAACCCATGTGATCTCTCTGCTCAACGGTCTGTGCCATGAGCTATATAAGCAGCTTGTGAGACATGTTAGTGTATTTGACCTGCCCACAGGCTGGTCAGTTTGTCTCTTATGTATCATGATGCTGGCCCTTTTGCTAGCTCAACATTAACCTAATCCCACAGGCAGTAGCGGCTGGTGTTGTTGAAGAGTGGTGGGTGGGGGGGAGGGGTTGAGGGACAACAGACGACAAATGACAAAATAAATGGCCACGTTGAACTCTTCTGCTCCTCACCTCTGCAGGCAAAGGCTCCCAGACTCCACTACGGCCAATCCTGATGGTACTCTCATGCTCCTGGAAGCAGTGTCAGGATGGGCCTGAGTACTCTGAATTTGCGCTCCCAGTGAGACTGGAAGCCTTCCTGCTGTCTCCAACCCGGCAATGCAGCTTGGGTTGAAGACAGCTTCAGTGCGCATGGTACATGCGCACTGATCACAACGCACTTACCACTCTCCTGCAGTCTGTCATCCACATGGCCTCGCCCCAAACACTCGGCAGTAGAGGAAAAATAAAACGATAATAAAATGTGTTTATTATCGTTTTATTTTTCCTTTCTTGCCGTTTTGTGGCAGCTGAAGGGGGGCTGTTGTATCGGTGGCCCGGGGGTGATGGGCCCCGATTACATTGAGTTTCGGCCATGTACTCATAGGCCGATAGGCCCAAACACAGAGCACATGGAGGCTTGTTGATCAAGCATACACTCTGCTGGGGCCGGGGTCTCCTCTGCGGCCACGCCCAGTAAAAGACACCATTTATTTGCAAAGACCCACGTGGTGTGGGGTGAACCAACAACGGTCAGCCAGCAGGGGCATAAATACAAGACCCCTGTCATTAAGGCACAATGATGTAACGCTGATGTTCCAGTTGCATCACTGGAGTGACACTACCGGGGTGATGCTCCTCCGCCATAGCGTAGGAGCCGCCGCTGCCCACAGGGAACAGGGTTGATGTGCTCGATGTAACCTTCTTGTTTGTTGATCATTCATTGCCTCAAATGTGGAAATCTTTGTAGCTTAGGATGTTGTTTGACCTCTCAGTAACGTAGGCTTCAAGCATCCCCTCTCCCGATAGCGGGTGATATAATTTATTGAAAAGAGGGCCACACCCAAGCACCTTATGGAGCACTACATTGATGGCTCTTAGGATGCATACCTTCGGAGGCTTGTTTTCAGCCCTACCCACTCTCAAGACCGCCTCTCTGATGGCAGCCTTTCTTGATCGATCTATCATTTTCTTCCAGTGCAATATTGGAACTCACAAAATGACACAATTTTACTTGAGTCTGATTAACCACCGCAGTGAATTTCCAGCACTGTAACTTGGGTAGAAGAGGGGAAAACATTCCGCCGAAATAAGAAACATGTGAAATCAGTCTTCAGACAAATTTCACATCGGGATTATATTCGCTGCAAGTTTCTCAACTTTGTAAAAGTTTTCCAGTCCGCCTTCCCTTGGTTGTTTCATCAACACTGGAAATATGCTGTCTGCATGAATGGATGAAAAACAATCAACTGTTTTCAAAAATTCATTTCTTGTAGAATTCTTTGTGAAATTTGTTTAACATCTTTTGTGTAATGAGGATGCGAAATTCCATGAACTTTGCAGTTTGGGTCTCATATCCTTCAAAACATAAAAAATCACTCAGGTGTACACATGAGGACAGATGGATGTACCTAGAGATAGCAGTCTTCATACTCTAGACAGAGCAAAGTCTTTGATAAACCCTCCTCTTAGACCTGAGCAGGCAGCAAATGAAATGATGTAGAACGAGTCTGTAGTAATCTGTTAAGTCAGATTATGTTAGCTCTGTATTATTAACCTTCCTATCACTGTAATCTTTACTTGTAATGTATTGAGTTCTTCTTAGAATGTTCTCATGCTGCTTAGATACTTTAGAATGTACATGTGTTATTCTTGAGTTGGTGTCTGTTGGAGCTGGCTGCTTTCAAGCTAGCTCCTTTTCCATGTAACCCTACAATAAATCTACTCAAGACAACAACTGTATCCTGGTTCTTTACTACATTTGATTGGCGACGATCCTGGTTACATGGATTACCCTGCGTGCAAGATTCCTCATCCAGGACATCTATCTACTTTCTAGACAAGTCAAGCCTCAAGCTCTTTGCCACAAGCTCCAAGCCGGCGTTATATCCAGCCTCAAGCCTCAAACCTCTAATCTTTTCCCTTTCAAGGAGGTTGAAGATTTATGAAGATTTTCGTCAGTTCCAGCCAAGTCAGCTGATACGGTAGGGCGTTTTTACTCCTTTACCCATCGGAACTCACCCTTACGCTGACGCTCTTCAAGATATTTTTTTTATTAGACTAATTATCGCTTCTGGCTCTACTTGTTTCTAGACTGTTTGTTTCCGTGTGCTTGCAACCCTCTCCTAACGTGTCGCGCAGAGAGTATTTTTTTTTAAAAGTGTTCTCTCGCCGCTTGCGCGCACGCTCCACTCTCAACGACTCGCTCACCCTACCTGGAATAGCTCGTGCGTGCAGTCTTCCATTGCTCGAGCCCTTGAGGAAAGCACGGTCTCTTTGGAGGTTAATGGGACTCTTGTGACGTCAGCATCTCAACGCATTGTGTCAGCGCGTCCCTGCGTCCCTACGCAATACGCCACAACATTGCCTCCAGCGTCTCACTGTCTCCTGGCAACGTTCAGCGCCGATGCGCACAGCCGGCAAGCGTCTCCCTGTCTCCTATCAACCACTCAGCGCTGATGCGCACAGCCCGTTTCTGAAAAAAAAGACGCCAGCGTTATTCTTCAGCGGAATCACTTCCCGCTGATGCGCACAGCTAGTTCAGACGCGCACAGTATTCCTGGTTCTGTTTAACTCGTTCTTTTCCTCGCTTTGCTCAACCTGCATTCAGTAGTGTCCATGCGCACAGCCACTCTTGTTTACTGCAAAAAGATGGTGCACTCAGTCTGGAAGAGTCAACGCTGATGCACACAGCTGGTTTCAATTTATTTAAACAATATACCTGATGTCAACATCGATGATCCACACAGTTTTTCTTCTTTAATAGCCTCTCCTGTTAAACCACTTATTCTCACCTGGTTCTCTCACTATTTTTGGTGTTTCACGCAGTAACACCCATTTTTAAGGAAGGACAAATCAACTTTGATCATTATTTCTTCATCTCTTTCTGGCATTTATCGTGTACATCTACAGCGGTGATACACACACCAATTTTGTTTTCTTTTCTTTGCAATGTGCACTTTACAGTCTGTTAACCCTCCTCCAGCTTTTCTGGACACCCCGGGAGAACCAGCTATCAGATGGGAGGTTTGGCATGACGCCTTTGAAACTTATTTAGGGGCTATAGGTGCAGCTAGATTCAGTGCAGATAGAAAAAAATATCTACTGTTGCATTCTCTGGGTTTTGAAGGCAGATCTGGATTCAAGCATTTACCAGATTTACCTCAAGTAGAAGGCGCACAAAACGACGAATACAGAGAAACTGTACAGAAGCTCAAACTACGCTTTGACAAGCAGCCCAGCCTCATGGTCCTCAGGCATAAATTTTTAAGAGGAAGCAAAGTGAGGGGGAAGATGTTGATTCTTACATTTCTGTATTGCGCAGATTGGCAGCTGACTGCAGCTTCGAGAATTTCACGGATCAACTCATCAGAGACCAATTTGTGTGTCACTGTAGAGACAAAAACATCAGACAGAAATTACTTACCATGGGTGATCCATCTCTAGATGATACCATTAAATTAGCTAAGAGTATAGAGATTTCTATGGTCTCTTTAAAAGAATTAGAGGAGAAAGTTGTTGAACCAGTTAATGCTATCAATCTAAATTCATCTGTTAAGTCTGTCAAAAAAAATTATAAAAGCAATACCAACAACTTAGGCAAGGGAACCAAATCAGGAACATCAGGTAATGGTGAATCTATGTTATGTTTAAGATGTGGTAACCCACCTCATTCTAAGGGATCACGTTGTCCTGGTTCCAACGTCACTTGCAATTATTGCAAAAAAGTAGGACATTTTGCAAAAGTTTGCCTAAAATTGAAAGGTCAAAAGAGTTTTAAGAAACCTGCTGTATGCTTAATTGATTCTGAGTCTTCATCTGACTCGGAAGTAGTTTCTGTTGTTTCTGATTATATTGCTAGTGATGTCATTGAAGGTGATCCTAAGTCCTGTGTTGACCCCATCGTTGATATTTCTGTAGGAACGAAATGTATCAAACTTTTAGTTGACTCTGGTGCTAAAATAACCATGATCACAAAAAAACGTTTTGATGAAACTTGGGAAGGTAGTCAACCTCTTCTTCCTCCTGATCGCACACCTGTGTCATATGAAGGTCGGAAAATTGACCTTTTGGGTTTCTTTGAAGAGGAGTTGTGCTTTAAGGGAAGGAGAATAAAAGGTAAAATCTATGTTGCTGTCAAAGGTCTAAACATTTTAGGGTGGTTCCACCAAGGGCTTTTCGGAATGATCCTTAAACCTGGAACCAAAGAACAAGTCCTTGTTGTTGGGTGCTCTGATGAAGTCCAAACTCTCAAGGACAAGTTTCCTTCTGTTTTCAGCTCTGATTTAGGTAAAATTCAGGGTTTTAAACACAGAATCATAGTTAAAGAGGGGTCTTTACCAGTCAAACACAAACTCAGGGGTGTACCCTATAGTGTCAGAGATGACTTGGAGAAGGAATTACTTCAACTGTGCGAGAAGGGTGTTATAGAGCCAATTGAATCCTCCCTTTGGCTTTCGCCTTTGGTTGTTGCCAGGAAGAGGTGTGGTCAACTCAGGGTGTGTGTTGACTTAAGGTCCCTCAATAAGGAAATCTGGGTTGATTCACATCCTCTTCCTAAAATAAATGATCTGTTTGCATCCACCAAAGGTGCCAAATTTTTCACCAAGCTTGACCTGGCCAGCGCATATCACCAGGTTGAGTTGCATCCGGATTCCCGTCATCTTACTTCCTTTGTGTCCCCTCTTGGCACGTTTCAGTATCGGCGCATGCCATTTGGCTTGGCATCGGCTGCGTCGGTATTTCAGAGGGTGATGAGTAACATCCTTAAGGGTGTCGAAGGTGTGTTAGTCTTTCAAGACGACGTACTCATCTTTGCCAAGGATGCTTCTTCACATGACCTCATTTTACACAAAGTGTTGGGTTTATTTCAGCAACATGGAGTTGTTTTAAAACTAGAAAAATGCAAATTCTTTGTACCGAGGTAGAATACTTAGGTCATGTTCTCACTCAAGATGGTGTTAAGCCTAGACCTGGTCTCCTGGAGGCCATTACCAATGCTTCCACTCCCACTGACAAAACTGGAGTCAAATCCCTGCTGGGTCTTTGTGAATATTATTCAAGGTTTATTCCCCATTATGCCACCATAGTTCGCCCCATCAGCAATCTCCTAAAAAAGGGGACTACATTTGTTTGGAGCGATGAATGTGTGTTGGCATTTGAGGAAGTTAAAGATCTCTTAAGAAAAAGTGCTGTACTTAAACCTTTTGACCCCAGTTTACCATGCTGCCTTACAGTTGACGCTAGTCAAGTGGGGTTAGGTGCGACCCTGACACAAGTGGAGGATGGTGTCGAGAAAACGATTGGGTTTGCATCTAGAGTACTGAGGTCACCCGAATTGCAATACTCAGTTATAGAGAAGGAATTGTTGGCCTGCGCATGGGCTATTGAAAAGTTTCGCCCATATGTGTGGGAAAACGTTTTTACTTCAGACTGATCACAAGCCTCTTGTCAATATCTTGGGTGGTAGTCTGAGTAAGTGTTGCACTCCCAGAATCATGAGAATGGTTACGAAGTTGCTGCAATATCAATTTGATATCAGACACATCGCTGGGGGGAAGAATGGGAGGGCAGATTTTCTTTCTCGTTTTCCTCCCACAAACTTTCTTGAGGATGAAGTTTCCTTTTCTGACCTCATTGAAGAAGATTGTGAAGATTGTCTTGTAGCAGGTGTGGACATTCCTGAGCTAAAGTTTTGTTCGGAGGATGAATGGAGGGGAGCATTTTCCAATGATTTTTGTAATTTTGTTAGATGTGGGTGGCCAAGAGAGAAGGTTCTGCCTTCTTCACTTCAACCATTTTCTAAAGTTGAGGATGAAATTTCGTTGGAAGATGGGATTGTGTTGCGTAATGATAAGCTGATTCCTCCACAATCGTTCAGGAAAGGGATTATTGTTAGAGCTCATGAAGGACATTTAGGTTCGTCCTTCACCAAGCGCCGCATTCGTGACACATTTTGGTGGCCAGGAATGGACTCAGAAATTGACGAGTTTGTGTTGGACTGTTGTGTTTGCAGATCATCAGACAAGTCCCTTAAAATTTCGGTTCCTCCCCTTATGCCTGTTGAGTGTCCCGACCGTCCGTGGATGAAACTTGGTGTAGATGTCATGGGACCTTATATGACACTAAGTGGTAATTCTAAATTTGTTTTGGTTTTGATTGATTATGCATCCAAGTGGCCTGAGTACAAATTGGTTAGAGAAGCTGACACTAAAAGCATTATTAATTTTCTAAGCGCGGTTTGGTCTAGAGAAGGATTTCCTGAAATACTTGTTTCAGACAATGGGAAACAGTTCGTCAGTAAGGATTTTGAATCTTTCTTGTCTATTTCTGGTGTTAAGCACATAAAGAGTTCCCTTTATCATCCTCAAGGGAATGGACTTGTTGAAAGGATGAATAGAGTGATTGGGGACTGCGTGAAATGGGCTAAAGCCAGCAACAATGATATTGTTAAATCCCTTAACAGCATGATATGGTTCTACAGGACCACCCCACATTCATCCACCAAAGTGTCTCCTTTCGAATTAATGAGGGGAAGAAAGACAAATACTTCCTTTCATCCAGGGTGGATGTCAAAGTGGATTAATGCTGAATCAGATGTACAGAAATTGATGTCTTTTGTAAAAAGTAACGTTTCTTCCACACAAGCTAAGCAGAAAAATTGTTTTGACACTAGGAAAGGTTCTAAGACCTCTATTCTCAAAGTTGGGGATACTGTTAGAATTAAGAAGTCTATTCATGTTAACAAAGGTGAAAGCAGATTTGGTCCACCTGTCAAGGTAATTAAGATGGTGGGGAACGCCATTCAGGTCGAAGGTGGGTTTTGGTGGAACTTAAGCAAAGTTGCGAAAGTTCAATGTCCTACTCAGGACGTGTCCTTCAAGCACAATAGCAGCTTGTCTCCTGGAACGAAATCTGTCTTGGAGAATGCCAGGAGGAGTTCCCGGCATGTAATCAAACCTGCAAGGTATAGAGAATAAATTCTTACTTGTTCTATTTTTATTTTTTTTATTTTTTTTAGAAGAAGGGAAGGTAATGTAGTAATCTGTTAAGTCAGATTATGTTAGCTCTGTATTATTAACCTTCCTATCACTGTAATCTTTACTTGTAATGTATTGAGTTCTTCTTAGAATGTTCTCATGCTGCTTAGATACTTTAGAATGTACATGTGTTATTCTTGAGTTGGTGTCTGTTGGAGCTGGCTGCTTTCAAGCTAGCTCCTTTTCCATGTAACCCTACAATAAATCTACTCAAGACAACAACTGTATCCTGGTTCTTTACTACAGAGTCAAATGGAAAAACTCCAGGTCTGTCAACCTGAAAATAGCTGTTTTAAATCTCAAGAGACAGCTGTTAATTTCAGTGTGATCTCCTTGGCCAAAGTAAACCTAAGGCATTCTATGGCGCCTAGAGGAAATTGAAATTGCAAAGTCAACCAATCGTTCACCAAAAGCTTTTCAGCTTCTTTACACCCTTCCCACCTCTCTAGTGTGATCCACTTCTTTGCACATTATTTATTTACAGAAAATCATTAATATTCCACTGATATAGAAGGCTGATATCGGACTGCTGTGAATGTCCATTCCTACAGATCCCTCTGTCTATTTCACCTTGGAAGTGATGTTGTAGTTTGGGTGGGGAATTTCTGTTGTTGGGACATCCGACTGTGGAGAAAAGAGTCATCTGCGACAGAGCTGAACCACATGCAGAGCAGTGGGTGATTGATCCGTGCTAATGGCATTAGACTTCATCGACTGATTCTGAGTAACACCAGGCAGACTCCCTCTTGGAAAGGGGTGTAAATGAGAAGAATGTACATGCAGGTGGCGGCAAACCCTATAAAAGAATTAAATAATGCATCAGGAAGGAATGGGCATAATCATTTTGATAGAGGAGAGACTTAGGTGAGGAGTAGTTAGAGTCAATGGGAGTCAGTTCAGACGAGGAGATAGGTTTAGAGTTTTTTAATTGCTGTTATTTTCAAGGCGCCCAGCTAAGGTTCCATGCACGTATGAATACCAAAGAAATGGAAATGAAGGGTGATTAGCAAAACCTTGACACCAAAATCCACCTTTGTTCATATCATTCTTGATGCACATCAAGACTATAAGTGCCCACCTACAATCTAATTCAGAAAACTCTCGGCATAGAACCTTGTGGAGAAACAAACCACATCTAAAACACCACTGCAGGTTTATCAGCATGACTTGAAATGTGCACATCACTACATCCATCAGCATCAAAACCAGCATGATTAGGAATTTGAAGGAGAAAGCAGCTGGAAGAAAATACAGGAAACTGTGGGTGTGCAGTTGGTTGATTTAATATATTAATAGATCTCCAGATGAATGGATTGGCATGGAATGGGTAGATGGGATTATATTGATGCATAGTCAGATGGTGCAAAGATGATGAATTGGTTGATATTTTGGTAACTGCATGAATAGCAGGAATGGCTGGAAGGTGAGTCGGCGGCTTGGTAGAAGAATGGCAGGTGACAAAATAGACCGATGGTTGCCAGGTAGATGGCATATGAATGGTTAAATCGAGGGACTGGAAGGAAATATTTGAGAGAAGGGATGGATGTCTAGTCTGAAATTGGAGTTGGCAGATGGATAGATGGAGGGATTTTGTACTGATAAACATTAAGTAAATAGGTGTATGCATGCATTGATGGGTGGCTTAGCAGGTAGATGTAAAGAGTGGTAGATTTGGCAGAAAGATGAATGGGTAGGTGTTTTTACAGAAGGATGGTGAGAGGCTATATCAGTTGGCAGTTGGCAGATGTACTGATCATAGTTGGATGAGTAATTTACCTGCCAGCGAGATGGTTCTATAGCATGGCAGGCAGATGGCCGAATGTACTGGTAATGTGGCAAATGGCCTTCTTTGTAAGTAGTGGGGTGCTTTGTGAGCTGGTGAGTAAGTAGTTGTATTAAACAGTGAGTCAGTGGGTGCTTTGCTAGATCATGGATACATAATGGATGAGTAGATGTGTGGGACCGGGATACCCCAAAATTCTAGTCACCCCAAAATTTACCTTAATCAGAATGCCCAATTTCACTGGATCGGGGACGGTGTTTAACCTCAACTTCCAAAGACAATGTGTCCTCATGTTAAGATACTTCCCAATGCATTCAAATCAGAAATACAATTTATTAAGTGAATGGGCCCACTCAATAACTGAATTCCAGATAAAATAAAAGTTAAAGGGTTTTATTACAAGTTCACAAAAAGGAGATAAAAAGTCAATGCCATTAATACTATTGCTATAACAGTTATACAGAAAATGCAAAATCTGAAATAGTTCCAAGTCCCAAGTGGGCAGCAAAATCAATAGAGTAACGGACAGCATCCCTAGTAAAACAGGAAAGTCGTCTGGCTCACCCCTATAATCAAGGGTTTTTATACATTATTTTTGCATATGAAATTAAAAAACCGGCAGACTCACTGTGGTGTGGGCAAATATAGCCTTCCTTCAGCAAATCAGAGCACATAAAAAATAAACATCACATTGCCTTAACACCTAAACACTAACTTACTACATGAATAATTATTCAGCACACTCTATTCTAATGTCATTCGGAGATGCTAGAACAAAACTGGAAACATGAACAATAATGTTTTATATTAATGAAAAGGATGCAGTGAACCAACGGAAGGACCTTGGAAATGTTGCGGTCTGTGACTGAGCTGGGTAAAGTTCACTGAGAGCAGAATAACAATAACATTGGAAATAAACGAGTACATCTCAGCTTGACTGTGTGCTACAGAGTTGTGAGGATATGAGGAGAGAAATGGGCACTGGAGGAAGAAAGAATATGATTGACAGAGAGAACTTCCATCTTAGAAAAGATGGTGCTTATGTCTAAACTGAGGCCTAGTTAACATCTATCAGAAAAATGCACTCTTCACATCATAGAAAATTAATTTCAATAGCAACTGTACTATATCAGCATATACATGTGACATCAAGGGTGAAAATGCATTCTGCATGTTGCTAATGATGCACAGAAATATAAATGCATAAACAATCTACTACAGATGATCACTTTGACTGATGAATAGATGACTGTGTTGGTGTATTTCCTGATGGTTTGATGGGTGATGCATGCATACCTGAATGTGTTCTTGGTAGCAGTGCGGTGCTTATTCAGGGGCGGTGCGTCCATTCGGGCGTTGGGGCGTAGCCCCTCGCTCACAGCTCCTCGGCGTCTTTGAACCTAAGTAAACTGAATCAGTTTACTTAAGTTCAAAGACGCCGAGAGAACTGACAATCATGTCAGTCAGCATGACGTCGGCCCGCCCACCCCTTCAGAGTCTGAAGGGGGTGGGCGGTCCTGCGTCATGTTGACTGGACATGATTGTCAGAGGGACCAGGGGCAGCAGGCAGCACTGCAGCACAAGTGCGCATGAGTGGGGAAGGGCACCGAATTTTCGCGCCGTGCCCAGTCATGCGCACTTGTGTTTGCACTGGCTTGCGCATGCCCATTAGGAGAGCGAGGGTTGAGCAAAGGCTCAAACCTCGGTCTCCTAATGGGCAGGCGGGCGAGAGGTAACCGTGCCTAAGCCAATCCTGGCGCTGCCAGCAGCGCCAGGATTGGCTGAGAGGGGCTATACGGCTACGCGCAAACGGAGTCGGATCCGAGGCGGCGCGGACGGCGGACCTGCTCAGGTAGGATCCCCCGGGCCCTCGGCACCCCCCCCCCCCGGCGCGAGCCACGACTGGGCTGTAGGTATATAGCTGAAAAGAACCTAAATCCTTTGTTAAAGGTCTTAAAGCGAAAGTACTTTAGGGCGTGCCCACCAACTCCCTTCCCATCCCCCAGCAACAGCACCTCGCGATGTAGTAAAATAAGCTCTATTTGTTCGTTTCTGCATTGTACTGTGTTGCTGCAGGTCATTTATTTTGAGTTTACGAACAGATTATATATCTGAGACCGTCGTGCTGGCTGTCGCACTCGCCTCTGTGCAAACCTGTGTTTATTTTCGGATGGTCGGGGTCTTTCCTGGATTGCTTTTGGGGTAATTCGCCATTTTTTACAGAAAATGTGGCACAGAAAATAGAAGCAAGTGACCATATGTGGAATTGTATAATCGAGAAGTGAAGAGTGTCCACAATATTTCTGTCTGCCCAGACTCCAAATTGCACAGGAAGTGAAGCTCAGCCGCATAAAGTGAAATATTCATGTTTCCAATGTGCATCCAAAGGTTGTGGGCTAATTCAACTATCACGGGACAGTGTAGTCAACTGAAATCCTCTGTAATGGCTTCTAGCTGTAGTTGGGGATTCCATGTTGCACAACGAACTCATTTTGTGTCAGTGGGGTTAGGTTTTATCCGCTAAGTCTAACTCCTGCTTAGCTTCTAGGACGGAGAGCACAAAAATGTGGGTAGTGATCTGAGGAGGGAAGGCCAACAGAGTCAGCTATCAGGTTGCAGCTTTTCCAACATAACTGCCCTATTTTTTTATCACTTACTGTTTGTTGAAAAATTCTTAAGTTCTTTAGGTGTTCATTGGGATGTCATATCTGTCTCTTGCAGTGTGACACCATTTAATCCTATCCAGGTCAGTTGCTTTGGCTACTAGCATCCTTTTTGAGAGTTCTCTTGAGATACTTTCCTAGCCATTATTTCTGTGTCCCTCTTCTTCGTATATGGGAGTCTTACATTACATACCACAGATGGTCTCATGCTCGACAGCAGTAGACTTTCTGGAATAAAGAAAAATATTTTTATTGCATAGACTGCTGGGTGTTTTCCCTCATCCTCTGACAGGGAGTCCCCTGGGAAAGGGTTCATCATCCAAGCCGAGAGAGGACAGGGGACGGAGCAGGGGAGATTAGATAGCGCCCGAGGGGAGGCCACTTTTGAAGGTAAGAATCCATTGTCATGCCCAGGGCACTGGGCAGGACTTAAAGAATGGCTCACTTCATTCACAGAATCACAGCCGAATAGGTCGAGCTATCCTGCAGCAACCCTTCCAACCTCCGCAATTACAGTGACCCTCCCCCTGCGCCCTACAGCTCGCTCTGTGCGCACTCAAGATCATCAACTGTCATGCTTGGCGTAGAGTGCCTCTTACTTGCGCCACACCAAAAAACATTATTTAGCATGGCACCTTGGGGCCACGCAGCATCTTTTATGCAAGATTTGTACTCGACTCGAGTCTGCCTGTCTCACCCTCCTCCAGTACAAATCCCTATGAACTGTCCAGGTCACACTAACTTACAAGACTTTCGTTATTCTCCGGTGTGGGGTCAACATTGGGTGGATAAAACGAGGTGAGAGCACACTGTGAATGAAGGTGGTGGGCAGAAGCAGCCCTGGGACGGGGCTGGGAGCATCCTGAGGGTATGGGTGCTGGCAGGAGGCAAAATGGCGGATACGGGTGCGTTTAAGTTCAGATGTGGCGAATCTCACAGTGCATCTGAGTGAAACAATAACATTATAGCGCTATCTATGTTGTGAACATTTACTGTTGTGGCGCGCTCTGACCTCGGATGCTCTGTGTAGACTTTTTATCTTTGAAGTGAACGATTGTGTAAATAATATGTAAAGCGCTCTGATACCGTCAGGTCTAGGTAGCGCTGTATAAACTCTAAAATAAATAAATACATGAATCCTGAGGATTTTTGTGTTGGGACTGCCCACATTGTGTAGGGATTTCATGGTGACTTAACACTAAGCTGTGTCAGTGGCGCTGAATGTGCATAAACCTTTAGAACTAAAATCCTGTGAAAGTTGATTGATGCTGTTTGGGCCACTTAGCTTCATAAGTACCGTTTCGCACCCTGCAAATGTTTGTGATAATGAAAGGTGAATACATTTGGGATGCAGTCTTCTTCCTCATTGCCAGTCTCTGCAATCACTCCCAATGGATCTTTTCCTAGTAAATGAGCGCTTTTTCAACTGCATACTGTATTTTTTGGAACTTAACTCATTACAAATGTTATTAAAAATGAACGGGCTGACTGTTCCAAGGGTTGTGCAGTATAACAATAGCATTTTCTCACAGAGCCTCATGCAAAGCCAAATCCTAATCCTTTGTGTATCCATTGTGCAGCCAAACGGACAGTGGTATATTTTTACGTAATATTCAGGTTAAAACAACCATCACAATGCAGCCGAGTGCTAGAGCTGTTCTCGCTGTTTGGCACTGCAGTCTGAAAATGGCGCTGTGGTCGCTATTTTACAAAAGAAAAATGCATACATCTTCCCTTAAAAACATCCGTTTATAGGACAGAATTTCGTAAGCTGAATGTCTCTTGTAATGCAGTATTAATTCTAGATATTCACCTGAAAGTATAATGAAAGGAAAGGATTCACACAAACGTAAGTGCTGGGCTCGGGCACAGAGGAAAGTGGAACAGGAGAAGTGGAGTGTTATTTTATAGTTTACAGGGCCTCTGACTCTGTGTGATGTCTTTATGGCCTGACAAATGGCTTGAATTTTACTGCTTGCATTTGGAAGTAATAAACACACTGGTTTGCTGAAAGCAGCCTGCTTCCAAACGCAAGCAATACAATTCAAGCCATTGATGTATCAGGACATAAACAGCTGCATCCATTCTTTACATGCAATCATTTTAATGCTAACCCAGTCCACCAACCAAGTTCTGGGACGAGTTCAGAGGCCTTCAATGACATGGTTTCCCACTAAGTAGGCACAGGATGGAAGAAAGAACGTTTTGAGATCAGTGGGCTGTGGCATTGCATACGGTTTTATACTGGTAGCAGGGAGTGGGCCATCCATCCATCTCACAATCACTGTGTTGGGGTCATCCTTTGAATACTCTGGTGGGGGTATTTTCTTACGCCCATTTTTGTGGCACTACTCTGCCCCATCAGGAGTCTGACACAGGCCGCTCACCACCTGTAGCTCTGATCAACTATCACAAAGCTAGCTTTTAATGTTTATTCCTTGCTGTCTCACTGTGTCCACTCCGACAAATCACAATAGCTTGTATTTCCTCAGTATATTTAATTTCTAATGGTATATCAATAAAGAAATCTGTGAAGTACTTAGCACTGTTATCTCGAAGTCTGTTATGAAGTTCTGTGGTTATACTTGATAAGCAGCTACCTACATTATCATATAAAATCTCTTTATTGATGTCATAGCTACACTTTCACAATTGCTTTATTAACCTTCTTGCTTTCTCAAATTTGTTTTAAAATGCACCATTTGCCCGCGCTTTTTTCAAAATGTTCTCGGGGGAGAACACCCACCTGAGCCCCCTAATCCCAGTCAGGCTTGCTCGCTACGCCTGCTCGCCACAGTCCACTCGAGACGCAACGTTTACGCCCACCACTTTCAAATGTCACCAGCCGCACCTGTGCTTAGTGTGTCCAGCAATAAGTGCATTTGACCAAATATCAGTACAGCGTGATCTCACAACATTTTATTGAGAATCTGTGAAAAGTTCTGAAATAAACCTGTTTCCAAACTTTCTCTCTGCAGAGTCTGAGAATTTTAGGGGTCACTCGTTGAGGTAAGCCACAATTTGCTGTACTTCTGCTTTGTCTATTGTTGATCATTCTGCATGTTTTCAAGTGTGTGTGGGGTTTAAAGGAGTGGCTGTGTACTACAAGATAGTAGTGGTCAATAGTCAAGGTTCTACTAGTCAGACCTGAATGAATTGGTAGAACTGCAAGTAAAGGCAAGTTTGAAGGAAGCAAAGGGTGTGCAAATCATTCAAAACAAAATACAAGTCAGGTCAATTCCATAATCTAATGCAGTGGTATATTAAAGGTGCCTTTGCCGGCACCAACAGACATATAACTGAGATGTTCACCAAGCCATGGAAATAAATGAGAGACGGTGATATCTAGGCCGACATCTTCTGTAGGTATCCCAGAGGGTATTCAACCACAGTACTCATTTTTAAATATCATGAAGGTAAGTATAGATTTGCTATACTTAATTCCACATCAATCTACCCTGATGGTATATGTATCTTCCTGGTAGGTGCATGTGGAGTTAAGAATAGTAAATCTATACTTACCTATGTATAATAACGTTCATGATGTCTGTTAGTCAATATTTAGCAGACAATATTATGGCAAATTTTGTCACTAGATATTTTGACGAACTACCGCAGAGAGATGTAGTCTACCAGGGATGCTGTAGAGTGGGAAATGTCTCTCTTTGCTGGGTTGTAGACTAGATGAGCGGGGGTGGCCTCTGCAGTTAGAGAAAACAAAGAGCAACCTAAGGCCATATGCACCTGAAAAGTTACCTCAGTCCTGAGCAGTATCACCCTCTGCTGTTACCATATGCACCCCCGCCCCTACACTCACTCTTTAGCCAGTGCACCAATGTCCTTTCTGGCAGTGCCCACTCTACAGAGCTCACACACAGATCAGTCAGTAGAGCCCAATCATAGCTCTCAGCCATTCAAAGTTTTAAAAGGAATTCTCTAAAGTTAAAGCGGTCCAACTTGAACTTACCATTGAGATGACTCTACAAATAGTTTGCAAGTGGCACAGCAGAAGTAAAATATTGTTTGGCTAATAACTCAAATCCTTACTGACAACATTTACTCTTTTGAGGCCCTACTGGCACTATTGCGCCGCCGGAAATTCACTTTTTTGACGTTCCGGTGTTGCAATGTACCACTGGCATATTTATAAGGCCACGTAAAGCCACTTCACGTGGCTTTTCATGACCTTATAAATATGTGCCCCTTTTACGCAGAAAACAGCATGAAAGGGCCGATCCGTGGATGTTGCTGGGGGCGTTCCCAGCAACATCCATTGCTTTTTGACACTGCCCCAGATTTATGAGAAATCGTAAGTCTGAGGCAGCGCCAAAAACTTACGCCGGCACAACGAGGAGAAATATTTTTATTTCTCCTCGTTTTTCCTCTTTCTATGTGTGCTGCATTCTGCAGCACACATAGAAAGAGGAAAAAACCTCTTGTGATTGTTTTTGTGCAGGAAGGTTTCCCTTCCTGCACAAAAATAATCATCCCCGCAACACAGGCACCCTTGCAAGGGTACCTGCGTTTGCGCACAGCAGTATATTGTACGCAGGGGAAAAGGACAGGAATACGCCATCTTTGACGGACACAGCGCATTCCTGCCCTTTTCTTTTGCCGAAGGGCAGCGCCGCAGCAAGGCCTGCGGCACTGCCCTACGGCAAAACCCCATAAATAAGGCCCCTGGACTTCTAACAGACTTCTTCCAAATCATCTTTGACCTGATATGCAGCACCACAATACCACGTTTGTGACGGAGTATCTTATTTTCCAAATCCTAAATAAGGCTCAAAGTCATTGGTTCTAGTGGTTGGACAGTGAACTTACCAATCCATGAAAAACACCTGCACTTGACAGCCCAGTGCCATGATTCCTGTCACAAACTTCTGATTGCAGACTTCCTTATTCTGCTCACTAACTTCGACACTCCTGCCATCCTCACTATGACAGTGCTGGTTGAATTTTTTTCTTATAACATAATAATATGGGATCTTCTGTTTTAATCATCTCCGTTTTACCTAGACCTTTGTAGGACCAATTGTGCTCATGATACAATTGTGTTTTATGTTATATATTTTGTCATTTCTGATTTGCTTCTTCTTTTTCATCGTATTTCCTTGTTGCTGCTTTTGAAAACCACTTGTATTGATCCTCAATGTATAATCTATGTTGTTGGTGACTTGTTGTTCATCACTTATGCAGACAGCCCACATGTCGGAATGTTCCTTATTTTTCTAAATATCAATGGTGAATGCTGCACTTTTTTGCCAAAATATGTCAATTACATTACCACAGCGAGTGCATGGCTGACTTCCTACTTTCGCTTTCACATCTTCTCTGCAGATCGCTCTGAAATCTGAGTGGGTGAGACTTTTGCTTTATAAGACAACAGATTTAATTGCCTATCTCAGTTATAGTGCTCTGTCGCCGCCCAATCGGGCCTGCTTCTCACTTTACAGCCATTAAGACATTTAACACGTCTTATGTTGTCTTTCTCCATAGGGAAACACTCAGGTTCAGAGATGACGCGCGTGATTAAAGAGCTCCTGATCCGAGGTTCGTAGTGAGATTTGTAGGGCGCATGGAGAATCCAAGCCTTCCTACAGACCCATGCAGATACCTACGAAACACCAGTGAAAAGGCTTGAGCCAGCCATGCTGAGGACATACCCTGGAAACACTCTTGCCGGATTCTTTTAGGGTCATCTGCTGTTCGGAATTATTTCAATCGGGGAGGCTGATTGCCGGCACTAACCTGTGGAAAAATCCAACCGGAGATGCGTTTAGTGTCACCGCTGGTAAAACAGCAAACATTAGAGGAAGAAGTCTATGTCCCTGGGCTGAGACAGCCTGGGCTTTCGCTGTGAGACTCGTTTTCCATTCAGTACCAGAGATGTCAATCACAGCAGACCTCAACAAAGCCACCAATTACAGAGCTGTCCACTCACAGAATGCCAGCTTGTGTCATGACTCATAGGCGTACGTCACACCAGCACGTGATAAAGTTACAACGTCACAGGAAGCACGAGGAGAGAGCTTGAATCCGTTTCACAGTGTTTCCAGCATTGTGTGAGGATTCGAGTCACTGACTGAATCTACTGAGGGAATTACAGCCTTGGTTTGTGTGGTTCAGAGGGGTTTGGACTTCCCTTGTGTTCATGCATCGATTGGGGTTGCCCGGGGTAGGAGCTGCTACCTCTTGTTAGCCCCTTGCTACCCGCCTTTCTGTCCTTGCTACCAGCTATTGTAGGCCCCATTAAGCTAGTGACAGGATCACAAAGTAAACAAATGCCAAAGAGCCCGTGTCCTCTGCAAGTCAGCAGCAAATAGGAGATCACAAAGGGGTTAGGGGTGGTATAAATGGTTAATTCTGGGATTTCATCTGGGGTTAAGGGGCGGGTGATGCACTTTGGCTACTCCTGTCATTTTGTGGCATCAACGTCCGTGCTTGAGCTACGCTCACTCCAGCGACTGCTTCCTTCCCCAGTCCCATCTCTGGCCACAATTAGCTGTTCTGCGATTGCCCCCAAGGTGCTTACTTGACTCCCCCTGAGGCTTTGTAGCACTGGAGAGCTACCCAGCATCCAGACTATAGATGGATGTCCTATTGTCTTGGATTCAGGATGTGCTTCTCCTGGGAAACAACCGTTACAAAGCGGGCTGAGCTACGCGTGCCGTTTCCCCGCAAGTGGAACCACGCTTGCCTTAACCACGCATATGCCTTAACCACGCATAGCAGTGCGCGGTCTAGATGTGCAGATGGGCGAAGAGAGAGGAACAGGAAGGTTCGGGAGAGAAAGTTCCTGGATACGCTCTGGTAAATGGGACTGCGGCCCGGTTTTCGGGGGTGGGGGGTATTTTTTGGGGCTAGGGCTCGGTTTTGGACGGTGGAGGGTAGTTTTTGGGGCTGGGTTTTGGGGGATGGGGTAGATTTTAGGGCTGGGGCCAGTTTTAGGGCTCAAAGGGGGCTCGGGGTAGTTTTTAGGGCTGGGGGATGGGTTTTAGGGCTCAGGGCGGGGTAGTTTTCAGGGGGTTGGGGGCCAGTTTTTAGGGCTCAGGGCAGTGACGCTGGGATCGGGGTAGTTTATATGGCTGGGGGCCTGGGTTCCGGGTAGTTTTTGGACATGGGGGACGAGATTTAGGGCCCAGGGCAGAGGGGGGCGTGGAACAGTTTTCAGGGCTGGGGCAGTTTTAAGGCTCAGGGTGGGGGGCGGTTGGGGTATAGTTTAGTGTGATCTTTACCACACATATCCCTTTACCAATCATACCTTTACAAAGAAATTGCGCTGTAAAGACATGCTTGGTAAAGGCATGTGTAGTTAAGACGCATTCGTTATTGGGACCACGTTATTGAGGCACGCGTGGTTTAGCCATGCGTGCTTCTGTCATACAACCGCTTCTCCTGTGTGTAACAGGCTGCTGTGGCACTGCGTGCAATCACCTACGTGGTGCAGACTCAGAATTCAGTACGAGTGAGCTTGGTGCTGTACATGTGTAAAGAATTTGTGCGGCACCAGTTTTCATTGTTAGGAAGCACCTATGATGCAACCTTGCTGTGAAGTGTGAAAAAGCCCTCCTTTTCCCCATGCTATCCCTCTCCAGCAAGATTTATAAGCCGATGCTTGGGAAATTTGTGCATGCCTATATAACACAGAATACAAAAGAAATCGACTGAAGGACACTGGTTGATTTTCAAATGTGTTTATTTTGCATGCGGGATGGCTACACAGCAAAGAGCCATGATATAGCATTGTACTGGATTGCAGGAGCATGAAACTACTGTGGTGTGAACTTCCCACACCACTGAGGCAACAACTGCCAAACACAGCCTTCACTCTAACCAACCAGCAAGAAGCCTGGGAAGGGCAGGGATTCCAATGTTCATCCCAGCTGCATCTTGCCTTTTACTTATGTCTTCACCTGGGATCCTAGATATCGCGCTCGTTACTCCCACAAATCCCCTCCTCTGCAGCATTTCACTTAGAATTAGCAAAATATTTCAAAACTTCTATGTGAAATAATTTTGTAACCACTTGAACATGTTGTGGGTTCATTTGCTTTGGTTGTGTTACAGCTTCTGCATTAGCTTATCTTTGGGGGTGTGAGCTGTGCTTTGTTAACTACAACAAATGTGTCTGAGCTTCCATTCAAATCTAAGGTCAAAAGTTAAAGCAAGCCTTGGCAACAAGTCAGGTGCTACCTTTCTAGAGAAAGAAGCTTGTAATAAAACCTTTTCACCTTTCTTTGCATCTTAGTGCCATATTTATTTAACATATTTATAAACAACTTCTTTGTAAATTCGAGATTATTTTTGGTTTCTCTTATGTTATATTTTACTTTTTGCCCTGCACATTTTAGTCAAGACCAAATCAGAGTGGGTAGCCTGAATAATTGCCTTTGTGGATCAGCATTGGCTTGGGTGATTCTTTTTCAATCCTATAAAAGTTTGTTATTAGCATTTAGGAAAATGTTTGAACGTCCGGGCTTGGAGTATTCTTCTGACGAAGGTTTGTGCAATATTCAATAGGTAGGAATGGATATATTATGGGACTGATTTTCGTCAGTTGGCAATTGAAACTACCTAGTTTTCAAAAACTATGTTGACTCTCTTTTGATGTGGTTTGAAATAATATTTTAAGGATTCATTATTTTGTAGCGTCCTACTTCTTTTTCTGAACATATTGATTTAGTGCTGTTGATTGGACACAGATTACAAGAGAGACAAAAGGGTAAGAAGGAATTCTGCAAAAGTTGTTCTAATTTTTGTAGAGGTTCTTCATGTGGTCGATCAGAGGTTTCATTGAAACCGCTGCTGGAATAAAAGCATATGCATATAGGGGCTGTGAGGGGTCCTATGACTGAAAATGGAAAGAAGCACCGGCACTTGGTTGTGTGGGTTCTATATTGTTGTGATATGCATAAATGGGATGCAGCCACCAGATGTTTAGTAAAACTATAAAAGTTATAGGAATGTTCACATGTTTTTGAGACTCAAATTTACAAGGGGTAAGATTTGAGATTCACATGACAAAAATCGAATACCGATACACCTTGTGAATAAACTGCTTTTTTTCATACATGATACAGCCATGCAATCTTGTATTGCGAGAGTCTTTTTTAATAAAATAAAAAAAAACGAAACTTGCAGTCCTGTAGTTTTGCAGCCAACACGTTTCGCTTCATACTCGGCGCATAGGCCTGGGACTTTTGAAGGCTAGAAATGATAATTCAGAACACTAATTCGATTGCAGGCACTGATAATTTCAAAGAAAAAAAATATAGGTTAATTTCTTACATATGAATCATGCTAGGCTGTGAGTTTCCACATGGTAGACCGCAGCACGCATGACAAATGTTGAAAGTTAGGTCATTGTGAGACACACATGATTGATGAGAATCAAAATGTAAAATACGTAATCAGAAAGTACAAGGAAAGCAGACACTTTGTTATAGCTGATTAGGGCACAGGCATTAAATGTCATCCTAAGTATGGAATCTCTTTATTGGTTTCATTTTGGGTAGTCACTAGCTTGCCTCATAAGGGTTTGTGTTTAGCTCATTTAGGGCCGGATTTTACTATGGACTTCATGCAATGTGTACTCTAGACAGGGAGTTTAAAACTCAGGTAACCTGAGCTGATGTGTGGATTGTATCAGGTTTGATAGTCACTTTATTTCCGATCAGGGTCCTTTGAAAAGGTGGAGTCTTTGAGGGGATGGTGTTGTAATACAAGATCGCTGGCCCCTATCTTGGATTAAAAAGCAATTTATTCACAAGGAATAACTGTATTCAATTTTTGACATGTGAATCTCAAATCTTACTCCTTGTAAATTTAAGTCTCAAATACATGTGAAAATACCTACAACTATTATGGTTGTTATATACCCTCTGGTGGTTACATCCTATTTATGTATGCTTTGAATTTACTGGGAATGATGGCCTTATCCAGAAGGGAGGCACATACACACCAACCACAGACCTTCAGTTGTGAAATAAATGAAGGCTATTAAGTGGGAAAGTAGGAGTTGCAAACCCTCAACATGTGTACCTTTTATGTTGTAAAGCTGGACCTATGATTCAGGCCTGGGTTAAATGGTCATAGGGGAAGCTGGAAGAACCCAACTGAAAGCTGGAAGAACTCAAGATGCATTGGCTTCCTTATACTGGATCTTCTATGAATAATGCTGATAATCATTTGGCCCGTCTACCAATGTGTAGAAGAACAGAAGGAAGAAAGGTTAATAATACCACTGCATTGTTGGATAGTGACTCCTCTGGAATGTTCATTGATCAGGATCAGCCCTTTTTGCTCGACCCACAACCATAGATCCTCCAAAAGCGACCAATTCCAGGTATTTGCTAGGAGGATTCTCTTTAAAATTAGACATTACTCAAGGTGAGGTACATAATCAGCTTACCAGTAAGTTAGAAAAGCCAAAAAACACCATCACCGTCCTCCAGGTTCCACAAATGGTAGCTGAGTTGGAGTTTTGTGGCTGAACTGGTAAAGCAACAGATTTCCTGTTCTTGGGATGCTATCATTCAAAGGCAATTGTATTACAGAAAGAAGAGTGGGATTGACTATTTAAAATTGAGGGAGCCCACCGAACCAGGACACCCAATGGGCAGACAAAGAGTGGGTTACAGGGTGGGGGGGGGGCCATAGGTCTTACTCATTAATCAAGGGAGAGTCAGAGTGGGAGTGACTGAGAAGGCACTTCACTCCCTTTTAGAGGACAGAGAGAAAAATCACTTAGGGAGTACACAGGCTTACAGGACACTCACATATCTCCTCTCTCTTGCCAGGCAAGTGGGATATGAGGAAGATGAGGGAGGGATAAAGGCAGGCGGGTATGAGGGCAGAGTACACAGTCTTCCATGACATTCATCTATCTCCCCTCAATTGGCAACCCAAAAGGGTGAGTGTAGATCTGAAACAGGAAGGCAATCCTAGAGCCCATAATTCCTGGGAGGACACTTCTTGAGAGGATTTGAGGACTGCGAGGGAAAAACTGCATCAAAAGGAAGAAAAGACTAAAAACAAAACCCTTCCTGTTGGAAATTGATGCCTGTAGGGAAACAGCATCAAAAGGGAAAAATACTGAGTGCTAATCCTTTCCTGGTTGTATTTAATGACTGCGAGGGAAAACAGCATCTAAAGGATAACATTAGAGACTTCATTTTGGAATAGATGACAAAGAAATTCGAACTCCCTGGTTTGTGACTTCCATTATTTTGCCACGGGTTGTACTTGGGGAACTTGAGCCAACCACAAAGTATTTTAACTATGAAACACCCATTGACATGTTTTGTCAAAAATTCCCATTCAAACAACATTCAAACTACAAATCTTTAAAATCCATGTAAAGTATATACCCCTCAGTGAAATCCCTCAATTTACACAATCCAACCATGAATAATATTGATCCACTAACAACACCATTTTACAATCAACAATAATCAGCCATCAATGTCATGCATACACAATTGTTAACATAATTTATCCATAACGTCCATCGACCAATCAGTAGGAACCACCCACTGATAAAATCCATCCCCAAACCAATATTATTCATCAGTCAATATCACCCATCAAGAATATCCTTCTATCTATGACTGATATCCTTTCTCCTGTCAGCAATAGCCACTCTAAATAACATGTATCCATCAAAAACATTGTTTCATCAAAAACACCATCAAAAGTAATCATTCATTCTTGAATGAATTCAATCAACCAATCAATCACCAACAACATACACCAACCATAACATCCACCGACTAATACCATTGAGCCAAGTCAATGTCATGCATCAATCAATATAATTTATCAAAAAACAGCCATCCATGTTTAAAATTATCCACCATTCCACACAATCAACCCCTGGATAATATCTATCCACCAATCAGTGGTATCCTCCAAACAATAGCGTCCTTCCAACAAAAACATCAACAATAACACCATCATCCAGTAAACAACCTTCATTCATAAATAACCACCAGCCATCAATCACCCCTTACAGACATCAATAAACAAACCAATCCAACACGTTAACAACATACATTGAACTTTAACATCCAGCCAATTAAAATCCATTCACCAGTGAACAACATCATTCATTAACAGCATTCATATATCAATCAGTATCATTCATCCACAGACAATACTGATTCCCCAGTCAGCAACAACCATCCTTATGTAACATCACTTCACCAATGACAGACACCACCAATAATCAACACCCCATCTTTACACTAATAAAACCAATCAACAACTTTCATCCATCAATAATCTGCATCTAAACACTAATCAATAACATCTGTCCACAGATAATACTTATCATCCACTGAACAACATACATCCATTAATAATATTTATCTGTCAATAAAATGGTCATGCCCTAAATTTACCAGTATAATAAAAAGTATCCTACCACTTAAGATACCAATTCATCAGCAAAATAAATTCACAAATCAACAACATACATCAACCAAAGATGTCTAGACAACTAATTACATATTTTGATTAAATAACATTTATTTAATATTCAAATGCATTCATCTATCAAAAACATCAATCCATTATTATACCAATCAATCAATAAAAAATATCCATCGACGAATGGACAGAAAGGAGTCTGTTAGTGGCATGAGGTGACTGCATTTACGCTTATAGCACCCTTATAAGAATTCAAATTCAACCCAACTCATAAGCAATATTCATCTGCCAAAACATTCACTCATCAAACACATCCATTTATGAACAAAATTCATCAATCAATTAATATCCTTCCATAATTAAGATATATTCCCTAATGAAGATTTACATTCAATAATATATAGCAACCAATCAAAAATGCTAATTCATTAGTGACCACTGTACCGACACATGATACAGCTGAATAATCTTTAACTACCCCAATACCCCAATGAACAGCCTTAGAGAGAGTGAGTGCGTGAGTGAAGATATTTATAAGCACAACATGCAAACAAAGGCTTCTCGGATCCAAAACAACATAAAAATTGCAAGAGATCATGACCAAAGAAAAAATTGTCACCAGAAAATAAGAGATATCTAAACTTTATGAAAGGAGCTAGACCAGCCATTTGTGAAAGGGTTTAAAGCCACCCATTCCTAGCTGTGGAGCAAGAACATAAAAAGACCGCCCTCGATGGTAAGAAAGCCTGTAGAGCAGGAGAGAGCGAAAAAGAAAACCAAAACAGACGGTGCAAGATGGAAGATATCTATGACACTTTACAAGAACTTCATAAGGTGCTCATTGCTAAAAGGCATGATTAAGAAGATAAAAAGCTTTAAATAAAATTTGCTGTAAAATGGGGAGCTACTGGAAAGAGTGAAAGGCTTCAGAAACGGGGTCAAACTTCCAACACTGTGGCTCCAATCCCATAGAGAAGAAAGCACTTAGTGCTGAGGCCAAAGTGGGCGCAACCAAAAGGGCAGGGAGTGCAGATGCCTTCAGAACAGAAAGGGCGCAGATGTCATCCAGACGTCCAACCTTAGTTCAACTAATTAATGATTAACTCGTGTTTATTAAGAAGTTCCTTTGACTAAACAACATTCATCAATTATTTAACACCTGTCCACTAATTAGCAAGGCCCAGACAACTTTCTGCAATATTCAGCCTCCGTTAACATCCACCATTCATCAAAATCCATTTATAAATATCAACCAAAAAACAACTTTCAACCATTGATAGAACACAGATATTAGCAACTTTACGCAGCAATATTTAACACTTTCCATAAATCAACAAAATCCACCAGGCCATAGCATTCAGCCACAATTCAACAAAACCCATCAATTAATGACATCCACAACCAGTGGACGAAGTGGCGGAAAAAAGTAGGGGAACTGTGGGCGGAGAATCAGAGGGGGGAATAACCCGAGGACTGGGTCAGTGGGTGGAGTCAGAGGTGTGACCTGAAAGAGCAAAACATCCCAGTTTTTAGTATTTGTTTGGCACTTCACTGACCAGTTACAGCTTATTACGTTATTTAATTCAACCAATGGATACACATGTTTATTTAAGGTTTCATATGAGTTATTGACATTAAAATACATTCACAAAGTGGGATACGTTTCCAATCACAGAATGTCCCAAATACACTTAAAAGTGGAGTCACAAGCCATTTGTCTCCGAGCCATGGAGTTTCTGTCATCAGCACTTCTTCTCCCTTTTTCCACAAGAGCAGTTCAAACATGAATGGCAAAATATCCTAGTTTGCAAATGTTTTCCACATATTTATGGCTCTGCCATATTTGCCACATAATACATCATCTGCTGCATAATCTGACGATTTTAGCTAATACATTGTTTGCAGCTCAAACAGATCAAAAGTTTCAAAAACCTGTGACTTGTGTTGCTGCGAAGTGGACGGCCCTTGGCAAAGGTTGACTGGACATCTTTCTCAATGCTGCATTTGTATATTAAACTGGTACTAATAAGGCAAAATCTTTGCATAGACTGTTAGCATGTGTAAAAATGTCAAAATAATAAAGTATCAGAAAATATACCGCAGTACGCCACAGCCTTTAATTTGCTGCATAATTTAGTCAACACTGCGGCATAATTTTGTCCTCCATTGCTGCATAATTCCAGTGGCCCCAAGGCTGGTAGCACATGTAAAAGTGCTTGTGCATGAAGCAGAGAGACCGTGAAGTTTGCAAACATAGTTTGGTGTGCGTGTAAATCCTGCATTGCCGATCCCTGGTAAGTTATACTACTACTGCAGAAACAAGGCCAATGGAGGTATCAAAGGATGAGGCGGACTGGTCTCAATGCTCCTGTGACCTCAGTGACAGAGTCACTGCCGCTCTAGGGTGTGCTGCTTCATAGGCCTGCCCGCAAGACTGGAGGTGAAATTCAGTATGGATTGTGGTGGACAGGCCTTCAAGATTAACCACACTTGCCACCGCTAGGGGCTAGGATCCACCTGCTGGTGCTGAGACACCAGGGCTTCTAAGGTCTAGCAAGGCCTTCTCAGGTCTAACGTGGGAATGTGCTCTCTCAGTAGAGTGGTCTGGTGAACTGGTCATGAAGGCTGAACCTGGTTCCCCAGTTCCAAATTCGGCAGCTCTGGCAATGGTGCTACATCCTCTCCCACACTGAACATGTTATTGCCCCACTGAGAGAAACTCACACTGCCTTCAGCTGCAACCCAGTTGTGCCCTGCTATAAACACCTGGATGCGACTCAATTGAAATTATGCACTAGACAAGAGTAATGTGCTGCCTGGAAAAAAAAAGTAACAACATCCTGAAAAAAGCAAACACTCATAGGGAATGCAAAATTAGGTAAAGTATGTGAAATGTAAGCAGGTACAACAAACAACATGGTTACCTTAAAGCTTTTACATTCATTCAGAAATCAGTGAGTGCTTTTGCCTGAAAAGTTAAGGACATGGCTACAGGGCCCAGAAGGGACCCGTTTCAATGTCCATTGCTTATATCCTTACCAAACGTAAACCGTATGGTTTAAAAAGACCACTTCAATGAACACAGAGGTGCGGTACACATTTTGTTTCCAATCCACCCATCAACCAGGTATTGCAGTACCTCCAGGAATGGTGCACCTCCCCAGCCAGGGAATACAATGGACCCCATGCATCATCCGAAAATCGGGTCGCAAACGGGCAGATTCGCAGAATCTGCCCCTTTGCGACCTGTATTTTTGCATTTGGGATGCATCATCCCAAATGCAAAAATCGCAATTTAAGGAATCGCACAATTGCGATTACTTAAATTGCGATTGCATTTAAGGAATGCAATGCAACAAAGTAAAAAGATTAGCGATTTCGCTACTAGGGGGCGCAATTTACCATGAAGTTGAACTTCATGGTAAATTGCAAAAACTTTGAGAAATGCACTAAAGTGCATTTTTGAAAGTTGAAGGGTACACACACATGTCCTTGGGACATGTGTGTGCGCAACATATGTGCACAGATCAATTTCAGGGGTGCAACAGGGTGTCCTTTTGACACCCCTGCACCCTTGAAATTGCATGCGCAATTTGCGAGTACCTATTGGTACTCGCAAATAGCGCTCGCAATTTCCCATTCATTCCTATGGGCCTTTAGGCCCATAGGAATGAATGGGAAGCCATTCCTTATTTCCGACTCGCAATTTGCGACTCGCAAATAAGGAATGTGAAGGAATCGCTATTATTATAGCGATTCCTACATGCATAGGATTTTGCGAATCCTCAATTGCGAATCCTTAATATTCGCTATTAAGGACTTGCAAAATCCTAGCTTGATGCATGTGCCAGAATGTTGTTAAAAAAAAGACGAGATAACAAAAGTAGCGCTTCACTGGCAAACTCTGTAAAGTGGCGCTAGTGCATTTGGGTGTAAATAAAAACAATCTGGCCTCTTTGTGACCACTCTGTCTTGCTTTATTTAGTTATTTTTCATACATTGAAAATTTTATTTCTCTCCGTCCCGAGGCTGCACTTTGGAATAGAACGATATTTCAAGCACGAGTGATTTTCTGTTTTTGGATCCATTTCACAGGGGAACAAATAAACGAAAAGAAAAAGAAAGAGGGTAAGAAGAGTTTCTTGAAGGCACAGTTTTCAGCAAGTGAGGAGGAGCAAGACAGAAGGAGAGGGAATAAGAGGAAGAAAGAGAGGGGGCAGCTGCCAGCAGCAGAGCAGGAGAAGTGGACACTGTCCTTGTCTTCTCTGGGCAGCTTCTCTGCCTGTCCTCGAAGGGTCACGAACGCCGAGCTTTATCTATAAGCCTTGGCTATTTCTACCGTCCCGTGAAGCATTCTTAAAAATAAAACAATAGGGGAACGGATTCCACTAAATTAAAGAAGTAGGGGCATGCCGTGCCCTGCTGATCCCGCCCACCTTGACCACTCCCCACAACAGACATTCACTCAGACATCCTTAAGGTGCATTAACAATCACATACCCATAGATACAAAAGTCATCCATCGCTATAAATGTATAAAAACATCTCTACATCCTAACCCCTGTATGGCACTTTATTGTCTTCCCGTGTTCCCTAGTTAGTGCATTTCGCCTCCTATATATGTCACATTAGTTTTGAGTGTTTTTGTTCATTTCTCCATCCTTTCTGTGGTGCTTCATTTGTGCCTCCCTAACACCCTGCTTGTTACACCTTGTTGCTCTCAGTCTTTGTTTTCCTTTTGTTGCAGCTTTTCTTTTTTGATTAACCCCCCTCCCACCCATCCTGTTTGACTGCTCATGTTTCCACTTTTCTCTTAGTAAGTACTGCTACCAGTGCTTAATTTGAGCCTGTGGTTTCCGATGCTCAGCACCGGCACTTAATTGCCAACATGGCACTTTAGGTGGTCTGCCACATGGTGGCGCTGTTTGTGTAATTTAGATATGAGCATAACAACAGTTGTTTATGAATTCAATGCACATTAAAATGACTAATACCTGCCACCCAGGCCATTCTTATAGCTTTAGGGGCCTGGAACTGTCTGTGTCATCACACTTGTAGGAGTGTGATGGTGAGTGTGATGGTAAGTAGTTGTGTTGGTACTGTCTTTGGCAGCGCTGGCAATGGCTAATGGGTGGTGCAAGCTGCAGTGGCCTCGTGATGAGGGCCCTGGCACTTATTGTTTTTTCACAAATTAAGCACTGACTGCTACAGCTTTACACGCTGTGCATCATACGTGCGTGCCGTGATTCAGATATACTGTAAAAAGTGACCTGCTCACAGTGCTTCATTTATAAAAGAAAGCGTGCTGTTTCCCAAGGCTCTGCTCAGAAGCTCTCGGCGCATGGAATACCCAGGCTGGTAGTAGGGGCGTAACACAGGCCCCTGCGGTGGGGGGGCAAGCTCCAGGGGGGCCCTCAGCACAGTACTTCGGCCGGAGAGCTCCTGATTGAGCTCGGAGGGGGGCCCTCCGCGTACCTTGCAGGGGAGCCCCCTCAAGTTTCGTTATGCCACTGGCTGGTAGTCTTAAAACCACCTCGTGTGTGCCTATTTAATTAACTGACAGACACTCCCTGCCCCTTAATCTCACTCTTGCGGGCCCCTGCTTTCTTCCTCTGTGACGGGTTCGGCGTCTTTCTGTGCGTCTTCTGTGTCCCTCTTCCAATCTGTGCGTGTTCCCGCTCTTCCACAGGGTAAACAACTGATGCCTCGAATAAGTGCTTGCCGCCAAAATATAAGTGCCGGTGCCCCCCACCGACAACCACCGGCTGAAATTAAGCACTGCCTGTTCATATAGTGGAACAAAGGGGCTATACAAAAGAAAACATATATTCAGCCCCTACTAAGTGGCTCGATAAAGGAATACTTCACCTATGAAATGTACATTTCGCCCTGATGAAACAAACTTGCCTTTCGAACATAGATGGGATATCTATCTATAGAATATTAATTCGTTTTGTGAAAACAGATTTCATCGGAAAAAAAATATATGAATTAGTTATTAAGGAAGTGCTTTGGTGTAAATATGCACAATATTGACAGAAGGGGCTTCCTTGAAACAAAAAGTGGCAGGTGGTGGTGCGGTCGAACACATATGTAGGCATGGGAGCAGCGTGAGCCCTAATGGCAGTGATGGAGAGCTGGTGTCTCTCGAAAATGAAAAGCACTGAGTAGCGCTAATAGCTGCGAGCCCATCAGTAAATAAACATATCGATTGATTACACATTTCTTTAAAAATTCATGAAGTGTCTGAAACCCAAACTGGGACAAGGCACGCAGCGAAAAAAAACTTGCCTGGTACACACTGACAGCATCAGCACTCCAGCTCACAGGCTCTGTTCTGTCATTCAACGACAAGGCCTAGCACACAGGAAATGAACCTGCTGTAACACCGGAAAAGACTGGGGCCTCGCGTGGAATATACCTTGTTCCGCTGGAGTGAGAAAAGAGCCCGCTCCAGCCAGTAATATCTTTTAAATTCGCTTTGAAGTTTTAGAATATACATATTTTGTTTTCGGATGAATTGTGTTTTATCGTATTTTATACCTGTTTTTTATATTAGATGTTTGTGTTTTATTTTAATATGATATTGTATCTCAAGAATGTGTTTAAAAGACTAAGGTCTAAATAAACATATGTTCTGACTGACTGACTAGTGTAGAATATACCATGTTCCACAGGAGTGAGAAAAGAGCCAGCTGCAGCTGTGATAGCTTAAATATTTTGGGGGGGTGCTAGTAAATAAATATTTTGGGGGTACCAGTTGTCTACAACTTTGAATTGTATTATTCATTCTTGCTAATGCAAGCCCTATGTTGCCTAATAATATTGAATGATATGTTAAAGTTTAATATACAGAAATGAGTGGGCGGGTGGCGGCTCGTCAATTACCCACTTTGCCCATGCCATAAAACATCTGTGCCCCAGCAGGTGAATGTAAGGCTCTGCCCTGGGACAAATGCCTTTCTTGTGCCTTTTCTTCAGGCCCTGGGACATTTGGGACGCATGGACAGTTTCAGGAATTTGGAAACGGTTACTTGAAAGGTTAGTTTAGTCATCGATGTCAACATTTAAAAACCGAAAAGTAGGAGAATTTGAAAAGACTATCGGGTGAATGCATTTTCCGATACACTTATATTGAACCAGAGGCAATTTCAGACGGGAGATAGCTAATAATAAGCCATTTTTGCCTTAAAAAATCGGTAGTCCCCTGTCTGAATCGAGTCTGTTGGTATAAATGGGTTGTATATATGGTTTAATATTCCCTAGGGTTTCTTCACTCTCTAGTGAAAGCTGAGGACGACCGATTCCAGGTTATTTAGAGAAGGTGGTATGGGGCCAGATTCAGATACAATATATTTTTTTTAGCCATATTCAATAAAATCAGTGTCTAGTTAGAGGCATTTCTATGAAGAAGATGAATTTAATACACCTCTAAAATAAAAAATAGAAAGTAAAACAGAACTCAAAAGCAAAAATTAAACATGTCTCACAGTTGCTGTGAAATGGTCTAACACACAACAAAATGTTACTCTGTGGGGCCAGGCACCAATCAATGATAGTCCATGGGACTAATTTATTGGACATTTTAGAACAGAAGTGCTCAAATCTTTGCCGTTAGAGCTGTGATGAATGATAGACAGCTAAAACAAGGTTCACATAGTGCATTGAGGTGGAGGTCTAGTCTACCAAAATGATCTGGTGGAAGTTCAGAATAGCTCTGCAGGTTTGACTCAACCTGTTTCCTGTGAGCCAGTAGTTCAGTAAACTCCATAAACTGGTGCAGACAAGGTTTGTGGAAGGCCTGGGCGGTGAACTCTGCTCCTTTTGCGGAGTTTTCCGCACTCCACGCTCTGCGGAGTACGCAGAGTTGCGAAAAACTCTGCTCCGCTCACCAACGTTAAGTTGGCGAGCATGAGTGAGGAAAATCCAACGTTATACCACTTCCCAGCAAGATTTCTCAACGTGGGCGGTCGCGGATGGTCATGACTGCTCGCGATGAGAAATCATCCATTCGTGTTGAGGAAGCTGCCGCTTGAGTAGAAAATATACTCGAGCCGCAGAAAGAAGCAGCGTCCTCTTGCGCTGCGCATGGTGCCGTTCGCCCTGATTTTCCAGTGCGGGACAAACACCCGGCGTTAAAAATCAGCGTGAATGGTCTCAGTTTGTGGGGGAACTGTGGCATCTGCACAAGGTGGTAGAATTTTCTTGCCTTACCTTTGCATTGGGTAATACCTTCCAGAAAAGGGCCAGTTACTCACAAACTGGCTGGTCATGATTAAGTTTGTAGGCTGTATGTGGGTGCGGATCACTTGGGTCTGGGATTTGCATGCCCGGTAGGAATATAGAGCCCCATATCTTGAAACTGGTGAGTTACGCTCAAAATCTTTCTGTGCTGTGGTTGTCTTGGTATCCCGGGAGCCTGAAAGAATAGGGTTAAAGCTTATGGTGAAACTTCAAGGGCAGATACCTTAGGAACTCCAGATTGTGAGCAATTTGTGCTAATTGATTCCTACAGGCCTTGAATGCCCTTTAAAACAGGTTCAGGGACTCCAGGAGTAAATTTACAAATATTAAAAAGCAAAGGAAAGTCTCTAGTTCAGGATCCAGTATACCAACCGATGCTGGACCATTGATGGCTTTACAGGATGAAGGTCTTTACGAATCCCAGGGTGTCTCCGGGCACCTTCACAGCTCAGCAGGGGATATCTTAGTTCAGCTTGCATTCGGATGGAAGTTTGACGTGGTCTCTGGTGCTTAGGATTGAGGGGATCTTCAAGGATGGAATCAATATCTCCTTCGTCGCTGTAGTGGAGTTAGCTCACAGAGTATGGACACTGCTCAGTGGCTGTTCACATGTATTTATGTGTTTTTATTGTCATTTTCCTTCACCAATCATGGGCTGGATAGTGCTCCATTTTTTAAAGGTGCCTCGGGCAGCTCTTCAGCAGAGAGTCAGAGGATTCCCTTCAAGCAGAATTGAACTTAGCCTTTTTCCGGCTGGAAGATTGGGCCACATTAACTCTAACATGCTGGAAGCACCAACACATGTCCTACGGGTGCAAGTAGAAGGTAAAATCTTGAGTAGCTAGGCAAGAGTTATACTCCAATCATTTGCCTGTCTTCGTTCAAATTCTGGGCAGCCAGAAAATCAGGGGCATTGTTGGCTTCAGAGCCTTTCCCTGAAACTGATACAGGGGAACTTCACTTGCCAACGTACAGGCTCCACCAAAGAATGTGGTGTGTATCACATATAGAAGAACCTTCTAACTCTTATGCAAAGTGCTTCGAAAAGAAGAATCATGCACTCCAAGGGTGCTTCAGTGCATGTTTATTAGGCAGCTGCAGAAGTGTTCTGACTCGCAAAGGAGTCATTCTCACGGCGGTTACAAAAACTGCTGAGACAGACTCACTGGGCATTGGATGGTTGAGTAATTCTACAGGATTGGAGACCAGGTAAGGAGAACAGTCTCCCATCTCTGACCCCTAGGATTATCCAGGCATAGAAATATGGCGAATGGCTGAAGATGTACAGCTGTGGATCATAAGGAAAGTGTATCCAGGTATCTTGGAAAATTATGGGACTGAAAGGACAAGGGCCTGTTAGAATATGAAGGATAGCATTTTCTAAACTAGTTCTCACCAAACGTTTACAAAGATCTGACCGCTCTCCTGGTCATCCGATTACCTCCTCGAATGATGGATTTCAAGAAAAATACGGCCTTTTATTTTAATCACTCTCTTTTTCTTTATGTCTCTGTGCTACCAACCTATATAAGAGGCAGCACAGACTTTCATACAAAGATCTTTGAGATCAAATAGGAGCCATCTTATGTTATGATAACATTAGATGTGTGTGTTCTCTACACGTGCAATAAACATCAAGATGGTTTGAGATTGTGGGAACATTTTCTTTGTGCTCACTTCTAAATCAATATGAACCAAGGAAAATGTTAATTGAAGTGATCAATTTCTATTTGAGAGAAAACATTTTTTATCTTTAATGGCACCTTCTGTCTTCATAGCATGAGTACTGCTACAGGCACCCGCTCCGCCCCAGCTACCCAAATCTATTCATAGGCTAGAGGGAGGAGCAAGTGGTCTGGACACTACAGAATGAATGTTTCAATCCTCAATGACTCAGTTATTATTAACATCTTTTTAATCTGCAAATGTGTATTATTAGATGTTGATGGCATTAAATCCTCATTAGGTAATAATATCTATATTTATGCCTTAAAATGAAACAGAGAGAGTTGGTCACTGGTGTACATAGGATGGCTAAAGCTGGTAATAGTGTCCTATATGCAAGCAGCCATCATCCTCACAATTTGTAATGTAGCATCCCATTTGGTAAGCTACTACGAGCTAAAAGAAATTGAAATATCTGGAAGAGAGATAACATAGCCTAAAAAGGTTTAAGATGAGATGCTACACAGATAGATTCTTAACAACAGTAAGTAATAAAGCTGACCTGATGTCTAGGCACTGAACGACTTTTTAAGAAGAGAGTTATTTGGAAAACTCATCATCATAATTCTAAGCTAGTTGCCACATTCATCACTCAATCTCGCGGTATTACTAACATTTTGACCAAACACCAGCAAGCC
Organism: Calotriton arnoldi; assembly: GCA_963921515.1. NCBI lineage: Eukaryota > Metazoa > Chordata > Amphibia > Caudata > Salamandridae > Calotriton > Calotriton arnoldi. The sequence goes on along the minus strand of CAWUFW010008115.1, from coordinate 85,143 downwards.
ATCAAAACAGATAATGTATTAGGTGACACTATGGGTCTGCTGATCACCTTTAGAATATCCAATTTTTTGAGGAGCTTGCCTGTCCATAGCAATCTCAAAAATATGGAAAAGGGGAATTTGCGGGATACGTAAAGAGGCTTCATTAGATGAGGAAAGTGCAAAGTGTACAAACACTGTTCAAGCTGCTGTTTCTACCCACTTCCTGAAAACAGATCTAGGGAAATTTCTATACATGTACCTCCACATCCGATTTCTGTGTATATGTCCTTGAAGGTCCATGTAAGAAATTATATGTAGGAAGTTCGCATTTTCCCAGTAAGTAAGAGGATTTTGGAAAATTTGAGAGCAACTAGGAACATAGATGTCTCCTATGATGTTGCTAAATATTCTAGGAATTACCACAACAGTAATAGCAAAGACATACTATTCTTTGGCATTGACATGGTTGTCCCACTTACATGAGGGACTGGTTAAGGGTGATTGAGAGGATTGGCTACTAAAACTGGAATCCAGATTTATCTCATAATGTAACAGCAAGTAATCTCATGGTTTAAATATAGGTGAAGAGATACCAGTCCATGTGGAATATGATCAGCATTACAGTTAATATGTTAACCTTGTTTTAACTTGCCCAGTTCAATGAACTTCAATGGTGCATTCAATCTGATCATTCTGACAACCAGACTCCCGGAGTATCAAGGAAAATAAAATAAAACATGGCCAAGTTGGGCTACAAAGGGTCTGTATGCAAAGAATGTGTGTATATTTTCCTTGCAATTTGTGTTCTTAATTTTCTGAAACTGATTTTGAGCCTGGGATATTTATTCATGGCTTTTCCAATTCCACCTAACTTTTTTAACATCAGAATGCTATCATGTGATTGTATTTTTCTTCTATAGTTGTGGATTTACGAATAGTCTTTTCTTCTATTTATTCAGTTGTGTCCTTTAACTTTATATAGGAACTTGTTGTTTAAGGGATGTCCGGTTTCTGCAATCTTTTTAACTACCTTTAGAAAGACTTTTTTGTGAGCTGGAAGGTGTGGGGAGCCACCTAATAAAGATGCACGGAACCACCTTAAGAGTGTATGGGGCATATTATCAAGCCGAATTCCGCCGCTTTAGCGGCCGTTTTCGGCCGAAAAGCGGCGAATTTCTTTACGCTCACTTATCAAGGACACGCTAACGCGTGTTTCCTTGAGTAAGCAGCCCTTTTTACCCCACTTTGCATGTCAGCGATGTATATCGCTAATGACATGCAAAGTAGGCGTTCCCTTCCATTCCTCCATGTAAATCCACGCTGACACGGCATCGCAATATTAGCAAGCCTCGAGCAAACCCGCAATGCGATAAAATAAACCGCGCTAACCGCGGTTATCGCCGGTTTGTAACGCCTGGTTTGAAACTGACTTAGCCATACTTACAATGGCAGGTGGATTGTACGGCTGAGGCAACATCTTCCTATCACCAATGATGAGCTTATCGCTGCCGTTTTTACGCTGGATTTCCAGCGATGTGCGCGGAATTCGCCGCTATCGCAGGATTTATTATCGCCGTGGAGATATGCGTTGATAATAACGCGATCTCTCAGCGATTAAATCCTGCAATACGCGGCGTTGAACAAAATCGCGCAAAGCGGAAAATGCGATATTTATCGCGTTTGCTTGATAATATGCCCCAATGTCTCTTATTCTTTTTGAAGCAGTTTGCGCAGACACACACAGAGGTGTGTGTTTGTGTCTGTGTGTCTTTGCGTACATATGTGTCTTTATACAAGATCTCCAGGAAGGACCACCCCAACCGCCCGGGAGGAGGAATCGCCATCGTCCACAAATCCACTCTCCGCCTGAGCACACTACCCGACGAGCCCACAGACCTGATGGAACACCTTCACTTCAAGATACTGGCCAGCCCCACCACCACCCTCCGAGGAACCCTCATCTACCGACCCCCTGGACCCCGCGGACCTTTTGCCGAATCCATCACGGACATCATCTCCCCGCAGGCCATCGCATCCACCAACTACACCCTGCTGGGAGACCTCAACTTCCACCTCGACAACCAACGGGACCCCAGTACCACATCCCTCCTGGACAACCTCCACAACATTGGACTCCGCCAGATCATGACCGAACCCACGCACTCAGCAGGACACACCCTCGACCCCTTGTTCACAACAGGAAACTCCATCACCTTCAGCCACATCACCGAACTCCCATGAACCGACCATCGATGCGTACACTTCACCTTCAGAACACCCACCATCCACAGACACCAGCACCTGCTCCCACGAAGAAATTGGACCAGAATCACCGACGACCAGCTAACCTCATCACTCAGCAACTCCACCCCGACCGTCGCGGAAAACGATGACCCCAACGCCGCAGCCCGAACCCTGCACAGATGGATCACGGACAGCGCCAACACCTTAGCCCCCCTCAAGAAAAACAACAACACCCACGCCAAGAAAGCTAGATGGTTTACCACCGAACTTCGAGAGTCCAGACGCACTTGCCGCCGCCTCGAAAAGGACTGGAGGAACACCAAATCCACAGAAGCCCACAACAACTTCAGAGCCGCCACCAAAGTCCACCTCCAACTCATCAGAAAAACAAGGAAAAAAGCGATCGAAGACAGAATCTCCACCCACGCACACAACAGCAAAAAACTCTTCAACATCATCAAGGAGTTCGCCCAACCTACCAGCGAGTCCACCGACATCCCACCCTCACAAGACCTCTGCGACAAACTCAGCACCTTTTTCCACCACAAAATCAAGAGCATCTACGACAACTTCGATGAAGACAACCAACACACTGAACCCTCACCAACCACCCCCGACACCATGAAGCCAACGATCGACAACTGGACAGCCCTCACCACCGAAGACACACTGAAGACGATGAACTCAATCCACTCTGGGGCCCCCACGGACCCCTGCCCCCACCACATTTTCAACAGAGCCGCCGACACCATCGCACCCATTCTCCGCCACACCATCAACCGCTCCCTGGCAACCGCATCATCCCCGACGACTGGAAACACGCCGAGATCAACCCCCTCCTCAAGAAACCCTCGGCGGACCCCACCGGCATCAAAAACTACAGACCCATCTCCCTGCTCCCCTTCCCAGCGAAAGTCATCGAGAAAGCCATCAACAGCCAACTCGCCACATTCATCGAAGAGCACAACATCCTCGACTCCTCCCAATCCGGCTTCAGAAAAAACCACAGCACGGAAACCGCCCTCCTCGCCGCAACAGACGACATCCGCACCCTACTGGACAAAGGAGAAACAGCAGCCCTCATCCTCCTCGACCTCTCAGCGGCGTTCGACACAGTCTCTCACCGCACCCTAATACGCAGACTCCACGACTCAGGGATTCAAGACAAGGCCCTCGACTGGATCCGCTCCTTCCTCTCCGGCAGAACGCAGCGGGTCAGACTCCCCCCTTTCCTCTCGGACCCTACACCAACCACCTGCGGATCCCCAAGGGGTCATCCCTCAGCCCTACGCTCTTCAACGTCTACATGGCTCCACTCGCCCCCATCGTCAGAACCTACGGACTCAACATTGTGTCATACGCAGACGACACCCAACTCATCCTCTCCCTATCCAACGAACCCAACACCGCCAGACACAATTTTCGAGAAGGCATGGAAGCCGTCGCAAAATGGATGAAAAACAGCTGCCTTCAACTAAACACCAACAAAACAGAAGTACTCTTCATGGGCCCACACCCGATGCCTGGAACGACACCTGGTGGCCCCCTGCCCTCGGAAGTCCACCCACCCCCACGGACCCCGCACGCAACCTGGGAATCATCCTGGACTCCGAACTCAAAATGGACCGCCAGATCAACGCCGACTCATCCTCCTGCTTCCACACCCTCCGCCTCCTACGCAAGACCTTCAAATGGATCCCCCTCGAACACAGAAAGACCGTCACTCACGCCCTGGCCACCAGCAGACTCGACTACGGCAACGCACTCTACGCCAGAATAAACAAAAAGCTCACACGCAAGCTACAGAACATCCAGAACGCCGCCGCAAGACTGGTCCTCAACCTGCCAAGACACTGCCACATCTCCCAACACCTGCGCACACTCCACTGGCTCCCCATCGAAGCTAGAGTCACCTTCAAGATGCTCACCCACGCTCACAGGGCCTTCCATGACACCGGACCAGCATACCTGAACAGCCGACTCAAATTCCACGCACCCCAAAGGACCCTACGATCAGCCCAGCTCTCCTACGCCGTGGTCCCCCGCACCAGAAAGACCAGATCAGGCGGCCGCTCCTTCTCCTTCCTCGCGGCCAGAGCCTGGAACGCCCTCCCTCTCCACCTCAGACAGACAACATCTCTCCCCATCTTCACAAGAAACCTCAAAATCTGGCTCTTCGACAGACCCCCTCCTTGATGGACTGGAACCTGCGAAACCCCCCCCCCCCCCCAGCGCCTTGAGACCCACACCAGTGAGTAGTAGCGCTTAACAAACGCGTGATTGATTGATTTATATACACACAAACACACACAGACACAGACACACACGCACGATTGCTGTGCTGTAGTCAACACACGTATATACACCGGGGATTGCTGGTTTGTAGTTAAGGGCAGGTCAGAGTTTCCATTGGAAGCAGTTTTTTGTTTTCTTAATAACTTTAAAGTATACAAAAAGCGATGGGTGGAATGCTTGAATTAATTTCAGCCACTGGTAATCACTTAAAGCTACTTCTCAGTCCATCGACCTGAGTAATTACAGTGGCTGAAATTAATTCAAGCATTCCATTCATCACTTTTGTGTATACTTTAGTGTGTGCCTTAAGTGGGACAGTTATGCACAGACGTGGGTCCTGTGCAAACTCTGTCACTGGAACCAAGCTATACGCGGCTAACGAGCCCTAACTAGGGCGAAACTGGTCCTGCATTTCAGTTCAGGGAGGACCTGGCCGGGCAGTTTGGGCTGGACTGTTCCCATTGGATCATGGTCAGGACTGGTTGCCTATTGCTGGGTTCAAACTGAGGAGTCGTGGAGTGCAAAATAATGATGGACTTCGATGGAGCCCGAGTAATTACCAGTGGCTGAGATTAATTCAAGCATTTCATCCATCACTTTTTTGTATAATGCTTAATAACTTTGGCACCATTCGACAAAACTACATGAAACTTTCCAAAAAAAGGTAAATGATTTTGGTTTGGCATGCCAAGGTTCACCTAGATCGTTAAAGGGTGGTGCGAAGGGGTCTCAGAAATGTGACTTTTCCCATTTTAACTCCCATCGGATTCTTTGCTCTCCTCCGCAGAAAAAAACAGTTGAACAACTTTAGTTAGAAGTAAACTTGGTATGAAAGCAGAACTCAATCAAGGACGTGCTTTTGCTTGGTTTGGTGTAAATCCATTCTGAAATTTCAAAGAAAGTAGGATTACAAAAATGTGTCAGGTGGGCTTTGAAGGGTTAAAAAGTGAAAGCTATCTGCACCAAGGGCTTGTGGGCAACCCATGGACCCGAAGCCCTGATTGGCTGGCTGCAACAGAGAAAGTTCTGTTGCAGCTGCCATTGCAGGAGGAGGTTTGGGGTTAGAGACGTCTTCTTCTGGTAGCTAAATATTATTATTATTAATATTATTATTATTGTTGTTGTTTTGTTGTTCTTATTATCAACAACAATAATAATAATTATAACAATTAATATAATATTAATTTTATTATTAATATTCTTATTATTATAGTTGTTGTTTTCTTTTCTTATTATCAACAACAATAATAATAATTATAACAATTAATATGATATTAATAATTTTTGCTGTTATTATTATGATGGTTATTATTTCCATTACTGTTTTTACTGTTATTATTATTATTATTATTATTATTATTATGATCACAATCATAATAAATGTTTTTGTGCAGCACTTCATGCTGCTCATCTGCTCTTTCCAAGCACTGTAAATAGCAGGTGCTACTATCATCCAGTTTAATGATAAAAAATCAAGACAGTGCTGGTAAGTACTGGCAGCATGGATAACACAAGTTCCGGTTGCATGTAAAGAAGTTGTTGTGGTAATAATGTTGTGCCACATTATGACAATTCCAAAAATGTTGAATTTTAAAAGTATTTTTTATTTCATGCCTTCTTTAAATGTTCCAACTGTACCCTCATAATTCCTTAGCACCACTTAACCTTCCCATCCCTTAACCCTCAAAACCCTGAAATACGCCTTAATGCTACCTTCCTTGAGCCATAAAAAGTCCTTACTACCCTTAATACTCTTCCCTAAACACCTCTAACTACCCTTAACGCTACCAATCACTGAACCCTGCCAATCCCTTGCGACCTCTAAAGCATGGGTACTCACAAACTTTCTCTCGGGGGCCAAATTTACAGTGTGGTTTGTGGCCGAGGGCCGCACCGGTGGGGGCGGGGTCAGTGGGGGAGGGGGGCGGGGCTAGAGCAAAAAAATAACTATGACCATGAGGTTGAACACAGGCCCCTGCAGCGGACGCCTTCGTCCACTGAGCCACCAGACCCGGCATACACACATCTATCTATCTATCTCTCTCGCTCTGTCTCTGTCTCCCTCTCCCTCTCCGTCTCCCTCTCCGTCTCCCTCTCCGTCTCCCTCTCTGTCTCCCTCTCCCTCTCCGTCTCCCTCTCCGTCTCCCTCTCCCTCTCTGTCTCCCTCTCCCTCTCTGTCTCCCTCTCCCTCTCTGTCTCCCTCTCCCTCTCTGTCTCCCTCTCCCTCTCCGTCTCTGTCTCCGTCTCCCTCTCTGTCTCCCTCTCCCTCTCTGTCTCCCTCTCCCTCTCTGTCTCCCTCTCCCTCTCCGTCTCCCTCTCCCTCTCTGTCTCCGTCTCCCTCTCCCTCTCTGTCTCCCTCTCCCTCTCCGTCTCCCTCCCTCTCCGTCTCCCTCCCTCTCCGTCTCCCCCTGTCTCCCTCTCTGTCTCCCTCTCTGTCTCCCTCTCTGTCTCTGTCTCTGTCTCCCTCTCTCTGTCTCCCTCTCTGTCTCCCTCTGTCTCTGTCTCCCTCTGTCTCTGTCTCCCTCTCTCTGTCTCCCTCTCTCCCTCCCTCCCTGTCTCCCTCTCTGTCTCCCTCTCTGTCTCCCTCTCTGTCACCCTCTCTGTCACCCTCTCTGTCACCCTCTCTGTCTCCCTCTGTCTGTCTCCCTCTGTCTGTCTCCCTCTGTCTGTCTCCCTCTCTCTCTGTCTCCCTCTCTCTCTCTGTCTCCCTCTCTCTCTCTGTCTCCCTCTCTCTCTGTCTCCCTCTCTCTCTCCCTCCCTCTGTCTCCCTCCCTCTGTCTCCCTCCCTCTGTCTCCCTCCCTCTGTCTGTCTCCCTCTCTGTCACCCTCTGTCTCCCCCTCTCTGTCTCCCTCCCTCTGTCTGTCTCCCTCTGTCACCCTCTGTCTCCCCCTCTCTGTCTCCCTCCCTCTGTCTGTCTCCCTCTCTCTGTCACCCTCTGTCTCCCCCTCTCTGTCTCCCTCCCTCTGTCTGTCTCCCTCCCTCTGTCTGTCTCCCTCTCTCTGTCTGTCTCCCTCTCTCTGTCACCCTCTGTCTCCCCCTCTCTGTCTCCCTCCCTCCCTCTGTCTGTCTGTCTCCCTCTGTCACCCTCTGTCTCCCCCTCTCTGTCTCCCTCTGTCTGTCTCCCTCTCTCTGTCTCCCTCCCTCTGTCTGTCTCCCCCTCTCTGTCTCCCTCCCTCTGTCTGTCTCCCTCTCTCTGTCACCCTCTGTCTCCCCCTCTCTGTCTCCCCCTCTCTGTCTCCCTCCCTCTGTCTCCCTCCCTCCCTCTGTCTGTCTCCCTCCCCCTGTCTGTCTCCCTCCCTCTGTCTGTCTCCCTCGCTCTGTCACCTCACCCGCGTGTGTGTCAGCCCGGGCTGGGCTGAGACAGCTTCCCGGGCACACACACAGCCGCACCCGAGTACTTCACAGGTCTTTAAAAGACCATTCACTTGTTAATGAGGCTTTGTTGTATTTCACCTCTTCTTAGCGCCCCTGCATCTCCACTCATGGAGATGCAGGGCGCTAAGAAGAGGTGAAATACAACAAAGCCTCATTAACAAGTGAATAGTTTTTTAAAGAATCGTCCGGCCTCTATAGAGCGCTGCTGCAACCGGCGGTGTTTGCGGACACTTAAAAAAAAAAAAAAAAAAAAACACAGGTAGGATAGCTGCAAGGTCCGCGGGCCGCCAAGGAAGGCTTGCCGGGCCTCTGGCGGCCCGCGGGCCGTACTATGAGTACCCGTGCTCTAAAGCCTACCCTTCTCTGAATTCTCACACCCCTCACTATCCCTGTTCGCACCCTTCCCTGAACCCTAAGACCCCTTACTACCCTTAACGCTACCCTTCATGAACGCTATAAAAACCTTACTATCCCATTACCTTTCCCCAAACCCTTTAACACGACCAATCCATGAACCCTACTAACCCTTACTACACTTAATGATACCCATCTCTGAACCCTAAAAACCCCTAACTACCCCTTTATTCAACCCTGCCTGGACCCTAAAAACTCTTTACTATCCCTTGGCACTACTTTTCCCTAAACCGTAACAGCCCCTTAGTACCCCTTAACACTACCTTTCCCTGAATCCTTAAACCCCTTAATAGAACCCTTCCATGAACCTAAAAAACCCTACCTTCCCCATGTTGCTACAGTTCCCTGAACCCTAAACACTCTTACTACACCTTTACAGAATTCTTTCATGAACCCTAAAACCCCTTACTACCTTTTTATGTCGCCAATTCCTACTCCCTAAAAACCCTGAATCACCTCCTAATTCTACCATATACTGAATCCTAAAAAAAAACCTTACTAACCCTTAGCTCTATCCTACCCTGAATCCTAAAAAGCCTCTAACTACCTCTTAATGCAATCAGTCCCAACCCCTTACTACCCCTTTACGCTACCCTTTCCTGAATCCTAAAATATCCTTACTAGTCGCCTGCCCTCTTCATCACCTCAATGTACATGCTCCTCTTTACATTAGCAGGAAGATACCCCCGTGCTCTTACTCCCAGTACACTAACCTCAGCCTTTTATAGCACATTTTTTTTATAGTCACAACTTTATTCACTCTATTTTTTTAGTGGATGGCATTTTTGAGACAACATTTTTTTTCCAATCTACTGTTTTCCCACGCCATCTGTACTGGTATGTTATGTTACTTATGTGTATTTGTAAAGTGCACTATCAAACGTGAGGGTATACTGGCACTGAGCAGGTGACTGTGCCTAGCCCTGCCTATGATAGGTTGGTTAATTGAAAAGGCAGGTCTGCAGCTTGTTGCAGAATTCAAGAAGAGAGGAGGAGGCTCTGATGTGAAAAGGAAGGCTGTTCCACCCTTTAGGAGTGATGTAAGAGAAAGCTCATCCACCTGATCTGGTTCTGTGTATGCATGGGATGTGTGCGAGTAGGTGTCATGCGGAGCAGATGTGTCCGGGTGGGTGGTGAAAGGAGATGCAACTGTTCAGGTAGATGGGGCCTGAGTTATGTAGTAGCTTGAATGTGTGTGTGAGGAGTTTGAATTGAGCACATTTGTGTATCGGGAGTCAGTCCAGTTCCCTGAGGTGAGGTCTGATGTGAGTTGTGTCTGGGAAGTTGAGTATGAGCCTGGTTGCAGAGTTCTGGATGGTTTGTAGTCTTCTACTCAGTTGTTTATGATCCCAGCATGTGTGTTTCCATACTCCAACTTGCTGGTGACTAGGGCGTGAGTGACATTTTTTCTAGTGTTGCTTACGGGCCATTTGAAGATCTTCCTGAGCATCTTCAGGGTGTGAAAGCAGGATGCAGGGACAGCGCTGACGGTCATATCCAGTTTGCTGTCAATTGTTATTCCGAGGTTCCTGGCATGTGTTCTGGGTGGGTGTGGGTCCGAGTTTGGCCAGCCACCAGTTGGAGTCCCATGGTGAGGTGTTCTTGCTGAAGATCACTACTAGTGTCTTGTTGGTGTTGAGCTTGAGTCAGTTGGCTTTCATCCAGTCAGCGACTTCGGTCATGCAAGTGATGAACTTGTTTCTTGTGTTTGGGGTCTTGTCCAAGAGGGAGAGTATAAGTTGAGTATCATCTGCTTAGGACAGGTGGTTGATGGCATGTGCGTTGATGACGTTGGCGAGAAGGACCATGTATGCAGTGAAGAGGATGGAGTGGGGTGAGCAATGAACCTAGAGCCACCCTGCAGGTGAGTTTGCGAGCTTCCAAGGAGTAAGGTGCCAGGCTGACAGCTTGTGTTCTATCCATTATGAAGGAGTAGATCCAGCAGAGAGTGGGTCCTTGGATGTCAATCACGTGGAGGCGCCTGATGAGGATGGGGTGTGAGACCATGTCAAATGCTGCTGAGAGGTCCAGGAGAATGAGGACTGCTGTGTCTCCACTGTCAAGGATCTTGAGGATGTCTTCTGTGGTTGTGATAAGTGCTGTTTCTGTACTGTGGCTGTGTCTGTGTCTGAATCCAGACGAGGTATCAGTTGATTAGTTTCTCTAAGACCTTTGCCGGGTATGGTAGGAAGGAGATGGGTCTGTAGTGGGAAGGGTGGATGGGTCAGCAGATGGTTTCTTGAGCAGTGGCATGATGGTGGCAGGTTTCCAGATTTCTGGGAATGTGGCTGAGTCCGTGGAGGCGTTGAAGATGGGTGTTAGTGGTTTTGTGATCGGTAGGAGTCCTTTGGTGAAGGTATGGTGGGGACAAGTGTCATTTGGAGCACCCGAGTGGACGGTCTTCATAGTAGCAGTGATTTTAACTGTGGTGACGGCAGGCCACAAGGTAAGGGTTTGTCCATCGGCTGTGATGGAAAGTTGAGGTGTGATGGTAACGGGGTCAAGTTGAAAGTTGAATTTGCTTCATATGGAGGTGATTTTGTTACAGAAGAATTCTGAGAGATTGTTTGCAAAGGTCTTGTGAGGAGGTGATGTTGCTGGAGGCGCAGTGAACTCTTTTCCTTTTTCCTTTCATTGCTGCTGTTAGTGCTGGCATCAAAGCGAGCTACAAGAGCTGTGCGCTGGATGTCCTGTATCTGCTGGTGGTAGTGTCTTAGAGCTGATTGGAAGATGTCTTTATCTGTATTGTCTTGACATTTTCTCCATTTGCGCTCCAGTTGCTTGTAGTTGCGTTTATCAGCCCGAGTTTCTCTGTGTAAAAGTGGGCCTGTGGTTTTGCTCTAGTCTTTGGGTTGCACTTGCAGGGAGACAAGGTGTTGGCACATGTGGTGAGCCAGCTGTTGAGGTTTTAATGGCTTTCAGCAAGATGTTGGTCTGTTCGAGCTGGTGCTCGTGGAGGACTGAAGCCAACTTCTCTTCTGAGATGATTTTCCAGCTGCGGCCGGCAGTTCCAGTGGTATTAGTTCTGTGATGGTGCGGGATGGGTATGCTGAAACTGATGAGGGCGTGGTCTGTTCAGGTCATAGTTGCTGGCTTGTCAACGGTGATTATGATGATTGAGGAGAAAATTGAATCCAATAGGTGTACAGTTGTGTTGGTGGGTTCGGTAACGTGCTGGGTGAGGCATAGGTTTTTGAGGTTTTCTAGAAGAGCCATAAAGTTTGGGTCGGTGCGGTCTTCTAGGTAAAATTTAAGGTCTCTGAGGAGAATGAAGGTGCTGGCTTTGATGAAGAGAGTGTGACAAGTCTTCAATGTCGCTGGCAAAATTGGTGCGGATTCCTGGTGGTCTGTATACAAGGGTTCCATTTAGAGAGAAGTTGGCTGTGATGTGCATCTTGAACATGAGGTGTTCCATGCAGCTGGTGGGGGTGTCTGTGTAGGTAGTGCAGCTGATGGTGTCTTTCAATAACATTGCGACTCCACCTCCGGGCTTGTGCTCACGGATTTGCCTAATGATTTTGTAGCTGGTGGAGATGGCTGTAGAAATGTCCAGTGCAGGGGTTGGGTTTAGCCATGTTTTTGTGAGAAAGAGTAGGTCCGGAGCGTTGTCATGCAGTAGGTCCCATATCTCTGTGGCATGTTTGGTGAGCGAGTGGGTGTTGAGGAGCATGCATGCCAAATGTGTTGTGTGGGTAGTGGTTGGTCTGTGTGAGCATGAGCCTGAGCGGGTGACTGGTTTGTGTGAGTGTGAGCGAGTGAAGTGCTGGGTGCTGTTAGTGGGTGTAAGGTGTGGGAGAGTATATGAGAATGTACTGGAGGGGCAGGTGAAGGCTCTTTCCATGTTGTGTGGTAGAGTGTGGCAGCGAGGCCCAGGCACAGACAGGTGCTGATGGGCTTGCCTTTGGCCCTGGGAGGAGGGAGGAGGTGCAGGGTACCGTGAGTGGGAAACCAGTGATGTCACTTCCTGTACAGATGGATGATGGGAAATTCAGTGATGCCACTTCCTGTTCAGGTCGGAAATGTGAAATGAAGTCCTCTTGCATGGCTTCTTCTTTTAAAGAGAGTTTTGGCGGGAAACCAGTGGCATCACTTCCTGTGCAGATGGATGATGGAAATTCCAGTGATGTCACTTCCTGTGCAGATGGATGATGGGAAACCCAGTGATGACATTTCCTGTGCAGATGGGCAATGGGAAACTCAGCAAACCCAAGTCCCTTAAACTGCAACTTTTATTGATGTCTGGTTTCTCACTCACCTCTTCCAAAGATTCCCTCACTGAATGTGACTGAGGCTCTTCCTGTGAAGTAATCGTGCAACAGATTTACAAACATTTTGCATCGCGTTTGCATCACAGAAGTGCCAAATTTGCTCTTGAAAGTTGCCTGAAATTAATGCAAAGCAAAGCAATGCAGCACTAGCAGAAAAGTGATACAAACCGGTGAAAAATGCTTGTTTGGAATTTAATTTCCAACACAAAAATTGATTTGCTCTGGACAGTAGCCCTAGAGTAAGCCAAAGCAGCGCTAGCACTGATGTGCATTGCTTTACACTTGACACAAAGAAGCGATTTGCGTTACTTTCAGACAACTTTCCAGAGCAAGTCTGGTGCTGGAAAATAAATCTCAAATAAACATTTTGCGCTGGTGTGCGTTACTTTTATGATGCATACCCACCACAAAATGTTAATAAATATGCCTGCACTTGTTGCAAAACAAGCTAATCTGAAAAAAATGGTTGCCATCATGTGTCCTTGATTTAACTGATCATGTTATCATTAAGCCATCCTACCCCACAGGATGTACAGTTGTAATGCTGACAAGTAAGTGTGGTTTTGAGAATAAATTGTCCTTTCATGCATGACGTAATTCATGCGCACGAACTAGTCAGCACTCAGCAGCAGCCAGGGTGCCTATTAAACTGGATTTGCAGTGATAGTGAGAGATTGCATTGCCTGCTGATACAGCCCCATTGGTCACTGCAGGGTTCATTTATTCAGTCAGGCGCTGGCAGGCTGCATTGAATCTACCCTGCGCTGTCGGTGAGAGGAATGACATAATTTCTGAGACCAATCCCTATCCAAACTCCTCTCAAATAATAATGTGAGACTAATGCAAAGCGGGAACTACAGCTAGTCAAATTCACGCGCGCACTGCGTTGAGTAGCAGATCGCGCGCAAAACCTTCTCTCAGAATTAAAGGACTTACACATTTTAATATACAATACCATTCACCCAAGTAAGAATCAAAATAAGCACTTCAAAGATTGTGAAGACTCAAGAAGATTGAAAGTCTCTAAGAATAACAATGAAAAAAAACCTACTGGGATCTATTAAAGTCTTTGGGACAGATTTATTAAACTTTGATGCAACGAAATGCAGCAAGTGAATTTGCTGCTCTGCGTTGCATCAAAGGGAGAGAGCAGAAATGCGCCATATCTACTAAGGTGCGGCACAGTTCTGTTATCTCGTAGCGCTGACAAACGTCTGGATGTCTAGCACCAACGCAGACACCCTTGCCCCACGATGTATAAGGGCCTGTGTTGTGGTCAGAATAGTTTTTGTGCAGCACAAAAACTATTCTTAGAGGCATTTTCTTCTTTGAAGTGTGCTGCAGAATGCAGCACACATGCAAAAAGGAGGTAACAAGGAGAAATAAAAATATTTTCACCAGTCTCAGGTAGGCGTACCATTTTGGTGCAAACCCATGTTTACTGACTTTAGTAAATATAGGTTTACTTCAAAATGCATGGGTGGATGAACGAGAACGCCCATGCTCCACCCATGTAACTTTTGCCCCACCCAGGGTAACACAAGGCAGTGCATAACACTGACTTGTTTTATTTTTGGGCTAAAATCCCATGCAAATCTTGATTTGTGTGGCTCTGTAAATCCTAACATGGCGTTTGCGTCGAAGCTGTGCCACAAAAGTGGTGCAACTCTGATGCAAAATCTTAGTAAATCTAGGCCTTCATTCACAGCCATGTAAGCGTGTCCCTCCTCACAAAGTAGTGAAGTCAGGTATTTAAGTCAGAGCAGCTAAGAGTAGACTTGTGAGGAAAATGCCAGAAAGATGTGACTGTAAGTTGAAGACTTTCCTAAAACATGAAGGCATTACCTTGGACAGTCAGTAGGTGAGTTGGATAGATCGATTGGAATTCACTGTTAAATACTCTTAAATTGTCAATCAGCTGTAGCAGCCTTGATGACAGAGAATCAGGGTCCACCTAGACCAGTGTTCATATGACATGATGGTGAACTCACTATTGCATCCAGGTGCATCCAGTGTGGGCTCCTAGCTTTGTCTTTAGGAGGGGCCTGCTGTCTGGGTCCAAGGAAGACCCGAAGGAGCAGGAATCACGTGAATGCTCCACTGCCGATACCGGTGCTGCCGACGCTTCCCTGACTGAGTGCATACCGCTATATCTAATGTAACCACAACCAACATTGGTTGGGTCGGGAGAAGAAAGATGAAGGGTACCTTTTGGAACGTGCATGATGCGCACCCCTTGGAGCGGCAAGGCAGCCAGCCAATGAAGAGCTCCAGGCCTGGCACAAACCACTATCAAGGACAACAAGCATTGGCATAGCCAATAGGTCTCGCCTTTGGGACCATATAAGTGGTTAGCCATGCAGCATAGAAGCTGCGAGTTTACAAATATTACAAAGAACACTCTACGTATTGCTAGCCGTGAGCAGGCAGGAGAGGGGTGTGGGGAACGAGAAGGGGTGGTGGGGGGTGCGAGGGGGAGGGCAGGGGAAGGAGCAGGGGAAGATGGGGGAGAGAGGAAGGGAAAGTATTGGTACGGAGGAGGGGGAGAATGGGGGAGGGGAAGAGAAGGCCGAGGAGAGAGGAAGTGGGGAGAGAGGGTCAGAAAATGAAGGTGCGCGGCAGGGAGCTGAGAGGACGGGGGCAGAGGAGAGAAGGGAGTGTGTATGGGGATGGGGTAGTGGTGAAATTGGTGTGATCCTGCAGGCACTTCTAGCTGCTGCGTCTCGCGGGTCACAGGGGGGCTCCCTGGTGATGGGCACAGAGGGCGCCAAGCCTCTCAAGTGATGCCTTATTTCCATGGATGACGGCCGCCATTAATATCCCGAGGGCATCAGCCCTGCCTCCCTGGCCCCTCCGACGGGTGTTTGTCATCTCGGAATGGTAAACGAATAATAAAGTTTTAAAAAATGGCACCGCCACCTTAGAATGCATTTTCTTAAAGCACAAGAAAATGCATTCAAAGATGATTGTAGCAGATTTATTAGGAAAATCCATTTCCCCCAGATAACTGCTGCATTGCATATTGAGGATCTAAGTGAAAAAAACCAACACAAGACGTTGCCTTGTACACTGTACTACACTAAGGGACCCACTCATACGTTAGTCTGGCCTCTCACACAGTGTGGTTGTACCTGTGCCACACCACACGTGCACAAACGTGCGAGTCCGGCATGTCTCCCTCTGGCCATACAAAAAGCTGAACATATAACAGAGCAGCATGGGTGCGCGCGGACGTCAGGGTGACATCTCTCTCACATACACCAGAGTATACCTTGTCTGTCTCTCACACACCCTCGGGTAAGCTCCACCACTCCAACACATTTTCTTAATTGAACTGTTGCGGCTCATTATAACAGTTGAAAAGCACAATTCCATGCTTCACTTCTTGGCGTTTTAAATACATGTTTAACGGATGACTGGGGCTTGTGAGGACAGCTGGGAAGAACATGGGCGTATATGGCATACAATAAGGAAACGAGAGCAACGGGCAGGGCACCGCACCGGGATGAACTATAGTAAGTGGGGCCAGCGGCTCTGCGCACACGTGGTGTCTGGGCAGCGATGGGACTAGAGTGCAAGACAAGCAATGGGAAAAAAATAAGAGCAGACAAATGCAAACAGCTCGTGAAAAGTTTAAATAAAAGACATTAAGAAGGGAAAGCGAGTGCAAGACAAGCAATGGGAAAAAAATACGAGCAGACAAATGCAAACAGCTTGTGAAAAGTTTAAATAAAAAACATTAAGAAGGGGAAGCGAGTGCAAGACAAGCAATGGGAAAAAAAATAAGAGGAGACAAATGCAAACAGCTCGTGAAAAGTTTAAATAAAAGACATTAAGAAGGGAAAGCGAGTGCAAGACAAGCAATGGGAAAAAAATAAGAGCAGGCAAATGCAAACAGCTCGTGAGAAGTTTTAATAAAACACGTTCAGAAGAGAAAGCGATGGCAAAGCGACGGCAAGACAAGCAGTTAGGAAGGGATAGCGAGGGCAACCAGGCAAATGGAAACAGCTGTTTTCAAGCACTCGTGCTTGTGCTGGCATCCACCTTTGGCCATCTCCTAGAGCAGCGCATGCGCGCTGCCTAGGCGAGACCTAAAAAGGTACTATGGCATTGTGACTCTGAAGTGTGGGAAAGGGATGATCACATGTTTGGGATTGCAAGCAAGTACTTTAGGCAGAAGACAAAACGAACCATTGGAGCCCCCTGCGAACAATGCCCCTGAGATTTCCCTTGCAGGGCCAAAGGTCAAGAACATCACTCTGGACTATCTGTCCATAGGGACCAGTTAGACTGCCCCACAGATTACTATGATTACTGAAATACAATTGTAATATCGCCTGCTATGCCCTCTGATGATTATGTACAGTAATTGCTTGGAGTGGTAGTATTAAAATACTTTTCTTTGACAAACTAAAGTACTGGCTGGACAGTGATTTATTAATTATCAGACTATTTATTGAGTGCTGAGTCTCTAACCACATGCCACACACATCCCTGAGTTTGCCTTGGATTGCTCGACTTTGCTGCTGTGAGGGTCAAATGCTAGAGGGGTGTACTTATTGTTCAATTTTACACTCTATAGAAAGGTCAAGCCACAGGGCACCAGTGGTAAAAGGGTCTGATTGTCACAATCTGAGCCCATTGACCTCCATTTGCCTGAAAAAGTTTCCACTATCACAGACATCAAACAGATGGGTGACTGCACTACACCAATATGAAATTATTGAGGCATGTGACGTGCCCTTGCTCAATGGTTTGCAGTGGTACGTGAAATTATTGTGGTAGGCTCCTATGCTTTAATGACTCCCAAGCTCCAAGGAAAAAGTAGGAAGGGGCTATCTGTGTGACTATGACAGTTCATCTACTAACTTAAGGAGTCTCTTCTGAAAATTCAGGTGCAATTGAAAGATTGTGGTATCCTCCAGGGCGGTGCAAAATTTGTGTAATTTCCTTTTTGCATGATTTTGCAAAATTTCTGAAAAATAAATTGTGCATAATTATGCGATATTTGAAACCTGCATTGGGTGCTATGTTTTAGCATCAAATCCGCTCTCGCATCCATTTTGGATAGGAGGACGCATTTGGTGGTAAAAAAGTGCAAAAAACTAAAAGCCACAAATTGCAGCAACTTGTGTTCTGTTCGTTCACATTGTTTCCGTGCCCTCGTTCTGAATTTTTTTCCACAAACAGCGCATAGTTATGCAAATTGGCATAATAGCATAATTTTGAGAATTTAGTGTAACAAGAGTAATGCAAATTAAATTACCGAAACTCAAGGAAAATTACTCTGGTGAAATGAAAATTTCACCTGGGCCTAGTATCCAACTTCTGTTACAAAGTGATGGAAAGTCCTAAACAGCTGGCAAAATGCTGCTGACCACCAAAATAAATTAGAAACAGAATAGTTCAAAGTCTGATGGAACCGGTATGTGCACCCTTCTTCCGTCCTCGCAATTCTTGTACCTCTAGCCAAATGTGTATCTTTCTTCTCTATTATGGACATACCACTGGAATCCTCAATTTTAGTGAACCTGATACAGAGTGGTAACATTCACCTTGTCTGTAAAACACTGGGAAGGGGAATATGGCAGTTCGAGTAGATGGTTAGCTCAAATTTGTAGTGCCTTTGAGACACTTGGGGGCAGATTTAAAAAGATTTGACACGATGCAAAGCAGCAAGACAACTTGCTGCGCTGCGTCAAATTGAAAGGGCAGGAATCTACTAAGATGTGGTGCATTCCTGCTTTAATTTTACGCGTTTTACGCTGCCTTGCTTTACTCCAGATTTACTTGCGTGATGCAAGGGCAATACAAGCCCTTGATAAACCTGGCCCTGGGTCTGGGGCAGGCTAGCTAAAACACATCAAAGGATGTCCCAAACAACCAAGAACACACCCAACTTTTTCTTAGACCTCAATTCCCAGAATGCAGGTGAAAACATGCTTGGCAATTTCTAAGCCTCAACCAAAGGCGAAGGGGTAAAAACCAAAGGGCCATATTTATCAAGGGGTTGTGTCACTTTTGCCTCACACAGCATGGTGCAAAAGTGATGCAACCTCTAAGATGTGATTGATCAAGCCATGCAAGGCCCCCTTGCGTGGCTGAGTGTCTTGATAACTCCGGAGTAAAACAGCGCAGCGCAAATCGCGGTGTTGCGTTACTCTGCACCAGGGAGACATTCCATGGGTGGTGCTTGGGTGTTCCCACACAAAACCCATGGATTTTGACGTATTCCCAGATTTACCATTGCTGGTAGACCTGGGAATGCACCAAAATTGCTACGCCTTCCCAGGGGAGGCATAACAAGGAGAAATATCTTAATTTCTTTTTGTATTTTCCTCTTTCTATGTGTGCAGCACACATAGAAATCGGAAAATGTCTCCGGGGATTTTGTTTGTGCAGGAAGGTGCCCCTTCCTGCACTAAAACAATCCTGCTTACAACAGAGGCACCCTTGCACCATGGTGCAAGAGTGTATGAGTTGGTGCTAGGCAGCACATTGTGAGGCACCACAGGGAAAAGGCAGGAATGTGCCGTATTGTGATAAATACGGTGGATTCCTGCCTGTGATTATATGTCAGTTAACACCCTAATAAAGATTCTTGTTTCAATAAAAGTTTCGTGAAAACACACACCCCTCCTTTCAGAGTGAATTGTGCTTTATTTAAATCCAGAGTGCAGCTTTTCAGCTTCTTTTGTAAAACCACATTTATATTTCTTCAGGGAGGCTCGGTTTTCCACACTAATCCTTTATTTTCGGAGTGTGGGGGTAGGGTTTCTTTTTCTTAAAACATCCCTTTCTATCTGGGTAAACAACGCTCTTTCGGGGCTGTGACGCTTACAGTATTGGTTATTTTCAATGGCACGCGGGCCGTCTTTTTTTCCAATGGAACTCTTTGAGCAAGAGATGAATTTTGGAGGGTCTAGCTAGATTTATTTTTCTTTTTTTCCCACTACATTGTGATCAAATTAAGGCCTCCGTGCTCTGAATTATGGGTTTATGCTACATTATACCTTTTTAGGTCTCGGCTGTAGACGGCACACATGCGCTGTCTCGAACCGAGACAAGATGTATCTACTCTGGTGGGTTTCATTACGCCCTTCAATGCCCCTCGCTTTTAATTGGTGCTTTTGTATGTCTTTTAAACTCCGTGTTTTTCACAATGGTCAAACTGTCCAAATTGTCCCACCTTTGTTGTTTTTGTTTCCGCCCATGGCGACTGGCCCTTTCACATGATTGTTTTAGGTCGAGCCTAGCACAGCGCGCATGCGCTGCCCTAGGAAAAGGCCTTTTGGAAACACTTCAGCTTTTCTTCAAGTTCGTGCGTGTGGTGCTCACACGCTATTGGCCTTTGCGTCTGGCTTTCAAAATTGAAAGCACGCAATTGGCCAAAGACGTGTGGATGTCCCAGCTTTTTGGGAAATCTTTACTCCCAGAGCGTTTTGCTCTCGGGAGCCAGCAGCGGCGCGCAGGCTGCCATCTGTTTTGGGTCAGGTTTCATCCTTTGAACGCTGCTCCTCGTCCTCGACCCCCACCCACTTCTTCACTCCAGAGGCTACCCTGGGAATGCGCGAGCGCACGCTTAAAAACCTTTTCAGCGTGTCTGGCTGCAGTCGTGTGCGCACGCACACAGTCCTGGCGTTATTCCGCAGCGCCAAACTGTTGGCGCTAGCTTGTTTTCTTTTTAGTTAAGTACTCTATGGGAGTGTGTGTGTTTTTTAGCTGTACCGTACATGATTGATCTCTGTATTCAAGTCAAGCAAATAAGCTTGTAAAATCAGTCGCTAGCACAGCGCAGAGGAAGACTCGTTCGGTAGAAACTCAATGAACCCTTTTCTGTATTAAAAGCAAAATTTCATTTGTAACCCTAAAAAGAGCGTAATTGGTTTTGGACTCTTGGCTCAGGTAATCTTGATTTGACAGGAGGAATACTAGACCACCTCAGTCCCTCCCCTACCGTACCATTTCACTGACACCAGTTGCTATTTGCTGTTGGAAATAAATTTGTTAATCATGTAGTCATTGCTTTTCTTAATGTAGTGTAGATTCTAATGCGGTTTTCACAAATTGCTGAAATTCTGTCAACCCAGACCTCTTTTTCGAGCAGCGGTGCACGCAGGGGCCATCTGTTTTTTTGCTGCCTGTGCTGGCTCGAAGAAATGTAACTTTGTCCTCCTCCCAGTGGTGATTGTGAACCAGTCTTTGTTGCCAGTTGTGTTACACCCTGTTCTCAAATTAGGGTGACGTAATGTTCGCGTGTCCCTCTACACTGGCCTTTCCCTTTACGATCGATAATCTTCCTTAGTCTTTCACTCACTCACCACACACCCCACGCATTCTAACCCTCAGCCTGTTTATATCACGCTATGCCCATCTCTCTCATCTTGCCTTTGCTTTGCTGTGTGTCTCTCTGCAACACGTTCTCAGCGGTCAGTTCATCTCACCACACTCCTGACTTTGACTTTCTCCTCTGATCCTGTAGTGCTCGTTTCTGCTGTGTTTGCGCGCATTTCTTGGTCTCTGTGCATGCGTCCCTCTCCCTGCCTGTCTTCTATGGCCTGTCATTTCCAGATTCTTTCGACCCCTCAGTCTGTGCTGTCTCTGCCTCCCCCTTGTCTGCAGAGGGTCATTATTTAGGCTGCCTGTTTGTCTCTCGTTATCATCGCGGCCTGTCTTGTCTAGTGTCACTCTCTCCAGCCTCCCCCGAGTCTTCCCTCTCTTGTTAGTTTTTCCCTCTCTATCCCCGTCTCTTCACTCCATGTGACCCTCCACTTGTCCTGCGTGTGCTGCCATCGCTCGGTGACTCCTCCTTGTCAGCTCCCCAACCACCCTCCGCCCGTCTGCGCCTTGTTTTTTGTTAGTCATAAATATTAAAAAATGTAAATTGTGCTAAACTAAATGCACCAATACCAAGACTCTTAAAAAAAGAAAATACTAACGTTTATTGAGTATTTGTACGTTTTATGTAGCCAGGAGTGCGCTGCACGCTGGGGGTTTTAATCCAATACATACAACACTAAAATTAGGCCTGTAGAGAACCGATCAGGTGGCACCCTAGATATGAGGTATTCTTGCTGCGAGTTTCTTGTATTTGGCACACTTAAGAATCAACAACAGTAATGAGAGGTGCATTTAAAAGGGGGGGGCTCTCTCGGGAGCCATGTAATTCCTCTGAGCACCCAAAACTTCCAGTGAGCAAGGAGTCTTGAACTGTCCAGTGTATTGGAGCACTTGCATTTACGTCATCTGTGGGACACAGGCTTGAAAACCAGCTGGGCTTATGCAGCCTTTCATTCTTATTGATACCAAAGGGGATGATGGACGGAGCTCACCCCCAGTCAACTGATCTGGGTTTAATCCATCATCATTCTTTAGCTCACTCCACCACCCCAGTTCAGACATGGCCATATGCAAATCAGTCTGACCCTGTGCCTCATGGGAACAGTCCAGCCCGAACTGCCAAGCCATGTCTTCCCTGGACCGGAAACAAGCATCTTGGGACCGGTTTCTGGCTATTCAGCCGTCATCAGCCAGGCTAGCTTGAATCCAGTGGCAAAGTGAGCAAGGGACCCACGTCTGGGCATACTCTGCCAACTTGGGGCAAACAAAGCGATACCAAAGGGGATGATGGACGGAGCGTTAGAGCAAATCAAACACTCACCCCCAGTCAACTGATCTGGGTTTAATCCATCATCATTCTTTAGCTCACTCCACCACCCCAGTTCAGACATGGCCATATGCAAATCAGTCTGACCCTGTGCCTCATGGGAACAGTCGAGCCCGAACTGCCAAGCCATGTCTTCCCTGGACCGGAAACAAGCATCCTGGGACCGGTTTCTGGCTATTCAGCCGTCATCAGCCAGGCTAGCTTGAATCCAGTGGCAAAGTGAGCAAGGGACCCATGTCTGGGTATACCCTGCCAACTTAGGGCGAACAAAGCGATACCAAAGGGGATGATGGACGGAGCGCTTGAGCTAATCAAACACTCCCCCCCAGTCAACTGATCTGGGTTTAATCCATCATCATTCTTTAGCTCACTCCACCACCCCAGTTCAGACATGGCCATATGCAAATCAGTCTGACCCAGTGCCTCATGGGAACAGTCGAGCCCGAACTGCCAAGCCATGTCTTCCCTGGACCGGAAACAAGCATCCTGGGACCGGTTTCTGGCTATTCAGCCATCATCAGCCAGGCTAGCTTGAATCCAGTGGCAAAGTGAGCAAGGGACCCATGTCTGGGCATACCCTGCCAACTTAGGGCGAACAAAGCGATACCAAAGGGGATGATAGACGGAGCGTTAGAGCAAATCAAACACTCGCCCCCAGTCAACTGATCTGGGTTTAATCCATCATCATTCTTTAGCTCACTCCACCACCCCAGTTCAGACATGGCCATATGCAAATCAGTCTGACCCTGTGCCTCATGGGAACAGTCCAGCCCGAACTGCCAAGCCATGTCTTCCCTGGACCGGAAACAAGCATCCTGGGACCGGTTTCTGGCTATTCAGCCGTCATCAGCCAGGCTAGCTTGAATCCAGTGGCAAAGTGAGCAAGGGACCCACGTCTGTGCATACCCTGCCAACTTAGGGCGAACAAAGCGATACCAAAGGGGATGATGGACGGAGCGCTTGAGCTAATCAAACACTCACCCCCAGTCAACTGATCTGGGTTTAATCCATCATCATTCTTTAGCTCACTCCACCACCCCAGTTCAGACATGGCCATATGCAAATCAGTCTGACCATGTGCCTCATGGGAACAGTCGAGCCCGAACTGCCAAACCATGTCTTCCCTGGACCGGAAACAAGCATCCTGGGACCGGTTTCTGGCTATTCAGCCGTCATCAGCCAGGCTAGCTTGAATCCAGTGGCAAAGTGAGCAAGGGACCCATGTCTGGGCATACCCTACCAATTTAGGGCGAACAAAGCGATAACAAAGGGGATGATGGACGGAGCGCTTGAGCTAATCAAACACTCACCCCCAGTCAACTGATCTGGGTTTAATCCATCATCATTCTTTAGCTCACTCCACCACGCCAGTTCAGACATGGCCATATGCAAATCAGTCTGACCCTGTGCCTCATGGGAACAGTCGAGCCCGAACTGCCAAGCCATGTCTTCCCTGGACCGGAAACAAGCATCCTGGGACCGGTTTCTGGCTATTCAGCCGTCATCAGCCAGGCTAGCTTGAATCCAGTGGCAAAGTGAGCAAGGGACCCACGTCTGGGCATACCCTGCCAATTTAGGGCGAACAAAGCGATACCAAAGGGGATGATGGACGGAGCGCTTGAGCTAATCAAACACTCACCCTCAGTCAACTGATCTGGGTTTAATCCATCATCATTCTTTAGCTCACTCCACCACCCCAGTTCAGACATGGCCATATGCAAATCAGTCTGACCCTGTGCCTCATGGGCACAGGGTCAGACTGATTTGCATATGGCCATGTCTGAACTGGGGTGGTGGAGTGAGCTAAAGAATGATGATGGATTAAACCCAGATCAGTTGACTGGGGGCGAGCGTTTGATTTGCTCTAACGCTCCGTCTATCATCCCCTTTGGTATCGCTTTGTTCGCCCTAAGTTGTCAGGGTATGCCCAGACGTGGGTCCCTTGCTCACTTTGCCACTGGATTCAAGATAGCCTGGCTGATGAGGGTTTTGAACCCGAAACCGGTCCCAGGATGCTTGTTTCGGTCCAGGAAGACATGGCTTGGCAGTTCGAGCTGGACTGTTCCCATGAGGCACAGGGTCAGACTGATTTGCATATGGCCATGTCTGAACTGGGGTGGTGGAGTGAGCTAAAGAATGATGATGGATTAAACCCAGATCAGTTGACTGGGGGTGAGTGTTTGATTTGCTCTAACGCTCCGTCCATCATCCCCTTTGGTATCAGTTTCATTCTTATTAGGTCGGTAAAATAAATACCAATGAGTTGTGTAACGCGAACACCTGCTAATTCAAGAGCTACAAATGGGCAACATCTTTCTATGGCATTTCTAACCATATATCCTAAATTCTGCATTTTTTTTTAACGATTTTGGGGTGCCAGAATTCTTTTTCACATCGAATTCTAGTTTTTCCTTTGCTTTGGAATCTGATGTGGTGACTAAAAAGTTGTTACAGCTGCAGATTGCTCTGCTAAGCACTCTGCCCCAGCCCTGCAAGCTTTTCTGAGGCTTCTTACACGACCACATTTATGCAGCATCATCAAGTAACAGTAGATGTTATAGCACCCGGAATAATGTGTTGCATGGCTAACTACTTAGAAGGTCCTAAAGGCGAGACCTATTGGCTATGCCAATGCTTGTTTCTTCTGTGTTCATTTATGTTGTTCTCGATTGACTCTTGTTAGTTTGGCTTGCCACTGGATTTTGCAAAGATGTGTTTTAGAGGAGGTGAATCAGCTGCGTTTAAGCATATGTAAGTTTTGCATGTTTTAAAGCAAATGTGCTTCTTCTAGCGGTGCGTGCTTTGTTGAATGTTTGCCCATATGGTCCATGTTGCTTGTCAATCGCTTTTTAAATTTCTATTTACAATACACACAAATTAGGTCAATGAGGGAATTAGTGCCGGCGTGACTGCCATCTTTTTAAAGCAATTAACAACATGGATCATGCGGGGAAACTTTTTTTTTTTTTTTTTTCAAATACTTTATTGAATTGTTCACAATAAACAAAAATGACATGGTTGGAAAGATGTACAGACTAGTCATTCGACCCAATGTTACATGAGATCATAACATAAAACTTTTAACAAAGCACGCACCGTGTACAATGTGCCAGTGCACAAGTACTCTGCCCCTTTGCCTGTTCTCAATGCTGCACACGTTCAATTTTAATGGTAGCATATGTGCTAAATTGCTTGTGACCTGTCACACCTTTTCCTGGATTCGGATTAGACAAAACCAAGCCACATACTGGAAAGTCCGCTTTTTATTATGTTTAGACTGCAAAATCCAAGCTTTAGAAAAAATGCAGGCTATGAAGCCCAGACTGTCTGGTTTGTAATTGGTTCTGAGCCCGACCCTGTGCACCATTCTGTTTTATGTTGAGATGTTCCTGCTACAATAAAAATGTGATTTGTAAAGTGTGCAGCTGCTCCTTGAAGGCAGATCTGCGCTAGATCAAATATTTACAACGCATGCTAAACGTGATAAGTCAGCATTATTGTCACATAAAGAAGGGGCTTTGATTTCAGGGCGTGATCGAATGTGATTTTTATTGCTTGCTAAGTCCGTTTCCTGGTTATTTAGAACACCGTTTTGCTGCCAATAAAGTTGATAATGCGATTGCGGTGGGGCCGATGCAGTCTGCTTAAAGAGGACTGTGGCATCTCTAATTATGATCGTATTTTGTACACCTGCATGCATGGTGCAAATGGAAATTGCAAAGAAGTTACAATTTTACTTTATTTTTTCACGTTCCGTGTTCGATTATCTCTAAAGATGAAAACAGCGTTATAGTTGCAATTTGTTGCACACACACTGTTTTGTTGATTTGCATTTGCATACTTACATGTCATATCTGGAAAAATAAGCATTGTAAATGTAATCGTATAATATAATATAGCGCTGTCCAAAACCCTGATGGCCTCACTGTGCTTTACGGCCTGTAATTATAAAGAAAGACACGCCCGCCGTAGTAAAAGGTAAGATTCACCTAAACGCGTATTGGACACAAGTTGCGCACTTATTGTGGTGGTGCTGCTTTGCTCGACTTTTTGTCATTGCAGTAAACCCTCTGAAACCAATAAGGAGGCTCTTGAGTGGGTAAGGATGGGGCAAGGGGCTCAACTGTGTGATGTCGGAGATCAAATGATCCGTGATGTCACTTCCGCTACCCCTAATGTTCTGTATCAAAGTTGCTTCATCAGCCAATCCTGGGGGCGCTTTGAAATAGGTCAAAGACCAGTTTACGCTATATATCTATAAAGACTTCCTGGCCGCACGCCAGCTCTCTTCTCTGCCGACCCCCGTTATCTGACTGTCCAGACATGGCATGCTGCATGTGGGTGGTATACCTAGACCTGTGGATCGTAAACAGGTGATTCCTCCTCAGCCATGCCGGTTTCACGGTGGCAAACAAAGTACTAAAAGATGATTGCCAAAGATGTTCCCAAGGTTCATCCGGTAGGCAGGCACCCCACAGTTCCTCGGCCAATTTAAAATCCCCATCTATTGCCTCTTCGATGCTCCAATACCAAATGGAGCATGGTTTTTTATTATGTACCGGGTATATAGCAATTAATTTGGGAAAATATATACAGTGAAAAATCGGGATGGAAGACACCTATGTATTTCTAAAATTGGAACAAAATATAGAGTTTAGAAACAGTAGCTATTTGCACATTTCCGAAATTGTGAGTACCCATACTAGCATGAGAATTATAGGACATTTTTCAAAGTGACTTCTTTTTTACACATTGTCTTTCATTTGGAAGGCAGAAATGCATCGAAAGTCAATAGGTAATAACAGTTGCTCTACAATTCTGTGTTACCCTAAGTCTCCCGATAACAATGGTACCTCACATGTGTGGGTAGGCCTAGTCAGGTTTGCAGGGGATTCTGGGTAGGAAAACGTTGGCGGATCCACGCAACCCATACCTCGCTGGACTCTCCCGGGTGTCTAGTTTTCAGAAATGTGTGGGTTTGGTAGTTTCCCAAGATGGCCGCCGAGCTCTGGGCCAAAATCCCAGGTTTCCCCCCTTGCAAAACCAGGTTGTTTTGTGATAGGTAATTTTGATGTCTTCTCAATACGTTTTGGGCCCTTGCCTGTCGTGGGTACTTGACCCACCCACGCGAGTGAGGTACCATTTTTATCGGGAGACCTGGGGGAATGCTGAGTGGTAGGAAATTTGTGGATCCATGCAGATTACAGAACTTTCCCACACAGAAATTTGAGAAAAATTTGATTTTGTCAGCTAAATTTGAGGTTTGCAGGGGATTCTGAGTAGGAAAACGGTGGGGGTGCCACGCAAGCCATACCTCCCTGAACTCCCCTGGGTGTCTAGTTTTCAGAAATGTGTGGGTTTGGTAGGTTTCCCAAGATGGCAGCCGAGCCCGGGGCCAAAAACCCAGGTGATTCCCCTTGCAAAACCAGGTTGTTTTGTGATAGGTAATTTCTGATGTCTCCACAATGCGTTTTGGGCCCTTGCCTGTCACTGGTACTTGCCCACCCACAAGTGTGAGGTACCATCTTTATCGGGAGACATGGGGGAACGCTGGGTGGTAGGAAATTTTTGTCAGCCCAGTGATCCTTCAACTTTCCCACACAGAAATTTGAGAAACATTTGATTTTTTTCATCACAATTTGAGGTTTGCAGGGGATTCTGGGTAGGGAAACGTTGGGGGATCCACGCAAGCCATACCTCCCTGGACTTCCCCGGGTCTCTAGTTTTCATAAATGTATGGGTTTGGTAGGTTTCTCTAGATGGCTGCCGACCCCGGGACCAAAAACGCAGATGCCCCCTATGTATCCGAAAATGACCTGGTTTTGCAAGGGGGTCACATGAGTTTTGGTCCCGGGCTTGGCGGCCATCTAGGGAAACCTACCAAACCCACACATTTCTGAAAACTAGAGACCCGGGGAGTCCAGGAAGGTATGGCTTGCATGGATCCCCCAACGTTTCCTACCCAGAATCCCCTGCAAACCTCAAATTTTGATGAAAAATCATATTTTCTCAAATTTCTGTGTGGAAAGTTGTAGGATCACCGGGCTGACACAAATTTCCTACCACCCAGCGTTCCCCCAGGTCTCCCGATAAACATGGTACCTCACTTTTGTGGGTGGGTCAAGTACCGGCAACAGGCAAGGGCCCAAAACGTATTGTGGAGACATCAAAATTACCTATCACTAAACGATCTGCTTTTGCAAGGGGGGTCACATGATTTTTTGGTCCCGGGCATGGCGGCCATCTAAGGAAACCTACTAAACCCACACATTTCTGAAAACTAGAGACCCATGGGAGTTCAGGGAGGTATGGCTTGCGTGGATCCCCCAACGTTTCCCTACCCAGAATCCCCTGCAAACCTCAAATTTTGATGAAAAAATCACATTTTTTTCAAATTTCTGTGTGGGTAAGTTGTAGGATCACCGGGCTGACACAAATTTCCTACCACCCAGCGTTTCCCCAGGTCTCCCGATAAACATGGTACCTCACATTTGTGGGTGGGTCAAGTACCAGCAACAGGCAAGGGCCCAAAACGTATTGTGGAGACATCAAAATTACCTATCACAAAACGATCTGCTTTTGCAAGGGGGGTCACATGGGTTTTTGGTCCCGGGCTTGGCGGCCATCTAGGGAAACCTACCAAACCCACACATTTCTGAAAACTAGAGACCCGGGGGAGTACAGTGAGGTATGGCTTGCATGGATCCCCCAACGTTTCCCTACCCAGAATCCCCTGCAAACCTCAAATTTTGATGAAAAAATCAAAAAAAATTCAAATTTCTGTGTGGGAAAGTTGTAGGATCACCGGGCTGACACAAATTTCCTACCACCCAGCGTTCCCCCAGGTCTCCCGATAAAAATGGTACCTCACTCGCGTGGGTGGGTCAAGTACCCACGACAGGCAAGGGTCCAACACGTCTTGAGGAGACATCAAAATGACCTATCACAAAACAACCTGGTTTTGCAAGGGGAGTCACCTGGGATTTTGGCCCCGGGCTCGGCGGCCATCTTGGGAAACTACCAAACCCACACATTTCTGAAAACTAGACAACTGGGGGAGTCCAGCGAGGTATGGCTTGCATGGATCCCCCAACGTTTTCCTACCCAGAATCCCCTGCAAACCTCAAATTTAGCGGAAAAAAACACATTTTCTACATATTTTTGTGTGGAATCACCATGCCGGCACAAATGTCCTACCCCACAGCGTTCTCCTTTGTCTCCCAAGTAAAATGATACCTCACTTGTGTGGGTGTCCAATGCAGAATTGGCTAAAAACATATTTTTAAAAAAATGTAGCGCTTAGAATTATTGGTGCTATACCCTTAATCCCTATGTTTTGGGCTCTTCCCAGTCACAGGCCCTTGCCCCACTCACACAAGTGAGGTATAATTTTACTCGGGAGACTGTACTTTTGCGGCGGGGGTGGGGGCATTGGCATGCCCATATTGGGCAGCCCCCACCCCTAAATATAATTAGAAAAAAAATCCCTGGTATTTAGTGGGCTTTCTGCCCCCCGGGGGGGCAGAAAGACTGTCATTATGCGGAGGGGGGGGCATTGGCATGCCCATATTGGGCAGCCCCCACCCCTAATTAACTTTAAAAACAAATCCCTGGTTTCTAGTGGGCTTTCTACCCCCCCGGGGGGGCAGATTGGGGGCTACTGCCCGTATCTGCCCCCCAGGGGGGGCAGAAAGACTAAATTTACCCAAAATATTATGGGGGGAGCAAAGGCCCTTGACCAAGGGGCCGCTCCCCCCTCCCTGGTTTCTAGTGGGTGGATCCCTGCTTGGGGATCGCCCTCCTGGGGCAATCCCCAAGCAGGGATCCACTATGGAGGGGTACCATTGGAAAGGGAGATTCTCCCTTTTCAATGATACCTCTCCCGTCTTTCTACGTGCTCGGGGGCTGAGATAGCCCCCAGAGCACGTAGAAAGTGAAACTGAAATGAGCTTCAAGGCTCATTTCAGTTTCGGTTTCACTGAAATGACGTCAGCGCGACGTGCCCGCTGATCGTCAATTCAGGGAAACCATCTGCACAGCCTCAGGAGCTGGGGAAGCTCTTCTCCAGCTCCTGAGGCTGTTGGGGGGGAAAGAAAGATTTCAAGTGCCATGTGATCGGACAGCCGGGGGCCGTCCTACGCACATGAGCACTGGTGGGTCGGACGGCCCCCGGCCGTCCGACGCACCGAAGGGGTTAAGAGCGGGGGTGGGGGTGCTGGCAATTCCTGCGATGGCAAGTAAGAGTGTGGGGCTCCCGCCACCCCCAATCCTCATGCCGCCTGGGGAGGACCGCTCCCCAACCCCTCCCTTGCTATGCCACTGTCTATTCAACAATTCTCTGGATGCAGGCTGCCCCAGACTTTTGCAGTCCCAAAGTACACTTTAATGAGTCAATGTCCTGATACTAAGAAAATTCAACTACACACTACATGCATCCAATCCACACCACAGAATTCCACATCATATAATAAAATTCAACACCACACCACACCACATAATTATATTTCCACTCCATTACATGCCATTCCACAGCACATAATACTACTCGGCATAACTACACTCCGTAACACATAATACCACTCTACATAATTCCAGTACACTCAATACCAAATAATTACTATCCACATATTTCCACTGTGCACCATGCCACATAATTTCACTTCACACAGCTCCACTCACCATAACAAAATTCCACAACACACAATTCTGCAACAAAAAATTCCAAATTCAACCCACATAATTCCACTCTACACCACATACATCCACTCCACCGAGACCTATTGGCTTTGCCAATGATTGTTATATTGTGCATGATCCACAGTCTCCTTGCCTCTTGGCGCTTTGCAGTGCAGAATAACGGATTAGCCCACAGGTGGTTTTCAGTAGAGATGTCCATAGACAAGTCCTACCAGGCCCGGTTCTAGAGGGTGGGCCAGGTGGGCCAGTCCAACCCTAGAAACACCCTGGCCCACCCAAGCTATTCAGAACTGCAAAACAATTGTTTTTCACCCTAATGTTTGACAGGGTGTGCGACCCTGTGGACTCTCCCTTATCGTTTATTTTAATGATTTACACCATTGACATAGGATACACACAGGCTTTGGGAGAGGTGTGAAGTCAGCAGAGTTTATTAGCTGCTATGATGCACAAATGACTAGCACAGTTATCCTGAAAACTTAATTATGATTCTGGGCTTATTACCTCATATTTTCAAAATTCATTGCTTTGCAAAGTAAAAAGCTGCCAATGTTTTTTAAAAACGTGAAAAGCTGTAAAGTGGCCCTGTACAGCAGCAGAAACATGCTGCAGTCTTAAAGTTCTGCATCTTAAGGTTCTGACAAGCAACGTCCCTCCCCTTCCTCAGAGCCAGAAGCACATCGGAGAAAGCAAAATATGTAGCTCCTTTGGGGCTGCTTATTATGTTAAAAATGTCAAAAGCAGACAGATGCCAATACCTAAAGTATCAGATTGATTAAATACTTTGTTGTTTTTTGGCCAGTACCCATTCATCTTCATGGCTCACCCATACTTCTTTAAGGTCCTCCCAAAGAAAAAATCCTAGAGCATGAGTCTTACCCCAAATGAGTGAGCACATTGTGGGGTGCACGATTACTTATTTGAAATTGATGTAGGTTTTCGTTTTCTGTGTGGGGTGTGTCTCGGAGGGGTATGGGTCTTCTGACCCACGCCAAACCTATAATCAGCTGTGGATCTGTAGTCATTGTTTGAGGTCTTGTTTGACCTCGTACTACATGGTGTGGTAACTGCTCTTTACCATGGGTTAGGAAAGTGATAGTGCAAGTGGTCTAGGTGCGCAATTTGAAAAGGATTGGTCTTGTGTAGGCGTTTTTTTAAGATGCACCTGCAGCTACTTTGTCTGTATACGTCTCTTCCAAAGAGACATTGGGACAGATTTACTAAGATTTTACACCATGTTTGGGTCACAAAAGTGGCGCAAATTGGCATAAAATCTTCTTTTCTGATTTACTTTTCAGAGCTAAACTTGTTTAGCGCTGGAAATAACGTGAAAGAAATGCAAAGCAGCGCTGTGCGCTGCTTTGCGTTACTTAACGCCAAGGGGGCATACCATGGGTGGTGCATAGGCGTTCCCATGCAAGCTCTCAAGTTTTCTGACGCTAAACCCAATTTACTGAAAAAGTAGCCAGGATTTAGCATTAAAAAAGTGCACACTTGAAACAGGCACTGTGAAGGACAAATGCTTTTTTTCTCCTTTATTTTCCAACTTCGCATTTGTGCTGCACTGTACAGCACACATAAAAAGTGGGAAAATGCTTAAAATTAGCCTAAGCATAGTATTTTGTCCTGGAAGGGTACCCTTCCAGTACAAAACCTATGCTTGACTCAAGGAGACACCCTTGCACTATGGCGCAAAGGTGTCTCCATGGCACATGCACCTGATTTCAGTGCCAGTGCTAAGGGAAGGGAAGGAGAGTGCCATATTTCTGTTAATATGGCGCTCTCCTGCTCTCTCCTTCTCATGCAGCGCAGCATTTGCAGCTTCTGCACTGCGCTGAGTGAGATACTGGTAAATCCGGACCATTCTCTGTTATATTTTCCTTATTTTTAGACAGAAGAATTTTTAAATTAGTTTGCATTTATATGAGGACCGAGGACTTTTGACATACATGCAGCACGCTACTCTGTATATTTTGGACTATGAGTGGAAGCTCAGGGTGATATAAATGGAATTTGATTCTCCACCCCACTCAGACAAACAATTGCCACTACAAAGCCTTCCTGGAAGAGATAACTCAAGAAGTATAAAAGGGCTTAGAGTTTGGAGACCAAGACAATAATAAAGTAGATTTACTTGTATCTGTGGCATAATACCATTACACATATTGCAACAGTGCTGATGCTCATATATGCCTTTACATGTACTGTTACATTTTATTACTGAATTGCTATATTGATTTCCCACTAGCCGAAAGACCACTAAAATCCTACAGTGCCGGCTATGTTATATGCTTTTCTAATGCACCACAACCATTTTATTCTGTCCCATACAAATGCACATTTTCCTGCACCCTGTAGTAAACGTTGCTTCAATCTGAGGTCTCATGCCAGCAAGAGTCTTTGAAAATAGTGGAGTCAATGTCTGGTTGTGCCTTCAGTGAGAGTTCTTCAAAGTCTTCATACCGCCTTGTAGTTTGACTGGAGCCAGGGCCAGTAAGGCAGGGCACCTGTGCACTTCAAAGACATGCCTCAGGAAGCTTCTCCCCACTTCAAAGGCACAACTGTTTATAAATACTGGACCTCAGGTACCAACTCATCAGTACACTTCTGGACCTGTGGATTCTCTTCCAGGAAGAAGTACTGCTGTGCTGCTGAAAGGACTGCCACTCTGTGGGACTGCTGCTCTGAAGGAACTGCTGCCCTGCTGTGCTGACCTGCTGTCTGCTGTGCACTTGCCTGGGTGAGACCTGCATCTCTTGAACCCAGAGTGACTTCAAGGGCTAGTTGGTTGGCCTCCTGATCTGAAGCTGTAGTGACATCACTGGCTTCCAACAACCTTGCATCTGCACCTGGACTCTGCCATCTGTGAATCTACCCAGCCAAGCAGTGCCACCCCAGTCCTGAAGCCTTGGAAGTGTGCTTAGGGTGCTCTGCCAACCTCTGTTGATCCAGTGGAAACTACGCATCTCCTCTGCTGAGTGACGCAAACCTGAGCAAAACCGATGGATCTCTGCTGCTGCGTGGATTGGACCCGTTGCAAAGACCCACATCGCTGCCGCAGCTCACATGGTCTTCAGAACCGCTGCTGTGTGACGCACCCTCGCCTGCCTCGCCGATGACACTCGCCTCTGCTTTGCAACCTCGCAGCTTCTCAGAACTGATGCATCACCCCGACTGGGCGCCGCATCCTTGACAGCAGACTTTGCATCACAAGCCTTGTCAACAGGGTCCTCAATGATGACGCAACCCAGTGCATTGCAACTTCGCCGTATCTCAGAACCGACACATCGCTTCGGCTGCACAATGCATTTTCAATTAGTATCCTCGCAACACTCCGCAAACCAGGATTTAAGGTACTTTGTTTAGTGGGCCTAACTGGGTCCTTTATCTGGGCGTGCTCCATCTCGGGCCTGAACTTGTGACTTTGTCCCAGTTGGACACGACCAGAAATCCACAGTTGGCCCTTTGGGCTTTTTGGGCCTATTTTCACTGAAATCTCTAAAATTGCACATCTCCGGTTCTACTGATTAGATTTTTGACATTTTTGGTCTTGTTTTATTTATTAAAGAAAGGTCTATCTTTCTAACTTTGTGTGG
Organism: Calotriton arnoldi; assembly: GCA_963921515.1. Lineage (NCBI taxonomy): Eukaryota > Metazoa > Chordata > Amphibia > Caudata > Salamandridae > Calotriton > Calotriton arnoldi. The sequence continues at coordinate 50,607 of CAWUFW010008115.1, read as the reverse complement.
GATCCTTTTTTGTGTGGTGTTTTCACTTTATTACTGTTTGAAGTGTTGCACAACTGCGTTACTCATTGCCTGTAAGTTAAGGCTGGCTGTTCTGTGCCAAGCTAGCAGAGGGATGAGCACAGCGTGATTTAGGGTTGGTTTGTGCCTCACCCTGACAAGGACTGTGGTTGCTGCATGACCAGGGCTGACACCCCAGTCAACCAACAACCCTATTTCCTTCAGAGAGATTATACATTCAAGAGCTAACAATTAGCTGGTCAGTTTAAGAACTGCCTGGATGGTACTTGACCACCCTCTGAACTCAGAACTCTGGCTTTTAAAGGGTTGAATTATGACAGGAAAAGGGGTATTCTGCAAGGATGTGAGCTTGCGGAGAGAGATTAGCCAGGGAAATATCAGAAATAGTAATCTCTGGTAAACAGGCAGGATGATCACCTATTCCCCCTTCACACTGCACAGAGAAGTCCTAGAGTAGAGACGTGGTGTGATGTGGGTCATCCTCCACACACTGGTGCTCTTTGGACCTAGTGAGACAACAACAAAAGGAGGTGGCCATCTAGGGGGAACTGTATGAGGGAATTAAAGGGATAGGGGCAGATTTACAAGAACTGACGCATCTCTGCATATCAGCAGAGATGCGTCAGTTTACTTGCGTCACGCAAAAAAACCCTTGCGCCACCATGGATGCGTCGCATTTACAATGCAGCGCACCGTGGCGCAAGGATTGACAAATGCATGACGCATCTGTCGGCGTAAAGGTAACGCATTGCTGGAGTCGTGTCGCAAGCGCGACGCAACTCCAGCAATGCTCAGGGGCGGCCTATACTTATTGTGCTGAGTCACTCCTTACGCCTGCTTCAAGCAGGCGTAAGGTTTTGACGCAGTGGCGTCGTAAAAGTGACTCAGTGAAATCTTGTAGATTTCACTGCGTCACTTTTACGAGGCTTTCTTGCGTGGGAACGCCCACCCTGCATACATTATACCTGACGCATGTATAATGTGACGCAGGGCTTTACAACGTGACGCATCTCCCTAGATGCGTCATGTTGTAAATGTGTCGCAACGTGGCGCAATGTTTACGACGCCGCTGCGTCACAAAAGTGACGCAAAGGCGGCGTAAAAGTGTTGCAAGGGGCTTGTAAATCTGCCTCATAATGTTTAGTAGCTTCACCACCTGCTGCTGCAGTGGACCTGTAACTTGGGGCACACACACCTCCGGCACACACACCTCCTGCTAATTAGAGACCTGCTTGGGTTTTGTGGAAGGAAGCAGAAGACTCACAAGGAATCTTTACAAGCAAGAAACAGACCAGATCTCCTCTTCACCTTTATCAGGAGGACCAGTGGAAATTTCCTATCCTGGCATGTATGTTTTAGCTAGCTCTGGAATCTTCACAGAATTGATTGTGTAAATTCCCTGACTCTACTCCAAGATCAGTGAGGAGTGGACTTGTGGAACTGCTTTAGAGTAGTCCGACTGAGTCTGTACCTGGAAGAGTAGATACGCTAAGTGTCCTCCTTCTAGGCGCACATCACCCTTAGAGCGGATGTTCAACCAAGATGGACAGGAAAGTTGCTGCTGAAATGTGTCCTGAAGAGAAAGACACCAGACAGCTAGGTCTAGTGAAGCATAGTATGAACTCTAGTGGAATGTGTTTCTGTTATTTCCCTGTGTGAGCTGTCCACCCTAAAATGTGAAGGACACAGTGCACTGGAACCACTACCCTGCGCAGTAGTGCAAGGCACTGGGCACTCATCAGTGCTACCTTTTACCACAAGCTCAGACTGACTGAACAACTGAGGAGCCTACAGCTTCATTTTCAATACCTGGAAGACGTGAAGGAGCCTGAAGCTCCAAATCACAGACGTGATCTCCTGACAACAAGCTAACTGATGCTGCACTCACCATCCCTGCTGCAGGGGGCCACAAGGCTTTGGTGCTTGACCAGCCTCCGGCTGTCGCTGTAGATACACCATGGAAGGCTACTTTTGGAAACCAACGTATTCCTTACAAATTCAGGACTCTGGTTCCCCTGAAGAGATTTTGCTGTTTATTGTTGTTTTAATCATTATATTTCTCTCCTTTTTCTATGTTAGTTAGACTTTGGATTGCTAGGTTTCTGGGAGTTCATATCCCACTCTGGTCCCATTTAGTAATCCAGTTTCTCACAATTCCCTACTGACGTGCAATCACATAAGACTAGGGGAGGCACAAAGTGGGCAGCATCACCAGGCTTAAAAAGCCTAAATACCTCCTGTCTGCATGACATGCCAACAGCTGAGGCATGTCCCCTCTCCACCAAAGCTTGCAAAATACTTCAAAAGGGAACAAAGCAGGAGAAACTGAAACTGTAAAATGGCAGAGACCCGGCACTTCACCAGTGCTTAATTTGTAAAAGAATGAGTGTTGGTGCCCGAAGCTCTGCCCAGAAGCCTGTGGTCAGTGCAACTAAATGTCAACGTGTCGACTACCAAAGCTACCCAGTCTTAAATACATCTCATGCCTCTTTTATCAACTACCAGTCACTCCTTGCTCCGTTATCTCTCTCTTGTAGGTTTCTGCGTTCTCCCTTTGTGATGGTTTTTCTGTCTTCTCTTCCTCTGCCTTGCCACTTTTTTCGTTTTTCCATCTCTTGCTTTTGGTAAATGTCTGATGCAGAAAAATAAGTGCTGGTCCCCAAAAACAAATGCGGGTGGCTGCCACTGGAAACCATCATCTCAAATTAGACACTGACTTCACCAAACATAATGCCTGATGGCAGCACATTCATAGAAGTGCAGGTGCCTCACTGTCCACTCAGCATGAATGAGCCAGTGAAAGAGGCAGAAGAAAGTAAATTGGAATGAGTGAGTAAAACCATTAGCAAGTAGAGGAGAGTGTGTAAAAAAAGAGGTGAAAAAAGCAGAGAAAGGAAGAGGACAGAGTGTGGGGCGAGAGAGGAGATGGTGGGGGATGGACAATAATAGAGAAAGTACAAAATGGGAAAAACAGGAACTTAAAGAATGGAAGTAGAAGAGTAGGAGTAAAGAACAGTCAATAGAGAGGAGTGTGTGGAGAGGGGAACAAAGAATAAAAAAGAAGAAATTATATAGCCATGAACAATAAAGTGGTGGAAAGAATACTTGAATTTGTATCAGACAATGGTGATTGCCGGGGCTTCATTCAAGTCGATCATTTTCCACCCACTATGTCATTTTAGAGAGAGACCAGCCATATGCAAATCAGTTTTGGTCCTATTCAAATATAACACACCTCCGGTCTGAACGGCCAGCGAGATAGGATAACAGGAGATAGAAGAGAGCACAAAAGAGAGGAAAAAGAAGTTGAGCTGGACCAAAGGATGGGGGACGAATGAGGGGAATTTTGGAAAAAAGAAACAGAGAGAGTGAAAGTGAAAATGATCGAGATTGAGAAACAGACATCAATTTCAGACGGGCTTACTGAGAAACAGGTATCCAGCTAAATAAAGTGACAAACAAGAATTCGCTGCATGAGTGGCCAGTTAAATATCACATTCATTATCGTTGCTTCCTGGCAGAGGAATGTTTCAGCAGATCATAGTTCTCTCGTTTGCATGCAGACGTTAGGGTGATATTACACCGCCCACTGGTGAACACGAAGACTGCTTACAAAGGGGTTGAGCTACTATAAAGTGTGTAAATTGATCACCTGATCCCTTTTCATGGAAGCAAATCTGTGCCATGTGCATATGTTTTACTTTCTTGTATTTAGGTGCTTAGAACTGCTGGGTCCTTTATGTTGAGTAAAGCAATGCAACACACAATCTGTAGTACCAAATATTTCTAGATTTTCAGGGCAATATATAGAACAGAATTTTGCATTTAACACAAAAACATTATTTGTAGCACTGCTACTAGCCACATACTAACGTATGCCGATTTTGACGAAATTGCATGTTTACAAAACAAATCTGTGGTATTTCAAGAGTTTTACACGGTCAGTAGATCAATGAGAATATATAAATGCCCAGCATCGTCTACAAGGGAATGAATATGAGAGCCTACAAAGGAACATAGAAGTAGGGCCACAGGTACATTTTATTATGCAAGACTGATCTTACATAATTCCCAAATACCGGTCCAATTGCATTTCGCGCAATATCCTTTTTTTCTAACACCTAGACTGTCCACTTAAGTTTGCTGCTACGAGACTTCGGCGGCTCCTCCGCTAAGGCGGAGGAGCGTTGCCCCACTGCGCAAAAAGGAAAAATAAAATGACAATAACGTATCATTACTGTCATTTTATTTTTCCTATTGCATGCAGTCAAGTGCATGGGTGGGGCGGGGCTGGCCAGAGCAGGGCAGGGAGGGGTGGTTTTCACTCCCAAAGTGCGCATGAACTGTTTGGCCGGCCCTCATTGGTGAGCTTCAGATTTCCCAACAGTCATGCTGGGATATCTTGTTAAAAAACATTATATGAAAAGCAGGACATCACGGAGGAAAAAGAGGTAGTGGAAAGAGAGGAGGCCAGATTGTTAGGGCACTTAAAACCCAACATGTTTCAAACTAATCAACATTTTTTAAGGCCTTCAAAACAGAGACAACAGTGTGTGTGTGTGTTTTTTCTGTGTGGGTATTTAAAAATTCCTGGTGAAATCCGACAGACAGTTCATCATACCCGACAGAAAGCCCTTGTACCCAACTATTTACTCCAGAATACTTTTTTAGGTGGGTGTAACACCCAAAACAGCCCCCCTGAAGCTACGCCCCTGCAAGTATTTTCCAGTAAGATAGTTTAAATCAGACCAGCGGAGTAGGTGCATCATCCCTACTTCTGTCAAGAAAGCAGATAAATATTTATCTTTTCATGGAGCATCTCATGAAAAATGGTGCTGGGGGCTCCTTGATGCAGCACCTCCACCCCTCCGTCCAGAAATGGAGAGACGCTTAAGATTGTGGGTTCAGACTCTCTTATTATACATTTTTTTATATCACGCGATGAGATGATAGAGATGAATTGATTTGCCCACATTCACATGAGTTTTGGTTAAGTGCCAAGATTAGAACCCAGTGTACCCAGGATGAGATGTTAGCATCTGTCTCACTAGAGCAGGTCTCCCCTTCTACTACACAGCACTCCGCTGCTTCAGTAACTGGGGTTTCGCTCCAAAAACCTCATTACACATGTACGTATCGCAATATTCGTTGCACCTTGATGCCAACCAGTGGCACAGCTAGGGGGGGTGGCGTGGGCGGTCCGCCTCGGGCGTCACCTTTTTGGGGGAGGCGGTGAGCCGTGAGTGCAAGGTAAGTTTTGTTTTTTCTTTATTCTCCCTCGTCGGCGTCGCTAAGTGCCCCCCGCTCTAACCGGCACTGGGCGGCAAACTAAGGGATCGCCCCAGGCGTCAAAAGCCCTAGCTACTCCACTGATGCCAACAATGTGTTCTTTTGTCAGAGGCAGAACTTGCACTTCCACTTTCTGCCTCATACCTCACGCCTGTACTACCACTGCAACAATTTCTGTCCAATCGGTCGAGAGAACCACATTTCCAAAAATTAAAAACTGGACTCACTAATTTTCTCTTTGTCTCCATGTCTCCCCACTTTTGTATTCTGCCCTTCTTTAGAATCTAACCAAAATCGACAATTATCAGTTACTTTCTCCTATCAGAAACCCTCTTTCTCTTCTTTCTCCATTCTTTAACTTGCTCTCCTTTTTTATTCTTTCTTTCTTTTTCTTTCTTTCTTTGTTTTTTCTTTCTTTCTTTCTCTTTCTTTCTTTCTTTCCTTCTTTTTTCTTTCTTTTTCTCTCTCTCTGTATCTCTGCCTCTCACACTTTCGTTCGTACCTTGTCACTCCTACTCCTACATTAACACACTCTCTCTCTATCTTGATGCATCTGTTCACCTTTCTTCCTTTCTCGTTTCCCCCCACAGAAGCTCTTGTTGGCGGTAAGTGCTAATCTCACTAGGTCTGATTTCTGGATTCTAACATGGAAATCAATGAAAAGGGTGGGTTATCCATTATCTGAAAAGGGGGGCTTTTGTCTGGGGGGCTCTATGATTGATCTTTATTTCACTTATTCTGGGGTTACAGAGAAGATGTCAAGCTTAGGAGTGGGAATACCTCAGAATCTTGGGCAGAACTCAATACTGACAATCTGCAGAGGTCAGGCAGGTCAGGCAGGCCAGGAAGCTAGTGTTAGTCTGCAGACCACACTACAGCTCGGAGGTGTGCGCCCTGTCTGCCTCTCCGATGCACTTCTTGTCTCCACCAGGAACAGCTGTCATCAGTTCCTGTCTGCTGGGCAGAGCCAGACACCCTTCTTCACAAATTCTTCGGACCGCAAAATGCATTTCTAGTAAAAGAACTGAGATGCATAATAGCCAGACTGGGACATTTCCCTGTCTGCTTTTTCAGCATTACCTCAACATGGAGACATTTCTATAAAATGAAATACTTGTAAAGTGATATTTCTTAAACAGATAATTAAAAAAGCAAAATATAAAAATCGGGACAAATAGGAACGGGCGAATATGGAAACATATTAATAATATTGGAAGGAAAAGGCGAGGTGTGTGGAAAAAGGGGCACAGAATGTTTCCGCTCTCAAGAATAAAATGGGAAAAATATAGACATAAGTGGAAAGGAAGCTGAATGGGACTGGGGATCATGTTCAAAGAAAACTGAAATAGGGGGAAGAAGAGAAAACAAGCATTGGCTTAGCCAATAGGTCTCGCCTTTGGGACCTTATAAGTGTTAAGCCACAGCTAGTGGCTTTGTTAATGTCTTTAAGCTCTATAATCACTCCATCTCGCGGCGATGAAGCTGTCTATGCTTCTCTGAGCGGAGAGTGTCAGCCTCCAGCGCAATAAATGATCAAATACAACCCCACAAAGGATGCCAGAGACCATAGAGACTATAAACCACTCTTCCTCGCGGTGATGGAGCGGTTTATGGAGCTAAGTGGAGTGAGGTTATCCATCCGCGGAATAAATGACAGAGCAATGCTATGTTCAGGAGACAGAGAACAGAAAAATACTTCACACAGCTGCGATAAGCGGTTTATTCTTGTCGGTGGAAGAAGGGAATCCATCTGAGGAATACACGTAGGTAAAATACCGGCAGATGCAGGAAAAAACACTTCATGGCGCTGTTAAAGAGCGGTTTATACTATCTGGAGGAAGTTATCCACTCCCAAATAAATTATGCAAAGTGTAGCCATATGCTTACGATAGAGAGTTGAAAATCGCTTTATATCACAGCGATGAATAGAGCACTTTATATCTTGGTGCATAAGCGGTTTATGTTGCTCCCTTAGATGTCCATCACATTGTAAAAATAACGCCGTGTGTGGGTGGTGAACTAGAATGGACAGCCCCTTAAGAGGTTTATGTTGTTGAGAGTCGAAAGAACTTTCCACCGCGGAATAAATTAAATTACCATATGGGGACGATACAACATAGACGTTATATCACGCTCAAAGCGGTTTAAAGTGCTTTGTGGGTAAGGGGTTACTCACTCGCAGCACAAATCATAGTACAATCCGGACAGAAGTTGGGCAGATACCAGAAAGGCACTCAATATCGCGGCAGTGAAGCAGTTTATGCGGCGCAGTGGAAAGAGTTTACCCACATAATTCATAGTAACATCCCGACAGTGGCCTTGGCAGATAATAGAAAGGCACTCCATATCGCGGCCATGAAGCGGTTTATACGGCTCTGTTGAGAGAGTTCACCCACATAAATCATAGTACAATCCCGACAGTGGCTCGAGCAGATACAAACAAGCAAAAGCGAAAGCATGGCGCGTTGCGTGTAACCTGACCCACGAGGAATGCAGCTGCCACCCTGCGCGCCGCTGCTCGCTCCCGAGAGCAAAACGCCGTGGGAGTGAACATTAAAAAAGAAGGTGGGACATGCGCCCACCTTTAGCCATTTGCGTGCTTTCATTTGTGAAAGACACACGCAAAAGCCAATCCTATGTGTGGGAGGAGTCAGACCCACACGGAGAAGTTTAGAGTACTTACAAGAAGCCTCGCAGAGCAGCGCATGCGTGCTGGCTCAGGCTCGACCTAAAAATGGGGGCACAGCTTACCCCAGTACGGAAACAAGCATTTGCAAAGTCAATAGATTTGCCCTATGCAAGAGCTATTGGCTTTTCCAATATGTTTTAGCCATGCTGTACACCAGCGTGGCTGCTGTTGAGCATGGCTAAAAGTTAGTGGCATAAAGGAGAGTGGCATGGAGTGGAGCGTCATAAAGTAAAGTGGAGTGGAGTAGAGTGGAGTGTTAGGGAGTGGAATAGAGAGTCGTGGAGTGGTGTAGAGTGGCGTAGATTAGTGTAGAGTAGAGTTGAGTGGCGTGGAGTGGAGTGGAGTGAAGTGGAGTGAGGTGAAGTGAAGTGTCATGGAGTGGTGTAGAGTGGAGTGGTGTAGAGTGTTGTGGAGTGTCGTGGAGGTAGTAGAGTGTTGTAGAGTGGAAGGGCATAGAGTGGAGTTGATTGTCGTAGAGTTGAATGGCATAGAGTGGAGTGAAGTGTCATAGAGTGAAGTAGCGCATTGTAGAGTGGAGTGGCATAGAGGGTCATAGAGTGGAGTGCCGTAGAGCAGAGTTGAGTGGTGTAGAGGGTGTTGGAAAGAGGGGAATAGAGTCTTGTAGAGTAGAATGGCATAGAGAAGAGTAGATTGTTGTATAGTGGAGTGGCATAGAGTGGATTAAAGTAGTAGAGTGGAATGTCATAGAGTGGAGTAGAGTGTTGTAGAATGGAGTGGTGTAGAGTGGAATAGAGTGTCTCAGAGTGGAGTAGCATAGAGTGGAGTGGCATAGAGTGATGTAAAGTGGAATAGTGGAGTGGAGTAGAGTGGAGTAGTGTTTCGTAGAATAGAGTGGAGTAAAGTGCCACTGAGTGGAGTAGAGGGAGCTGCGTACAGTGTTGTAGTGTGGAGTGATATTGTAGAGTGGCATAGAGTGTTGTAGAGTACAGTGGCATAGAGCGGCGTAGAGTGTCATAGAGTTGAGCAGAGTTTAATGGAGTTAGAGTGGAGTATCATGGAGTGGAGTGTCGTACAGTGGAGCGGCGCAGAGTGGAGCGGCGCAGAGTGGAGCGGCGCAGAGTGGAGTGGCGCAGAGTGGAGTAGAGTGATGAAGAGTGCATTGGCATAGAGTGCAGTAGCATAGAGTAGATTGTTTCAGAGTAGAGTGAAGTGCCGTAAAGTGAAGTGGTGCAGGGTAGAGTGGAGTAGTGCAGGGTAGAGTGCAGAGGTGTAGAGTAGTGTGCATAGAGTGCAGTGGTGTGGAGTGCAGTGGTGAAGAGTAGATTAGAATGGCTTAGAGTGCAGTGGTGTGGATTAGAGTGATGCAGAGTAGAGTGGTGTAGAGTGCATTGGCATAGAATGCAGCACAGTGGTATAGAGTTGAGTGGTGCAGAGTAGAGTGCAGTGGTAAGGAGTGCAGCGGCATAAAGTGCAGTGGCATACAGTGAGGTGGTGCAGAGTAGAGTGGCATATAATTCAGTGGCAGTCTTGCAGAGTAGAGTTCAGTAGAGTGCAGTGGTGTAGAGTGCATTGGTGTAGAGTGTAGTGGCATAGAGCAGAGTGGTGCAGAGTAAGGTGGTGTAGAGAGCAGTGGCATAGAGTACAGTGGTGCAGAGTAAACAGAGTGGTGTAGAGGGCAGTGATGTAGAGTAGAGTGTTGCAGAGTATAGTATAGTAGCATAGAGTGTTGTGGTGCAGAGTAGCTGGTGTAGAGCGCAGTGGGGTAGATTGCATTGTTTTTGAGTGAAGTTGTGTTTAGTGGTTTGGCGTAGAGTGCAGTGGTTTAAAGTAGAGTGGCGTAGAGCGCAGTGGCATATGATACAGTGATGCAGATTAGAGTGGCGCAGCATAGATTGCAGTGGTGTAGAGGGCAGTGGTGTAGAGTAGAGAGGTGCAGAGTGGAGTAGAGAGGCTTAGAGTGCAGCGGCATTGAGGGCAGTGGTGCACAGTAGATTGTTTCAGAGTAGACTGAAGTGCCATAGAATGGAGTAGTGCAGGGTGGAGTGGAGTGGTGCAGGGAAGAGTTCAGTAGCATGGAGTAGTGGCATGGAGTATACTGGCGCAGATTGGAGTGGTATAGTGCAGCGTGCATTGGTGTAGACTGCAGTGGCATAGAGTGCAGTTTTGCAGAGTAGAATTGCATAGAGTGGAGTGGTGTAAAGTGGAGTGGTGCAGAGTAGAGTGGAGTGACCTAGACTGGGGTGGTGTTGAGTGTAGTCGTGAAGAGTGCAGTGGTGCACAATAGTGTAGAGTGGGGTAGAGTGCAGTGTCATAGAATGGGGTAGAGTGCAGTGTTGAAGACTACACTGACACAGAGTGCAGTAGAATGGCATAGAGTAAAGTACAGTGGCATAGAGTGCAGTGGCGCTGAGTAGAGTGGCGCAGAGTTCAGTGGCGGAGAGTGCAGTGGTGCAGAGTAGAGTGGCGGAGAGTTTAGTGGTGTAGAGTGCATTAGTGTAGAGTACATTGCGCAGAATGCAGTGGCGTACAGTAGAGTGGTGAAGAGTAGAGTAATGTAGGGAGCAGTAGAGTACAGTGGTGAAGAGTGAATAGAGTGGTGTAGAGTGCAGTGACGTAGAACACAATGGTGTAGAGTGGCGTAGCATGCAGTGGCATAGAGTGCAGTGGCGTAGAGTGCAGTGTTGCAGAGCAGAGTATGGTGGCGTAGAGTGCAGTGGTGCAGAGTAGCTTTTATAGAGTGCAGTGGCATAGAGTGCATTTGTTTTGAGTAAAGTTGCGTAGAGTGGGTTGCTGTAGAGTGCAGTGGTTTAGAGTAGAGTGGCGAAGAGTGCAGTGGCATAGAGTAGAATGGCACAGTGTAGCTTGCAGTGGCGTAGAGTGCAGTGGCGAAGAATGGAGTGGTGCAGAGTGGAGTAGAGTGGCTTAGAGTGCAGTGGCATAAAGTGCAGTGGTGTAGAGTAGATTTTTCTTTCAGAGTAGAGTGAAGTGGCATAGAATGGAGTGGAGCAGGGTGGAGTGGTGCAGGGTAGAGTGCAGCGGCATAGAGTAGAGGCATGGAGTGCACTAGCGCAGAGTGGAGTGGTGCAGGGTAAAGTGCATTAGCATAGAGTGCAGTGCCATAGAGTGCAGTGTTGCAGAGTACAGTGGCATAGAGTGGAGTGGCATGAGTGGAGTGGTGTAGGGTGCAGTCGCGAAGAGTTCAGTGATGCGTAGTAGTGTAGAGTAGGGTAGAGTGAAGTGGCATAGAGTGCAGTGTCATAGAGTGCAGTAGTGCACAGAAGATTAGAGTGGCATAGAGTGGGGTGACGAAGAGTGTAGTGGTGCAGAGTGTAGTGGCATTAAGTGCATGGATTTAGAGTGCATTGACATAGATGCAGTAGAGTGGTGTAGAGTAGAGTGGCATAGAGTAGAGTTCAATGGTACAGAGTAGAGTGCAGTGGCGCAGAGTAGAGTGGCATAGGGTTTAGTGGCGGAGAATGCAGTGTTGCAGAGTTGAGTGGTGTAGAGTACATTTATGTAAAGTACAGTGGCTTAGAGTGTCGCAGAGTAGAGTAGGATAGAGAGCAGTGGTGTAGAGTACAGTGGTGCAGAGTAGAATACTGTGGCATAGAGTTCAGTGGCATAGAGTGCAATGGCATAGAGTAGAGTGGCATAGAATGCAGTGGCATAGAGTAGAGTGTTGCAGAGTATAGTGGAATACAGTGCAGTGGTGCAAAGTAACTTGGAGCAGAGTGCAGTGGCATAGAGTAGTACACTCTAAGTGGTGGAGAATGCATTGGCGTAGAGTGCAGTGGGGTAGAGTGCAGCCACGAAGGATAGAATGGCATAGAATGCAATGTAGAGTGGAGTTGTGCAGAGTAGAGTGGAGTGGTACAGCATAGATTGCATTGGGGTAGAATAGAGTGGAGTGGCACAGAGTGCATTGGAGTAGAGTAGTTTATTTTAGAATAGAGTGACGAAGCGTAGAGTGGAGTGGTGCACGGTAGAGTGGAGTGGTGCTGGGTAGAGTGCAGTGGCATAGATGCAGTGATGTAGAGTAGAATGGTGTAGAGTGCAGTGACATTGAGTGCAGTGGTGCAAAGTAGTTTAGAGGGACATAGAGTGGATTGGCATAGGGTGGACTGGCATTGAGTGGAGTGGCCCAGAGTAGAGTGCATTGACGTAGAGTGCAAGGGCATAGAGTGCAGTGTTGCAGAGAGGAGTGGCATAGAGTGGAGTGGTGCAGAGTAGAGTTGAGTGCCCTAGAATGGAGTGGTGTAGAGTGAAGTGGTGAAGAGTGCAGTGGTGCATACTAGAGTAAAGTGGGGTGGACTGCTCTGGCATAGAGTAGAGTAGTGTGGAGTAGAGTAGAGAGGTGTACAGTGAAGTGGCATGCAGTGGAGTAGAGTAGTGCAGAGTAGAGTACAGGGACGCAGTCTGGAGAGGAATAGAGTGGAGTGGAGTAGTGTGGAGTGGTGCAGTGGCCTTGGAATGGTGCAGATTAGAGGGGAGTGTGGTAAAGTTGAGTATGCATGGTGTTGGCCATTACAGACAACACAACTTCAATTGAAATGACAATAACATTTGCACAGACACAGTTTTACTGATAAATGATATACAGCGCACAAACAATAATGTGTGGAAATGTCATCACCTAGTGTACTGATTTGTTTTGATCGTATTAAAATATTTGTTTCCACCATACTTCAAAATTACCCAAAAATTTGCTTTGTTTGTGCTTTCCGAATTCTGATATATTCTGAAATATCTGCACAGTTCATTTACATACATTTAAATATTGTTGAGTCTAGAAAAAATAACACCCTACAGCCTTCCTCCAGCACACCCCCAGTAGCCAGCATGATTGTCACATAAATCCTCTCACTTTGAAGTCAGAGAAAAAAAAGTAAACACCAAGGACCTCATTTACAAGAAAATGACGCAGCGCTGCACCGCAAGCCATTTCACTGCGCCAAGCTACGTCATTTTCAAAGCACAGGGATGCGTTGTCTTAACAACAATAGACGCATCTGTGTGCTTTCACCTGCTCAGGCGCACAATTGGCTGCCATGCGCCAGCGCAGGCACCCTTGCGTCATTTTGCAAGGGTGCCTGAGTTGTGGGGATGATTGTTTTTGTGAAGGAACTACAGCTTCCTGCACAAAAACAATCACTGATGGAATAAAAGTATTTCTCCTCGTTGTGCCACTCCTATGCCTACCCTGCGGAGGCATAGGATTCGGACGCATTCCCAGCTTTACAAAATGTTGTAAATCTGGGAATGCATCAGGTTTCATGGATGTTGCGTGGGAACACCCACAGCAACACCCATAGAACGTCCCTTTCACGTAGAGTAACACGTGAAAGGGGCCCATACTTACAAGGCCATGAAAAGTCACACAGTGCGTCAAAAACAGTGATGCACCAGAAGCACAATGGACTTCTAAATAAGCCCCCAAGTTCCCTCAGAAGATAGAACCTGACATTTGACCTCTGTCTTTGAATGCACAGCAAATGTGACAAGATAATAACATGATTTAAAGGCCTGTTTACAGAAAGTGAGTGCTGGTGGAAGAATACAGTAAATCCGATATGGGCCACAGAAGGGAAAAACTCATGCTGGGCATCCTAAAACAAATAAAGCCAGCAAATAGAAAGCAATCAAATGTGAGTTACAAAACACAAAGTCAATGTTAAGCAATGAGCAGAATGCATTCCCAGAGACTCTTTCCAAATGTCCCCAAGATGTCTTTAGCAAAGCAGACAGCTGCACTATCTGATAGGCTTTGACCTAAAAAATGAGCTGGGCTCCATATCATGGTAGTATTTTCTAGCACACCACAGAACCAAGTGCTTATTTATGTGCCTGCAGTGCATAAAGTAAATTTCTTTACTTTCAGACAGCACAGCTCAGAAAGAGGTAAGCTATCAGCGTCGATTCGCCAAAAATCCAGGCCTAGCGGAAGTTAATGTTATGTTAATGTTAATTGAGATTTATATAGCGCCTAATACCTGCAGCTCTCTAAGCGCTGAGAGAGAGAGGCTATGGCTTCCCCAGATGAGTGATTGTTAGCCCAGAGTCAATTTCTTCCTTATGTCCCAGCCTCTGTAAAGAGGAAGGTTTTCAGTTTTTTCCTAAAGGGAAGGAGGGCTTTTTCTAACCGGAGGTATCCTGGTAACTTGTTCCATATCTGTGGGATCAGGACCGAGAAGGCTCTACCCCCTTTGGTCGTATTGTTGAACCGTGGCCAGGCCAACCGGCCTTCCTCGGATGACCGGAGGGTACGACCGGGGACGTATCTCCCCAAGCGCTCCTTGATGTATCCTGGGGCCTGTCCATGAAGGGCCTTGTGGGCGATGCAGAGGCCCTTGAATCTGGCTCGCTGTTTGACGGGGAGCCAATGAAGCTGTTTCAACTGAGGTGTGGCCCGTGCCCGTCTGGGGAGCATAAAGATCAGCCTGGCTGCATCATTCAATGCTACTTGTAGTTTGCCTAGCAGCTTTTCCGGTAATCCAATATATAGCACATTGCCATAATCTAGGCGGGACATAATCAGGGCGCTCACCACCGTCCGCATGGTGGGAAATGAAAGAAGGGGAGATAAGTTCCTCAACTGTCTCAACAGGCCTACGCAGGTCCCAACCACAGAGGACACTTGGTTAGACAGTGTAAGTTTGTCGTCTATTCTAATACCAAGGCTTTTTACCAACTGGGGCTGGAGTCGGAGTGACTCCCAGCTCCTCATGCCAAAAGAGGTCGGTCCACGGGTTGCTTCTTGTGGTGATGGCTAAGACCTCTGTTTTGTCTGGGTTAATCTTAAGTGAGTTCGCTGTCATCCAATTGACCACGTATCGAAGGATATCTTGTACGCTTGCGTGTGCTTGTGGGGTGTTGTCAATTTGTAAGATTAGTTGTGTGTCGTCGGCATAGTTGAACACCTGGCAGTCCATACGGGCCAGGGCCCCCACCAACGGTCTAAGATAGATGTTAAACAAAAGCGGCGACAGTGCCGACCCTTGTGGGGCTCCACAGGATAGTGTCCCTCTATTGGACACGCAGTCACCCATCTGGATCCTTTGAGTCCGGTCTGTCAGGAAGGAGGTGATCCATTGGTCTGCAATCCCACAGATGCCTATGTCCCTAATTCGTGCTAGGAGTTGGCAGTGGTTGACCGTGTCAAACGCCGCCGAGAGATCCAGTAGGACCAGGGCACACGGCTTCTTGCTGTCGGCGTGAGCCTAATATCGTCCAGCACCGACAGCATCACCAACTCTGTACTGTGGTGAGCCCTGAATCCTGTTTGCCGACCCCCGAGTAACTGATGTTCCTCAATAAATAGGGCCAGGGTTTTGAGGACATGCTGTTCCACTATTTTAGCCAGGAAAGGAAGCTGGGATATGGGCCTATAATTCTTCATGTTAGTGGTGTCGGCTCCCACCTTTTTTAGTAGGGGGATTACTCTGGCTTCCTTGAGGTTACTGGGTACCCTCCCTGTTTCTAGCGATAAATTGAGCAGGGCGAGAATCTCTCCCTCAATCGCTGGAGGGGCCAGCTTGAATATCCTAGGCGGACATGGGTCTGCAATCAATCAATCAATCAATCACGGCATTTATAGAGCGCGCTACTCACCCGGGAGGGTCTCAAGGCGCTGGGGGAAGGGGTAAGTTACTGCTCGAACAGCCAGGACTTGAGCTGCTTCCTGAAGGAGAGATGGTCCTGGGTTCGCCGAAGGTGAGTGGGGAGGGAGTTCCAGGTCTTGGCTGCCAGGTAGGAGAAGGATCTTCCTCCGGCGGTGGCTCTGCGGATGCGTGGTACGGTGGCGAGGGCGTGGCTGGTTGATCGTAGCTGGCGGGTGGGCGTGTAGAAGGTCATGCGGTCGTTGAGGTACTTGGGGCCCAGGTCGTGGAGGGCCTTGTGTGCGTGGGTGAGGAGTCTGAACGTGATTCTCTTGCTGACGGGGAGCCAGTGCAGGTCTTTCAGGTGTCCGGTGATGTGGCTGTGTCGGGGGATGTACAGGATGAGTCGTGCGGAGGCGTTCTGGATGCGCTGGAGTCTTTTTTGAAGTTTGGCTGTGGTTCCGGCGTAGAGGGTGTTCCCATAGTCCAGTCGGCTGGTGACGAGTGCCTGGGTGACGGTCTTCCTGGTTTCAGTGGGGATCCATCTGAAGATCTTGCGGAGCATGCGCAGGGTGTTGAAGCACGAAGATGAGACGGCGTTGACTTGTCTGGTCATCGACAGGGAGGAGTCCAGGATGAAGCCCAGGTTGCGTGCGTGGTCCGTTGGCTTGGGTGCGGTGCCCAGGGCCGGGGGCCACCAAGAGTCGTCCCAGGCGGAGGGTGATGAGCCCAGGATGAGGACTTCCGTCTTGTCTGAGTTCAGTTTAAGGCGGCTGTTCCTCATCCAGTCGGCGACGTCTCTCATCCCGTCGTGTAGGTTGGCTCTGGCGGTGGTGGGGTCGTTGGTGAGGGAGAGGATCAGCTGGGTGTCGTCGGCGTAGGAGATGATGTTGAGGTTGTGTTGGCGTGCGATGGCTGCAAGGGGGCTCATGTAGACGTTGAAGAGGGTTGGACTGAGTGAAGATCCTTGTGGAACGCCGCAGATGACTTCGGTGGCCTCGGATCTGAACGGGGGAGGCGGACTCTCTGGGTTCTTCCGGCGAGGAACGAGATGATCCATTCCACTGCTTTCTCTCGGATTCCGATGTTGCTGAGGCGCTTCACTAGGGTGCGGTGGCAGACGGTGTCGAACGCCGCGGAGAGGTCCAAGAGGATGAGGGCTGCTGTTTCCCCGTTGTCGGTTAGGGTTCTGATGTCGTCGGTGGCTGCGATAAGGGCGGTCTCGGTGCTGTGGTTGGCCCAAAACCCGGACTGCGAGGGGTCGAGGGATCCATTCGTCTCGAGGAAGGCGGCAAGCTGTCTGTTGACCGTCTTCTCGATGACTTTGGCCGGAAACGGAAGGAGCGAGATGGGACGGTAGTTCTTGAGGTCGGTGGGGTCCGCCGTTGGTTTCTTCAGGAGGGCGGTAAGCTCGGCGTGCTTCCAGCTCTCCGGGAAGGTGGCGGTGTGGAAGGAGGAGTTGATGATGTCCCGGAGATGGGGTGCGATGGTGGCGTCGGCTTTGTTGAAGACGTGGTGTGGGCAGGGGTCGGTTGGTGATCCGGAGTGGATGGAGAGCCAGACTTAATTTGGGTTGCAATGTAGGACAGGGAGTCATGGTCTAGTCTTGGAAAGGGGGCAATAGACTCTTTCATGTCACACTGTGACCTCATCCAGAACCAGGGGGCTCTGGCTCAAGGGGGTATTACAGATGTCCGTTACTTTATCTAGGAAAAAGGACAGGAACCTATTGCAGTGTGCCTGGCTGGTAGCTGCTTCCTGCGTCTGCTTTTGACTGAGCTCCTTCAGAATTCTAAAGGTTTCTTTTTGTTTGTTATCTGCCTCCCTGATCCTGGACTCATAATACTCGGCCTTTCTAGTATGGATGGCTTTTTTGTATGTGGCTAACTTGGCCCTATATTCTTTGAGCGACTCAGGGTCATATGACTTGCGCCACTGGCTTTCATGCTGGCGAAGGGTCCGTTTCTGTCCCCTTAGTTCCTCCGTGAACCAGGGAGCGCCCTTGCCCTTGTTCCTCACTCTTTCTCTACGAGCCGGTGCCACCTTATTGATGGCTGCTCTCAGCTGGTTAGTGATTGATTCACTTTTCTCCTCCAGATCCTCCGGCATGGATCTCCTCAGTGAGTTGCCTCGCAGAGCATCCCCCAAGCTGTCTGCCTCGATTTTGCCCCAACTACGTACCATTATCCATTCTGGCGGGGGTTGTGTGGGGCGCCTAGCCAGGGGGATCTGGAGGCTGATCAGGAAGTGGTCCGACCAGCCACAAGGTCTGATTTCCAACAGTTTAGCCTGTGGCTGAGTGGACCAGATGAGGTCTAGGATGTGTCCTTTCTCATGGGAGGGAGAGTCAATCAACTGTTGCAGCCCCAATGTGGACATGGTTTCCTCTAACTGCCTGGCCTGTGCCTCTCTTGGTAGCTGGTCCCAATGGTAGTTAAAATCCCCCACCACCAGGAGTTGCTGGTACCGGGAGCGTAGGTCAGTGACTATTTCCGTGAGGTGGTCATTAAACCGGGGGGTTGATCGAGGGGGACGGTACACCACCATAATTTCCAGGCATGCTGGCTTGGAGCATACTTTTGCCACCATAATCTTGGCGCCTTCTAAGTTTTCTTCATCACATGTCATTGAATGCACCATGACATCATCTAAAGTAATATCACTTAGGTAAAATCAATTGCAAGTGCAAAATCAATCACATTAAAAAAGTAACTGTATGCCTATGTATATCTACATATGCCCAATTGCAGTTTGAAATGGCCAGGTACCGCAATAATATTCTCATGCATCGATTCACATGCCCAAGGACAGTTGCAAATGTTTTCCTTCGACTTCTAGTGTCCTGGAAAGAGAGCAAGCAAAAGACACACAATTGATGGACGGAATGCAGAACATATCAAAACATTCACCCCCAGTCAAGAGATCTGGGTTAAATCCATCATTATTTTGCTCATCATGCTACCCCAGTTTAGACCTGGCCATATGCAAATCAGTCTTGACCCTGTGCCTCATGGCAACAGTCCAGCCCGGACTGCCAAGCCAGGTCCTCTCTGGACCGGAAACAAGCATCCTAGGACCGGTTTCGAAACCGGTCCTAGGATGCTTGTTTCCAGTCCAGAGAGGACCTGGCCTAGCAGTTCGGCTGGACTGTTCCCAAAGGGATCAGGGTCAAGACTAATTTGCATATGGCTGGGTTTAAACTGGAATGGCAGGGGGGGGGGGCAAAAAAACGATGGATTTAGGCCCAGATCTCTGCACTGGGGTGAATGTATGACATTGTTCTGCATTCTGTCCATCAATTGTTCTTTTTGCATTTGTCACCCCGATTGGGACCGGTATGCCCAGACGTGGGTCCCGTGGTCTCCATGCCACTGGAGTCAAGCTAGCCTGGCTGATGAGGGGTGGAACCCCGAAACCGGTCTTGGATGCTTGTTTCCAGTCCAGAGAGGACATGGCCTAGCAGTTCGGGCTGGACTGTTCCCATAGGGAGCAGGGTCAAGACTAATTTGCATATGGCTGGGTTCAAACTGGAATGGCACGGGGGGCAGAAAAACGATGGATTTAGGCCCAGATCTCTGTACTGGGGTGAATGTATGACATTGTTCTACATTCTGTCCATCTATTGTTCTTTTTGCATTTGTCACCCCGAGCGGGACGGGTATGCCCAGATGTGGGTCCCGTGCTCTCCATGCCACTGGAGTCAAGCTAGCCTGGCTGATGAGGGCTGAAACCCCGAAACCGGTCCTAGGATGCTTGTTTCCATTCCAGAGAGGACCTGGCCTAGCAGTTCGGGCTGGACTGTTCCCATAGAGAGCAGGGTCAAGACTAATTTGCATATGGCTGGGTTCAAACTGGAATGGCATGTGGGGCAGAAAAGTGATGGATTTAGGCCCAGATCTCTGTACTGGGGTGAATGTATGACATTGTTCTGCATTCTGTCCATCAATTGTTCTTTTTGTATTCATCACCCCGAGTGGGGCGGGTATGCCCAGGCGTGGGTCCCGTGCTCTCCATGCCACTGGAGTCAAGCTAGCCTGGCTGATGAGAGGGGAAACCCCGGAACCGGTCCTAGGATGCTTGTTTCAAGTCCAGAGAGGACCTGGCCTAGCAGTTCGTGCTGAGGGTCAAGACCAATTTGCATATGGCTGGGTTCAAACTGGAATGGCATGGGGGGCAAAGAAATGATGGATTTAGGCCCAGATCTCTGAACTGGGGTGAATGTATGACATTGTTCTGCATTCTGTCCATCAATTGTTCTTTCTGGAAAGAGAACAAAGCACACAGATCTTGCAGCCTTCGGCTTTGCACAGCAAAAATTCCTCAAAGTTTAGCCCACAACACACCACGGAAACAGCTCATTTAGCCACAACGGACGAGCTAAAAATGATGCTGGATCAGGGAGGGATTGCTATTATCATCCTACTGGTTCTAAGTTCAGCTTTCGATACAGTTGACCATGTGATACTTACAATAGACTGATTGGACCAGGAATTCAGAATCTTGCACTTAAATGGCTGACATCATTTTTGAAGAACAGATACTTCCAAATCTGTGAAAACCCCTGTTTCTCTGATGTCTTGCCAACAAAATGCGGGCGGGATGCCGCAGGGCTCGGCCCTAAGCCCCACACTCTTTAACATATATCTGCACCCTTTGGCGGCTATTGTGCAGGAATTTGGACTATCAATAGTTTCTCACGCTGATAATACACAATTAGTTATATCCCTCTCCCCGAGAAGAGGTCTTCGCATCACCAGCCATCTTACTACCTGGAAAAAGTGTCTAAATGGATATCGAATTGCTACCTAAAATTGAATGGGGAGAAAACAGAGATAATGATTCTCAGGAATAGACTGGTCCTCCAACCGGCAATTGATTGGCTGGAATGTTTGGGCAATCCTCCCTACGTCTCCTCGTACAAAAAAAGTATCGGAATGTGGTTCGATAAATCTCTCTCCATGGATGACCAGGCAAAAAAGCTTGTGGCTAACTGTTTCAGTACACTCAGAATGCTACGCAACATTTTAGATCTCATCCCAAGTGTATCGAGAAGAACTGTAGTCCACTCCTTGGTTTTGTCCTGGTGGGACTATGGTAACTCACTCTATTTAGGCTCCCCAAGATATGCACAAGAGGTTATAGGTTGTCCAAAATGCTGAGGCAAGGACTTTGCTCAAGATCCCCAAATTCTCCTCTGTTAAGGAAGCCATGGTCTCACTACATTGGCTTCCTATTAAAGAGAGGATACACTTTAAAACGCTGTGTTTGGCACATAGAGGGATCAACTTCAAAGGTCCCCGCATAATCAGGATGATTCTGTCACCCTACTGGCCCTCCAGAACTTTAAGGTCCGCCACTGGACGGCTTCTGAAAGTCCCCAAAATCCTCAAATCCAGTTGGGGTGGAAGGTCCTTCTCGTACCTCGTTCCTACACTATGGAATGCGCTACCATCAGAGTTAAGGTGCATAGACAATGAGCTTCGATTCAGAAAAATTTTCAAGGCCTGGCTCTTCACTCAGTAATTTCTACCTGCAGTCTTCTCCCCCTTAGGGGGCCATGCACTTTATAAATCCGTAGAATAAATACAAGTGAAAAAAGGTTAAGCAGATATTACTGGCTCATGCTTAAGACAACTGTGCTATCCCTTGGGTTACACAGATTCTACTGGCTGAAATTTGGTTCTCAGGTTACCAAACCAGGCCTAAAACAGGAGATGTATGCCTATGGCTAAACAGATCTTCTAGGCGTAGGCCTCAGACAGCAGAGTTATCCATCAGGTACACAGACCTCAACTGACCAAAGCAGATCTAACATTCAGACTACAAGGTTCTCATAGGTTGAAACAGAGCTAGCCATTAGGTTACACCAGTGTTATACTTTCAGGGTTTAGCAGCAGACTTTACCATCAGATCTTACAGACTCACTCCTCAGATGGCAAAATTATTCCTCAGTTACCCAGATGTACAGCTTTAAACTTAGAAAGCAGATCAACCCCTAACCTCACCCAAATATCAAAGACTCAAGCATCAAACAACTTCATCCATCAGGTAGGAGAGACCTTAGAGACTCAAGCTTTAGATTGTAGACCTCTCCTTCGAGTAATACAGATCTTACATGTTTACATGTTCATGCTACTGACATCAAAGCTATCTGCAGGTTACATGCATCTTGTAGTCTGGGGCATCAGGTATTTTAAAGTCTTTGCAGTCACTCAACATATCCTATTATCATTTTAGGAACTATACAAAAATATTTAGATATAGATGAGAACTGAACAGTTCAAATATGGACAACATACACTGCCATCAATCAGCCTCAAGGCATGTGTGTCACATTCAGCTAGAGCTAGTATCCTTTGTACATGGGATAATAAGGCTAAAGCCTATAGTGAGAAAATATGAAACTAAAAGTACCGGAATACAAACTGCAGTTAACTTAAAATGCACAAATGTCTTAATGTGACACAGAAACCAGCCTTAAAAGAAGAAACCAAGTAAAAGAACTTCATTTCTCATCATCCACCTGCACAGGAAGTGAAATCACTGCACTTCCCATCATTACCTGCACAGGAAGTGACATCATTGGATTTCCCATCATCCATCTGCACAGGAAGTGACATCACTGGTTTCCAGCCCATTGCCCCCAACGCTTTTCGCCAGGACCTGCTTAATGGTGGCCACAGCGCGGACGCACCAAAGGCATGCCAAAAGCAAGCCCGTATGTGCCTGTCAGCTCCTGGACCAAGCTTCCTCACCAAACATGGCATGGCAATATGGGGCCTACTGCACGACCATGCGCAAGACCTACTCTTCCTCACGGAAACATGGTAAACCCAACCTCTGCACCAGACATCACTACAACCATCGTTTCTGACTATGAGATCACCCGGCAGAACCGTCAGCACAAGCCTGGAGGTGTAGTCGCCATCATTTTCAAAGGTACCATCAGATGCACCACCCGGACACCCCACCAGCTACATGGAACACCTCACATTCAAGATAAGCTTACCAGCCAACTTCTCCCTGGGCAGAACCCTCGTTTACAGACACCAGGACCATACGCCAATTTTGCCAGCAACATTACAGACTTTGTCTCAGCCCTCATCATCCATGCCAGCACCTTCATCTTCCTTGGAGACCACAACTTTTGCCTAGAAGACCTCACCAACCCAAACTTTACGGCGTTTGTAGAAAAGCTCAGCATCAGCCAGAATCAGTGGCGGCTGGTGGATTTTATATATGGTGAGGCGGAAACTGTAGGCAGGATGAAAATGTGTGAGCTCTGCGAGCCAGCCAAACTCAAAAGAGTTATGCAGGGGTAGGTCTCGCCCCCTCTCCCCCAATTTTTTTTTTTTAACAAAACAGATTCAAATTGTGGATTATACAGCACACTGCCAGTCATGGAAAACTTTGCATTTTATTGTAACGCATATAGCAGTAGCACAGTGCGCATTATTTTCACCTAGCCATAACTGCACACAAACACAACTATGCACTGCCTTAAGAACAATTAAGATCTCAGTAGAAAACTTGTATGAGTGTAGAATATTTTCTGCCAGCTGTCGCTTTCTACAGTTCTATTGTATGTTTCAGTCTTTTGGCTACTCAAAAGTGTTGGAGGCCAGACTCATACAAGCAAGCTCCCCTCATATTAAGCTCACAACCCAGTAATAGAGATCTCTTACTGCTGGCAATACCTATGTATTGCACTCTCAATGTTTTGTACCATTCATCCTAACCATTTTCCCCAGAGATCCTCCATGCAATCGAAGTTTGGCAATGCAAGTGCCAAGCTTCTCAGTGTCTGCAGAAGCCACCTGGGCACTGCCTGCTGTTGTGACCAGTGTTCATTTATTCATGGAGGCGATGAGGCCTAATGGCCACAGCTGCCACCCATAGAACTCTACTCTGTCCTTTCTCCACTGACCAGCCTCACTCTTATGCAATCCTTCTCTCCTTCCTTTGTGCTCCCGTGGTCTATCATCTCTCTCCCATCATTTATCATTTATTTTGTCCCTCATCTTCATTCTATTCACTCTTAGACCATTCTCTCCATGCCCTGCTTCCTCTCCCCTCTAACACAGCTCTTTAATGTCTATACTGTAACCGTTATCAGCTCTCTCTCCACTTTACCTCTACTCTGCTAATTTATCTCTCTACCCTTTCTCAGCAGTTTTGTTTCTCTCCTCTCAATCCCTGCTTTCGTTTCCCTTTTGTCAAGCCTATCTCTTTCCCTCTCCTTCACACCTAGTGTGCCTTCTCTCCCCCGCTGTATTCGCGTAGCTCTCTTCTCTCACTTATTCCCTGTTCCCTTTCATCTTTCTTTTATCTTGTTGACATTCCTTTCAGCTCTTTCACTTCTGGGCCTGCTTTCGTTCGTCTCTTACCTTGACCACTGCTCTCTCTCTCTCCTTCCTCAGTTGGTTCAATAGGCTAACACTTTGAGGGATTGAATAAATTTAGAAAGGAAGAGGCCCACAGACACGTTGATCTCTTCCTTCAACATTTAATTTATTTTAGGGTGGTTCATATAACCCTATATTGTTAGGTGCTTTAGCTCTCAAGGTTGGAATCGAAGAAATGGAGGCACGAAATAATGTACCAGAAAGTGAGAAACACAATAAGAATTATCCTCTGATAGCCCCCAGAGGAAAAAATAGTAACAAGAATGTAATCGTTGTTATTTACCACAAGTACATTTCCAACTCTAGAAAATCCACATAATCATGACATTCAAGATTTTCTCTTGAAAAGGTAAAGACTTTAAAATGAACTTTAATTTTACGTGTAGTGAATTTTGAATGCATTATTTCATTTTTAATAAATGCAGAATTTAAAATGTGTCAAAATAGCAAATATTTATTTAAAAATGCCCAGAAGTATTTAAGAACTCACACGCTCCATTCTTTTAAAACATGTGTTTTATAAAACTATTCCAGATTTCACAGATCAGAGTACAGTAACTTACGGTCTTCTGTAATGCCTGGTCATGACAGGTGTCCCTTTTATTTGAGTTATGGATTTAAGAAAGTACCATCGGTACTGGAGGTAGAAACACTGCCTTGACACAACAACCCCAAGGTCAGGCCCAGGCTGGACAACAGCATTTCCTTTTAATTATGGCAGATTTTATTTGGCCATACCAGAGCATGAATGGAGGCATGCATTAGCAAGGTCACTCTTTCCATACATGAGTCCTGTGACTGCTTGCGGTGCAGACCCCTGCAGAGTCCCTTCTGTACTGTCTGCTGTGCTGCCTGTGCACAGCCAGGGACAGTGTGGGCCATATTATCAAGAACGGCGATAACATTATCGCCGCTTTAGCGGCAGGAAACTGCCACTAAAGCGGCGATAAGGGACTTGATAATATGCCCTATAGAATTCCAATAGAAGCCCAGGTTCTGGTGTGAAGGACATCAAACCTGGGCTTCTATTGGAATTCTATAGGGCATATTATCAAGCCCCTTATCGCCGCTTTAGCGGCAGTTTCCTGCCGCTAAAGTGGCGATAATGTTATCGCCGTTCTTGATAATATGGCCCTCTGAGTCTCTGGGAGACACCATTGTAAAGAAAGAATACCAGGGCAGCAAGCACATACTTTCCTTGCACTGCACAGTACTGTCTGTGCCCGTGCTGTATGACAATACACCCTGCGCTGAGATTTAAAAATGTAGTACTGCTGTGTGGTTCTGTCCGCCAGCACAACACAAAAGCTAAACTTATGCACCCTTCTCGTCCTCTACAGATCGAAGGGTGGCTCCTGGCGATAGACCTTGCATTTCTTGGGATGCAATATATTTTTCATTACTCTACACGTAGGAACTTCCAAGCACACAAAATAACCTTTTCAAAGGAAATATACAATTTATCTCCTTGCTTGAGCAGTTCTGCCATGGTCCTTTTCCCTCGAGCAAATTACCATTCGATTTGAACCAAAAAAATTATAACTTGGCCCACGAATTCTTAGAACACGTGGATCAAATGAATAGGACAATTATGAGGAAAGACGCATATGTTTTATAGATAAAACAGGCAAATATCTATGAGCTAAGCAGTTGTATATTTTTGCTTTTACATATAAATATCAGAAGCACACGGAGTACAGAAAGCTCTCACGCAGTACGTTCTTTGGAGTTTTCTAAGCATAACTTTAGGGCCTGGGTAGATTGATCTCTAAACTTGAACAAGAGTTGTCCTGCAGTTGAGGCTGTCAATCAGTCCGGACGATTAAAGGAAACACCATCATGATTCATGAGAATACAGACTCACATGGGGAGAAAACATGTCAGGACAAGACTCGGTATGCTTTTCCTGGCAGCGTAAAGTGCTCAATCATTCCCAGCAGCTTTTCAGTTACCCTGTGTGATCCTACAGATCCAAGCCACTCTTGCCCATGGACACTTTCAAGATAGGCCAAAGGTACTGTGATATA
Source organism: Calotriton arnoldi (assembly GCA_963921515.1). Classification (NCBI taxonomy): domain Eukaryota; kingdom Metazoa; phylum Chordata; class Amphibia; order Caudata; family Salamandridae; genus Calotriton; species Calotriton arnoldi. Next base: position 24,623 of record CAWUFW010008115.1, on the reverse strand, counting down.
AGAGCACTGTGGTAAATGTACACTTTTAAAAGTTCACAAAATCTGATGTATTAAGTCGAAACACTTCGGTGTGATAAAGAAATACGGAGTTTTTAATTTCAAAGAGACCTTTTCATATTCCAACCTGATATTTGTTGCATGATTTCCCCCCTCTATAAAACAAAAGTTAGAAAAGTATGTTGATGTTTCTGACCTGATGCGTGCTTCTAGCTGGAAGGCTGGTATCTGTCGCAGGCAGATTAAACAGATCAATGGGCCTCCCGGTGATCAATGTGTGCCAAAATTTGTTATATTGTCCACAGTCGGTTCCTTCTGGGCCTCTGTTGGAAGAAACGAGATGAGGCACCCTCCGAAGCGACAGGTTCAGGCTGCTTTCATAACGTTTTCAAAAGCAAAACCATGCCGTTTGAAGCACGTGTTACAGCAAATCATTCGTTAGAAAGTCACCCCTCTTACACCCCGCCCCCTCTCATGATGACCAATTCACTACCTCTTTGTCTCCTCGGCCGCTGCCTGGCCCACCCCCTCCCATTGAAATGAATGGAGTTTGTTAACTCCTTCCAGGGCCACTGTGTTGTGCGCCCCAACGGGATCCTTGTAGATGGCAATGTAATTCACCACTCCCTCTAAAATGATGTCACTGCTGCAGCTTGTGCCTGCAGGTCGAGCAATACCTCGCCCTTCTGGCACATGTGCAGCAGGACATATCCACAGTGACAATTCAACTTGTTTATTACCGAGCAGCAAGTCATTGTTTTTTTTTTTTAGCTGTTGGGCGTTTTTGCTCATCTTGCCTCTCCCTCAGGGCAGCAGGGCAATGCCCCCTACGCCCATTAACACCAGCCGCCCCTGGCCAGAATGTTACCGAACCCACCCATACCTATTGGACCTCATATTTTGCTCAAACAGCAACATCACCGTCAACAAACTAGCTAATATGACCTTGACAGAACATGTCCCCATCAGTTTCAGTATACCCATCCTCCACCACCATAGACCTACCTCCACTAGAACCACCTGTGCACTGGCCAGAACACTCAGCAACTTGCTGGAAGCACTCAAGAACCTTAACAGCTGGATCACAGCATACGTCGACACCCTGGCTACCGTATAGCACAATCCAATGGCACAGGCCAGCTGGTACACAGAGGAACTCAGGCTGACAAAATGCCACTGCAAACAACTGGTGTGCAAATGGAAAACAAGTCAAGACACCACAGATAAAGACATCTTAAAATCCGCCCTAAGATTCTACCACCAACAGATATGGATATGGAACACCAAGCGCACAGATCTTGCCGATCACATTTACGCTGGCAGCAAGGAAATCTTTAACATCATCATCAAAGATTTCACTGCACCTCTTGCCACCTTCAGCAACATCACCCCCTTGCAAGACCTTTGCAAAAAAGCTCTCAGAATTCTTCTGCAACAAAATCACCTCTATATACTGCAACTTCGACGCTCAACTAGACCATGTCACTATTGCAACTCAACTTCCCATCACAGATGAAGAAAGAACCCTTACCCTGTGGCCTACAGTAACCTGCATCGAAACCACTGCTTCCATGAAGGCCATTCACTCAGGGGCCCCAACTGAAACTTGCACCCATTTCGCCTTCACCAAAGGAGTCCTATCGATCAGAGAAGCACTAACATTCCCGGACACCGGACAACGTGCCACCGTTACGTCCCTGCTTAAGAAACCATCCGCTGATCCAGTCACACTTTCCAACTACAGACCCATCTCCATCCTAGCATGCCTGGCAAAGGTCTTAAGCTATATCATAAACACACAAAGGATCCAGCGGGAGAGGCCCTAAACCAAAATTCATACTGCGCCCTGTCTATATATGTATCATAATGTATTCATTTGAGTGCGGTCCCAGCCACCCCTTTCACTCTCGCAGGGACACCCGCAAAGATGAATGAACTTCACCAAGGTAAGCCCAAGACCTCCTGGACTGTGTCTATCATGATGCCAGTGCACTCCTTAACACTTTGGGACTTGGACACCTTTCGAGGTCCCCGATCTCTGCCGCTAGTAACACACACCTTCCAACAGTTCCCCAGATATTGACAGAATGGCACAAATGTCACTCTCGGGTCTACCAGGGCAGCCACTACCTTTGGCCTGTTTATGTTTGGTTGCGCCCCTCTGAGGGCCAACTGGGGCACCAGCTTTCTTATGAGTCCCTTGCACGTGCACCACGCCAATGCCCTTCTCTGTTCTCTGTCTATGAAAATAAGAAAATAAGAATTTTTTCAGTACCTTTTTGTCTCAAGATTCGAACCTGACACCTATTCTGTGAGTTTTCCATAGTAAACATGATGTGCCCCACCCTCTCGCTGTTTTAGTTTGTACTTCATATTCCCATTTCCATATGGGATAACATTTGCATGAAAATGTTGTGACGAGTAGTGTTTTTTCGTCTCTGGTTTAATCTCAATTCAGCTGTGCAACAGTGGTGTCACCACAATGGCTGGAGAGTGGGTTCTCTACGTCACCATATAGAAAGACGATGGACCCACAGCATCATGGGCCATCGCTGTATCTTAACAGGCTACTGAATTGGTGGCCAGTATATACATATGTTTTCTTTTTGATTTGTGCAGAGTGACTATTCACTTGGTCTTGAGGAATGCTACAGAACCCCGGTTGGGGTCACTTAACAGCAGAAACATGTTGACCTACTCTAGGGGTATATTTGTTGATAACCCCTAGTCCTCTCTTCTTTTAATCCTGTCCCAGGAGACCATGGAATAAATGTCATTTGGCCTTCTGTAGACAGTTTTACACTTTTTCTTTCCGTTTTGCACTCTGCCCCTTACTCACTCCATTCTTGCTCTTGAGTTTCCTAAAACACCTCAGCTCTTTGAGGAGTCGTAGCCCACACTAATGACCTTGTGGCCTTGGTGTGAGGAGGGAACCCAATGATGAAGCACGTCAACTTTGGGTGAGTGAGGGTTCTTTTCCTGAAAGAGGTTCTTTCCTGCATAATTATCGGAACATCTTGTTCGACAATTAGACTATCAGATTGTGGGCAGTCTCTCTCTCTCTCTCTCTATCTCTCTCTCTCTTCTATTTTGTTTCTGAATTTCACCAGACGTATTTCTTGTGTGATACAAAGGTCTTAATCTAATCAACCAAAACTTCACAGACCACCTCAGTAACAACCAGCTCCTTAACCCCATGCAGTCCAGATTCAGGCCCAACCACATTACAGAAACAGAACTCATTGTCACCACAGATTACACCCGCATGACAGATTTGACACATCAGCCCTTGTTCACCTGGACCGCTCTGCAGCATTTGACACAGTCTCTTTGCTGGATCTGCTCATTCTTAACAGATGGAACACAAGCTATCAGCCTGGTACCTCAGCCCGCGGAAGCCTGAAAACTCATCTGCAGAGTACCTCAAGGTTCATCGCTCAACCCCATCCTCTTCAATGAGTACTTGATCTCTCTGGCCGCTGTTATCTGCTCACACAACATTAACATCGTCTCCTATGCTGACGACACACAACTCATACTCTCCCTCTTGGACAAGACTCCCAACACACGAAACAAGTTCCCCACCTGCATGACTGAAATGTTTAACTGGATGAAGACCAACTATCCCAAGTTCAAAACCTACAAGACAGAAGTGCTGATCTTCATCAAGAACACCTTACCATGGGACTCCAACTGGTGGCCGGCCGAACTCGGGCCTACACGCACATGCAGCACCCACGCCAGAATCCTCGGAATCATCATCAACAGCAAACTGGACATGACTGCACAAATCAACGCAGTCACTGCATCCTGCTTCCACACCGTGAAGATGCTGAGGAAGATCTTCAAATGGCTCTGAAGCAACTCCAAAAAAACTGTCACCACATCCTAGTCACCAGCAAGTAAGACTGCAGGAACACCTTCTTTGCCGGGATCACCAAGCAACTCACCAGAACACTGCAAACCATCCAGAATTCAGCAGCCAAACTCATCTTCAACTTTCCACTGAGCGCTCACATCACACCATACCTCAGGGAGCTCCACTGTCTCCCAATAAACAAATGTGCTCATTTCAAACTCCTCACACACATTCAAGGCACTACTTAACTTAGATCCCACCTACCTGAATAGTCACATATCCTTCCACCAACCACCCAGACACCTTCTCTCCGTAGGACTCCTACTCGCAAACCTATCACACATACACAGAATCAGATCAGGAGGGTGTACGTTCTCCTACATTGCTCCTAAAGTGTGAAATGGCCTCCCACTTCATATCAAAGCCTCCTCCTCTCCTTGAATTCCACAAGAAGCTGAAGACCTGGCTATTCAATTAACCAACCTACCATAGGCAGGGTTAGGCACACACCCTTGCTCAGCACCAGGATACCCTCGGGTGATAGTGCACTTTACAAATGCACATAACGTTAACATGACACAGATGACGTGCAGTTCCTACTTGCTTGCCTGAGGGTGCATTATATTGAAATTAACAGTGAACTGATTTGCCTCTTTTCCACCTGTGCTAAAGTAAACAATAGATCAGTGTTCCCCAAACTGTGGGTCAGGACCCACTGGTGGGTTATGAGCTGATTTTTGGTGGGTCATAAGTACAAGCAATAAATAAATATGCCTTGAAATTCTTTATTTCTCTTGTCACATTTGCTGCTCCTCAGAGACAGTGGTCAAATGTCAGGCTCTGTCTTCTGGTAAATTAATGCCTGTTTTTTTTAACCTGGAGATTGGTAAGTACAAACTCTTCTCACTTTGCAGTCAGAGAAAGAAAAGTAAACTGGATTATGTGACAATCTTGTTGGGGCACAGAGAGTGTGAAAGGAAAGGCTGTAGGATGTAATTATTTTTTGTTACACTCAACAAAATGTAAACACCTGTAAATGAACTGTACACATTCAGAAGTTAGGAAAATGAGGCACATTTTTTTTATAATTATGAAATGTGATTGAAACTAAGATTTTGATTGGATAAAAACAAATCAAGACACTTTACTTGGTGATGCACAAATGATAAATATGCACTGAATCCTGCTTTCCATGCATGGAAATAGTCCATGCATGCAATATAGTCTATCAGTAAAACTGTATGTCTATGTAGATTTAGTAGCCATTTCAATGGAAAATGTGCTGTTTGTAAATGACGGTGCGCTACCACACAATGCATTGGTTACATCAAAAAATCACCCACCTCATGTCCATAAAAGCTATGTAGGTTGCAAAAGTTTGTCATTCTAGAAATGGGTTCTAAAAAGTTTGGGAAGCACTGCAATAGATAGGTCAGCTTTCTGAAAACACTGTTTTGCTAAATGCTCATTATAGGATGTTTTCCATTCGTTTCCTCTTCCAATCTGTAAAAAATAAATATTTTCATTGCAATGGCTTAAAGTTTTCTCACTTGCATGTATATTAATCTGGAGGATTATGCATGTTTTAATCAGTTCAGAAGTACGCAATCATCTCTTCTTTTTCTTGACTGGTGGTTCTTGAATTCTTATATATAATGAAATGTTGAAATTAGTATGTAACACAATCATGTGTTTACAGTTCTGTAATTTCGAAAACAGGATCAGTTTTCATGTAAAAATTAGACCACAGTTATTGTGTGAATATCTCTACTCAAGTGGAAATCAGTTCAAGTTGCACTGTGGTCTCAGGAAATAAGAATAAAAAGCACTTTCCAAGAGTACATTTCCAAAGAAAATGTAGGCCCCATTTAAACATTTCTCCCAGCTGCCAGTGCAGCTGACATATTGATATGTTGTTATTGAAGATATGTGCTTTTCACCATCGCCAGAGGGAGTGAATGTACGTTGCCTCTACACATGCGTGCAGTATGCAGAAACATGTTTCTGGGTTTTGTAGGTATGAGTGGCATACAGTAGAGTGGAGTGGTGTAGGGTGGCGTAGAACAGATGGGCATGTTGTAGTTTGGAGTGGAGTGAAGTGGCATAGAGTGGCGTAGAGTGGAGAGAGTAGAGTAGAGTGGAGTGGTGTAAAGTATCATTGTGTGGAGTGGAGTGGTATAGAGTAATGTAGTGTAGGGTGACATGGAGTAGAGTGGGGTAGTAGAGTGGAATAGAGTGAGTATAGTGGCATAGAGTAAGGTAGAGTAGAGTAGTGTGGAGTGGGGTGGGGTCACACAGAGTGGGGTCGAAAGGAATACAGTGGAGTAGAGGGGCATAGAGTGGAGTGGAGTAGAGTGGAGTAGTGTAGACTTGATTAGAGTAGAGTGGTGCAGAGGGGAGTAGAGTGGCATAGAGTGGCGTAGAGTGGAATGGAGAGGAGTGGAGTGGTGTAGAGTGGAGTGGAGTGGAGAAGAGAGGCATAGAGTAGAGTGGAATAGAGTGGGGTGGAGTAGAGTGGCGTTGAGTTGAGAGGGGTGGAGTAGAGCAGTGTAGAGTAAAGTGGCATAGAGTAAAGTAGCATGGAGTGGCGTAGGGTAGAGTGGTGTAGAGTAGAATGCTGTAGAGTAGATTGGCATAGAGTAGAATGGTGTTGAGTGGCATAGAGGAGAATGGTGTAGACTACAGATGGCGTAGATTACAGTAGCATAGAGTGGAATGCTGTAGAGTGGCGTAGAGTGGCATTATGTGGAGTAGTGTAGAGTAGAGTGGAGTGGCATAGAGTAGAGTGGTGTAGAGAATGGTGGCATAGAGTAGAGCGGCGTGGAGTGGAGTTGCATGAAGTGGCGTACAGTGGAGTGGCGTGAAGTGGCACAAAGTGGTATAGAGTGACATAGAGTACAGTGACGTAGAGTGGAGTGGCGCATAGTAGAGTCATGTGGCCTAGAGTAAAGTGGCATACAATAAAGTGGTGGAGACATATCTTTTCCCTTAACTTTGTCCTATTCTCTTTCTTAGAATTGGCTCACTCCTCTCATTCCGATAGCGCTGGGAAGCCCGATTCGGGAAGCCATGCGCATTATAAGTTTTGGAGAACAGAATAGAATAGAGTGAAGTAAAGTGAAGTCGAGTGGTGTAGAGTAGAGTGGTGTGGATAGAGTGGTATAGAATAGAGTGGCGTAGAGTGGAGTGGCATAGAGTGGCATAGAGTAGAGGGAGAGGCATAGAGTAGTACAGCTGTGGGATTGAGTGACTAAAGCATCAATAGAGACGGCAGATAGGATGGAAGCATCATAAATCAGAAGTTGTGTGCCTGGGTTAAATGTTGGAAAGCACATTGCACATCCAGGAATAATACTGAATCACCTATAAAATTTAAATAAAATTGTGCATTGCAAATAGACGAGGAACAACAAAGACGAAAAAGAACACATGTATTTGGAATGTGCTCCAGGGGGGAGCTAAAAGAAGAAAGGAAAAGAGGCCTATGGGAGATAAGTAAACTAAAGATTGCAAATGATAGTGACAATGAATGCACCTAATGGTATGTTTTGGGAGGGTTGTAAGCCCCCTGAATTGTAAACAACACATCCTGCAGCACAGCGCATGTGCGGCATAGGTGAGACCTAAAAAAGGTGAATAAAATGGGAGTAAATTTAAAACAATTCATAGTTATAAAAAAGTAGTAACGATAAAAAGAAGTAAAACATTTTAGGGAATACAACTGAGACGATAATACATTTGAATGAATGTGGTCTATTTGCTTTCTCTCCCCAGACCCTCTCAGTCTTCAGTTCTGTCTTTACTGTGACCCTCACTGGATTTGTTGTCGGGGCCCTGTGAGAGTTCTCCCCATTGCTGCTGCTGTGAGACTAGTGGTGTCTGATGATCCCCTTTGCTACTGAGTTTTACCAGATGGACACTGTCTCTGGGATCTATTAGATCCCCTTTGCTAATGGATCTGCTCCTGAAAGGGGGCATATGTAGGATCAGGGTATGCATGCAGTATAGATTCTGCTGCGTGTTTACCTCCAGACAAGGCTGAAGGGTGCTTTAAGGTGATTTTGAGCTTACTGTGTCTTAACGTAAATTCCTGTCTCTTATTGGCAGTGGCTACTAGCACCAATCTCTATGGAAAATAAGTTGTAATGCAATTTTCCCTCTGAATTTTCACTGTGTGACCCTGGGGATTTCCACTGTGGAACTGTAATGAGGAAATCTGGGGGCTTATTTATGAGCCACTTGCAACACTTTTGTGCCGCCGTTGCATCACTTTTCGTGATGCAGCAGCGGCATAAAAAATTGCGCCGTGTTGAGCCATATTTACACAGTGACGCATCTAGGCAGATGCATCACTTTGTAAACCCCTGCACCACATTATACCTGCATCAGGTATAATGTATGCAGGGTGGGCGTTCCCTCGCAAGAAAGCCTCGTAGAAGTGGCGCACTGCGCCACTTCTAGGACGCCACTGCGTCAAAACCTTACGCCTGCCTCATAGCAGGCGTAAGGGTGACGCAGTGCAATGTGTGTAGGCCTCTCCCATGCATTGCTGGAGTCGCGTCATGCTTGTGACACAACTCCAGCAATGCCCGAGTTTTGCGCAAACAGACACGTCAGGATTCCTGACGCATCTGTCATTCCTTGCGACATGGATCGCCGTACAGTAAATACGGCGCATCCATGGTGTCGCAAGGAGGGTGCAGTGAAAAGTGATACATTGCTGTTTTACTGCAGCGATGCAACCCTTTTCATAAATGAGGCTCCTGGTGTCTTGCCTAAATCCAGCTATTTGTCTGCCTGCTTTGGATAGAACCTTCTCCTGCAACACTAATGTACGTCACGCTTCTGGATAAAAGAACTGCAAGTGGGCATACTCTTGGCACACAAATATTTTTGCCCACTCTGTTCCCAAAAATTAAGAATACATTTGTTTACTTTGTAAGAGTTAAGGCTGCAGGTTTATTGCATGGTTTTATTCATTCCATGCTAACATCCAGATGGCCCTCCACTTATAGTGGCTTTTTAACCACTCAAACATATTAGGCAGCATGGCACTTTGAGTAGCTGTGTTAATTTATTTAATAGGGTGGCTGTTCACTTCCAGTATACTCTTTCCATTCTTTTACTTCCGGGTGGTCATTCACTTCCCCGTAGTCCACAGCCATATATGCTCTTTTGGGTGAACATTCAGTGCTGAGTCCTCCACCACTTGATTCCAGTTCACTTCCAATAGGTGGTTCTGAGTTAAGTGCTGGGCTATGGAGCATTTGGTTCCAGGTCCAATAGTGGGTATTCTTACTTGGGGCCTGATCAAGAATGTAGAGTCTCTGAAAAGTATCAGGTGGTGTGAGAGTCAGAAGTCCCAGTAGGCAGAATCTGAGGAGAATGAAGTGCCCATACTTTTTAAATATAACAAAAACAGTTTCCCTACGTTTTAGGTCGCATACTAAGACATCTTGGGGACATTCAGAAAGTTGACCTAGGAATGCATTCCGCCTGTTGCTTACCATTGGCTTTGTGGTTTGTAAGTCATTTTTTCTGGCTTTCTATTTGCTGACTTTATTTGCTTTAGGCTGTCCAGCTCAAGTTTGGTCCCCCTACCCCCCCAGTTGCCCAAACCTTGTTTACTGTATTCTTCCACGAACTGGCTTTCTGTAGCATGCCTTTAAATTGTGTTCTTATCTTGTCACATTTGCTGTGCATTCAAAGACAGAGGCCAAATGTCAGGCTGTGTCTTCCAGGGAGCTTGGTGTTTATTTTTCTTTCTCTGAATTCAAAGTGAGAGGATTTATGTGACAATCGTGCTGGTTAGTGGGGGCCTGCTTTAAGAAGGCTGTACAGATGTTATTTTGTTTTCTAGCAAACAACAAAATTTAAATGTCCGTAAATGAACTGTGCTGACGATCAAATCAATACATTGGGTGAATACATTTCCACACATTATCGTTTGTGCACTGTATACTTTTATCAGTAAACTGTATGTGAGTGCAAATGTAATGATCATTTCAATTGAAGATGTGTTGTCTGTAATGGCAGTATGCTACCGTACCATGCATACTCCACGTTACTCCACTCCACTCTACTCTGCACCACTCCACACCACTGCACTCTAATCTGCACCACTCCACACAACGTCATTCCACTCCACACTGCATCACTGCAGACTTCTCTGCACCACTCCACTCTACGCCTCTCTACTCTACACCACTCTACTCTATGCCAATGCACTCTACCCCACACTACTATGCACCACTGCACTCTTCACCACTGCACTCTACACCATTCCACGCCACCCCACTTTATTCCATCCTACTCTGCAACACTGCACTCTATGCCACTGCACTGTACGCCAATGCACTATACACTACTGTACTCAAAACCGATGTACTCTAATCCAATCTACTCTGCACCAAATCATTCTACACCACTATACTCTATGCCACTGCACACTACGCCACTCTATTCTACTCTGCATCTCTGCACTCTATGCCACTCTATTCTACTCTGCAGCAATGTACTCTACATCACTACTATTCGCCACTGCCCTCTACTCCAATGCACTCCATGCCACTCTACTATACACCACTGCACTACTCTACACCAATACACTTCATGCCACTCTACTATACACTACTGCACTCTACGACAGTATACTCTGCAACACTGGAGTCTCTTATGCCACTCTACACCACTCAACTCTACGCTACTGAACTCTGTGCCACTGCACTCTATGCCACTGCACTCTGAGCCAATCCACTCTAAGGCACTCTAATCTTCTCTGCATCACTGCACTCTATGACACTCTACTCTATACCACTGCACTCTATGCCACTTCACGCTACTCTGAAATAATCTAAACTGCCACTGCAGTCTACGCCACTCTATTGTACTCTGTGACACTCCACACCACGCCACTCCACACCACTGCATTCGACACCACTGCACTCTACACCAACGCACTCTACACCACTTTACTCAAAATCAATACACTCTATGCCACTGGACTCTTTGCTAATCTACTCTGCACCACTGCAATGTATGCACTCTACTCTACTCTATGCCACTCAACTCTACCCCACTCTATTCTACACCATTGCACTCTACGTCACTTTACTCAGCACCACTGTACGTCTCTGCACTCCACACCAATGCACTCTATGCCACTCCACTCAACACCACAGCCCTCTATGACACTCTGCAGCACTGCACTCTCTACCACTGAACTCTCTGCCACTCTACTCTGCGCCACTCTTCTCTGCGCCACTCTACTCTGCTCCACTTTATCTATGCCACTGCCCTCTAGTCTGTACCCCTCTACGCCACTCTTCTGCACTCTATGCGACTTCACTCTACGCCTCTCTACTCTACGCTATGCCAGTGCACTCTACCCCACTCTACTATGCACCATTGCATTCTTCGCCACTGCACTCTACAGAAGTCCACGCCACCACACTCTGCAACACTGTACTCTAAGCCAATGCACTCTACACCACTACTCTACACCACTCAACTCTACCCTGCACCACTCATCTCTATGCCACTTCACTCTACCCTGAAAAATCTACTTTATGCCAATGCACTCTATGCCGCTGCACTTTATGCCATTCTACTCCACTCTGAACCACTCCACTCTACATCACTGCAATCAACGCTGCACAACTCTACTCGACACCACTCTACTCTATGCCACTATGCTCTACGCCACTACTCTATGCCACTGCACTCTACCCTGCACCACTATACTCTACCTTGCACCACTCCACTCCACTTCACTCTACTCTGAAACAATCTACTCTATGCCACTCCACTCTACGGCACTCTGTGCCACTCCACTCTAGCAACTGGACTCTACGCTGCACCACTCTATGCCACTGCACTCTATACTATTGCACCCTCCTTTAAACCACTGCATTCAATGCCAATAAACTCTACACCACTTTACTCAAAACCAATACACCCTACGCACTGTACTTATGCCAACTACTTTACACCACTGCACTTTATGCCACTATACTCTACAACATTCTGCTCTATACCACTGCACTCTACTCCACTGCACACTACGTCACTCTACACCATTGCGCTCTACGTCACTGCACTCTATGCCATTCTTTTCCACTCTGCACCACTGTACTCTACATCACAGCTCTCTGCACCACTCTACTCTGTTCCACTCTATGACACTGCACTCGACGACACTCTACTCTGCATGACTGTACTCTACACCACTGCAGTCTATGCCACTTTACTGCACTCTATGCCACTGCACTCTACACCACTCTACTGCACTCTACACCACTGCACTCTACACTACTGCACCACACCACTCTATGCCAATGAACTCTACACCACTCTACTCTGTATCACTTCACTCAACACCTCTTTACTCTATGTCAATCCACTCTAATCTACTCTGCACCACTGCGCTCTACGACACTCTACTTTATACCACTGCACTCTATGCCACTTCACTCTGAAACATTCTACTCAATGCCACTGCAGTCTACGCCACTCTATTCCACTCTAAACCAATCCACTATACGCCATGCCACACTACGCCACTCAATTTTATACGACTGCATTCTACACCAATGCTCTCTACACCACTTTAGTCAAAACCAATACACTCTACACCACTGCACTCTATACCAATCTACTCTCACCAAATGCACTGTACACCACTATACTCTACTCTATGAAACAGCACTCTACACCGCTCTACACCATTACACTCTGTCACTTTACTCTGCACCACTCTACGCCCACTGCACTCTACACAAATGCGCTCTACGTCACTCTTCTCTACACCACTGCACTGTATGACACGCTACCATGCAGTACTGCACTCTCTGCCACCAAGCTCTATGTCACACTACTCTATGCCACACTACTCTGCGTCACTTTACTCAAATGCCACTGCACTCTACTCTGCACTACTCTACGCCAATGCACTCCACGCCACTCTAGTCTACTGTGCACCACTGCACTCTACACCACTCCACTCTGCAACACTGAACTCTATGCCAATGCACTCTACGTCACTACTCTATACCCCTCTACTCTACCCTGTACTTCTCCACTATACCCTGCCCCACTCCACTCTACACCACTTCACTCTACTCTGAAACAATCTACTCTACACCACTGCACTCTGTGTCACTGCACTCTACGCCACTCTACTCCACTCTGCAACACTCCATTCTATGCCACTGCAATCAATGCTGTGCCACTCTACTATGCACCACTCTATGCCACTGCACTTTACCCTGCACCAGTATACTCTGCCCTGCACCACTTCACTTCACTCTGAAACAGCCTACTTTATGTCAGTGCACTCTACGCCACTCTACTCCACTCAACACAACTGCAGTTTATACTATGCCACTGTACTCTAAACCACTGCACTCTACACCACTTTAGTCAAAACCAATGCACCCTATGCCACTGCCCTTTATGCCACTATACTCTTCAACATTCTACTCTATGCCACTGCACTCTACGCCACTGTACGCTACGTCACTCTACACAACTGCACTCTACATCACTATACTCTACACCACTCTATTCTACTCTGCACCACTGTACTCTACGCCACTGCTCTCTACACCACTCTACTCTGCAACACTCTAAGACCCTGCACTCTACGACCCTGCACTCTGACATTCTTCTCTGCATGACTGCACTCTATGCCACCACACTCTATGCCACTGCACTCTGCTCTGCACCACTCAACTCTGTGCCATTCTATTGTGCTCTACACCACTGCACTCTACACCACTAGACTCTATGCCACTGCGCTCTATGCCACTCTACTCTACATCTCTGCACTCAACCCTGTACCACTCCACTCTGTGCCACTTCCCTCTACGCCACTTTTCTCCACTCTGCGCACTCTACTCCATTCTACGCTGCTTCACTCTATGCCATTTCACTCTACGCCACTGCAGAATACTCTGCAGCGCTCTACTCTATGCCACTGCAATCTACACTACTCTGCGTCTCTGCACTCTAGGCCAATGCGCTCTACACCACTTTATTCAAAACCAATGCACTCTACAACACTGCACTCTACACCAATCTGCTCTGTACCACTATACTTTACACCACTTCACCCTAGGCCACTCTACTCCACTCTATTCTACGACACTCCACGTCACGATACTCCACTCTAAGATGCTCTCCTCAATTGAACTCTGCTCCACTGACAATCTACTCCACTTTGTGCCACTCTACAGCACTCTGCTCCAGTATATGTAATTCTACAACACTACTCCCGCTCTACAACACTCTGCGCAACTCCCTCTATGCCACTCCATGCCACTTTACTCCACTCTATTCTATGACACACTACTCCACTCCACTGTGTGAAAATCGACTCTGTTGTATGCCACTCTACTCTACAGCACTCTACTCCAGTCTACGCCACACCCTCTACACCACTCCACTCTGCTCTACACCACAACACTCTATGACACTCCACGACACTCTACTCAACTCTGACACTGTGCTCCACTCAACCCCACTCAACTCTATGACACTCTACTCCCTCCACGATACTCCACAACTCTGAACGCTACTCCATGACACCCCACTTCATTTCTCTCCTCTCCTCTCCTCTCCATGCCACTCAACTCTACTGTATGTCACTCTACGCCACTCCATAACTCTCCACTCTGCTGCACTTTATGACACTCCACTCCACTCTCCTTTACCCTACTAACGTTTAGCCATGCTGCACAGCAGCTACTCTGGTGTACAACCTTGCTAAAACATATTGGCACAACCAACTCTTGCATAGGCGAGACCTGTTGGCTTTGCCAATGCTTGTTGTTAAAAGTCAACCGTCCTGGAACTGTTAATTCCTACTGTTGAACTGCCTCGATTGAAAGGAAAGGGAGTTGGTCTCCTGTGCTGTGGAGCCAAGGGAGGGAAAGAGTGTTAAAGAAGAAACAAGCCTTTTCGCCAAGATGCCTGCTCCCTGTAAGAAATGTAAATCTGTGCTATTGGTTAATTTGCAAATATAAAGGCTGCTTGGATGCCAAAATTGGCTTTAATTGATGGAATTGCTTAAAACTTCATGATGACAAAGCTTTATTCTTTTTGAGAGATAATGCAATGGTGTTAGCAGGCGCGTTCTGGACTGTCTGCTTTTAATGGACACTTATAAAAATAATTTGCACTGGGTACAGTCTGATCTTACTAAAATCTAAATTTTGAAAGCTCTTTTTTTATCTTAAAGTTAAATCGTTTTACACATTTTGCGGCAGACTATTTTTTACAGTGTAATGCAAGTTTAAAATTATGACTTACATATTTACAGCGCTGTCTGTCACAGGATGGCACCTTCTAGCACTAAAAATAAAAAAGTCACTATTTTTCACTGCAGCAACCAGGATCAAATTATGTGGCTCTCTGGTGACACACAGAGAAATGCAACGATCACATTAACTAACAGAGGTTTCATAATGTAAAATAGTGTGTTAGCCACAGATTTTTTCATCTTGCTTTTTTTTCAATTATGGTGTGTGCGTAATTCTATATGTAATTACTGGAAAGTCAAAGACCAACAACATAGTGAAAGAATATTTTGTTTTTTTAGCCATGCATTTGACCCCGCCCCCACACTCACTAACTCCACACCCATTGCACCTAATATCACAGTTCCCATTCTTTTTTAATATACTTCGACCACTGGTGATAGGGTGGTAAACTAGGAGGAGATGTGGTGAGGCACCCATATATCTTACCTGACCTTTGTTCAAGAATCTTGAGGCGATGGAAGTGAAGGGGAGAGGGAGGAATTAAGCCACTCCCTATATCTGCTTCCGCTACTGTGCGAGCCAGACAAACCTCACAATTAGCTCTTCTCCATATCATATTCTGACCTCTTGTTCTGACATTTTTCTTATTCACTCCTTCACAGCTGCTTCTCTTCCCGCGCAGTGTCGCATAAATGTCCATAAATGTCCCCCCTCTCTCTTTTTTAGGAGTAATTTTCTTGCAGCGATAGCAAGGCTCTTGTTGATTTCGTTCAATTTCTATGATGTGTCGTAATGGCAGTATGTTTTATTTAATGCATCATCTTAGAAATTACTCATTTTATTTCTTTACTCTTTTAAATTGGATTGATTATTTAGTTGTGCCTGACAATCCCCTTTCTAGAATATCTCTTCACTCAGTCTGCTGTCAAGCAGAGAGCAAATGCAAAGCACATTCCACGAGGAAAACCTGCCAGCCACCATTTATGCTCACTTAAGTGTAAATCAACCTTCCCACCGACTGTGGGCTGATCACAAGCCGCACCCACAAATACACAAACAGTAAATACCATATGCTTACAGACACAAAAGACAGACACGAGCACACTGGGTCATATGTTGACAAAAACACACACAAGGACACAGATAAAAAGACAAAAATGGGCGCACACAGACACAAAACAGAAACATGCAAAGATGCTGGTTCACCTATCTTGGTAAAAACACACACACACAAAGACATGCCAACACACAGTCATATCAGGAATGTGCAAAGTAACTTCGCCCTTGCCAAGATGGGCAAAGTTCCATGATGTCACCAGGTTTCACCCTAAGCGAAGCCTAATTTCTTTGGCAGGACCACAGCAGTAAAGATGCAGCGATCGGCTTCCTAGCGGGAGCAGTCTTGCCTGCTACCTCTCAGGGCTGCACTAGCCCTTGAGTGGCAGTTGTGAAATGCTAAAATACATGTGCAACACCCATTGTCTGCCCACCAGAAGTCCTGGTCTGAGGAGGACTACATGTTTCTGTAGGTAAATCAGTGGTTCCCAAACTGTGCGCCATGGCTCCCTGGGAGCCTAGCCAGGAGAGCAGCGCACCAAGCACTTTAATGCATTCAATGTGAAGGGTCTGTTGGCTTCAGTTAAACTAATTAGACTTAAACGCATGATGTCGATGATTTGTAAGTGACATGCCTAAAGCTGTAAAAGTAGTGCTTAATTGATGGCATGTCGTGGGAGATGACCTCCATATTTCACTGGATCCCCACGTTCCAACACTCCCAAAGTAGGCAGAAGATGCCTGATTTATTTTGTAGACTCGTTAATTGTTTTGTTTTTTCCAAATGCATTTTACACCAATGCAAGTTATCAGGAAAGTACAGTTGTCCTGTCTATTAAACACACTAAGTATTATTAGGTATTAACAATTGTACTTGAACCATAGTTACTTCCAGTACATATTTCTTTCAGTACACACACATTTCCAGACAGGCCTGCTCTCTCCTTGAGCACAGGGAAGTAAAACACCATATACGGCATAATGCCAACATTTGAAGCAAGAAAGAGGGACGTTTTAAAAAAAAAAATCAGAGGAATTTATTTGGCTTGCATTGATTTGGAGACAATTTTAGGGAGGAGACAGCAAAAATAAAGCTGTATGTGGTTTAAAAAATTGTGAGTCACCCTGCTGAGACAGGTGTGTTGGCACGTATGACATGGGTAGAAATGGAAGTGCATGCAATATTCTTCAAGCCCAGAAACACTTTGGCAATGGGGCCTACATGCATATGGGTGCTATCTAGCACTGTAGGTGGGATAAAAGAGTTTGAGAGGGTACTCTAAAAAAGGCATGGGTAAAGAAATGTAACTAGGAATATTTTATTCGAGGCGCCGCCTTAGTAATACGAAACACCCTGCGTATATGATTATAATACCTTTAACAGCTTCATCCCAATTATTTTCAGGGAGAAAAATGCAAGTACTCCCGAGGCCGGCTTACATCCCCGCCACCCTCCAAAAAAAGTAACAGTGGGGTGCCACGGGCAATGGCCAATGGGTCAAGGGAGCCGTGGGTCGAAAAAGTTTGGGAACCACTGAGGTAAACAATAGCAGCCATGTCTGCATGTCTAACATTGGAAGCAACTCAAGGGGCGCATAAACACCTTCCACCAGTCCAGCAGAGAGCCCCCCAAAGTGGAGCCTATTGTATCTGCGCCTATGTATGTCATTATAGATGTTCATATGGTTTACTTAGAAAGAGGACAAATGTATTTACTTTAGTCTGGTCAGTACCCTTTGTAAGTATTTTGTGCTCGGGGATCAACCGTAAATGAAGGTCTCCAACGTGAGACATAGGGGTACCCGAAGTCAGGAGGTTGCAAAATCTGATAAAAATAAACAGTTGGATTTTAAGAGGCAAATGTATCTCTGCTAAGAACATGTACACACTAAAGTGAGATTTGGCAGGAGCAAACTTCACAGGATCAGAAGCAAAACCCATGTGATATCTAATTGTGAAATTGCAGCCCATGTCCATTGACCAAGAACTATAACAACGCTGTACCTTACCTTCAGTCCATATCTAAACCATTCACCACAGAAAATCTTTATCTCTCCTGCAACCCAAGTAAGTATCATTTTTATAAAGCGTGCATTTGCCAAGGCGTCTTAGCACTAGAAAGACGAAAAACAGCCAATCTACAAGGAGTGAGTGGAGAAAAGCCATGTCTTTAACAGTTTTCTAAAGGAAGGTATATTGGACTGGGATCTCAAGACAAAGGGCAAGAAATTCTACATCCTACAGACTAAGAAAGAAAAGTTTCTCCCTCCCCATCTCGCTTTCTTGATTTTAGGGACTGTTACTACTTTTGCAGTGCCAGATCTTAAATTACGGTTAGGCACATGCTAGGAAAAAGACTTCCGAAAATATACAGGACCTCCACTGTACAAGGCCTTGTGAACAATACAAAGGGCTTTAAATTTAACCCGTTCAGTCACCGGCAGCCAATGAAGGTCAAGAATGCCCTTGGAGATTGAATTAAAAGTAGGAATCCTGAGGATCAAACGAGCAGCCGCGTTCTGAAGTGACAAAGTTTCAGCTGCAACTTTTTCTGTATGCCCAAGTATAGGGCATTGCAATAGCCTATTCTTGATAGAACTGGTGCAACAATGACCAACTTCTGCAAATGCACCGGGATAAGAGGAAACACCTTGCTCAATACCCTAAGAAGGTGAAAACAAGAAGATGTAATCTTGTGTATTTGATCTGAGCAGCAAAGCTGTTCATCAAACCACACCCCGAGATTCTTCACTTTCTGGACTGGACAGGGGAGGGCGTCTAACGAAGAAGGCCACCAACATGTATTCCAGAAAGAATGGTTGGAGCCAAATAGGATTAACTCCGTTTTTCCAGAATACAATTTTAGACTATTTTCTAATAAGGCTTATAACATACACCTAGAAAAAGACCTCTACCCCACCTGTAGCTCATTTAACAAGTTTAAAAATACCAGGGCCTCTCATAACATTCCAGCATATCAAAGGTTCCACCTAACCTACAGATCAAGACCACCAGCACACATCCATTCCAAGGCCCGTGCCTCACTTCCACTCCCAACTTCCATCAGTGGACAATAATAAACCCTCCATCCCAACTCCAGTCCAAGTATTCTAGAACAGGATACTAACAAGCTCCCCTAAGACTTTACCAAAGCAAGATCTCCACCTTACTTTGAGTTGAAGTTCTCTAACGCTCCACCGTAAAGCATCCAAATTCAGTGGAAGCTCCAGGCTAAGCCCTCTACCATCCAACAAAATAGGACTTACATCTCTCTATTGCACCAGGCTTCAGACAATGCACCAGAATGAAAGCCTCCCTTCACCTCCAGACCAGGCCCACAAAAGATTCACCCTAACAATATCTTCTCCTAATCTATCCCAAGTTTTATAATATTCTGCCTGATTAAGACACCCAAGGCCTCATTACAAGGCCATTGCGCCGCCGGTGTGCCTCTTTTTTTGACGCACCAGCAGTGCAGTGTGCCTGCCCATATTTACAAGGCCATGTAAAGTCACCCTGTGTGACTTTTCATGGCCTTGCAAATAAGGGACCCTTTTACACATTACTCTGCGTGGAAGGGACATTCCACGGGTGCTGCTGTGGGTGTTCCCACGCAACATCCATGGAACGTGACTCATTCCCAGATTTACAAACTTATATAAAGTTGGGAATGCGTCAGAATCCTACACCTCCCCAGGGGAGGCGTTGGAGTGGCGCAATGAGGAGAAATACTTTTATTTCTCCTCATTTTTTTCCTCTTTCTATGCATGCTGCATTCTGCATTGTGCGCCAGCGCTGGGGAAAATACACAAATGCGTCATGTTGTTGTTAACATGACGCATCCCTGTGCTTTTAAAATGACGCAGCTTGGTGCAGCAAAATACTTGTGGCGTGTTGGTTCATAATCGTTTTGTAAATGAGGCCCCCAGTTCACATTCAGCTCAAGTTGTAAGCTCCCTCATAACTGGCTCATCTCGCCTCCAGCGCCATCCACCTAGTAATGTTCCTTCAGGTCAAGACCTCCACCACACCGCTATATCTGGTACCCTAATACAACATTATATGAAACCATTCTAATATCGTAGCATGGCCTCAACTCCAACTCATGACCCTAACACTGCATGAAAAGAACACCTTCACCTCATCTGCTATCGAGGGGGGTCCTTTAGAGATTAGCAGCGGCCTGCCAGGTCAGCGAAGACCCTGACCTCTGCCCCTCTGATGGAGCATCGTCTGCTGTATTGACAGATCCTTGCCTGTCCTCCAGGGATCTCTGTGCCTTCCATGAATCCGCCATAGTGGTGGATGTCCCGAAGGTGGAGCGGAGTACCGAGTGGGCACCAGGTTATTTTTTTGTTTTTGTGAAAGAAATTCCTAAATTGCGAAATTGTTGTAGAAAAAAATTGCCCTGATGAAGCAGGAGGTTTATCTTTGTGCATGAGAGCCTTTGTTTCTTTACCCTACTTAGGACTGCAATGTCCTCCATGTCGGTCCTGGGAAGGAAAATCCAGTGGCTGTTGCCCCAACCACCACAACTGGGAGCCCGAGGTCCTGGATGGGATGGACGGCAGAGCATGGAGCTCCAACCAGTGGCTCAAACCTAGTCTCCGATGACAGAAATCCAGTAATCCCCCACCTCTAAATACAGTGGAGGAACTGAGAGGTTCGTAGATAGGATATCTGACATTTTGGGGGCTTTTTTATGGATGCCTTGCATTTTCCAAGTTCTATATGACTCCTATTGCCATAATATAGCTCCATAACAACACATCATCAACTCAGGTGTCACAATGTTGCATGAGATTAATACCTCTAGTACCTCCACTTCACTTAAAGCCAAACCCACTTCATGTAGCATCACAAACAACATCTCACCTCCAGCCCAAACATCAAAGCAGCGCATAACATAAACATTTCCACCCTCGTCTACAGGGTAAATACCCTATTACAACACCAGAGCAATATTTCCTCCTCACCTGTAACCACAGCTCCCAACACTCCGCCATTATAAGCTGTCTTTCTCGCTATAGCCCACTCACACTAATACTCCACCGTATTGGCGTTCACGCCTTCCCTCTAGCCAGAGTTCACAAAGATTCCTCAACTATAAGATCTCTTCATTACTTCAGCACAAGTCTCAATGCCACAAGTGTAAAACCCTCCACATGCCCCCACCTTAGCTCCCTAGTACTCAACCATAACTAGATCCCACCCTACCTTCTCTAAAGTCCCTTGTAATGCTCAATATTAAATGCTCCACCTGACCTCTGATGCTAGTGCCATAAGGCGGCTCAGTACCAAGAACTCTACCTCACCTTTCAGCCCCAGCCTCCCGAAGGCCTTTCTCAGACCCCACAGCCAGGGACATGGAGAAGAAAGGAGCCATTGAAGAGAGTGCTGACTTCACTCGTTTGAGCCGGGTCCCCCCTTTTCACCAGGCAGATTCCTATCAGATGACGAACCTAGGCGGGGCCCTGCTTAGTCTGGGAGGCCCTCGCGCCATGTGCTTTGAATTACCGAGGCTTTCTGAAGGTTACAATTTGAAGACTTTGCACACACTAGGAATGCATGATTGAAACCTGCTGGCAGATGAAAGGGGAGGGGTTCGCCCCTATAATCCAGCAGCCTGGGGAACAGAGAGCGGTCCCATCTGCAGCACCGTCTGACTGCAGCTCGAGGACTCGTCCTCGGAACTGGGCCCTGCCTGTCCGCCCGTGTAATCAACCCTAGACAGATAACATGGCAGGGCGCGGCCGTCTGCTAATTTGAGAGAGAGTGTGAGCGCGCGGCTCAGCAATGGCTTCCAGATGGCAAAGAGTATGTGAAGGGACTCCATTGACAGCGAACCGGTAAATGGTCGGAGCCATAGTAAAAATATATTTTTTTAAAAGAGCACAGCCGACCCATATAATCACAAAAATCAATTTGAAGTGTATTTTGTAATGACCAATGGGGATCTGTATATCTACCTACCATATCACAGACTTTCTGATCATAGTCAATACACGATTGAAAATCTAGTTGGAAATGATCAAACTCAAATAATAGACGCCAGGGCTTTAAGTGGGATGAAAAAACTGGGGGGTCTCTCAAAGGTGCGTGGCCATTGTAATTAAGGGCGTGGCTTAAAAACACGTAAGCTAAAAATCTGTGCTTAGCCTAGTGTGCCGCCCGACTTGTATTTTGCTGTTTCTGTCATTGCATCCAGATATACGATACAACAAGTAACATCATACCTACAACAAGTCAGAACTATTGGCTTTGTCAATGGTTGTTAGTTGCATAAGATAAATAAGCAGCAACTATGGCTTGTATATAATATTGAAAAAGCTTCCACTTAAAGACCTGGTGACACCACGACAATGTTGCTGCTCCTGAGTTTCAAAAAGAGAAGGGAAATCCAGAGAGAAATGACTCTCTTTAAAGGATTTCCCTTCCCTTACAAGGCTCACCTGGCATGACGTCATGCCGTAACTTCTCCACTAGTGAGAAGTGAGCACTGTGAGCACGCGCACATCGTCACTGCAGTCTGGAAAAAAACGGACCACCTGTGCCAGGGCACAAAACAGAGCCCGATAGAGACACGTTTCGAGGCCCCCTTTAAAAAACTGTCGGTGCTCAGCACCGGTGAGACCTGGCCCACTTACAGCCCTGATAGACGTTAGAGAGAATGTACTGTCGATGTTTCGGTCTCAGACGCTAACGAGTCCGCGAGACCATCTTCAGGACTGAGTGACGCAAACAAAGCTGAAAGGAGATGTCCCTGAGGGACCGAAGACATCATCAAACACCAAACCATGATCTATTTATATAAAAAATCAATCCACCCCAATGTTTGCAAGATTGAAAAGCTGAAAGTTCTGCATTCTTTCAATAATAAATGCGGTCAAGAAGAATCCGACTGGCACTAATCTCAGCAATGGAGGAATGAAAGGATTCCAAAACATCAACAGTACATCCTCTCTAACGTTTATCATTTGACTTTGATCACATGTGCTCTTGCAATGTTTTATTTTGGACACGTATTGAACATTGCTGTAATAGGCTATGTAGAATGTATTGATATTTGCTGCTGAAGTCTTATTTATATAAAAAAGAAAAATTTTCTGCAATTTACTTTTGGTACGCCGTTTTATAAGTATGTCATATGTGTTTAATTCCATAAAGGTTAGATTTCTATACCAACTCAACTCAGAGTACAAGTGACTCTTTCAGGACCCTGTTGTTTCACAATTAAGTTTATACCCAGTCTCCTGGGGAATATTAGGTAGACCTAGTGAGTATGATATTTCTGAAGGTGTGGCTGACTTTATATGACTATATCAATACAACAAAGTATTCTGTTCCGTACATAACTCTAGGAAACGCTCTTTAGATCATGTGACAGGTTACTGGGCGCATGTGCTCTTAGGAACAATTGCCCTCACCCACCCGAGGGTGGCATGCTTCATCATCGGGCTTGCTCCACGTCGAGCTGGCACTTCAATGCCCAACAGGCCCCTCAAGGGGGCACTTCACCAGAGATCTTTTGTAAATTGCTAGGTGAAAAGACTGGACAAGTAAGTGAGTATCCAGTCAGTGGGTGAGAAGATTAGAATATATGGATAAAAAAAAAGAAAAAGTGGGTTAAAATCAACTATAGACCATATGAGTCGATGTATTTAATATGATGTCTATAGTCGATGTCGAGATTAAAACATGCAACTGAGGCACTGGGATATAATGGTCCCTGATTCTGATGTGAGAGAAATGTCGGTCACTTATAGATCCGCTTGTGCTTGGTTCTACATTAATGGTCAACATGTTTCATGCCCTTAGTAGTTGATAAGCGATCTGTTGGAATTTCCAAAAAATAGCCGATATATATCTGAGTAAAACAAGACCAAAACAACAAAAATCCACCATACACAACTCAAGATATGAATTTTTCAACATTAACTGGCACATGCATCAAGCTAGGATTTTGCAAGTCCTTAATAGCGAATATTAAGGATTCGCAAAATCCTATGCATGTAGGAATCGCTATAATAATAGCGATTCCTTCACATTCCTTATTTGCGTCTCGCAAATTGCGAGTCGCAAATAAGGAATGGCTTCCCATTCATTCCTATGGGCCTACAGGCCCATAGGAATGAATGGGAAATTGCGAGCGCAGTACAGTACCTTGGAGACGTTGAGAATCAAAGACGGTGCACGGTGCCGTGGAGGTGAGGCATTGCTGAGGCAGTTGTGGCAGTAGTTCCTTACTGCTATGCAGGTCATTGGTGCGGCGGTGCTCTGGACGGTGTATTGCACAACAGAGGTGAGGCATCACTGAAGCAAGTGAAGCGTCGGTTCCTGTCGGCAGTGCAGGGTCATAGAGCCACTGACAACCGGAGACTATGTGAGGCGCAGGGGAGGTTGATGGAGCAAGGACTCACAATGAGACTTGCTCGGAAGCAATCCTCTCA